>OX452991.1:4800000-5435942 GCA_949699065.1 Metalampra italica | reverse complement strand
AATAATTATCGACTTTTTTCGACTCTGTAAGTTCATTTCGATCGGTTTTTATCAAACTGCGAAAATTTTAAACAAAAAACTTCCTTCACTCCTTTATAATACAAAAAAAAAACGCGGTATGACAGCGTTCCCACATTCATTTGTTATCATACCTTGAAACAAATTACGAACATGCACGGGCCACCAAAACAATAAAAAATGCGGCAACATTCAAATAAATCACTATTAAAATTGACATTTCACGCGATGAGTCAAAAAACCTACAAATCGAATTAATATCACACCAGTAATGGTAGTATCTTCGAAATTATCAACGATAGCTTACAGACTATAAATATGGCTGGCGATAAATTTGAAAATTTATTTTGAGAAGCGGGAGCGAGACAGGACGAGGCAGGAGTCCCAGATCGTAAATATAAAGTGAGATAAAACAATAAACGAATTACATATAAATAAGAGGCGTTTTGTCCCGATGCTTGTTTAGGATACAGGCTGATTTATTTTATGGATTTATTTTAAAAATTATAAAAAAAATTTTATTAAAAGTTTAAATACATATTTATAAATATAAGATAAGAAACTGGATTAGCACATAGAATAAATAATAGTACTGCGATATATTTGTAATATTTAATAGCTTTTAAGTACGACGTCGCGGTGCACAGACAAATCGAGTCTGGTTTTTGATGCACCGTTAATTTTTTCATTGTATTATATTGTGATTAATAAATAAATACTATACTATATATTAATTTTATGTAGTGCAGCACGGGTGACGGCAACGAGGAAAAGGATGCAGGCACAAAAGTTGATCTCGAAAAAAGAGATCCAAATTTGCGAAATAAAAGAATTCTTGTTAATTTCCATTTGTAGGCACCTACCTACAAAAGAACAGAACCCGTTTCATTTTGATAAAGACCACCATAAAGGCAGCTTGAATAAACAATAACTTGTTAATCATTACTAAACACAAAAGAGAATGTAAATTAAAGAGCTGCCTGTATAATAAACGATACCAATGCGCGCAGGCGCGTTGTCGCCGCGTAAAACGTATAAATTAACCCGCGCTATCGCAAGATCGCTCGGCCTCACACCTCGAAAGGAATGCGCTTAGTGATTTACGCTCGTTCTCATACACGTTCAAACCGTTCATGATATCTCCTAGTTACTTCTGCAATCCTCAGCCGGGAGAACTCTTTTCGTAGTTGGTTACCGTTACTGTAGAAGACGCAGTGTAGGCAGGCCTCCCACAAGGTGGACCGACGATCTGGTGAAGGTCGCGGGACCCAGCTGGATGAGGTTAGTGCAGGACCGGTCGTCGTGGAGATCCTTGGAAACGCCTCCCGCGTTTGTCCAGCTGTGGACGTCTATATGATGATGAAAGGTCAAATTAACCGCTCAGGTTCAAAATGTTTGCTTCCTACTGTCGGTTGCGGTTGGCGGAATCACGATCGTCAATTTAGCCCTGGAAAGGGATAAAGAGGGGAAGGGCGAGCATTGCATTGCTTTAACAAAACTTTCATTCGTAGGGCCTGCTTTTTGAAAAAACTTATTTTGATAGTTTTAGTAGGTAAAAAAATTAGTAAGTAAAGTATCGAAAGAAGTTTACGATTGAGAGACACCAGCATCTGCGATGCGATTGTGAAACCGCATCTACACACTGAGATATACTTTTAGGTATGATTTAAAAGGAAAGAGGAACCATAGCATTTTCGAATTTTGAATTGCTATCTTCAATAAATCTTTTATTAGTTACCTACATAAAAGAAAGGAAACCAGCTATAGCAATAGGTATAGTTCGGATAGTATATCGAATGAGTTCAATTCAATTCAATATACTTATATTGCACAATTAAAAAATTACAGACAAAAAAACGTAAAAAAAACAGATACAGTTATGATCTAGGCGGTGTTATCGCTAAGAGCGATTTCTTCCAGACAACTGGAGTTGATGACCATTACAACCTCTGCAATCCTGGGTAATAGAACAAAATTGGCCATTCATTCGTTCAAGTACAGGGAGTAACTCTTACTCTTCTTTGGTTGGTACATACATGCACAAATCAACCGACGAAAAAAATTATAATAAACCGCCATTTTGTATTACTACTCCTTTAACGTCTATGATCCTGATAAAGAGAAACAAACTTGGTAGTTCACTTTCTTGTGGGTACTCGCATTGGTACTCTCATTCATTTATATCTGCGATCCTGGGAAATTTCAGTTACCGGTGCGGTGGGGATCGCCTGGCGTGCAACTGTGATTTACTCATACAGTTAGTACCTATACCTTACATGGGTTTACAGAAAACCCATCTATGAAACTAGGTACTAATGAAGTCTGAAATCCTGGTAGGAACTAGTGTGAGGGTAAGCTAGGTGAGGTGGTGCCGAGGCAACATTATGTTATCTTGTTATCTGTTAATTTTACAAGTATGCCGTCTTTGGCCAGATAACAGGCGTTTATTTGATAGTAAGCTATAAAATTACATAATTGCCATTTTAACAACAAAGTGCCTAGCCTAGTACCAATATGATAGATTTTCAAATTTCAGATGCGATGAGTGATGATTGAATAGTGATGATGAAATGAATAACTCTTCAATCTCTATGTGTTTTGTTGTTTGTTATGAAGGTATTGATGTCGAATTCTAAAATTCGAATTAAAAATTAAATTATTATACAGTGTGTTATCAAACATACGCTAAAAACCCATTATGGGGATTTCTTGTTCATGCCATGCCGTGCCGCGAACAAGGTAAGGATCAGTATAATTTCTGAAATCATTCTCTATCTAACACGCCGGCCGCCGGTCGCAACATGTCAGCTGTTCTACCAAAAGTACCAGGTTTTCATAAAAGCTAGGCGATGAGATTATAACCAATCTTATTACGAAACAAACGTCAAGGAAAACAAAATAATATTTCAGTTCGTTCGTTCGTATATCAAGTCCGAGACACGGTGGCGCCCTCGTGGAGTTGTTAGATAAATTTGGGCCGATTTTATTAATGTTGTTACCATAATCTTGATCTTGGGACGTTTAGGATTCATATTATTTATAACCAGAACGTTATCTCCGATCTTCTGTACGTATGTTAGATTGGTAACCGTTACTTGTAGGTAGGTACGTATAGTTGACATTTTACGGTGATTTAAATTTGATAGAGTCAGAGTTAAGTGCGTGCTTGAATTTGAAACATGGTTGAGATTTTTCGTTTTTGATTTGTGGCGAAGAAGAATTTATTTATTGTATTAAACTAAACATATCAAAAAATTCTAATTACGTTAGTAGGTAGGTACATATGGTAAATTGGTATACTTGGTATCCTTTTTAATTATTTTTGTAATTGTTATGTACCTACTCTACATTTTGTAAAAGTCCAAAAAACTGCTAATCCTAAAATTTGCGTGTCCTCAACTGTAGTTCATTCAAATGGTGGGTCAAATCCAAATCTGATGTTACCAAAGATCATCACATCACTAATAATATGTAAAAATTATTAGGGTAAACTCGCTTTTTAATTACAATGCACTTATGTTCTATAGGTTAATTGAATGGTTGATACCTATAAATCCAGAATGACTGACTCACATGAATTAAGTGTGCCCACCCTAATTTATGGAACGTGTGATTGAGACGTGCGCGGGCGCCGAGAGCCGTCGTCATATGAGTTCTGTCACATTCATCAGCGGGACAGATTGAAAAAGAAAAAGGAAATAAACTGTCGACAACCAGAGATACATAGGTCTACAGGAGGTCGTGCGCTTCACTCGATTCTGATAACTTTGATGTGATCACAAAAGCAGCAGACTGCTAAGACGCCGTGTATGGACACAATAAACTCATAAAACCGTTTACACTACAGACTATGTCATCGATAATCTTTAGCCTGCACTAGTCCGCTGCTGGACATAGGCCTCCTACCCTCAAGTTGCGCCAATGAACCCGATATTCGGAGAACCGAATCCAGTCTTCGCTCCATCTAGAGCGGGCGTCCCACCCACACTAACGCTTGCCCATTCGTGGTCTCCACTCGAGAAATGGCCCATAATCAGTGAGTTAGCGAAACGCCTGATTCCACCCCCAACTACATACAAAATCGATTGACTATCGAGTAACTTGGTACGTGAATAATGCGAGTGTATTCTACACTCGCATTATTCACGTACCAAGTTACCAACTCGCTTACACAATGTAGTTCCTAGAAGGGTGAGAGATGTTTGTAAAAAAATGTCGCTACTACGCTAAACATAGTCCAACACAACACAAAGCCTATTAAATGGAGATATACATGAACTATTACTCATAGGCTACAATTTTTTTCGATCTCATCCAAAATAATCGTTTTTTTTCATTGTTTTTATATTTTGTATTTAAATACCTAGCTGATCTGTACGTCTCTGTATGCGCATGCACTTTATTTTGTTTATGTACATACTAGCTGTTTCCCCCGGCTTCGCCCGCGTAGATTTTTTTTTTTTTTCCTGCGGCAACATACCTACAATCCAATATTATATCACAACTACTGCCACCGCTCAGAATACAGAACATTAGTGCTTACCAGAAGGTTCATTCGCGCTTATATGCTATTAATTATTCTGTGGTGAGGCCAATGATACCAGACACAGATACGACATGGTTTCGTACAAAATTACGCGGATTGTGAACTTAGGCATAAAATAAAACGTAGGAATTATAACAATGAGGGTGGAATGTTCTAAAAAGAACAAACCCCCCATAAAAAAAAGAAAAAAAAAATACGCGGATTTTTGTGTTGATTTTGGACACAGTGCGCGGCGGACAAGTATGGTTTTGAATGCTCCTTCTGGTTTGTTCTGATACTCAGAGCCCCCAGTGTAGTAGCGGCTTAAATTTTTATGAATTAAATGACACAGATATTCTATTTTATTTGATTTGTTTCAGGCAAAACGGGCCAGACCTGACACAAGCACCGATGTGTCAGATCGGTGAGTAGAAATTTATTTATTTCTATGCAAAACCGTAATCTTAACAGTAATTTCTATAATTTATTTCCTACCCTTTTGCAATTAAGTAGGACGTACCTAATTAAATTGGTTATAATGTCTTTGTAAACGTAAAACAAAGCATGTTATCTCTAAAAAATATTTTGTGTTTATTTCGATTTGGCGGGATATTTCAAAGCTTTTATTTTTCTTTGGCCACCCTGATTGTTAGGACGTATTGCGCGTTTATTTTACGATTGCGTTCAGGCATTTTTGATTTTGGATTTTAGTGAAATACAGTAATGTATACGGAATCCGACTGGCCTGTTGGCGTAGTGGTAGTAACCCTTCCTACTGCGCCAAAGGTCGTGGGTTCGATTCCCACCCGGGACCAACATTTGTGTGATGAGCATAACTGTTGGTTTTCTGATTCTGGTTCTTTGTATGTATTTATTTAAAAATTATTTAAGTATGTTTATCAGTTGTCGAGTAGCCATTATGTAACACGCTTCGTGGGACTAAACAGCCGTGTGTAAATTTGTCCAAAATATTATTATTATTATTAATTATAAGGCATTGGAAATTTTAGAAAATAATAATAGTATCTTAGTACCTATTAAAATTAACTCAGTTCCATGAAGAAGCGAAGAAAGATATTAACAAAATGTAGTAGGTAGTCCTATACCTGGTGATTTTACTTATAAACTCAGGTACCACTCGACATCACCCGTCGTATTTTGAGTTAAAGTTTACACTAAAATAGTCCTCATGTGCACAGAGGCCTCTCCAAAACACAATGAGAAGGGCCCTTAATCCCCGTGTAATCCCCATATTGTCGATACACAATTGCCGTGAAAAGAGCTACTTATTAAAATTCCCGAATGGGACACACCCCTGGTCTATCGAGAGCATCCGAAATTATCACGCCTCGATCAAAGGAAGTGATTCGGCTGCACAATGGGTCTTATGTTACGTGTCGATTTTGGGATTTGGGATTTTTGGATTTTAGATTTTAAACTTTTTGCTCGGTTTTACGATTTCGTTTAAAAACTTTTAAAACAAATATTTTGTAGGTACTTTCTGTCTAACAGAGTACTTATACCTATATATGTAACTATGTTTCTTTGGAATTAAGTTTTACTTGGAAAAAGTATCTGAATAGATGATAGGTGGTCACTTTCCCTTAGCAAACCATATTACCTACATAAATCAAAAAATATATACCTAGTCTCATACAAATTGTGTGCCACTGTGGCTGAATACAAAGTATATTGTTTCATAGGTATTATCAGGAAGATTCGTATCTCTTTGGTGGCGCGCGGAGTAGCAAATTTTTTTGATTCATGGGTATTATATTTGATTGAATCCACCGAGAATAAAGTTTGAGAGTTTGCCTCAGGAACCACCTACCGAACCCATTTGTAAAATTCTTGCAATTTTGGCCATTAGTTTTTGTTGAACATCGTGTGTTCTCGGTAAAGTCGACCAGTCGTATGTAACGTTGTAACGTTACAGAACGAAATACGAAAACCGGTTTATACGTAATTATTGGATTGTTGCTATAGCTATTTTGACGCTTTTTCTCTGGAAAGTCATATGTAACGTTGTAACGTTACAGGACGAAATTCAAAAACCGATTTATACAGCTATTTTGACGCTTTTTCTCTGGAAAGTCAACCAGTCGTATGTAACGTTGTAACGTTACAGGACGAAATTCGAAAACCGGTTCATACGTAATTATTGGAATTGTTGCTATAGCTATTTTGACGCTTTTTCTCGGGAAAGTCGACCAGTCGTATGTAACGTTACATTTAGGAACTATTATTTAATCTGTGGTTACAGGACGAGTTTCGAAAACCGGTTTATACGTAATTATTGTAATTGTTGCTATTGCTATTTTAACGCTGTTTCGGAAAGTCGACCAGTCGTATGTAACGTTGTAACGTTACAGGACGAAATTCGAAAACCGGCTCATACGTAATTGTTATTTTTGCTATATTTTGACGCTTTTTAGGCACCTTCCCTGGCAAGCCACAAAAACCGAATGATAAATAGTTCTTGGTACCATCAACAGGCCACATTCCGTTTTGAGAAAGGTGCTGGTTGGGTTAATTAGTGGTTAACGCGACATTTCTTTCGCCTAAAGTCGTAAAACATATTTCGTTTTTAAAATAGCGTATTTTGAATAGTATAAATCAAATTTTTGACGCAATTCCGTTTCGTTACACGGTAAGTATACGGAGTTTTTTTAAGTTTTGACAGACAGGATCTAAAGTATCGGATGGCATGCAGTTACGTATTGATAAAAATAGATGCAGGAGGTTTTTTATTTATGCTTACTTGTAGTTTTAGGATAGGTAAGTATATCTATGACATATTATGGATTTTAAATTTCATTTAGGTATGTTTCCCAATTTTATTTCAGTATAATTTACATTTACCAGTCTTTAAATTTAACAGAAGACAGTTGTAAATGTATATTATAATAAAATGAAATTGGGAATAAAATGAAATACAATGCAATTAGGTATTTCTGTACTAGTGTTGTCTATTATGAAACTTGCTGTTGCATTATCTAATGCACATATATATATATATATATACGTGATAATATAGTAATAATAATTTAATAGTACCTAATAATTTTCTAATTTTTTATATAGTATTTCTGTATATATTAGTGTGTTCTTTATTTTTATGTATGTTTAAATAAATATTATCTTGTATACGTGATTACATATATTTTAAGCTTTAAATATGACTTAACCTTTGGTTATTATTGTTAATAATCTATACTTAGTTATTAGGCAATAAAACAACTAAAGTGTTAGATCAATTTGGTAAAATTAAAGACCTTACTAAGAATATTTTTAACCCTTTTCGTGAGATGGAACAGTGTCATTTGGTTAGAAGGCCCATGTGTAATTTTTTTCGTCTCACTTTTGGCGGCTGACAAAAAACGTGCAATTAATAGAAACTAAACGCACCCGGGCGTTTGACACGTGGACGCCAAATGGCGGTTACAAACGGGCCTACTTTAGGGTTCCCGATTTATGTTGGACAAGCTCGTTGTATTAAATTTTAGTTTTAAGATTTATTGCTATCGGAATAAAAAATTACCAGTTATCCTACACTGATGGCCAACACTTCTGCTGAGCGTACCTTCATTAGAAGGCCTTTGGACTTTAGAAACGTACAGTGATAAAAACCATTGGTTGATCATGGTGTCTACCTACTTATTTCACAAAATAATACTTAAGTACTTACATAATTTCTAAAAGTAATTTTTCCTACTAACCAATATTATAAACGCGAAATTCTGTAAGGATGGATGTTTGTTACTCTTTCACGCAAAAACTACGAAACAGATTTTGAAGAAAAATTACAGTAATATTGATAGGTACATCGAACCCATAGGCTATAATTCATTATGATATTATGTTTTTATACTTCATAACGCGGACGAAGTCGCGGGGCATCCACTAGTGTAATCACTATCAATCTGAAATTTACTTTCAAAACCAGAACCCTTAACTCAAGTAGGTGGATAGAAGTTTTTTTTCGTACTGCGCGTCGGCCATTGTGGCCTTGTCAGGGGGCAGTAAGTGAGTTTATTGTTTTCGTTTCATGCCGTATGGGATTAAGAATGCAATAAGGTCAATAGCAACACGTGCTGCCACATTGCACTGAGTGTTGCCAGAGAAATAAATAACTTATGGAAATATTTTCTGAGTGTTCAACTTTGATTT
This sequence comes from Metalampra italica, assembly GCA_949699065.1. NCBI lineage: Eukaryota > Metazoa > Arthropoda > Insecta > Lepidoptera > Oecophoridae > Metalampra > Metalampra italica. The sequence continues at coordinate 5,427,229 of OX452991.1, read as the reverse complement.
TTTTAAGTAAGTGGTATTTTACTCAATGGAGTAGTGTTTAATTACTAAATGCGGAAAGAGCAAACTATTGATTGGATATACCTAGGCTTCCAGTAAATCAAACTAAATAATCATAATTATTATTGAACATGAAGGATACTAAGGACCTTGACATTGTTTATTTACATATTCACTAAATAGTTTGTCGCGTTGAACATAAAACGAAAATGTGACATTCGTCATCTCACCATATGGATGGAATGTCGACATTAAGATGCACAACTATCAAAACCTTTGATGTCTTTTGTTAGACATAGTTAACGCTGTTTTACGATGACTACTGCGAGTAAAAAGAACTTAGAAAAGAACCGAAACATTAAAAAAAGCTTTCAATTAAAAAGATAGTGACAATGGTGCCAACATTAAAACAGAAATCCGCTCCGGGACTCCTTTTGATATACGATAGTGTTGTTTGAAGGCAACTCTCGAAGTGGCGGCAAATAGCAAAGTGACACTTGAATAAGGCGCGAACTAACATAAACAGGGGCTCGTTTTTTTCTAGACAAAGACCATGGTGTTCAGCCTCTTGATGAATTTGACATAAATTATCGTTTATTATTTATTACTATTACTACTTACTTATGTTACCAAATCACTTGCCTGATGATATAAAATAAATAAATAAAATAAATAGGTAACCATCCTAATGTTTATTTTTTATATTTTTTTATTAGGGCATTGGAGAAATCCATCAGCCCAATCGTAAATGTACTTAAGTACATTTTGTAATGAGGAAATAAATTTTACCACAGGAACATGTAAAGAATGTGGAAAGCACTGCACAGTAAACGCATCTTAAAAGCTTATGGCTTGAACCCTAAGAACTAAGGATCCCATAGAACCGCAATCAGCGTATAGCATGAAATAGCAATAGTCTTTTACCCCAATAATTTGAGAAGTCGCTTCTTATATGGCGGGGTCAAACTGAACAAACACTATCTATTTTAGTCGGGCTGGTGTGATTACTCTTACCACTTTTGTAATAAGTGTGTCCCTCTCTGATTATTATTGTTATTTTAGCAGCTGTTCTATGGGATCCTTGTTCTTAGCATGAACCTCATTATTTTTTGTCTATGACCTCACTCAGTTAATTTCTGAGAGTTTATTATTTGAGGGCGCGGTGTTGCCAAATGAATTTTACAAATCAATGAATCATAGATATTATAAAACAAATAATATTTGTAAAAGACAGGTGTTATGGTAAAAAGTTGTCATAACGAGCTATTAGCATAGAATCAACTTAATTAATAGACTTTATATTAGTTTTATTGTCTACGGAAAATATGTTTTAGGGTCAAGCACAATGTTTGGAATGTTTGATTAAAAGTTTACTTCGCTAGAGTCACTGCTTGCGAAAATTTTAAAAAAGAGGCCCTGTTAAAATCTTCAATTGTTTTTTAATGCTTTTAAAAATATAAAAAATAAATCTTCTTACTAATATTGTGTTTAAAAATTTGTTTTTTCTCTTATTTATCTACCTTTACGCTTATTATTCAAAATAATATTATTATGTTTATTTTTACATAATTCTTATCTTTTGAATGCAACCCCAAGGACTTATGGTTTCATTTTTTTTTTTAACTACTAGATAGGTAGGTACTATTGTTTTTTATAGTAGGTACCTACTCTACTTTGGCCGAACTCCGAACTAGCGAAACTTTCTCACTCACTTACTAATCGACGTAGGTACCTTTTTTTTGACAAAAAAACCAATTGAACTACTTAATTGTTTCTAAGTCTTGTACAAACAAACAAACAAACAAACAAACAAACAAACAAACAAACAAACAAACAAACAAACAAACAAACAAACAAACAAACAAACAAATTGATTTAATTCATTTGTATGGAAATGTGAACAAAAACAAAGTTATTTATTTTCCTCAAATATAGATACCTACTTAGATACCTAATTTTTCTTTGGTTCTGAAACTTTCATAAAATTTTCCAATTACAAGTCGTTATGCTGAAGTAAATAGCTGTGATAGACGAACAGACAGACGGACGAAGTCACACCAAATTTTCCTTTTTTCAATTTTTGTACGGAACAAGTGAGAGATACCTCTAGTCAAAAATCTCGCTATTAGGTTCTTTATCGCTTAATGACGTCATGTTACATCTGTCACAGTGACATGTCTGTGTGACACAGGCGTTGATAACGAGCTAAATTAATCCAAACACGTGCAAACATTTTGTTAGATAAATCCACTAACAGCAGATACAATTTGTAACAGCTCCCTCTCCCCCCTTCCTATAAAGAAATGTAGACCCCCGCGGGGCAGGTCATACCAATGCAATAGATCAGTAAATACTGGTGTAATAGTTCCACCCAGAGAGATGGAGGCATCTGTTATTTGATTTGGGTGATTTGTTTTAATGGTACTAATTTAAAATAAACATGTGATTTGATTTTTAAAACACATCTTGATGGGCAATCTGTTTTTATTAGAAAGACTAAGGGCCTCTTTCACCGCTTGCTGATAAAGTCCGAGATACCCTATCTGCAGGTTATCTGACAGATAGCCTATTTTTTTGGTTTCACAGGTTTCATTTGCCTATATATTGGTTTTCATTGCCTATATCTTAAATATTTTATGTAGTCCATCACACAGATTTAGCTGATAGATTAAGGTCATCTATCAAGGTCAAGATCACTAAGGTTACTATCTGTAACAATATCAGGAAGTGGTGAAAGAAGCCCTAATTTTATTAAATTAAATTTAAAACCTCTGGTGTTTTCATTTAAGTTTTTACGAACTAAGTGGGTTTTACTTGTAAATGGGATTTAATTGTTTGTTACCGTTTTTTTCCTCCTTCCGAAATTAAGACATTTGGGATAAAGTGACTGTTTATAAAAGGAACCGTCTTCGTAAACAACCCGAATCTTCTTTTAATGGATTTTTTACTTCCGATGTTGTGTTAAGCTGTGGGTGTTTTGTTAGAGTACTTACCGCTTCTCTCTTCACCCTATTCGTCTCATTTTAAAGAAATGATGAGTTTGTGAGCCGTTTTCAAATTAAGTTAGTATTTCAAACAACCAACAGATGGTAGGTTGAAAATGTAAGCACACAACAAAACGGACCTTAATGTAATGTCTTGGGGTGCATTTTAGATAGAGCAAGTTTGACAGATATATTTGACCCATGATTTGACCATGTTCATTAGAATGTGGCTGTCAGATTTTGGTTTTTGAAAAACGAACTCTATCTAGACTTCACATAAGTCTAGTTTTTGAACTTGTTTTTTGGGTCGCAATACCCGTTTTAACACCTTGAGGGATAATAGTGCAATGGAAGATACGTAATGTGCATCAAAGAAAACGAGTGGACCGAGATATCAAAACAGGAGCCCTATTTCGGTCGATTCTACTGATTTTCCTTCGACATCCGATACAAAAATCTGTAGAATCGACCGCTCGAAGCGAGGAGAGCGATTCAAAAATGGGCTCCAGCTCTATGTTTCAATCGCTCGCCTCGCTTCGAGAGTTCGATTCTATACTAATTTCTGTATCGGATGTCGAAGGAAAATTAGTGGAATCGACCGAAATAGGGCTCCTGTTTTGATATCTCGCTCCACTCGTTTTTTTTGCACATTACGTAACTTCCATTGCATTATTACTAGGCGAGTGATTCAAAAATATGGCTCCAGTTGTGCTGCACATTCTTCTCTCACCGAAGCGTGCAGCAGATCATCATAATACTCGTGTCATATTATCACTATCTGTACTTATGTTGGTATATCAATTTTGTAAGATACCACACAATATTTTGACTTCATGACCACAGAATAAATAGTACCTACTTGACAGAAAAAATCATAGAATAGGTACTATACCTTCTAGTAAGCTGTAAAAAAACTTATTTTTTTCTTCCAGACTGTCAGGAGAACTCAACACAAGCCCGTGCGGATCAGAATCAACGTCCAACTCCCCGCCGTCGCTGCTGCAGGATGCGTCACTGCCGGCTCTCCTAGTGTCCGGCGGAGCAACCCTATTCCATAACACGACGACCTCCACGAACGCGGCGCTCAGCCTGTCAGCCGTCGACAGCCTATGCTTGCCTGGTAGCTCGGAGGTGGACAGCTGCGGCTTGGCGAACGGATGCGCGTCGAACGCGCCGCTGGGCGGGCTGGCGCTGCCGTTGACGTCCGCCGGCGGGTTGTGCTCCACCTCCTCCACGTCTGCGGTCGCCTGGTTGATGAATGAAGATAGTGCGGGTACGTCTATGCTCGTTGAGTCAAGAATAGAGGTGTTACTAAGAGCTGGCCTCAGATGGCGTCACTAGCGTATTGCGTATATTCAATATGATTCAAATCAACAGCCTATTTACATGTTTCCACTGCTGGAGCTCGGGCCTACCCTCTCAACGAGGGCGCATAGTCCACCACGCTAGCCCAGTGCGGGTTGGTGGACTTCACTTGCGTCTAAGAATTTCTTTTTCGGCGTATGCAGGTTTCCTCACGATGTTTTCCTTCGCTGTTTGAGAGCAGTCAGTAAATGTATCTACTTAAGTTTTGAGAAAAACCTATAAGGTACAGCCAGGGATCGAACTTCGGACCTTTCGATATGATAGGCTGCGTCTTATCCGTCGCTACTGACGCAGTAATAATAAGCTTAAATAATTATAATTCAATAAATTTAAAAAGCTTTAATATCCCTTGTGTCTTTATATTCGTGGGTCCTTTCCACAGCATAAAGAAATGATTTTATTTTTTAGACGCAATTTAGATGTAATAAAAAGGTTGGAATTGAAAGGAACTACAGAATAATTTGGACCCATTTTCAAAAATTTTTTTGGTTTTACCAATTCGTACGCAATTTATATTAATTTTTTTATATCAATAATTTTTTTTAAACAATAATATTTACATCAATTTGTACGCGTAGGTAACTACTTACACTGAACTAGTATAAACTAGTATCTACTTAGTTTTAACTAAGAAATACATACGTATCTTCAACTGTCGTAGGCAGAATGTTTTCTTATTAATAGACATTTTTATATTTGTTTACTGTCTAGTGGCGCCCCCTAGCAGTGAGTAGTGGTAGTTTCACTTCCATTGACCCTCAGGACCCTCCAGAATTTAAATTTAAAATGTACATAACTATGTAAGTATACTTTAAAAAGATATGCATTCACCGTAACAATGTTCATTGATGAGTTATCTTAATAATTTCATTGAAACTATTCATTCAACTTATTACAATACCTACCTAAATAATCAAAGGCAAAACTTGTTTGTTTAATAATTTTTTACCAATTGGCGCAGGTGGTGGAGTCAAGAGCGAGGTGCGCAGCCCAGGGCTGTGCGAGGCGGACGTGGCGCTGTACGGCGAGGCGCTGCCGTATGACCAGTCCGCGCTTCCGTACCAGTATTACAATAGGTCTGTAGCTTTGCCGTACCACCAGTCCGCGCTGCCATACCAGTATTACAATCGGTCTGTAGCTTGCCGTACGACCGATCCGCGCTGCCATACCAGTATTACAATAGGTCTGTAGCTTGCCGTATAAACAATCCGCGCTGCCATACTAGTATTACAATAGGTCTGTAGCTTGCCGTATAAACAATCCGCGCTGCCATACCAGTATTACAATAGGTCTGTAGCTTGCCGTATAAACAATCCGCGCTGCCATACCAGTATTACAATAGGTCTGTAGCTTGCTGTATAAACAATCCGCGCTGCCATACCAGTATTACAATAGGTCTGTAGCTTTGCTGTACGACCAGTCCGCGCTGCCGTACCAGTATTATATTAGGTTTGTAGCTTTGCCGTACGACCAGTCCGCGCTGCCATACCAGTATTACAATCGGTCTGTAGCTTGCCGTACGACCAGTACCATATTTTAATAGGTCTGTAGATTTGCCGTATACCTACATACGACAAATTCGACATGAATACGTGTTCCACGTTATAACTGTTCATTACCCAATTTAATTGGCCAATTATGCCATTACCGGTTAATTTTGCTAAAACTAAGTAGATACAAGGGATATCGTAGGTATAGTGATATTAGTTAGAATATGCCCCTAGAGAAACGGTAAGCGTATAATTATAACACTGCTGGGTACAGAAGTTATGTTGATAAAACAGAATTTTTTTGTGGATGTTATTGAATAAATTTAGTATATCATTGAGTTATGGTCGTCTAACAACCACTTAATTTGCCGCTTCCAATTTAAATCATCGGCCGCTCCTTAATTTGTCATAATGCGCCAATTAATAGGCAGAGTTTCTTAATTAACCAACTACTGGACCGATGACAAAACGTCTAAGTCTATTTATAGTCTGTGACATTAACTATTAGACTATTGATTTCGTTTGAGGAACTGTCATAAAGTTATCAATGTTTCGGCTGAATAAAAGTTTTATTTAATTAAAGATTCAACGTGATGAACTACTTAACTAATGATCCTTTATGTTTTCCTTCACTGTTTGAGAGCAGTCAGTAAATGTAGGTACTTACGTTTCGAGAAAACTCATTGGCACTTGTCATGACCGGGGATCGAACTGGACCTCTCGACATGACGGCCGCGTCTTCGCGACTACGCCACCGAGACGCTCTAAACCTTCCATAGGACCTCAGAAATTACAAATGAAACAACCACTCGTTGTCTAGTTTCTTCTTCTACTCAGTGACCGAGTACCTGGACACCAACTGATGCGATGCACACACCTGGCTGCGGCTGTGATTTAAACAGGAGTAAATTATTAATTTGAATATAGTATTATGGAGTATTAAAATAAATTAAATTGAATTAATTAAATTATTTATTATAATGAATTATTGAATGTAATATTGACGTGTAAAATCTTTTTTTATTAATAAATGATTGATTGATTGAGTTTAATTAATAAATCAATAATTCTTAAATTTTACAAAATACTTAACTAACGGTAGCTCTTTTGTCTCATCAAAAATCAGATCACAAAATATGTCACTTACTCGTAATGTTCCACGTGTTACATACATTTGGTCACGTTTTTTGCGCGTCGTGCCGGCCTACCGTCCCAGTGCCGGCGACACAAGGCGGCACAAATAACAGTACCGAGGTCGGTGACCGATTGAGCTTGTCGGAAGCCTCTGAAGGGCCAAGGCCTAAAACTAATAAGACTATTGACTTCCTCATTAGTACGTGGGTTGATCACAGCTATGTATAGATACGTAATCTTGTTTATGATCTATTCATTTTTATGAAATCTAAGCATTTCATTTTTAGGGTTCCGAACACATTGGATTTTTATAGTACTTATCCTTTCATGATTCATCATCATATCAGCCTGTAGACGTCCAATGCTAGACAAATGCCTCCCCCAAGGATCTCCATGACGACCGGTCCAACCTCATCCAGATTTATGATTCAGACTAAGTAAATTGATCGCTGACCTATCTTTAGTAGATATACTTCGTACATACATTCCGTACATTTCATATTTCGTACATTCATACATTTCCATTCATACATTTCGTAGATACGTTCCGTTCCGTTCTCAGCTCCGTTCCCCATTCTCTTGCTCGCTGTCACCAGCAGTTCTGTCCTTCCCCATTCCATTCCAACAGTTCGCAGCCACCAGTCAGCACTTCTATCGTATAGCGCGTTCGCGTTCAGGGCAGTGGGGTATACAGGTAGGAGACTTGACTAATGAAATGTAAATGTTGTCCAGCATGCAGCAGTATGGCGGCGGCGGCGCGGCCTCGTCCTACGTCAGCTCCTCGCTGTACAACCAGCCATACGCCGCGTACCCGCCCGCACACGCCTCCAACAACAGGTTTGTCTCTTACTTTACCAACGAATCATCCAATACCAACGATAAATCTGAAATCAATGTAATCCTTGTCTTCACAAGTCCGGTCAACAACCTCCTTACCACTGACGAAATACTTTTGTGCGTTATTTAAAATTAGATCCATTGGTTCATTTGCGTATATATCAAAAGCTAAGTGCTGCCAAGTAACTAGGTATTGCTCTTTTGAGGTGCTGCTTTGACCTCTTCATTTTGGACGAAATCTCATCAGGTTCTCACGGCTAAAGGTGCCGCAGAGAGATTGGTTCAACGCGGAGTGGGATTCCACAATGAATGTGTGTGAAACAGTGACTCTTGAAGCTTCTGAGCTTCGCATTTGATAGTTTTTACAGTACCAGTGGGTCTACGAGAATCGTGGTCCCACCAGTGGGACAAATTAGTGGGTCCACGAGAAAACAGCTATAAAATATCATCACTCAGTAAATCGTTTTAGGATTTAGCGTGTGTTCTCGTTTTGCAGTAACAATATAGATGTTGCAACTACCCGCAGGTCGTCGTGCAAGGCGACGCCGACGTACCTGAGCGCGTACGGCGTCAGCGGCGTCGGGGGTGTGTCCGGCACCAGCTTCGGCACCCAACCCTCGCCGTATGCCTACTCCTCCTACAACGGGACGCTGGCGCAGTCCTTCCCTGCACAGCAGGTTTGGTGCTAACACACTTACATAAAAATGAAAACGAAGAATGAAGAAAACTCAGACATGCTAAACAAATACACATAAAGGGGTTTACTGGGGTTATCAATTTCCACGGCCTGATCATGTTTTTATTGTCTTCTCCTTAGAGGCCCAGACGACACAGGATCTGTTGTTGGATTGAGGGCATCGTTGGTAGACAAGAGTTTGCCTTTGTCTATGGCCCCAATCTGCTTTTTGATAGTCTTCACATACGCCTTAGAATAGAAGTTGTAAACTTTAAAGTATACGCAGGTTTCCTCACGGTGTTTTTCATCACTGAACCACCTGTCGTATCACTCTACATGTTTGTATTAAGTACCATGTCAACTCAGGAACACCATCCGTTGTATATTTTGTTTTCGACCCGCAAATGCGTTTGTTGTAAGACACTTAAGGAAAAATTGACTATACGTGGACGTGAGGCGAGTGCACCATCAACCAGGCTACCACGGCTTCTGATGAAGTGTCAAATTTGCAGGAGTACAGCAGCTACGCGGCGGGGTACGCGGAGCACAGCGCGGCGCAGTACAGCGGGTACTACGCCGCCCCCAGCTACTCGCCGTACGTCAGCTCGCCCAGCAGCAGCGGCAGCGCTGGACACACCTCCTACCATTTAGGAGCAGCGCTTTCAGGTAGTTAACAGTAACATTTCGAATTAAGTGACCAGCCTTAGCTGAAAAATTTTTTCATTCCACATTTTTGGAATGACCTTCCCTCTGACGTTTTTCCACAGCGCTACGATATGGGGTCCTTCAAGAAGAGAGTCAAAAGAGCCCTCCAACCGCGGCCGGCACCGCACCAGCACCCCCGGGTGTTGCAGGCGTCTATAGACGGCGGTGACCTCTTAACATCAGGAGGCCCGCCTGCTTGTTGCCCCCGTAGCAATAAAAAAAAAGTTAAAATTGGAACGAACTTCGTCGAGATGGTCTTTATATGGCACTGACTGTTCGTAATATGCCTAATATGCGTAATATAACCTTTGCCAAGCGTAATGGCGACTCTTGGCGGGAACCTGGCGGGAACCGATGTGATTGAACATGTTCAAGGGGTGAACATTTTGTCTTTCTAAAATATGTATTTTGCGGTTTTTTAATAATTATAATCGATATAATTTACAGATAACAACTCATATCAATCAACCCGTACCAAAATGGTTCGTTGTCGCTTTTAAAATCGCTTTAGTAAGAGTATGAAGCATATTGAAAATAGCCGACTCTATATAATAGTCATGCCTGTTTTTCTGAAGACCGTGCTGTACCGCCGGTTTTTAATTAAAATTATTTTAAAACTGATGGGCCGGAACAGGGCTTTGTTTCCTTCCAGGGTCGTAAAAGACGATAAAAAAATTCATCATGGCAGTCAAGTGTCAACTGTCATTTGTCATTGTCAAGCAAGTCAAAAAAATAATTATTTACAGACGTCGAAATAGTTTATTTACTGAAAAAAATGTTTATAAACACAAAACATTCGAAATAAAATAATTGGTTGTATCTACAGAGTGCGTAAAGACGAAACAAATTCACACTGCATCAATATCATTTCGCATTCCTTTACCGTTGTCGTGATAAAACGTGTTGTGAACTTCAACTTGTGATATTAGATTTACAAAATGAATAAGGAAAATGAAGATGTACCAAATAAGCGAAGAAAATTAGACGATAGTGATTCTGAGCCGCATTATAACGATAATTCGGACTTTTGGTCGGATTCTGACACTGAAAGTGGTACTATTGTTTTCACATGCCTTTACCTTTAATTTGCTAATAGGGATTTTCCTCACTTCCGTTATCTACACGTCACTCTATCAATATTTAAGACATATCTTGGTTGCATCTCATGAAATTGCCTTGGCGTAATTACTCATGGGTTGCTGTTAATTTTTACGTAGGTACATTCAACGTGTTTGCTGCCTCCTATTCTGACACAATCTTTTTCTCCTCTTCTAAATCTGTAATTGAGTCAACGAAGCCTCATTACTAATGTACCCTAGCCTAGCCTAGTTTTCATCAGTTTAAATTAGTTAGATACGTTCTTGATATGCCATGTGACTAAAATGAAAAATAATGTTACAGAATCACCATCGTCAATGCTACCTTCAATAAATGACACAAGTCCACTGTCACCAATCAAGAATGAAGTCCATGCAGCCAGTAGGAGGTGTCGAGAAAACTCTGGGTAAGATGCACATTGAATGCTAATCCATGAACATTTAATATATGAAATCACAACTCGACAGATACATGTTTAGCATTCCCTCCCATTGTTGGGTTGTCGTCTGTGACTATGGTTTATCCCACATGTGGAATCATATTCAGATGCCTTATTTGTAGAGGTTCGCTGAGAGATAAAGCCAATCTATTTGTTTAATGATCCGATATCTGTTGGTTTGTTATGTTGCAGAGTAGATTGTAATGTATTAAAACAATAAATTCTACATCCACTATAGGCTAGAAGGCTATTCCCTCCCATCCTAGACCTGTCTCCTTAACAATTTGTGCTCTCTTTTAAACTTGTCTCACCTTGACATTTTTACATCTAAAAGATTTTAGCCATGGGTTCAAAGATTTGTTTGGATATTCTTCGTTGCAGTGAAAGTGCAACAAGCAGGAGTAGGGGCCGCGGGCGACGCAACCCGTCGTCGTCCCCGGCGCAGCACGTCCCGGAGCCGGCCACGGATCGGGTGTTCATCTGGGACCTGGACGAGACCATCATCATATTCCACTCGCTGCTCACCGGCACATACGCTACTAAGTACAATAAGGTACATACATACATGTAAAAAACTAGGTTTCTTGCCTCTTTTCTCCAAGACGACAGCTCTGTGCATGTTTGTTATGCCGTTTAAAATCTATTACATGCTTACTAGCTGTTGCCCGCGACTTTGTTTGCTCAGACTAAGTACTTATTGGATACTTGGTGCCCCTTTAACTGGTCACTACTGCTATGTACTGTATGTCAGTCAATCAGTCAGGGTTTTACTTATAATAGAACACCTATATTGGATCAGTATTGAACTGTAGCATTTTCAATACATAGTTTAAATTTCTGTTTCAGGATACACAACAAATAGTTCAATTAGGTTTTAGGATGGAAGAGATGATATTCAGCCTGGCTGACACACATTTCTTCTTCAATGATGTTGAGGTAAGATTTTGAATACAATTATATTTTGTTTATGTTTGATGTACGCATTTGGTCTGCCATTCTTTTCAAATTATCTCTAGTCAGGAGACCAGTTGTAGATTTTCTACAGTTCAAATGCGTGTCTGGTGAATTAATAAAATAACCAACTGTTAATTGTAGGACTGCGACCAGGAGCACATAGATGCTGTGGCGGCCGACGACAACGGTCAGGATCTGTCGGCGTACAACTTCTCGTCGGACGGATTCCACGCGGGCGCGGCGCCCAGCACGGGGCTATGCGCGCCTGGTGTCAGGGGCGGCGTCGACTGGATGCGGAAGCTCGCCTTCAGATATAGAAAGATTAAAGACACGTACAATAACTATAGGAATAGGTGAGTTGACACACAGAAATGCCACTGGTCGCTGCTAGGCGGCGCCACTAGCAATAATTTAATTGAATGTTATTTACGAATATTATTATATATATTTTATATACGAATGTGCTAGAAGACTAATTTTACCAGACGGTTCTTTCTGCTTTACCTCTGCTCTGCTCTCTCTGTCTTATGATGTCCTACAGACATTTTAGGGGCATTTAATGTAGCTATCGTCCAGATTAGCTTTGATCTTGCCTTTCTGATTATAAAAACTATTTGAATTCCTATAATGTAGTGTGTATAATATTTATTTGGTTTTTCCACAGCGTGGGAGGTCTGCTGGGGCCAGCCAAGCGCGAACAGTGGCTGCAGCTGAGAGCGGAACTAGAGCAGGGCACGGACAACTGGCTTACGTTGGCTTGCAAGTGTCTCAACATGATCAATTCTAGGTGAGTGTCGGCAGCAAAATAGATGTCAAAGCTGAAATATTTTATTGCTATAATATGAATACACTGGGTACATTTTAGTTTTGACACCTGATTGTTAAATGAGTCAATCGTGTCGATTCGGACGGGCACGCTTTAAGCGTATCCTAGACACACGCGGCCTGCGGAGGCGGTGGCGGCCAATTGTATTCCCTTGCAATGTATGTGAGACTCAAACACGTGCGGTCATTATTTATATATTGTAGCTACGGCCTGCGGTAAGCCGCCACCGCAGGCCGCCTGTCTTCGAGATACGCTTTGTCTCTTGTGCTCTTCAGTGGGCTGGGCACATCGCTCGCAGAACTGACGGCCGTTGGGGCAGAAAGGTTCTCGAGTGGCGACCACGTATCGGAAGACGTAGTGAAGGCAGGCCTCCCACAAGGTGGAACGACGATCTGGTGAAGGTCGCGGGACCCAGTTGGATGAGGTTAGCGCAGGATCGGTCGTCATCCTTGAGGGATGCCTTTGTCTAGCAGTGGACGTCTACAGGCTGATATGATGAAGCATGGTTTTTTAATAAAAACAAATTTGATTTTGATTCACACCATAAACAGATTCCTTTATTGTGTTGTTTGCGTGCGTGTGCGCGTGCGCAGAGAGAACTGCGTGAACGTGTTGGTGACGACGACGCAGCTGGTGCCGGCGCTGGCCAAGGTGCTGCTGTTCGGCCTGGGCGGCGTGTTCCCCATAGAGAACATATACTCCGCCACCAAGACAGGTCAGTGGCATCTCATCATCATCAACAGCTTATTAAATGTCTCTTAAATGTCCCCACTGCTGGGGCTCAGGCCTCTTATATGAATATGAATACTTAAGTTTCGAGAAAAAATTGGTACATGGCCCAGCCTGGGATCGAACTTCGGACCTTTCGATATGATAGGCCGTGTCTTATCCCCGACGCCACCGACTCTCTAGTGGCATCTATACGGTGGAATTTTCGAAACGTACCTGGAGGGAAAGAACATTACCATTTTTCCTTATTTTTCTTTTGAAAACAAACTTTATTTGCGTCTCGGTCATATGTGCAAGGGAGGTACTGTAGCAACAAAAACAAGTCTGTATTACCATATAAACTTTGCGGTTCACCTGGGAGCATCATCTATCGTTTATTTTGCTTTCAGCCGCAAATGCGTTTGTTTTCTTAAGCCACCTAAGGAAAAACGGATTATACGTACCGATGATCTAAATATGATAGCAGATTTTACTCAAAAGACACATTCCTTTACTTGAAAAATAAGTAAAACTTCATTCAAAGAAATTTGAAAAATCATCAGTGAATCTTACTGGAAATATTGTAAAAAGAACACCTATATTTTTATGATACCGATCGAAAGGGTCAATCAACAGAGTCGCATGCTACTCCCATACATTTACTATAGCACGATTTATCGACTACTTAAAACTTTTAGATGTGGTGATGAATAATTTGGAATAGACAGATGAAAATTTCGACCCTATTGCAAATGAGTGTTCTGAGAAATTTTGTGGTCCGTACCAATTCTTATATTACGACAAAAATACTACTTGAGAGCAAGTAGTAAGTAAGGCTTTCTGAGATGTTTAGATTTAGATGTTTTTAATTTGTATTTCTAAATAGCATTTCTCTCGCAGACGATTCACTTGCTCTTTTCAATGACTTCACCCTTATAATCTTTGCAGGAAAAGAGACCTGCTTCGAGAAGATAAAGCAGCGCTTCGGCGAGCGCTGTACGTACGTGGTGGTAGGCGACGGGCAGGACGAAGAGGCCGCGGCCAAGGCGAAGAACTACCCCTTCTGGCGGATATCCGGCCACTCCGACATAGCCGCGCTGTACAACGCGCTCGATATGGGCTTCTTATGATTTGCTGCGGGCCTGGTACTCGAGTTCAATTCGCTATTGGGTGGGAGGGAGCGTCGCAAGTGGGTTTCTCCTGGCAATTTCTGATAGCCTGGTATTTCGGGAAATTGCAACGTATGTAGTAGTATTTTACTAAGGGAAACGTTGCAAATAATGTTGCAATACTAAAAAGCAGTTGAGGTAATAAAGACAAGTCGGATTTTGTGTGCGAGTATGCATCGATGCAAGAAGTCGCCGTCAGGTTAATTGAATGCCCAAACCATATCACCAATTAAAAATAATATATTATCATAAGTAGGCTCCTTTAAAAGTACATTTTTCATATTATTTTTTAGTTAAACCGGAGCCGCCGTCTTTCGGATATTTTAATTTGCAAATACTATAACTTTTATACTGTTATTATTTAGTTTTTAAAGCTCAAAGTCAGCTCAAAAATCTATCGAGAAACTATCTAATCTAATTTTTGTAAATACCTATAGGTGTAAAATTGTAGAAAATGTCTACATAGAATATTGTTTCTATAAGTCCATTCCTGCTACATAGTTTTATATGATTATACAATGTACAGTTCATTGTTATTTTTAGTGAAAAAAAATATTAGGAAAAGTGTAAAATAAAATTTATTTTTAATTACGCATGGGTTCTACCTGTGATTTCCTTCAGTCGTCAGAATACTACCTACCTTTAAATAAGTCACTACCTACCTTTAAATTAATTCAATTGTATGTATGTTGCGTGGACTTAAAATTATCAACAGTCAGGACCCTCAGGCCCGTTTGGTCATATTCCCGGAATGTCCACTCGTTCCATTCGTCTAATGTCCACTTCCATAGGTGGGCCCTGGTCCAAAGCCCTGTCTCAGCCAGCACCAGCATACGGCGCTATACGCTGGGTATAATTTAGTCCTTCATGCAATTTTGAACTTTATTGCAATTTTTTTTATACTTTATAGTTTTACGGCCAATCGGAAATAAGTCCCTATAAGTTTTTCAAATCGTAGTTTAAAATCACGAATACATAAAACCGCAGCACGGCCTCCACCAGGGCACAACTGGCGCCTTTCGGTGATCCACACTACAGCTAACACCGCACTAAACTGATAGTAGGTTTAATGTCGATATAACAAGGGAGAAGTACTTTATTGCTATACTTTCCAGTGTTGCTTTAAGGAACGCATCTCCCCGCGAGACGAATTCTCGTAAGACCTATATCAGTGGCCTGAAGCCATACCCTGCAATTTTGTTCCTATCTTATATTATGCACAATATATTTTTTGTGATTGAAACACTACTAAAATACATAAAGACATATTTTTACCACTTTGAAACAGGACTTGAAACTTCTTAAATATTTTTTAAAGTTTTATCAATATCGGCCTATTTCCTTTGTAAGCTTTTTATAATCACTTTACATACATATGGACTTTAAAAGACTTCTGTACCTACTGTATTAGTATTATAACAACAGGATAAAGGTCAGTTTTTAACATTTTACAATATACATAGCAATATTAATATTTTTTAATCTTATTGACAATGGAAAGAGACTATGGGAGTATTGTAAATACAGAATTAAATTCTAGTACTAAAGAACAAACATACCTAGCTTAGTATAACGATAGTAAATATAAAAGATTCGAATGTTAAACGGTTATTCGAGGTGTAAATAAAATTATATTATTTGACAATTTATTTGTTTGTTTCATTGAAATACTGATTTAGGCGCATTATTAAAACTTGGAACTATAGTTTACTCTATGTATTTTCCTCAATTTATTTGACTAAAACAGGTTACTTTAATCAAATTTCCAATATATCTGGATGAGGTTGGCGCGGGACCGATCGTCGTGGAGATCCTGGGGGAGGCCTTTGTCCAGCAGTGGACGTCTAAAGGCTGATATGATAATGATGAATTATTAGTTAACTAATGCATTAATAGAGCTACATTTCAAAAGTGAAATAATTATCACCAGTCAAAATTTCTTGGAAAAATATCTATTTTTTTAGTTCAGCGGGCTCTTGCACAACCAAGGAGTCCGCATGTATAAAAAGCGTGTGCCTGTAAGTTACTATAACTCTTTCGTTTTAGTATTTTGACATGAGTCATGCATGACTTTCATGAGATGTTATAAAAAAGATGGCAGTATCTTGCAGTAGTTGCAGTAATGGATTTAAATGAAAACTTCCCACATTGTTGTTAAGTCGGTAATGAGCTACTTTCAGCTCTATTTAGAGTGCATTTTCCGAGCAGGTATAGTATAAAAGTTCCATAGCAACCGACGACAGCACTCTATATTACGTTATTTATATACCTACCAAAGTTGCTAGGCAACCAGCAACTAACACTGTCAATCCAAAACGGAAAGGCGCGTGCATTTGTGCCGTAAACAAGTATTAGTAAAGACAAAATGAAGGCAATAGTAAGCACAATACTGTTCGACGTGTCCAAAAACAACATGTTCAAAATAAACGAGAATTACAAAATGTTGCACAGAAAACTGAAGACAACTTGGAAGGTCATGATGTAAGTTCTGTCTGTATTCAAACTTCAAATGAGATTTAATCCTATCCTTCCCTAATAGGCAAAAGTTTGTGAGTGAGCATGTTTGTTACTCTTTCATGCTGGGCTGAACGGATTTTGATGAAACTTGGTACAGTAATAGATTATAGGTATTCTGGAATTACATTAAAGGCTACTTTTTACCACGGTAAACTGTTCCCGGCGGGAAAAAACTTATTCCACACGGGCAATAGCCAGTAAGTAAGTACAATATATTTCAACTGACCGCTCTGGTGTAGGTGACTTGATTCTACTGAGCAGAGTTTGGTGTAACTTTTTGTTCACATATAATAGGCTTTGCAGGCAGTAAATAACCCTCACCTGCCCTGTCGATCTGACTGATGCGCCCCCTGTTTTTAGCTGATGCGTCCCGTGTCGGGTCTAATGTCTGTAGGTACAATTGTAAGTAAACTAGTTCACTCTGGACAAATAGGCTAGGCCTCCCCCAAGGCGTGCAACCTGCTGGACATTACCTAATGCCCCCCCCCCAAGGAGCGCCACTGAACCCAATCATGGGTTCTCCGCATCCAATAACTGCCAGTCGCCCAACGCACATTATCGTCGCTCCATGTAGCTGGAGGGCGTCCCACACGCGTGGTCTCCACTCGAGAACTCGTCTACCCCAGCAGGTATCGGTTCTCCAACAGATGTGACCAGCCCACGCCATTACAATGTACAATCGAAGACTTTAATTCTCTGGCTGCTCATTTATTCCAGCAACCGCGACGAGCTCTCAACAAACATACTGCAAGACGTGAAGATCCTGGTGGTACCAGGACCGCAGAACGTGTTCACAGATGACGAGCTGGCGTGCCTCAAGGGCGTGGTGGAGCGCGGGGACTCGGTGCTGGTCGCCATGGCCGACGGGGGCGAGGAGCGCATGAACACGAACATCAACTTCTTTTTGGAGGAGTATGGGATTGTGGTCAACAATGGTATGTGGTGTTTTACGGGCAAATGTAGCAATGTAATGTGTGGAGCAGTGACTGGGACGCGGAGAAGGTTCAGATAGCGTCTTAATACAGACGCTACTGGAAGCTGGTCATGGGTTCACATGGGGTGGAGCAACATGTGGATTGTGGGTAGAGACTGGATGCGGAGAACCGAAGATCGCGCAGTTCCGAGAATCTGACCAAATGTGACTTAAAGTCATCCAGACATAGCATTAACTTATTACTTACGTCTTTTTAAAATAAATATTTTTCTATAATTATAAAGAAAAATATTTATTTAATCGAGGCAAGGCTGAGGGTTCCTAAAACACTGGCCGCATTTCCCATTTGAATCGCCAGGCTAATTCTCTGGGCGAAAAAACTGCCCCCTCTACGGTAACCTGAAGCATTACTTGACTGAAATCAAATTTATTACATAAAAGCAGCCTCTGATGGAAATAGGTATCTGAGTCGACGGCTTGGTTATTATTGTGGTATCTATAAAGATACGCCATGCATATACCTACTTGTGGTATTTCCCCCAGATTGCGTGGTTCGCGCCAAATACCACAAGTTCTACCATCCGAAGGAATGCCACATATCGAACGGTATCTTGAACCGTGCCGTCATGAAGCATATCATGAAAATGCCGAATTACACCAGCGAATCTGACGACTTCCTGTGAGTAGATAATAAAGTTGTGTCATTTGGAGATCGAACTATAAGAGCTCCGGTGGTGACTCTAGTTCGCGGAGTGATTGAGGAACACCTATGTTCAGCAGTGGACGCTGAAGGGCTGATACGATGATGATTGATACCTACCTTAAAAACTTTTTTTATATTTAATTAATAAACATATGGCCTATCATAAAGACTAGACATATATAGGTAAGTGCAAAGTTATCTTACCTCTAACTCATATTTCTGCATTGTTGTGTTTTGATTTGGAAGGTAGGAGAACCAGATTCCATGTACAGTCGACCGTGGTTTGTTTCTACTTATGTGTGGCCGACCGTACTATAGCTAGTCGAGGACATAATTGGTAATCCATTGCACGTGGTTTTCAGACCCTATAGTAGGGAGCCAACCCCTTCCAAAGCTGACGCCCGAAGGGCGGAATAAACTGATAGTGGGTTTTGTTTGTGATGCACCAGCGAGGATCCGGCGACACCGAACTTCGTGTACCCGTACGGGGCGACGCTGACGGTGAAGAGACCGGCCGCGGCCATCCTGTCCAGCAGCGACGTGTGCTACCCAGTGAAGAGACCAGTCGCCGCCATGTACACTTCGGAAAGAAGTGGAGGTACCTATATACACTTTGTACACCGTTGGGGTGGGGTAGACGAAATCTCGAGTGATGACCGCGGACAAAAGTGGTGGTAGCATAGGGGGTAGACGAAATCTCGAGTGATGACCGCGGACAAAAGTGGTGGTAGCATAGGGGGTAGACGAAATCTCGAGTGATGACCGCGGACAAAAGTGGTGGTAGCACAGGGGGTAGACAAAATCTCGAGTGTTGACCACTGACTGCTTTGAGTACATATTTTCTTTACGGTACGGTATTTCCACCAGAGATAACTAGAAGCCAACGAGTCCCGAGAATGGGTAAAAGAAAATCTACCTATTTAAAAAAACTGAAAAACTTTATGTGAGACTTAGGGTATCCTGGTCAAGAAGACCAAATAACTTCCAAATGACTGGGGTTATTCACCCTTTCTTATGACCACGTTGACAGGTAAGCTGTTCGTGATCGGCTCGGGCCACTTCTTCGCGGACCAGTACCTGGAGAGCGAGTGCAACGACCTCGTCAGGGAGCTAGTGTTCAACCACCTGGCCGGGGTCGGCGACCTGCACCTGAACCCCGTCGACGTGGAAGACCCCGATGTAATTTTCCCCGGAATTTTAATAGAGAAAATTTAAACGCGTAAGAATTCAAATTTTGGCTGTGAAAATTACGGACTTTGTTTATTTAGTGGCGTTTCGGAGGCAAATTTGCCTTCTTGCTGCTCTAGTGTCTCTTCAGTAAGTAAAGTGCGTATATTTTGTATACCGAGACGCCAAACAGCTTCGTTTTTGGTAACCACTTCTAAGAAAGAAATTAATTATGTACCTACTTATAAAAGCTATACGCATTGCCACTAGCAGTTTATCAAAATTCTCGCGGGAGATTTTAATTTTCCTTGGAATAAATTTCTATCACATGTGATAATCCCAGATAATTATGTACCTACACCAAGTTTTATCAAAATCACTATATCCGTGATTGAGTAACAATTATCAAACATCCTACTTAATATTTACAATAATTATCTATATTTTGACTCATAGGTATGTGCGGTAATTAATTAGACTGTGATGACCTATTTCAGAATACGGAGTGCTATAATAATTTATATTTTAAAATTTTCTACTATCGCGCCACTCACCAAGCTGTATACGAAAAGATTATAGAAACAACAGCAAAATATAGGTACAATAAACACCCACCCACAAGAGTAAACTGGCTAGACGAGTTTGGCATTATACCGGTTTATCATTTTAACGCTGTAATAGAAATAATCAGAACTCGATTGGCCAGTAGCGAAAGTCCGATCGCGATTACACGCACTTACTAAGTAACTTAACAATACTATAAACCGATTTCTAATTGGAGACTGTATACCTATTTCCATGTATGTTCAATGGACATACAAATCAATACAAAAGTTCATGAATACGAATAGATTAATAGGTATGCTTCACTGATATAAAATAAAAACTTCTTTGATATTTAATTATCTCCCGTCAAGCCAGTAAGGTTATGACAGCAGCATACAACTATCCATTCCAGTCTTTCTACCCCGATTGCGAATATACAGATCGAGCCGAAACCGGAAACGACTGTGTGGGCTATTGGCTCGGCTCCGGTTCGTCCTCAACTAAGAACATTTGCAACTGGAATGGAACCTCCAACTCCTCATATCTGGTGCAGGTGAACGAGTACCGGACCCTCGGCGACATGATGTGGCTGAGCAGCGTGCCGCTGCCGGAGCCGGCCACCGCGCCCCCGCCGCGCCTCACCCCGCTGCACCCCCACGCGCTCTTCACGTGGAGGTTGTTCTCGCTCAACCTGGCGCAATGTGAGTGGGAATGTTTGTCCAGGATACTATAGCCCCATCACCAGTACGGTGTGAATTACCCTACACTTTTAGCTTTCGTAATTTAAGCTCCTACGGTACCTACCTAACGCCTAGTTAACGCTATTTTAAGAGATATTTTGAAAACTATTTGCAAACTGAACATTTAGGTACCTAATCCAGCTGCGCGTTACATTCACTGACTGCAGCGCTCTCAAATGGTGAAGCCTAATCCAGCTGCGCGTTACGTGCACTGAATGCAATGCTCTGCTCTCAACGGTGAAGGAAAACGTCGTGAGGAAACCTGCATACGCCGAAGAACCCGCACTGAGCTAGCGTGGTGGACGCAGTAGCCCGTATACGGCCCTCGTTGAGAGGGTAGGCCTGAGCCCCAACAGTGGGTACATATTATTAGGCTGTTAATGTAAAAAAAAGGTGCACCCGTCTACAATGAACTAGCTGGACCCAGAAAAAAACTATCCAGTCCAATGGGCAGGAATTTTGGCAACTGTTTGGGAACTGGGTTGAACTGAACCACGGAAGAGAGATTCCCTCGATTTGTTGAAAGACCCCATTTCCCTTATTATACTCCCTACGTTCTTGTACTCTCCTGAAGGATTCTCAATGTGTCACTTGTTTTAGTGCCAGAGGTACTAGGGTTATACGATGCGCTAGGAGTGAAACACGAGCCACTGCGACTGATAGCCCCACAGTTCGAGACGCCGTTCCCACCGCTGCAGCTAGCAGTAAGTACCTCTTTGGTTATACCGTTACAGTGAACAAAGTCTGAATATTTATATGGGCTGATGTGTGTTCTATGAATCTGATGTTGATGAGTCATGAGAATTAGAATCAATTTAAACATTTTATATAAGTATTTTATTAATAATTCTTAAGTAAATTACAAAATGTACATACTTGCAAAAAATAAAACATAATTGAACCCATTATCCCGTCAGTATCCTCGTAAATTGTAATGAATTACGTTCTTAATATAAGTTATTATGACAACAGCACCTATCATCAGTCAGGACTAGGCATAACTTACAAATTAGCGTGGTACTTCTTATGCGGGGCCAGGCCAGCAGCGACCTTGCTTCCCAAATCAGGATGCACTTGAGTGAAAATCTTAACAGCTCTCTCTTGGATGAACGCGGCGGCATCCTTAAGGTGACCAACAAGGTTGCTGACTACGCGAGCCTTCTCCTCGTCACTGAACACTTTTTTGTAAAGTACCGTGGCCTGGGAGAAGTTGTCTTCTGTTTGACCGCTGTCGTATCTATCCACATCCCCGCTGACAGTGACCCTCGGTTGCAGACGTTGCGCCCTGGGGCACTCTTGCGGACCAGAGAATGAGTTGGGGAAATAGTTGGGGCAACCATCTTGGTTGCTTATGGCCTGTGGTCCGTCGCGTTGGTAATTGGAAACAGTCGCCCTGTAGGGACAATTCACAGGAATCTGGAGGTAGTTAGCTCCGAGCCTGTGCCGGTGGGTGTCGCTGTAGGAGAAAAGACGTCCCTGCAACATCTTGTCAGGAGAAGCTTCGATACCAGGCACTAAATTGGCGGGACTGAAGGCAAGCTGCTCAACTTCAGCGAAATAATTCTTAGGGTTTCTGTCGAATACGATTTTACCAACTGGAATCAATGGGTACTCGGAATGTGGCCAAATCTTAGTCAGATCGAATGGATTGAACTTGCTGCTTTCAGCTTGGGCCATTGTCATGATCTGGATGGACAAAGTATAGGACGGAAATTCGCCTTTGCCAATGGCATTGAACAAGTCCCTAATCGAATAATCTGGGTCAGTTGATGCAAGTTCGCCAGCCTTATCAACTGGCAAGTTCTTGATACCTTGATTAGTCTTGTAATGGAACTTCACCCAGTGAGCCACACCTTGTGCGTTCACGAGCTTGTATGTGTGAGAGCCGTATCCGTTCATGTGTCTGTAACCGTCGGGGATGCCTCTGTCGCCAAACATATAAAGAAGCTGGTGGGTGGTTTCTGGCCTTAGAGTCATGAAGTCCCAGAACATATCCGGATCCTTTAAATGGGTGGCGGGGTTTCTCTTTTGCGTGTGGATGAAACTAGGAAACAGAGTTGGGTCCCTGATGAAGAAGATAGGGGTGTTGTTGCCAACAAGATCCCAGTTACCGTCATCGGTGTAGAATTTTAGAGCAAACCCTCTAGGGTCGCGGACGGTGTCGGCAGAACCGCTCTCGCCTCCGACGGTGGAGAACCTAACAGCAGCAGGAGTTCTCTTACCGATGGTCTCGAATACTTTAGCTGCACTATACTTAGTGATGTCGTGGGTCACTTCAAAGTATCCAAAAGCACCGGCTCCCTTCGCGTGTACCACGCGCTCCGGAATGCGTTCCCGGTCAAAGGCGGACATTTCATCAAGGAAGTTGACATCTTGCAAGAGAGCTGGTCCATTCTTTCCAACAGTCTGTATGGCAGTCTTCACTCCTACCGGTGCACCGGATTTCGTGGTGATGTAACCAGGAGAGTCCTGTAGAGATAAAAAAATACGTCGTTATAATTTTGCTCTGCGGGACAGGATTACCTACTTGAATTTAAGTTTCAAAGACAATCTGAATCAAATAGTGCGTATTATTATTCTTGCGTGTGCCTCACCAAACGAATCTGTACCTATAGATAGAGTATAGGTAGGTAGGTAAAGTTTTTTTAATATAAATAAACGTAAGTAATTAGCATATTTAACCTGGCGAAGTCAAACCGCTGTGTTATTTATACCAAAAACATGTCTTGTGTGTGGAAAAAAAGCCGACCACGCTCTCCCAGTGTGGAATGCGAAGATATGACGCCATCAACATGGCTGCCACCAACCTATATATCATGGAATTATTTAGTCCATACTTAGTATTATCGATCGGTTTGTATGGTGTGATTAGATAGGCTGTCATTTAAACACTTATCATTATCAACAATCAATGGCAGCTCAGGCATAAAATATTTTTTAACAAGGTTGTTAGAGTTCTTTTGATAAGGAAACCCTAATTACCTAAGTCCCTTCTCTAAAATGGGAGAAAGTTACGCTGCTCGGGAATCTTACATTACATTACTCTATAGACTCAAATGCCAAACTTTACCATATTAACTGACACCACACCCCAGAAAAAAATATAGGAATAAGCTTATTTGCAACTGCCTGTGTTAACCTGCGGCTTTTCAGGAACAGATTTTCCATGTGGATGATGGAATAATTCTGTACCCCTAATCTCTTGTCTTATCAAGTTACCAATAATTAATAATACATTTTATATATTATTTAATAATACCTATATTAATACCATATAACAGCTAGGTATATCATACAAAGTAATGTTGTATCAAAATGTCAACATTATCTCAAATTTAATGGGTGAGCTGCAATCTTATCAGAAAAAATGTTT
Source organism: Metalampra italica (assembly GCA_949699065.1). Classification (NCBI taxonomy): domain Eukaryota; kingdom Metazoa; phylum Arthropoda; class Insecta; order Lepidoptera; family Oecophoridae; genus Metalampra; species Metalampra italica. The sequence goes on along the minus strand of OX452991.1, from coordinate 5,402,867 downwards.
CAAGTAGTTATGTAGTGTTATGTTCTGTTGGGTAAAGTGTTATTTATAAATAGGTAAATACTATTTCATAATTCATAACTTTTTATTACCAATACCTATGTCATCACATAATCAATTATTATTATCTATCACATAATCAAATAATATATTATTAGGTATCATTAAAAATCCATTATTATTATACTTTGTCCATTTTAAGAATCGCCTACAGTTTTCTTCGATAAGAGCAGAATGAACATAAAATAATAAGGCCGGCAAGTGATGGACCGATGTCTCTTTATAATGCATTCTTAGGTAGCCTTATTGACTATGTATGAGCCGACGAAGTGTACCGGAATAAAAACACAGCTGCAAAACAGACTTCACTTGGACTGTTCAATTTATATTCTGGGCAAATATCAAATGGTGAAGCTTGTATGAGAATTTTATTTAATCTTATGGCTAAGTCTATATAATTATACACTTATGGCTATTATATAGTACGTCATAATACCTCTGGAGTTTTAGCCAAGTCATCTTGTACAGTCTGCATAAAACTTAAGTATAGACTAGTAGTAGTAGTATACCTTGCAATGGTAGGTAATGATAGAACCGAAATTCGAATGAACTTGGGCTTTGAACTGTATATGACAATGAGTTGTCTTATAAGTTAAATCTCACACACTGGAAAAATGCCATTCAAACTAATCAAATCTATATTAATAAATTAAGACGATAAAGGTTACAAATAGCAAATATTAATGATACGGTCCAGAAATTTTGGTTTTGGTGTCAATTTTTTATTTAATAAGACTAACATATAAACAAAACATTAATCAGTTTAGATAGGGTTTTCGCTATTGTATAGCTGAGTTTTCTAAATAACTATGATTTTGCAGTATTTTTATTTATTAACTCAATATCGAATTTCTGAGAAATTTGCAAATTTAAGTGTAGTATGGTAGAACTTAACTAAAGACTTTAAAAGTCCATTGCAATGTAGCCACTATTACCTCTGCGCAAGGCCGGCTTGTATAGCTAGATATAACAGGTTGACTGTACATGGAACTTGGAATAATGCAAAGTGATAATGACGTGGCGCAGCACACAGCAGTGACAATACAATTAGGCGGAGAGTGATAATAAGGAGCAAAGGTCTAACTTGCACTTATTACACAATGTTACATCAACGTGTAACTTGTGACAGTATATATAACATTTATTAGATTTTTTATTAGAATCGTTACAGAATATGACTATAGTCAAATTTCCTGTGGGATTCTTGAAGTAAAAATGACACTAGAAAATTAGTTTTTTTCAGTGAAATAACTTCCAAATTGTTTTGGTAGTTTGCATTGTAAGAGCTGTGCATAATGTTGAGCTACTACCTATTACTGCCTACCTACGACTCCACTTATTTCTTACACACAAAAGAAAATAGAATATTTGTAAGTAATTTACCTACCAATCCTAATTGAAAATGTCTATTTCTTTTTAAAGACTTGATTGCCAAAAGACCTACTTCTAAACAGTTAAATATCCTAAAATATTCGCTTCCAAGAATACTGGAAAATTGGCTAAATGTTACCCATAGGGACAACGTGAAAATTCTTATTGGCACAAATAAATAAAATAAGCAATTAACATTTATAGGTTGTGTACAACAAGTAGGTTATTTTTAATTGTCGATTCAATTTATTTGAATAATGACTCTAATGAAGCAAGTCACTTTCACTCACTTAATTTTAAAATTGCTTGCATAAATTTTCTTTCACCAAAGCACATATTAGATAATAGTTCCTACAAAGGCACTAGAATAATTTAGGTTAGGTTAATACCTTAGTAAAATATCTAGGTAAAAATTTTTAATTACAATTCTAGGTATGCAGGCGGAGTCTCTCACATAAAATAAGCATCATAGATCATACCAAAGAGCAATTTTATGGTGGTTAACATTCCTGAATACATACTAGGCACCTACCTAGCTAGTTATTCATTCATAAATTTAGATAGTATCGGATACATAGATACTTGTGAGTTTTAATAAATATCAGTGAAGCACCTACCTTGACAGCTTTCTTAAAGTTGACCAGCTGGTCGCTAGCGGGGTCCCTCGAAGCCATTTTGTCGTCGGGTGTACAAGCGGCGCCTTGCGATACGGAGCGACACACTGGACGCGCACCGTGTATGCCGATCAAATGCCGCGAACCGGTTTGATACACCCTTATATATGTCCTATACATATGTACCTAGTCGCGCGATAAACAACTATCACGACAACGAACAGGGGTCAAGGATGTGCAAGTTAAATTTCGATCGGAACCGGACCGATAGCGTTTTGTGACTTGTTTGTGTTCCAAGGCGTGAAGTGAGAATGGCAAACGTTCAGGCTGGGGCACTGTTTATATCTGATAAATCTAACTACAACTACTACAGGCAATGTTTGTACGAATGACTAAACACTATTTTGTCGTCTATAGCTGAAAAATAATAAGCTAATATGAAACTTATTTTCATACATTTTAGTTAGTTCACTCTAATCTATAACTAACAAAATGTCAAAATAATTTGTATCCTAGTAACGGAACTAGCAACACCCAAACAAACAGCCGTCAATAGAAATGAAACATCGAGCATTTTTGCGAGGGGTGCGTTCCAGGACTACGGATAGGAGGACTTTTTTGCAAAGTCGAAAGTTGAGTAGAATACCAACCTGAGTTTAAAATAAAATGTAGTAGTTCACTTTTAAGTAGGTAGGTACTTAGCTTGCAGCTTGCTCTACTTGATTAGGTGTAGGTACCTAGGTGGGTATTTATAGTTTAGACTCTACTCACGAAGTAAAGTTTAAAGGAAATGACTTTAGTTTTGTTAAGTACCCATTTTTATCTATTTTGTAACACTAACCCTTTAATCATTTCGTCAGTCAATCCTGTCTGATTGTCTTAAGAACAATTTGATCGCAGTGGAAAATCTAACTTAGATTGATTGAACATTTGAACCGAGTTGGGAATAACAATATTTTTAATGTTAAAAAGGCAAAGCTGATTAAGACCGATCAGCTTATCTTGACGTCCAATTTCAAGAATTTTAATTTCCCTCGGTGTGATAAGTACTTACCTACTAGGTAGCAACTTTTAATGAGGTGGTCAAAGACATTTTGAGGGCACCTGTGCAGATATGCCAGCCGCTTATCAATATCTACTTATTTAAATACATAAATACTAAGTACCTGTTTTCTTTGCCCAGGTGTTCCCCCCCACGTTTCGGGAGCCTCCCCCACCCCCGCTGGAACTGTTCGACCTGGACGAAGCGTTCAGCTCTGAACGATCTCAACTTGCGAGAATGACCAACAAATGTCTGCAACCGCCGACAGCCAGAATGGGACAGGGTAATTTTTAGAGTTCAAACTCGACCAATAGCATATACCAATAGTACGCACACGACGTGCTTCAAAAGTGACACAAGTCAAAAAAATTCCGTTTTTGACTTGTGTCATTTTTGGAGCAGGTATGCGTTCGCTGAGTACGACCAATGATTTAACTCAGAAAATAATAAAAATTGACTTGTGTCACCTTTGAAGCACTTGTGGGATAAGTTGTCGGAATTAGGATTTTACGTTTGGTGAAGGAAAAGTAGAAACCATCCACACACACGTAACAGACTAGGATGTTTAACGCGGCTTCGCCCGCGTAGAAAAGTTTAAACGAAAGAAAGGAAACACCTGAGAATGATGAGTGTCCTGCCATAAAATGCGACCGCGTACCGGAAGACGCGGCGTAGGCCTTCCGACGACCGACGATCTGGTGAAGGTCGCGGAACCCGGCTGGATGAGGTTAACGCAGGACCGGTCGTCGTGGAGATCCCGGGAGGCCTTTGTCCAGCAGAGGACGTCTACAGGCTGATATGATGATGACACACTATAAAGTTATCTGGTAGAACATCTGGCGTCGCCTAAAAGAGTTTTCCTTAACAGGTGACGGCCGTCAACTGGAGAATGAACTGGAGTACTTCGTACGCGAGTGCGGCCGAGTGGTGAGGTTGTCGCGAGCTCTGCAGACGGAAGACGCGCCCGCCGGGAAGGTCATTCTTCACCAGTTGGCAGTCCAGCTCGCTACCTACAAGAAAATAGCTCCTAGAGATTAAGCTTACCCTGGTACATTACAAGAAAATGGCTACTAGATTACTTAACTTACCCTGGTAGCCCAGTTCCCTGCAGGAGTAAGTGGGTCAACTTAACGACGTATGCCATTAGCAGATGTGCTACTTGGAAAGATTTTTTAATTAGAATTGGTTTGAAACGTAAGATTCTTTCAAGGTTTTTCGAAGCAAGCGCCTAAAGCAAAAGCAAAAGGCAGGCAGAGCAACCTATTACCTACGATTTACCTAATTTAGTACCTATATTAGGAAGCTATTGTTTCCAGAGGTGATATCATTACTAAGTAAGTAAATAAAGTTTTTCTTACGAAAACCGTTTGATGTTTGCTTGTTTCTCTTCATAGTGGACCAAGATATTCTTTGCGATTAGTGACTACGTCCGAGAGTGAAAGTGGTACAAAAAAAGTCTGTTTGAAAGGGGTCAAAAATTATTGCAGTGCAACGTAAATTTAGTCCAAACTGCACTGAAAACTACATTATTTATATGTGTCCGATTTAAAAAAGGACGTATTTCGTGTTGGACTTGAATAAAATTGTACGTTTCTCTTGGGCGTAAAGACACTAAGTATCTAATCAGTTCTTTTGTCTGTACCGACCTTATATGCATCACTGGACAGTCAAGGGTAGGGCCGCTCTTAAGGGCAATTTGGATTCAGAGAAACCTGAATATCCATGTAAGTTTGTAGTAGGCTACTGATATGAATGTAAGGTGATATTATATAACCTATCGTGCCTCGCCTGATAATGCTCTGATATGATACGCAAATAACAAGGTGATAATGACACCTAGTGATAAAAAAAGATTCCTAATCCGGCAGCGGCGATACACTCGCAAACTGACACGTGGCTTACCAAATAATAACATTATATTCAAGTTTTGTTCTGCAGAACAGGACTGATGAAGTGACAAAAACGAATAGGTATTTACGATCCTAGGGATCAGATTTTTTATCCTAAACTAAAATGGACGGTCGGCCTTGGCCTGGAGGAGATAGCTGGGGGGATAGGCGAACTCGGACGACCCATCTGTCGTCTCAGTCTAAAATTGACCTTTAACATGTGGAGTCCAATGTGCTAATTAGATAGTAATTGACTCGTGTAAAATAATAATAATAATGTTTTGGACAAATTCACACGCGGCTGTTTAGTCCCAAATTAAGCCGAAGCTTGTGGATGGGTTTTCAACAACTGATAAACATACATACCATGTACTTTTAAATAAATACTTAAATAATACAAACACCTAGAATCCGAAAACCAACAGATAAGTTCATCACACAAATGTTGGTCCCGGGTGGGAATCGAACTCACGACCTCTGGCGTAGTAGGCAGGGTCACTACCAACTTAGCCAACAGGCCAGTCAAAATAAAAATAAAGTGATAATATCCAGACGAGGGCTAATTTTACGAATCATGCAACGTCGCTGTCTAGTCAAACCCATACGAGCGCCCGTAAAAGGCCAAAATAGAATCGGTGGATAACCCTATACGCAGATCGTCGCTCCATCTAGCCGGGGGGCGTCCCACACTACGCCTGCCCACTCGTGGTCTCCACTCAAGAACTCGTCTAAGCGGTTAACGATTCTTTGACAGATGTGACTAGACCAATGTCACTTTAACGTACGACGACCGCACGTCAGTGGAAACACATTGACCTTGAGCTGGCCTAGACTTAATTAGCTTTTAGGGAGTTTCAATACTATGAGAGACCAGCTTATACTGGTTTTGTTTCCACTGACGTGCGGTCGTCCGTACTAACTCTTCGAGCTATTCGAAGACTTTGTAGCAGTGGACTATTTCGTGCACTATCCGCCGACATAACTAAGCAATATTTTTTATTTTTATTTTATCCAATTTACTAAAATAAAAAATCGCTTAAGCTAAGTCGGCGGTTCGGCTTGATTTTTCAACCGACGAAAAAAAAAGGAGGTTCTCAATTCGACCCGTATATTTTTTTATTTTTTTTTATGTATGACCACGCATAACTTTTTACAGAGCAGTCCGATTTTGATAAATCTTTTTCTATTGGATAGAGTATACTTCGAAGTTGGTCTCATTTAAATTTGTAGAAAAAAATTCAACCCTAAGGGGGGAAAATTAGGGGATGACTGATCGTTCACCTACTACATTTTCATCTTTGTACCGATTCTGTTGAAACTTGGCACACTTAGGTAGTTCTAATGACACTACAACATGACAGAGACCATGACGGTGAAGTTGATCTGATGACGGAGACGGAAGACAGTCGAGGGAACTCTTCAACGGTGTACAGCAGCTACCTCGTGTTTGGGCTATTCATTCATCTTAATGAGAACTTCTCTGGAGACGGAAGACAGTCGAGGGAACTCTTCAACGGTGTACAGCAGCTACCTCGTGTTTGGGCTATTCATTCATCTTAATGAGAACTTCTCTGGAGACGGAAGACAGTCGAGGGAACTCTTCAACGGTGTACAGCAGCTACCTCGAGTTTGGGCTATTCATTCATCTTAATGAGAACTTCTCTTTCTCTGAGAGATAGGATCCGAAACGATAGGTGATCCGCCAGAGAACCAAAGCCTTCGACATAGCTCAAAGAGCACGTTGAAGTGACAGTGAGCTGGTCACATCTGCCGGAGAACCGATAACCGCTGGGGCAGACGAGTTCTCGAGTGGAGATCACGACTGTGTAAGCGTAGTGTGGGGCGCCCCCCGGCTAGATGGAGCGACGACCTGCGAAAGGCGGCTGGTAGTGACTGGATGCGGAGAACCGAGGATCGGGTTCAGTGGCACGCCTTAGGGGAGGCCTATGTCCAGCAGTGGGCTAGTACAGTCTGAGAGGGTGAATGAGAACATTATACTTAACTTATGATTTATGGATTATGATTACCATCGATGGTTAATGATGGAGACGAAAGGCGGTCGTGTGTAATAAATAGTATATTTTAGTCACAAAAAAGTAAAAAATAAAAACTTTTTAACAAAAAAATTAAACCGCCGAAAAAATGCAACTGAAAAGCGAAAAATAATAAAAAAGAACCTTTTTAGTCTAACGAAACTCCTACACTAATTAATGTAAATCTAATTAAATTTGAGTCGGCGCCAAACAAACAAGCAAATTAATTAAAGTTTTTACGTAAGGCGAAATGATGGCAGCCAACTAACAAGCTATTAATGAGAAGATCATTAAATTACTAGAAATCAAATGATTAATTTGCATGTGTGTTTGGCGCCGACTCAAAATTAATTAGATTTACATTAATTAGTGTAGGAGTTTCGTTAGACTAAAAAGGTTCTTTTTTATTATTTTTCGCTTTTCAGTTGCATTTTTTCGGCGGTTTAATTTTTTTGTTAAAAAGTTTTTATATATGTTGTTGTTGTTATGTCCATTGGGCGGTTTGTAGGTATTTCAAGTTGATTACGTTATATTTTTTTGTGTATAAATAATACAATCTCGTATCAGACGCCTTTGCCCCTAGAAAATTCTGTCTGGATAACTTATCTCGAGTGTTTAAGATAAATAAGGTACTTAATTTAGTTTCAAGCAACTTTAACTTTTCTTTAGGTATACTTGAAGGTCTTTCAAAATTAACTTCACAAAGTATGGCAGGGTGTAATGTAAGTATACTAATAAAATTTCTTTTTTTTTCATAACATAGCTTTCGAGAAAAATGATAAAACAGTAGTCTAATTTAAATTAAAAATACTACACCTATTCTACGCAAATGCAAAGCAAAATTTAATACACCCAGACCAGACCCAAACTTTTTAAACGGTCTTGATGTAGGTACCCACAAAGTACCTGACTTCAGGAGGAACTAAAGAATCTGGCGTTCGAAGCAAACAGGTCCCTCCTCTGGCGTGGTTTATGATTTATAGGTATTATAAGCTAAATAATTCGAAGCTTCATAACTTTGGACAGCGCCCGCCAGTCAATTGTTAGTTGGTACTAAATATGAAAACAAAACATTACAGTCAAATGGTGAAACTTCCCCTGAAATTGAAATGTTATCGTCAATAGAACAATATCGTCAGTAAACCTATAAAATAACTATAAAACTAAATTTTTACCGATTATTTCACATCATAGCTTTGCGTTTCGCAGCAATGCAAACATTACTTTTAATATTCTTTACATTTACCTTACAAAATGTCGCGCTGGGATACAATGAGCCTATACAAAAAGTAAGAGATTACCCCAAAAAACTGCACAGACATCTAATGCTGAACAGAAAATATTTAAAACCGTCTCCTGAAAGAAGAGTATTCACAAAGAAAGAAAACACCGATGTCACCTATACTGTATTTCCACCCATTCCGTCCAGCCAGAAGGGCAAGAATTTGCCAGACAGCCCCTTTTTCCCATTACCGGGAAACATGGACCACAAGAACAGAGTCAAGAAAATGTTACCTGATTACCCCTGGAGAGTTGCGCCTCGAAGAAAGAGATCACCAGAAAAAGATTCGAAGGTAATTGAAAAAAAAATCGAGAAACCGAAACCAAAGGTTCACAAGAAGAATGATAAACCCAAAAAAGGAGTTAAGGCCACGTCGGTTGCCAAACAGGAAGATAAAACTACAATAGCACGATTAGAAAATATCAAACCAGTAACCAATGTAACCACAAAAGCTCCAGGCAAGAAGCCTGCACTAAAGCCTAAATCAAAGAATGCTCCAGGTAAAAAATCTCAAAAAAATCCCGCGAAGGGTCCAGCAGCTAAAGCCAGTAAATCGAAATCAGAGAAAGCAGCTCCAGCTAGCGGAAAAGCGAAACAAGAAGGAAAAGCAGCTAAAAATAAAAAGAAAACGCGTAGGCGACGCCCGCGCAAGCTGTCACCTTCTCGGAAGTATGAAGGTAAATTGAAATTGTAAAATATGTAATGTACCTACTTAATAAAAAAAACAAAGATGTTGGAGAATATTTTTGTTTTATTTTACTTACCCCTTCCCGTTGTCTTAGGCGGAGATAGTCGGAGGCTCACAGCAGCAAGAGACGCTGCTATAGAGAACTATCCGTACGTGGTGTCCATCCAGAAGGACGGCGAGCACTGGTGCTCCGGCGCGTTGCTCAACCAACGTCTTGTCATCACTACCGCCAACTGCGTTTGGAAGTGAGTTACCCACTTTTACTTAAGAGGTACTCGGTATTAGTGCTAGGTCGCACATGTATCTTTCAAAAGTAGTCATTTAAAACTGTCAAGGATGCACGTTTACCCTTTTTCAGATTGGCCATTAGTATCCAGTTAGTGGACTGAACAGGTGCACCAAAGCCAGACATAAATCTATTTGCTGTTTTTCAACTGACTTCAAAAAGGAGGAGGTTCTCAATTCGACTATTTTTCTTTTGTGTGTATGATACGCGATATATTCCGATTTGCGTGAATCTTTTTTATTGATTAGGCTATATTTCGAGCGAGCATGGTCTCATTTCAATTGAAAAAATACAAACTATTTCACCTCTAAGGGTGGAAATTTAAAAAAAAATTGGAGAGCTATCGGTGTATATTTTTTACAAGTCCGTTTTATTTTTTGTAAAAATTTGTGATTACTGTAAAGAAAACAGTATTTACTTGTTCTTTGATGATTAGGTCACAGGGATTGAGTAAAATGCAAATCCGCGCCGGGTCCCGATATGTAGACCGTGAGGGCCAAGAGGCCAAGATCCAGGAGGTGATGAAGCACCCGGGCTGGAGCCTCCGGAAGAGCCCTGACAACGACGTCGCGCTGCTGTTCCTCGACAGAGTCATCAAGTAAGGGGAATGCATTGTTTAGATTATGCAATCGTTAAGAATCTGTTCCAGCAACAGACAAATATTGGATGTACTACTCACCAATTTCCAGGGCAAATTCAGAATTGCTTAGGTACCTACAATATGTTGATCTAAGAAACAGTTTTACACTCTAGGGAAAATTTTCTCATTCTTGAAGCAACTAAAACATCTATTCGTTACTTATTTTTAAATGTGAATCGAATGTTATATTATTGCAACAACGAATATAATATTGATGTTATGTTTAGATTCTCGCATTCAGTACATGCCGTGGACATACCGAATCGTGTGATGCTGCCAATCTTCGATGACGCCTGGGTCACTAGCTATGGCGCCGAGAGGGTGAGTCCACCAGTTTCTGGTTCGTCATCATCAGCCTATTAAGATGTCCCCACTGCTGGGGCTCAGGCCTACCCTCTCTACGAGGGTGTTCGGGCTATAGTCCAACACGCTAGCCCAGTGCGGGTTGGTGGACTTCATATGCTCTTCTCTTCAGTCTCTGGTTATTCCTGATTATTTAATTACCAATCAAGCGAATGATAATGATATTCCAAAAGATCGCAACCTACCTTGCTTTTCAATCATAATCTTTAAAGATGGGTTTGTAGGTACATATTACCTAATTCCGAGAATACCGATGGATTGCGAAACCGACCAAGTCTAGTGAGTCGCCTAGACTTCATTTGGAGTTTTAATTTAATTTATTAATTTCGATACCAACCGAGGTCTAAAGTAATCCTAAAAAGTAACCTGTAAAGTTAAACCTTCGAAGTCCCTTCACCGAAACCCTTAAAAAATACTATCACCGGAATACTAAATGTTATAGTTTCTTTCAGCGTGATGGTATATATGAGAGGCCAGGCATGTCCCTTCAAGTGTACCACGCTCGTCTCATCGATAGAGACAAGTGCAACAACATCACGCAGCGCTTCGGTGTCGTTGTCACAGAGAACTTCATCTGTTTGGCGCAAACCGGCCAAAGAGCACCGTGCACTGTAAGTATGATTTCAATCTATTAATTGCTCTCCTACCCCCTCTAGCCCTAGCTAGCCCTCCCCCTAGCTCTCACAATACCTACTTTGGGTCAACAATTCAACCCTTCTCTCCTTCCTTATTTAAGGCAAATTTGGCCGGTTCAACTGTTGTAAATTCAATACTTGAAACATCTTACTACTTCCAATTATGTTTAAAAGATGGTTTTTCTTTATATCTTTATGCAGCGAGATACTGGGGCGCCAGCAGTCAGCGACGGTGTCCTATGGGGTCTTGCTTCGTGGGGAATTCGGAAATTGTAAGTTTTTTAAATCGGTTTTACATTGCCTTTTGGCGTAAATGATCGTTCTAACATCCTCATTAACAGCCTATCGCCATCCACTACTCCGTACGAATTCTCTATGGATAATGTCGGTACCGCTTCCAGTCAATTAATCTCCACCACAGAACTCGTCTGTCTCAACGGTCATCGGTTTTACAATAGATGTATCCACCTCTTCATGTTAAATGGTGACTACTTCGAATGTCACTTGATTTGGAAATTTGTTGCGCGGCTTCTTCTTCCTCAGCGCTATCTCTTAGCAGCGCATGGCGGTGCTAGATGAAAAATTGCCGTGTATCAATGTACCCAGTGTGCTCTTGCAATAAAATATTTTGACTCTGCCTTTGACACTGAACCCGAATGTTAACACTCTTCGTGTTCCTACACGCAGGTGCGGCACCGAGCGGTTCCCGGCGATGTTTTCGTTCCTAGCGTCGCACAGCAATATGGACTTCATCTCCAAGGCGACAGCCAAGCTGATGTCCGAGCCGCGGCCCTACCCGTTCCCGGACCGGTACGTGGCAGGCGAAGCCCTCGACAGTTAGATGGGGACGAGATTGGCAGTAATTTCTTGTATCTCTGGCTCCCTACTGCTTTCTCCAATCAATTCGGTTATATTGCAAAACAACTTGGTAACTTTACAGAATGCATTTGTGAGTTAATTAGAAAATTAAATAATTTAAATAATGAAATTTATTTGTTTCTTCGGTAAGTGCTTACCTATTTATAGGTTTTTAACTCTTACTCCCGAAACATCAAAAAGAAGTGTTTTTGGCTTGGCCATAGGTACATCCGTACCTACCTGAAACCTATCTATTTTTTGAGGCTCGGTAGCTCATCAACATAGTGGTCTAACTTTGATGAGGTTCATTTACTTGAAAAGTTAAAATTTCAGGGAATATTTTTAGCCACATGTGGTTAAAATTCCTTTGTCAGAATTCCTTTTTAAATTTCTTTTAAATTCTACTTGTCCCTTTCACTATCAACTACTACATTAAACTTTGGGACTTGTTCTGTCACTGTAATGATAGAGTCTTTGGGTTCCTATTCTTACTTACCTATATCAGTGTAAAAGTAAATAAAAGAGCTGATTTCTGAATATGAGCATATTTATTATTTTCTTTTTCAAAATTGTAAAACTCACATTTTGAAATTGCAAAATTATAACTAAATTCTCATATCGTTAATAGTAACAATCGCCATTTTGTATTTTTTCTCCGTTTTTGTATTTTTCTCTCAAACTAATAATAATAATAATTGTAAACTATACATCTCTAATAATAATATACTTTAATGTCTAACAAATTCATTTTCTCAACGTTTTACCACCATTTCGTTTTTTTTTCGTTATCCCAACATCAACTTTCACATATTTCTAATCAACTTTTTAATAATATTCTAAACATTATGTACTTTTTACAATTTCTCCATTTATACAATTACTACTGCATTCTTATCACACCAATTAATGTCCTTTTTAGAAAAATATTGGAATGACTATAAAGAAAATTCTAAGCTAAAACATAAATCTAACATTTACTCGGACTTTTAAAATGAAGAAACCTACAAAACTACAAAGGAATTGAATCCACACAAATGATTCTTTTAAAAAAATCTATTTGATTCTTTGGCAATTTTAATATTCAAAAGTGAATTTACAATTTTTATTTTAAAACTGGTTTGTAAGCTGTTACACTATTGAGAAAAAACTGGCAAAGTTTAATACTTAACTATTATACATTATCCGCGGCCTTTCCACAAGTTTTCGACCATTGTGATGGGGACCCTAAATGCTGTTATTTGATTGGTTCAACATTAATCGCGTCATATCTTTGTATTCCTATTGGCTAACAGCCCCTATAAAGTTCTATCTACAATGGTCGAAAGTTTCAAGGGTATTAAAATTATTATAGCAACATATTAAGCGTTTATATTGTGGTACTACTGTATTTAAGAATTCTGCAGAAAAATCTAATAACGGAAACATTAGGATATCTGTAAAACTGACTTGCACTGGCCAAAATATGAAACATACTAAATTATAGTAAGTAGTCATAATTGATGAACATGAGGTATTTTATTATTCAATAAAAATTAGGCCAAAAGATAGAAACTTTTCAATAAAAGGAAAGATGTTTTTATATAGTATAAGTATAGAACCTTATTTGTACATTCAAGCAGTTAACCTAACATTACGACCTACCTACAGTACTTGGCCATAAAATCTATGGTAACAAATATAATATTACCCGAACATGAAACATTAATTAATTGTACTGAGCAAAGCGAAATTTTTTGTGTAAAATAAACACACAAACCAAATAAATAGGTACCTACTTATAAACTTTTATAAACGAAAAGATGGTACAAGCGACCACACGTCAGTGGAAACACTTTGACCTTGACCTGGCCTAGCTTAGGGAGTTTCAACACTATGAAATACCAGTTTATACTTTTGTTTCCACTGACGTGCGGTCGACCGTACAGTACAACTAACAAAATGTCGAGAACAAAGTTCAGATAGTAACCAACTTATTTTTGCCGTTAGAAAATAATGATGTGTCATCATTTTAAATATTTGATAGACGACTCAATATTGTTTGTTTGTTGGTCATTTTATAGTATAAAAACTGAACAAAAGAATTGAGAAGGTAAAAACTTAACTACAACTAAAATAGTACGTTGGATGGAGCCAATTACGAGATTATAAATTTAAATAGATCTTTCAAATTAGGTCCATGATAAATTAAAATATATTACTCACATTTAAATGTGTATGAACTACAGCACTATTAGTAGGTATAATATAATACAAAACAACAAATAAATTCGTGCTTCTTAAATCTAGAATGCCACTTTAAACCTACTATTTAACTCTGTTACGTTTAGTTTACCGTGTACGCGAAATGGATGTATTTCTTACTCCGAAATTTTTAAAATACAAGGTCAGCCGTCCTCATCAAGCATAATTTTGATGAAAATTTTATATTTCAAAACTTTTAATCACCGCACCAGGCAAGAAATCGAATTTTAAAGTTAACCTAATTCTAAAATCTCCCTGATTTTCTCTTACATCTAAATATACACAAAATAATTTTGTACTCTTCCATCGAGTTTCAAATGGCAACACGTATATGTGGCTTTCTACATTATGGCAGCTTTGTACGATTGCCGAAATAGACATTGGACATTTACTGTCGAATAGTACTAATTTGGACTATGTATCGATAAGAATCGCAATTCTTCTAACGTAGAAGTAAACAGGAGTTGGCAACACTGTCAAACTTATCAACGAGCACCACTAGGTACAGTTGGCCAAGTATACCATCTGTCAAATTTGCGCAATCATAAATGGACCATGACGTGATTAATTAAGGTTAATTTTAGACTGTTCAAATTTGAGAGAACGGTAACCCGAGGCCGACTGGACAACATACAATTCCAGTAAAGATGCTCAAAACTTAATGAAACAAGTGACTAAGCACTGCTTAGTAAGCAGATAAATATTTATAAATCACTATTATTGACTACAAACAAGAAATGGACTAATTCTCATAAAAGTAACAAACGAGTTTCATTATTTTTGAATAAGTATGTGCTTTTAATCTCGAGTAATTTCCCGAACTTACTACTTAATCAGTTTTCTCAATTTCAAATTAAACCGACTTATTTGTGTTACATCGTCAACAAAAATATGTACTTTCTTTCCCTTTTGATAAATAAGCGAAACTGACATTTGAGAACGTCTTCCAAAACATTATGGTCTTAAATTCCTATTTGAACGTTAGCACGGTCACACAGAACTGGGGGCATGTTTTCCGTATTAGAAATATCCAAATTTGAATCCAAACATGTCTTGGAAGGACGCTTTGGCCGTGTCCTAGGGTTGGTTCAAAAGCAGCGCCTCGAGTTCATCGGCGGAGCGCAGCAGGAATGCAGCAGACTCACGGTATCCAGTGATCAGCTGTCGAACGGCGCCCACCTCGGCTCCTGAGAGCTTGTGTGAGAGCAGCGGTGTTTTGGTCTGCGACGACGAACTGTTACCAGCGAGAGATGACACCGAGGAGCTGGCGTGCAGGGAGGTGGACGTCGACGTGCTCTTCAACGACAAGTCTGTTGGTGCTGAAAGAATAACTTACTTAGTTGCTGAATCTTAGATTCAATTCTCACTGAGACAGACAACTTCTTCAAAATGGAGAAGGTTCTCAATTCGACTGTTTTGTTTTGCGTATAAGTTACGCGATATCTTCGCCGATTGTGAACCGATTTGAATGATTCCTTTTTTATTGAATAGGCTATATTTCGATGGTGGCACGTCCCGTTTCCATTGGTTTATTTCATCTCTAAGGGTGGAAAAAAGTTGAAGATCAATAAGTCATCGGTGTACAAAAATCAAAAATTTTTACAATGAATTAGTTCATATAAAATTTATGATTATCGCATTTCTTGTGGGGCGTTTAAAGTTGCCAACAATTAAAAAAATATTTTAAACCAAGTTGTAAGGTGCACTCGGGCCGAATGCGTATAAGGAAGGACGATAATAATATATGGATTTTAAATGAGAAAATATGTGTAACATTTCATTACCATTGAAGAACTCACCAGCACCACTGAGGTTGCTTGGGAAAGTTTGCGTGTGCGCAGCCATTGCGGAAAGCAGAGCGCTTTGATATGCGGCCATTGCTGCGTTCACTCCTACTCCTGAAATGTAGAAAGGAAGTTTATAGTGGTAACTATCGCGGTAAAAATCAACATCAGCTATACAAATAATATAATATTTATACAAACTCAGTAGAAAAACTAAACAAATCCATATTCCTTAGAGTGTTAAAAAACCGGTTCGGGTCTCAAATGTAGTTCAAATACTAAACTTTATGTAGTCTAGATAGAATTCTTTTTTCAAAAACCAAAATATGACGACAGCCACGTTCTAATGAATATATACATAGACTCAAACGCAAATTAAGTCAATGGGATGTTTTTTATCAACAATTACCTGAAGGAGGAAGGGCCGACAACGAAGATAAAAGCGCACTGTTTGAGAGGGCTGTTGCCGGATTTGTATTGGAGCTGCAAAGATAACAAGTTTCAGTTTTAGAAAAGAAATTGTGGGAAAAGACGTTGAAAATTCGAGAGACGGTTAACAACATAAAATTTTGTGCACTAACATTCATTCAAGTTTATCAATTTAACCAGTCAATGCTGCGTTAAACACGATATAAAAACAGAAATTAGCTACTCACGTCTGCCTTCCAAAGGTCTGTGGTGTGCCAAAAGTGTTCGGGAATGTCGGTCTGAACAAAGGTGCTGGAGAGGACGCGGGACTGAAACGAGAAACAAAAACATCATCATCCAATGACAATTTAGTCAATTATACCTAATCCTCCCCACCCATCCGTTTCCGGCTTCACCACTTTAAGGTTGTCGAACCATTTGACAGGGGCGTCCCACAATGCGCCTACCGGTTCGCGGTCTCCATTCCACAACTCGTCGGCTTCAACGGTCTTCGGTTCTGCGACAAATGTGGCCCGAGCGAGACCGACATGTCGGGTGACCTTATTTCTTCATCGGACCTTATCATATCGTTTAACTTCGAGCATAGAAGACCCAAAAACAAGACAATTCACGGCAAACGGATTAAAGGAGAGTCAGTGGTCTTTGTCTCCGATGAAAATAGACTGCGGGTATAGGACAAAAACTAAGAGAAGTAAGGAAGCAGAGGCTTACCTGGCAGTCTTACTTCCAGCGTTTCCGTTAGCGTTATCCAGCTTCAAACTGTTATTATTCAACAATGTATTCTCCAACGTAGGGCTTGCTGATGGCCTAGTAGTGTCTGCTGCCACTTTGCTGTGACCCGCAGTAGCGATACTTGAGGTGGTTGAAGTGTTGGTGGCGGGTGTGCATGGACTGCTGATAGCTCCACTGTATAGGCTGAGAAATGATGAGGCTACGGCTGATGTGGCCGTGGTGTCGATTGCCTGAGGAAAATTTGTAGCAAGTTATTGACTAATCCGTGGAATATTATGTAGTCCAGTCACAGCTGATATAGTTAACTATATCTGTGAGTCCAGTCCAGTTCATAACATAAAAAATCATGACAATTTAAAATAATTTTATGGTAAGAGCCAGTGTGGTACATATGTAAATAAATCAGAGACCATAACCATTTTGGACAATAATTGCATTTGTTTTTCATCGATGACATTCATTTGAAACAAAAACATAACGTGTACATTTTTTACAAGTGAGCCGAGTTATGCAGAAATGATATCTCCACTTACCCATTTTCGAGATGATATCAAATGGTACCGTCTATCCTGCTCATACCAGCTGGTATATGAGAGGTTGGTACACGATAGTGAGTAAAAAAAAAATAATAAAAAAAAGCTAGCCTTGATTGTTTCTGCAAGATTTTTTGAATTAAAAGAAGCAGTTTGCACTATAGGTACCTACTAAATTTTTGCCGTCATAGATCATTTCTGCATAACTTAGTCCAAGTGCAAACAACAACACCACTAACCATAGGCGTTGGCACAGTTGGCATTGGTTGACTCACTGGGTCCAGTCCGAGTCGCATTCGCTTTGCGTTCAGGCTCTCGTTCTCGCACGCCTGCGCCAGTATGTGCTCCGCTTGGACTGACGTCAGGTGTGCGGGAGTCGGCCGTACCTACACAAACATTATTATTTAATTAAATTTCTGTTATTCAGGCTGGTACCTTAGGTTCCTCATGTTGCCCAACCTTAGGTTGGCCACGCGTAGTCTGCACTCGAGAACTCGTCTACAGAGGGTTATCGGTTCTCCGACAGATGTGACCAGTCCACTGCCACTTCAAGGAACTAACTCTGAACTATGTCGAATACTTTGGTTCTCTATCATAACAGGCATCTTCCTTTATAATTGTTAGTGCAGAAAGAATGAAATTGAATTTTGTAGTTCATTGAAAAAATCTCTGAACAATAACACCGCCTATAATGTCCATCAGACTCCAGTATTGTGTTGCTTTCGTATCTGTGCAGAAGCAAAATTTTCGTTTGGACTTTCTGTCCATGGACAGAAACACTCTATTTTCAGAACATATGAATGGAGTTATTATTATAGCTATAGACACATTGTAAACAATGTTGTCGTGAATTTTATAAACGCCACTACTGCGCCCACGCATAACGAGCTGTTGAGCGGATGTCACCTAGACAGGTTGACAGAATTGCAGCGGAGGCGGGTGTGCACGCACGTGTGGTTTTATTATCCCCATTTTGACTTGGTAAACAGAATAAGCGGTACGGGACTGGATAATACATTTGTCTATGAAATCAAACCAATAATGTCTAGATAGATGCATCTATGCAGTATTCGTTTTTGGCGTTATGATGAAGAGTTTAAAAAGCTTCTTACTTGAACTGTAAGTAAGACATAAAACACAGAGATCGAACCCTCACCGCCGTGTCCCAAGAGCTCCCAGTGCCCGGTGTACTCCCTCCGTTGCCGCTCGTTGGCAGATCTCCTCGGACCTTCTTGTTCCGCCTGCAGCTCTTCAGATACGTTCTTATCCTCTTGCGAGCTCGCTCTGCGAACTCGGGAAACTGCCGGGTGCAAGAGTCGATTATAGCCTGGATCTTCTCTTTCGGCTGCTTGGATATAGGAACTATCCTGTCCAAGTTCTCATCTACGAAGAGTCGGACGAACATCTGGAAATTACAGACAGTGGTATCAGCGAGCGTTTACTATTGACGTAAGACGAATCATCATAAGATAATTCTTGCGTATGTAGTAGGGTCATACATTATAAGGGATTGTTTCGAAAACGCGTGATTTCTATGACACTACTGCAAATGCAAGAATTTTCTTATCTTGATTCATCTCAGGTATGTATGACAATATAATAAAAAGTCCCAGCAGTTCCTTCAAAAGAACTGTGAACTGGGAATAATTGGAGGTGTGGATGGAGTATCAAAGTTAAAACTATTTTATTGCATGTAAGTACAGTGGGTACATTTATGTAACGTCAATTTTTTTTCTGCCACCGCTTCCAAGGTGTTAGCGCTGTATCTTTGACATTAAGTAATTGCACATGTTTTATGTTAGTGCATATCATAATACAAGCTCAACTTAACATATTAAAGACATTTCGTAACATTATTTATATTTATAGTTATTATTGTATCGACTTGATCTTACTACTCCTTCACATCCATTGAATATCGATCAGCCAATTATTTCTCTCAGTAATAATACCGTATGTAATTCAAGCGCGTCATTTTATCGTTGCCAGGTACTATTTCGTATCTGTATTTTGAACGATCATATTAATCTTTTTCAATCTGTAACGTATGCTGTAACAATGGCCGTATCTTAGGTAGGTAGGACTGATGAGGCAAACGCTTTAAACTCAAAATATGATGTGAACTCTTCTTGTTGTATTGTCTGGACCAGCCAGGGCAATATATGGTTTGAAACAACACTTAATCTGTTTTTGAGTAAGACTTGGTTATAAACAAATGAAACTTACATTGAACGCCTTCAATCGCTCAGGGTCGTGGTGGTGGGGGTCGACTCGATCATCACTATCATCGTCAGATGCACCTGCGTCATCATCGTCCTTAGTCCGATCAGACGACGAGGTTTCGTCGTGAGTGGACGCAGCTTCAACTCCCGGTGTCGCTGAACCCACGTGAATTGGACTCTGTGGGATATCAAATTACAAAGTAAAAAAAACGAAAAATGTATTTTGCCGAGTAGATATAATAGCAATCAAATAGCCTAGGATGATGCCCTGAGGAACACCTAAGATTTCAATTACAAAAGTAACTTTAATTGTTACTATTTGCTATTGGGTATCATTACATAATCAATATCATGGACATCATCGTAAGCATATCGATGCTCAGTTGTTGTGAACTTTGTAAAATAAATAACACTAAGGGCGTTAGTGGTTCAGTCAATCAAACGCTCTGTAAAAGTATAAAAGATTTGATATAAATAATGAGTAACAATTTAGTGTAATTAATATGATGAAACGTTGCTCAACCTTAAAACTCACCGAGTGCCCAGTGTTTAAGGGTGTTGGAGCCTTGGGAGGCTTGCTGCCAAGCCCCAAAGCGCTGTGGTACGATGCCCAGAGATCGGCCATGCTGTCTGCGCCGCTGTCTGTGATGTCACCATTGCGACCTGCAAGTACCAGGAAATGAGGAATCAGAAGAAAATTTGTAGGAAAAGATCTATTACGATTATCACTGCATCATTTGACTTTTTGCTACAAAGAGCCATAGAGCAGTGAAGTGACTGAAAGTGTCAAACAGTGGTATCACAGAAAGCTGCTTGAGTTTACACCACGAAATAACGACAATTGTTTTCGATTAAGAAAAATGTAGTAAAATCTGAATCGTCAGCTGTCGCGGCGAATACATGCTCTTCGTGTAAAGAAACAAACAGTTTTCTTGTGTTGCATCTATGTTTATTCTCAAATATATTTTTTTAATGAAATCTTACAAGAAACATGAAATATTATTGTATTAGTTAATACATTATTTGAGTACCAGGTGTATATCCAACAACATTGTCTGGTCAGTTAAGTTGCATGGTCAGACGAGTCGAGTTTCTTTGGCAGAATTGCGCGGCTTGTTACAAAATAATTT
The DNA here is from genome assembly GCA_949699065.1 of Metalampra italica. Taxonomy (NCBI): domain Eukaryota; kingdom Metazoa; phylum Arthropoda; class Insecta; order Lepidoptera; family Oecophoridae; genus Metalampra; species Metalampra italica. The sequence continues at coordinate 5,382,038 of OX452991.1, read as the reverse complement.
AAAACTGTTTATTTTCACAAACGTTGGAAGACAGAGGTTGGTAAACCTTTTTGTTGACACCGGTACGTACTTAGTTTTAACCATACGGTGCATTTCTTAGCACGTTCGAAGCGAAAACTAAACTACTTTAGGTATGTGTACAACATCAGCAAATTATTTGTCCTAAATTGGCTTTTAAAATATTTCTGAAAAGACAACAATTTGAATAAAACAGAGCGTGAATCATTAAAATTTCATCTTCTAACTTGCTGATGTTGTAACTCGTCTAGTTACAATTTTCTTTTAATTACTTTTTTACTTAAAGGACATCAAACGACAACCGTTAAATTTTTATACAAGGCTGCAGGAATTAACGTAGGCAGGGGACCGGTGCATCTGCTTCTAAATGTCAAAGCAATCGAGCCTCGAGCCTATAAATAATTGGAGATGGTGCCTGCAGCGGGCCCGCCTGTGCCCCTGCCACGCTGATACGGCTTCGTATTAAAAATAGCATCGTAGTTGGGAAATTAAAAGATATTTATGCCTCTAAAAGCATAAAATGAAAAACATAAAACTTTTAAAACGGGTCAACTCCTATAATTAATTATATCAATAACAGTTGCTAAAGAACTTTGCTTAATGCGACTAAAAATATTCTCATCTAACTCCCTCGACCTAACTTGGATGTAAAAAAACTCGCAAATCGTTGTGTATGAATTAGACTTGATTTCTCAATAAGAACTTTTCTCAAATGCTATATTTTATTACAACTGTAGGGTACTAGATATGCGTAATTTTGAAAATTCACAGCGCGAGTGTGAAAGTAATTACTTACTAAGATTCCAATATATAGATGCAAAGACCGCAATAATTTCGTCTAGGCCTAGACGATTTTAGCTGAAAGGCTAAACTATACTCCATTCCACGAAACAAGCTCCTGAAGAATATACGCCGTGTACGCGTATTGGCTATGGGCGCGACCTTAAATTAGTCTGTGATTTCTAAAGGTAAATTCGGCATGGCATTGATCAATGATCTGAGAGTATTTTGTTTCCTAGGAGCTCGACTAGTAGAATGGAATTTAGTGCATCACCACATTTACAATTATCATGGTTAATCTCTCTATAGTTTCGGAGTGAGGAATTTCGTTTTCAAATAATCATAACAAACATTTACCTTGGCTCTGGCTGTGATAATTCCATGCTAGCAACATCATTTTCAACTTCTCAGCGTCTTTCGCGAAGGCCTGACCTGCACCAGATCACATTCGCCAATCAAATATCAAATTTGGAATTTTCGAACATTATTTTCAGTTCTATAAACAATTAGCCAATTCGCTGGTCGGTATTTTATGTCAGTATTAAATTTTGTTAAAACTTTTAGTTATTTTCCTGTTTCTTCAATGTTGTCACATAAAATACCAACAAATATAGTTGATTTGATGCAAGTGGCTGCTTAATTTTAACAAATACAAATTGATACAGTGTACTCACTAGAAAAGGGTTCATCATCGTTCATATCCGAAGGCTCTGGTGTTAAGTTATCCTGAAACAAAAGGAAGCCGCTATTAACATCGGTTCTAAGAGCGCATAAATTACCCTTAATTCGCGTTAAAATAGTACTTAATATAAAAGTTAAAATTTCTCCAACAGTACATTAATTATTAAGGTTATCAGTTTGTAGGTAGTTGTATATTATTACAATTTAGTTTTATTTTATTTTATTATATTGTATATCTACATTATATTAAATAAAAAGAATTAAGTTACAATAAATTAATTTACAAAATAATAATTTAATTATTAATGATTCATTAATAATGTATGTAAATTATTAAATATGAATCAAATGAATATGATATTTTGTAGTAGTTTTTTTTTTTCTAATAGTATGATGTTTTGTCTTACAATATGGTAGGTAGGTATATATTACGCAGTTGAGTATCAAACGCTTTTCAATGCGTTCGTGACAGATCTGAATAATTTGTGTCATCCTTTTACCAGGATACCATAGATATATCGAAGGGTAACTATAAATAATTAATAAATTAGCGAAACAGCCGGCGGCGGTGCGGGTCAACGCTCCGGACCGCGGACACAAATCGATAGTGCTTGAAATGGACAAGCCACTAAATATAGCTTGCTGTAGAGTACACTACCACACACATGCTGACCCCCTGGTACCCTGGATGGCATGCGGGACAGTTATTAGCAGCTGTCCCCACCATTCCGACCAAGTTTTATATTTTTGTTCGCATAAATATCGACGGAATGCTTTCTTTAAATAGCTTGTTAGCCCTCTCAGGTATCGATTTTGTTGTAGGTGTCTTACGCCGTTACTTGTTTCCATAACAATTTTCTAGTTATCTCTACCCACTTTGTCTACCCCCTGAGTCATGGAATAGGATTTTAATTTCAAACTATGAAGAAAATAACAATCATGAAAGTACTAATATGTAATTATAATAGTTGAACAACGCGGTTGTACCACGGATACCGCCCTGGACCAATTTTGGACAAACTACAGTTTATAATAATTATATAATTATTTACGGGTCTTACACACGAAATAGTTTTGTTTACGTTGCCCGACGTTCAGACCCGACGCAGTCAGCTGGTGACCACGGCCAGTGTAACCTGGTCGAAACGTCGGGCAAGGTAAATAAAACTATTTCGTGTGTAAGACCCGTAAATAATTATATAATTATGAATACAAAGCGCGAAAGTCTAAAAATAAACTACAGTTTATAAAGCAATAATTTGGATTGACACATAATCATATAACGCACACACAGATCACACACCCACTCACATCTACACCGAGGAAAGTCGGGGCGAAAATCCAGTAACAGAAAATTTTCGGGTACAATTTTAAAACCCTCTCTTAATGAAAAACCTATCTCGATTGCCATTCCAAACACAAAGAGTGTAGGCAGCATTATTTCGGTCACGTAATAGGGCGGCATGACATGGCAACACATTTAATTATATTCCAGGCCGAAGAGCGCTATCGGGCTGACCGACTCACATCCGTGTCCGCATCATACGATCCGTTCATGAATGGACGGAGACAAATCCCGACGGATTCTAAAACCATATTACTATACGCACACGCACACACATGTAAATTACGAGTGTTGTGAATTGAAAGCGCTAAAATGTCACTGGGAATGTAAACAATGATGGGACGAAACACATCATGCGGACGAAATGTTTCTTCTCCTATATATTCTCTCAAACGCAGATGTCAAAGAGCGTCTAAGGGTGAGGAAATTGATTGAGCCTTGGTAAGTTTCATTTTTTGATAATTTGAGTCGTTTACTGTCTGATTACTAAAATGGTAGAAAAAGCGTTTGTACAATGCCTTAATCCCGTTTAAACTACTGAATTTATTTAATCCAAAGGTTGTCTGGAAGAAATCGCTCTTAGCGATAAGACCGCCTACGTACATTACTGTATCTGTTTATGTCTGTATTTTTTAAAATGTGCAATAAAATGTATTGAATTGAATCCAACAGTGTTAATGTATTTTGTGTATGTAATGTATGTTCTGTATTCATTACATTGAATTAGAAACGACGCAGGCGTTCGCTTTCTTCAATTAATAATATTAAGTACCTATAGCTTTAATCTGTGTTAGTAGGTATTTAACAACTGAATTTGATTTAGTCATACATACATACATACATATCTTCACGCTATGTCCCTGGCGGGCGGGGTAGGCAGAAAGAACGGAGCGCCAAGTACCGTGATCCTGACACACCTCTTTGATTTAGTCATCAAATCGAATTTATCGACTTCAGGATAACCCCGTCGCTATTCCGAACTCTGGCTGAATAGAGGGTTTATGAAGTTCGTTGTAAACTCACTCGCACTCGGAACACGCCGCAGCATTTTAGCGGCGCTCGTTTTACAGTGGCGGCGACTTACGAAAACATGCGAAGATTTTCAACAGGTGGCCGCTTTAACCCAATACATTGCGTCATCAATTCACAAGTTACAACAACCCCCGCGGGGTCACGGCCAGCCAATGAAAACAAATGAACTTTGTAACAAGACGTTTTCGGGGTTCCCTTTTCATTCATTTGTAAGAACTACAGTTCAGTTCGCTGGTACCATGAATCAAAAAATTTAGCCACTCCCATATGGATGAGTAATAAAAGCATTCTATGGGTGTCAAAATTGTGTCAAACTAATCACAAAATTATGACTCACTCACACATTCTCATTTTCAAACTCCATATAAATTTGTATTAGCAACCTCCTCTCGCTACTCCGCTTCCTTTGTCCGCACCCCCCCGGTAAATGGCACCATCGGTTCCGATACTAAATATGCAAGATGCTATCTCCACAGGGAGCGCGCGCGCGACCAGAGATTTGAATCTTCTTGGCTGGTACAGTCTACAGTTACTGATAACATCTGTGTGAAGAGTAAGAGCCTGTGTGAGTATATTCTGTGCCTGTAGTGTAACAATCAAAAGCATGCCTTAGCCACGGAGTACATAAATAAATACCCAGAGCCAAAACGTTTGACTGGGACACTGACTTAAAGAGGTCTTGTCGAACTTCAGGATTGACCAGTCAAAACCAGGAATGACCATACGAGAAATTAATAATCAATCACATTATAAATGGTTCTGTGTTCTTCAGTTTGTTTTATTTAATTTGGTAATATTGTTCGTGGAAACGATTCAATTATGGTCAATAGGTCGACTATATACGCGTTTTGGTCGCTTGCATTTCATTTTAGTGTTATTGCACTTTTTGCTTTGACCTGGATTCCTTTAATAATTCATTTCTATTGTTAGGTACTCTACGCTCGAAGTTGTAGAAGATTATATATACCTGGGACAAACGGTCCAGTTAGGTAGGTCCAACTTCGAGAAAGAGGTCAATCGTCGAATCCAACTCGGCAGGGCAGCGTTCAGGAAGCTACGCAACATCTTCTCGTCCCAAATACCGCAGTGTCTCAAGACGAAAGTCTTCGACCAGTGTGTGTTGCCAGTGATGACATATGGTACCGAGACGTGGTCCCTCACTATGGGCCTCATAACAAAGCTCAAGGTCACCCAGAGGGCAATGGAGAGAGCTATGCTCGGAGTTTCCCTGCGAGATCGAATCAGAAATGAGGAGATCCGCAGGAGAATCAAGGTCACCGACATAGCTCAAAAAATTGCGAAGCTGAAGTGGCAGTGGGCTGGGCACATCGCTCGTAGAACCAATTATCTATTCTGTGGTAGAACTGACGGCCGTTGGGGCAGAAAGGTTCTCGAGTGGCGACCACGTATCGGAAGACGCAGTGTAGGCCTCCCACAAGGTGGACCGACGATCTGGTGAAGGTCGCGGGACCCAGCTGGATGAGGTTAGCGCGGGACCGGTCGTCGTGGAGATCCTTGGGGGAGGCGTTTGTCCAGCAGTGGACGTCTACAGCAGTGGACGTCTAGAGCATTCGAATTACTTAAATCTTACCTTGAAAATAGAGTACAAAAAGTTGATATAAATGGAGTTAAATCATCTGGTTCAGTTGTGAAAATGGGGGTGCCCCAGGGCTCAGTTCTGGGTCCTTTTCTTTTTCTTGTATATATAAATGACTTGCCATTTTTAATACAAAACATGTCCAACATAGTATTATTTGCCGATGACACTTCTCTGATTTTTAAAATTAGCAGAAGAGCTTGTGATCTTCCTGAGGTAAACAATACTCTCACACAAGTACTTAACTGGTTCAGCATTAATAATCTAGCATTAAATACAACAAAAACTAAATGTATTAAATTTTGCCTACCAAATGTAAGACATGTAGTTAATAATGTAACTTTAGGTACAGAAAGATTAGAATTTATCAAAAGCACGGTGTTCCTAGGTATAACTATAGACTCATCTCTTCAATGGGGGCCCCACATAGCTTCACTAGCTGGCAGACTAAGCTCGGCCGCCTACGCCGTTAGGAAAATTAGACAATTAACAGATATTGCTACTGCGAGATTAGTCTATTTCAGCTACTTCCACAGCATCATGTCATACGGCATCCTACTGTGGGGTCAAGCGGCAGATATAGAAATCATCTTTATTTTGCAAAAGAGAGCTGTTAGGGCGATCTATAATCTACGTTGTAGAGAATCATTAAGAGAAAAGTTTAAAGAAATTAATATATTAACCGTTGCCAGTCAATACATTTTTGAGAATATTTTGTATGTCCGCAAAAATATATCTCTCTTTTTGAGGCACTGTGATATGAACACAGCTTATGTTACAAGAAACAAAAACAAACTTGTACCACCACAGTTAAGGCTTAGTAAGGTCAGTAAATCATTCACGGGGCAATGTATACGCTTCTACAATAAACTACCAGAAGAAATCTTAAATATGAATGACAGAAAATTTAAGACTCACATTAAACAACAACTTTGTAAGAAAGCTTATTATAAAACAGTCGATTATCTAAATGACAAAGATGCCTGGTGTTAATGTTACTTCAGCCTCGCACAATCTTTACAAAATAATGTTATGTACAAACTTGATTTTAAAAGATGTGTTGCGGAAGTTTGTTGCGCCGCTTCTTCCCAGCTCTATATAACACCTTGGAGGCGGTGGTAGATAAAAAATTGACGTTGTATAAATGTACCTAGTGTACTTACATGCAATAAAATACTTTTGAATTTTGAATTTTGAATGATGATGATGATGATGATTGGTAGGTAGGTACTATTGGGTAGTAGGTTATGTATTAGGTATAATTTCGATGTTCAACTTGTGGCTGTTATTTTATTATAAATGCAAGTACATACGTATTATAAAATATGTGAAAATTTGTTTGTAGGATTTTTGCTTTTCTTCTACTAACTAACTGCAAGATCAAGTGTTATTTTATCTGTCAGATAGATACTTTATCTGAGAGTTGAGGTGTGAATCACGAAAATATTATCAGACAGATTTGCCTGATAGATTAGTTTATCTGTAAGAATATCAGCAAGCGGTGAAAGAGGCCCTTAATATATAATAAAGATGGTATCAAAAGTTTATGTATTTATTTTGTAAAAAAAATTATCAACGAAATAAAATGATACGCTCTTATTGGACAAAGTCGCAGATGCATGACGTACGCCGGCACTTTGTGTATTGATTGAAGTACATTTCGCAATAACTTGGAACACACCTAAGCAGCCTCGCAAGTGCGTCGTTAAATTACCTAATACCTCTGTACTTATAGTACCAGGTGCGCATATAGTACGAGGAGTTAGGTGGGGTGACAAGCTAGGCCTGGTATCGACCGTCTTGAGGGCGGTGGCCAAGGACCGCATCTGCTATGCGGACACTAAATATCCGTTGACCCTTCGCTGTTATGTACGCTTGGTACTCACACACGATACATAGTTATTCTCGTCTACACACGGTCCAGCATGCTATTGTTATTGTTTAGACGACGGAAAGCTTGATGCTTAATTGGGAGTAATTTTTTTAGTCATACAAATAGGGCAACTTTAAACGCACACTGGAACATACAAATGGATGATCTGACTGAAATAGAAATCAGTTGGTTATCAATCTATAAAAAAACCAGGAAAACAGAGAATTCTAATTCTATAGGAAAGGTTGTTCCTGAGCGGATTTTAACACTATGATACCATTTCCAAAGCAGACGGGCAGGATTTTTCAATGGAATTTAGAAAATTTCAATTAAATTGCAATATCAGTAATAAAGTATATATATTATCATCACTGATTCATCATTTAATTTGCCACAAAACAGAACCGGGTCACTCGGTACCCCATTGTTAACAAAAAAAATTGCTTACTTACATACGTTGTTTAGGAACGGATTGATATTCTTTTAAAATCTCTAATGAATCCCCAACATTTCTGGAAACATCAAATTCTAAAGTGGTGTGGTTTGCAGTTAACTTCGACAGCCCAACTCGACTGACAAAGGTTGAATGTTACTCTATCGGATCGTATGTCATACCCCTAATAACTGTCAACCCCAGCAGTATAGACAGTATAACATACACGTAAAGACGATAATTGCGGATCAGATGGTTCAATCAGCCGGGTGGCCGGCGGGTACATGGGTACATTGCAATTTAGCTAGTAATTAATTACGCTTCAATGACAGATAAGGTGCGACAGTCCGATGCATGTGCTGTGCAGTTTGTCATCAAGCTAAAGGTTAACACCATGTATAATTTGTGGCGGTAATTAGCAAACCGCCTTAAGTCCAACCAAGTCCTAAACGCAAGTTTTTATTTTAGTCGGTTTACATTTACAATATCCTTGATAATTCATTTTTTAAAATCTATAACTGTTTTAAATTATACTTACATTTCTCGACTTTCTACAAAACCACTTTTTGGTTACCGTGGTTTGAGTAAGTATTGAATATGTAATTGCAACGACAACCGGTAAGCTCATTTTGCATTTCGTCAAGATAAACTTATTTACTTGAATGTCCCAAACGTTTAGCAGGAAAACCTGCCATCTTCTGTTTCATGGTAGTTTTGTAGCCTCTTTGTTGTCAATGGTTATGAAATTTTTTTTCATGCTAGGTGCCTGGTAACCTTTTCTTTTTATTTCTGCTCCTATTGTGAAAATATGTAGTCTCATGTGTTTAAAGTTTTAACGAGGTCATTTTTGAGCAACGCAGATTGCTCTTTACCGGCTGATCATGACACTCACTCAATTGCATGTCATGAATCTTCAAAAGGCAAGAGCTTTTCACTAGAGGTTTAATTCAAAATCATGTCGATTGAATACTCGCAGAATGTCAATAAATAAATCGGAATCATTCAAACGGCGGGCGGTCATCCGGGTAGCGGGGATAAATCGCGAAATAACCTAGTTTTCGTACAAAATAACTGCAAAATTTCGGGGAACCTACCACCGGCTATGTACATACCCGGGTATGTAATGGCGGTACATGGGCTATGTACTGCGGCGTGCCCCCTCCCCGCGCGTCTCGCCCCCGCCCGCGCTCTGCGTGTACCCGTGTAGTGCTGCCACCCCGCGAGCGGTTATGCTGCGACACCAAACGCAGTGTCGATAGTCGATACCTAGATAGTTTAGTATTTTGAAGAGGATGTGACATATCGGATTGGTTTGAATAATAATAATAAGCAATTGTGTTTTTTTTCATTATACGATAATTTAATTTCATTACACCAGTTTCTCTTAACATTAGATTTTATTGTTGCCTATTTTATTTCATTTCATAATCCTGTGACGTAGAAAAGTCATAAAACATGTTTCGCTAAGCGCTTTAATAAGATAGTTCTCTTACCATCAGATTTTATTGTTGCCTATTTTATGTTATTTCTTAATCCTGTGACGTAGAAAGTCATAAAATATGTTTCTCTGAGCGCTTTAATTAAATAAATTGAAAATACCATTCCATCCATAATAGGACACTTTTAAATAACTAAGGCAAATCCATGTGCTTCTAAACTAGTAAAGCTACTCCCTACTAATCGGGGTTTCCTATAAATTCCTATAATATTAAATCATAACGGTCGAAATAACCTCTCAGCAAAACAATGGGAAAGTAATTCGCCGAAGTTGCGAAAAAAGGGATCCCAGTTCCCCCAATCAGTTTCATCGATAACAAGCAATCATCGACAGCGCAGCGTACCGGCAATCAGGTGGCAGTCAGCGTATAATCATTAAATACCCACGCGGCGTAGGGGTGCGATGACGCCCGCGGCACCACCCCAGCCCCTCCCTGACGCGCCCAATTATGAAAATACGAACAAAATACATTTAAATTTGAAACGCTTTTCGAACGTTAATGCGATGCTATTTATCGATATCCGATAATGAGCACTATCACATCCTTACTGTGGTCGTCTTCTTACATATTTATGTTACAGTGCGTGAAGAAGTGACGTGTATTGATTGAGTTCCTATGAAAACTCTGAGGGTTAGACTTTGTTTGACCGTTTGTTTTATAAATAACTTACAAGAGGTTAACTTACCTCATTATAATTGGTAATCCATTTAAGTAGGTAGGTACAGTAGGTACCTATTTACCTAGAAAAGGAACACCTTGCGTTTTATTTTATAATATAATTATTATGTAACTGGCACCTGGCTCAATGCAATAGAAATACAAATAACAGAAGTATTTACAGAAAATCCCCATGTAATATAGTTATGTTAGCTACTACCCACTTCTGGAAACTTCACACAAAGTTAATCTTTCAGAAATACTTAAACCGAGAGATTTAACATGCATGCAACCTTTTTCCCCCATTCCACCAGAGCCAAAAAAACATTTCGCAAGCGCTCGCTAATAGCTACAACGGAGCTACGCTTTTTTTATTCGCCATTTTTAGAACTTTTTACCCGTCTCGACCAGGAGCGCAGAGGCGGACTGAAAGTCTTCTCGGTCTTTCAAAATAAACGGCTTCCTTTAGCATTCTGCTGGCTCGGTAGTTTCGCTCGCCGGTCGCGCCCGCTCCAGTATTTTTAAAGCGGACAGCGTCCCCCTGCGGCACTCGCGGGGGTTCCCCCCGACACCCTACACCCACCCACACACAGTAATACCATAACGGGTGCGAGCTATGACGAGATTATCTACGTACACGCATATCCACTACACAACCAGCTATGTACCCGGAGTACATAAGCACATAAGCGATGACTTGTGTACATAAACGGCATTGATTTACCGGGCCGGACGCGACCTGTCATCAATGCACAATGACGATTACAGCAGGGTATGAACTTAAAGAGTGATAATGAAATAGCTCAAATCCTCAACAATATGAGAAGACAGGGTAAATCCACGTGTATCGTTTACGAAACGTCAAGGGTACAGTGAAGGATGCTGCGGAGATTAAACAAACTACGGTGGCGGTATTTCGCTGAAGTTAACGCATGTGGCAAGTGGCCTGCATGTAGAATCTAGTATGTGTACTAGCGATCGTTGGAATAGGAACACACATGGAAAACTAAAATTATTAAGAAAACAAAAAAATAATAGACTGTACTTAGTTAGGCTATGTATGTACCGATTTATCCGGGTCGAAGGATCAAATTCGTATTATTTTTACAGAATCTTCTATCAGGTGAATTAAAACTGTATATCTCCATTTAATTTCGTTTGATTCCAAAGACCAAAGTAAAAAATTAAGCTAACGACCCGACGACCTATAGAAACAAGAAAACACGAAAATATTGCTTTAAAAGAAATCAGGTTTAATAAAAAGATTTCACCAAACTGCCGGTCACCTTATATCTTTAGGCGATGTAATCTTCTACGGAGAAAATCGTGTACGTCAAAGATGATTATCATATACAATAATCCACATAAGACATTAAAACTATTGTTATTCAGTATTAAAATAATATAAATGTTAAACTGGCCTGCCTGGCATAATTATTTGGTGCCGTAACCAGGATCAGTCATCGATATAATGGCCTGCGTAAATTCAAAACGTAATTTTGCAAGAAACAAATGATTAGCGCATGCACATCGTAGACGTAACCGCAGCCAAATCTCTAAGTTTAAATAAGCCTAAGCCCAAATTAATAAATAATTAAAGCAGCTTTTATGGAAACTAGGCGCAAACCGCGTCGTTACCGCGTCTAAGTACCGGAGCAGCACGGCTTCGAGGAGGCGGCGTTGTCGGAGATACTCGCATTACGTAAGGGGGGCGGGCGACCTCGAAAAACCGAACGGGGGTCGTACTCGTGTCTGCGTCGAAAAGCATCGTGAGTTTCACAAAGCGGCTTCCAGATCCTGCTATGTTTCCACTGTTGGGGCGTTCGCCCCATTTCAGGCAAAGTGCCTGAATGAACCTAAATAAACTTATATTTTTAGACTAGGCAAAATTCTTTGTTTTCAAGTTTTGAGTAATACTTTAATTTATTTAGTTTAAAATTAATCAACTTAAACGAACAAAGGTAGCAATTGAGCAACCAAAACGCGACACAGAAAAATAAAATTTGTAACTGGGATCATAATATAATATATAGTTATATAGATGTACAATGGACAAACATAGATAAGTAAAAGATACCACGTCCCAGCTATATGGGACTTGAGAGATGTTCAAGCAGAAAGTCATATAATCACAATGACAGTAACACCATGCTAATATTTCATACTTAATATGTACTATAACCATTTAAATAACACCCATATCAATCATCTGAATCATCTTAATCTTTTTAATAGTTCCATAAGACGTGGTAACAATGTTTTAACGATTTAGCACAAAATTATTAAAAGAAAAGATATTAGAAATTGGGAAGACAAATACGCCAATGGAAACACAGTTTGTAGCTACATACAGGGGTATCTTTGGGGAGACGCGGTTACAAGTCGGCGCCTCGCCCGCCGTGCCTCGTGCCTGCTCTTTGAAGTGTGATAAACTGAGAACGTACTAAATATGGATACGTGTAGGAATGCGTAACGCTACCGCCTCCATACTTCTGCGTCCCTGTGAGATTTTAAAGGTGGTTGAATTTACTGTTATACTTAGGCTTACATAAAAACCTACTATAGGACCGTGTCATTGAATCATCGATCAGAATAATGCAGTCAACTCGTAAGATACCTATGGCAGTGTGAGTGAGATAGTTGATGTGACATATAAAGTGGGATATTTCTTTATTAAATCAAATAAAGAATAAAATCCGAATTAAATTTTCTGATATAACTAACATCACGCCATCACGACCCTAAGAAGAAGATCAAAAGGAAAAAAGTCTGAAACAACTTATAAAAAGCGAGCGAAGCCGCGGGACATAGCTAGTATACAAATATAAGGGCCAGCTCTATTCGAACCCCATAGCACTTTGTGAGGGATCACCGCTGAGTGTGCGCTAAAAATAGATCACATATCGCAATCAGATATGGTGGAAATGCAGATATTCCACCTTTGAACCGTGAACAATAATTGTCATCTCTATCTACCATTTTTAGTTCTTTTGATTTATTTCGCCTAACATCCTACATAATTAGTACTCAGTTTCACCACGATTGTTGATTGGCCTTAACATTTTATTTTTAGGCCAAAAATTATTTAGTTTTAACACCTTTTAGAGTAAGAATTAGGTAAGGATTATCACAAGATCTAGAAAACTTATGTTTAAACCAAGTTAATAACATAGTGCCATGCATGCATGCTCAACTCGCGTTGTTCTAGGTGCCACAGTAAATTACTCTATGACTCCGGTCACATTTTACCGTGTTGCTAAGGGCAAACCATGCTTTTCCATGCTAGCTAAATACAAAAACATTTTTTTAAATATCTAACACTTCTTCTACTACCTTGAGTAAAAAGATCCATTACATACTCGAAATCAGTTTCGAAAATCGAACTTTCTGGACCCCGGTGCGAAATGACAGGCAAGCACGATTATTGTATGAAATTTCATGTCGTACTCGGTAAGGTTCTTTTTGAGGTAAGTTTGTCCAGACGTTCGAAATTATCTCGCGGCCCCGTAGTTGGTAAAATGTTACTGGCCACTTCGCGCCCGCTTGGCGAGAAAAGTGATTCTGTTCTGATATGTACTTATTTTGTTATTTTTTATAGTAATGCATGCATCGGACTTTCAGCCTAGTAGAAAAAGTATTGATCATACCGAGTACAAAATGTTTTTTCTTACCGTCGGATTATGCTTTTCCTCCCTCTGGTAAGAGAAAAGTGTCATTTTATTTAGCTATGAAAATACTTGTAAGATTTAAATCGAAAACGTGAGCCACTCATATCCTGTGATGAGCACTTTTAGAGTTATATAGGGTAAACAGTTACGGAGGCCTGCACTATGAGTAGCATTTTTTATTAAATTGGGGGGACCGGACCCCGATTTTCTAAATAACGTAACCCCGAGAACAGTATAGGGATTAAAAAAAAAATTATACCCAGGGATCCCATGGGCAGAAAGTCCAAGAAAATAATAAATCGGAGGAATCTAAAGCTATAATAACAATCTCAAACGCCAAACATTCCCAACGTATAGATTAAGAAAAATACAACGTCACCTACAAAAAGGGAGCCAGCCGGCTTGCGGGCGAGCCTCTGCCAGTAATTCCGACCCGTGGGCCGCCGGAGCGTCTGGCTGCTCAAGTAATTACACCCCCAACACCCCCAACACCCCACACCCCCAGGGGATAAGTAAAAACAATATTTTTACGCGCTCCGACCAGGGCACCAAAAGTGACAGATATAAATTGAGGACGAAAATGGAATTAGTGCGTGCTTCCTTGATGTTTGATATCAAGCATACTCTTTATGTTATTATGACGGACGGTACTTCCTATGTGTAATTTTGTTAAGTTACTGTAATATTAGTAGGTATTTTTGGTAATGGACCTGGGGAGTGAGGAAACCGTAATGTGTATCAACCTGTAGACGTCCTCTGCTGGACAAAGGCCTCCGCCAAGGATCTCCACGACTACCGGTCCCGCGCTAACCTCATCCAGCCGGGTCCCGCGCCCTTCACCAGATCGTCGGTCCACCTTGTGGGAGGCCTGCCTACGCTGCGTCTTCCGATACGTGGTCGCCACTCGAGAACCTTTCTGCCCCAACGGCCGTCAGTTAATGTGAATACCAATGATAAAATTAATACTCCTCTTTATGGGAATCTGGTTTGAGCTGCTATAGGATTTGTTCCACAGGCCCAATCTCGCAATTCTTTCACACTATTGACTTAATAGGTACGATCTTCTGTAGATCTCTTTGTAAAAAAATTGTTAAAACGTACTTCTTTGTCTTATAAAAACTTGTGTCGCACAGAGATCTGGGCATGTAAATACAGCACGAGCGCGGAATGCAGACATGCGCGGGCGCACGTTGAATTATGTAAGGGAAGTCTCGGCGGACGCTTGCTTTGTTATGATGTCTTAGTACTTAGAATGTTAGTTAAGACTTATTTTACTTAAAAAGGAAGATAATGATCACAATGTATATCGTCTATTAGCCTGAACCGGCTTGGATCGATTCTAAGTCTTAGTCGAGGGTGTCCGCGCTATTCTGAACGATATTACCAAATCCAAACCATAACCAAAAACGTTATGCCGCATGTACACGTTTGACAAACCTTTATAGACGCAAGCCAAACCCCTGCTCAAAAGGTTTGCCAAATGTCTAGATGCAACATAACATATATTATTTTTTTTGGTTATGGTTTTGATTTGGTAATATCGTTCAGAATTAGCGCGATTGGTCCCATGGATGTATACCTGTGTACCTTTACACGTTAAATACTACTTTCTTCCATATTAAAACGGATCCTGGCATCCTGTTTAGAACAAACACTAACTGGGGAACATAAATATCACTTACTGTGGAGTAACATAAAAGTCATTGTGTACAATTTCTACTCGACTTCAAGGCTTCAACTTGAAGCTAAGAGGGTTATGGTTTTAACGGACTATGTATGTATGTTTAACAATTGTATGTATGTATGTCGTTACGACCATGACGTTATTTTGTCGTCTAAAATAAACCGCGACAAAAGAAACTTTTTTTAGTCTTTTTCGTTTTTTGTTTTATTGATCATTACAAATATAATACATAAATTGTACATATCAGTCTAAGTACCTATTAACTATCCTGAAATATCTCTGAAAATAATGTTTTTCTTAAATTCTCCACAAATTTTCCATCATTACCGGGCATTTCTACATGTACTGATATATTCAAAGTTTCAGCTCAATCGGCCTAACAGTTTTCGAGTTATCCTCGGGAGAGACTGACAGACGGGTATATATCTTTTACGGGTTTATAGGTAACTTTGACGGACAAACTACAAGCTAAAGGGACTTGTATAATTCCCTCCGTAGCTAATCTCTGGCCTAGAGACAGTCTGACAGCCAATATCGCCTAAGCCTAGCCCATAGACCTCGTCAAGATCGAGTAAAGGCCTCTAGGGTTTTGCTAGGAAATATAAACGTATACCTAGTAAGTATGTAGTTAGGTTTATTGACCAATTTGCCGAAATCGTTATTTGCTTGTATTTTTTTTTCCACTAGCTTTTTCCCGCGGCTTCGCCCGCGTAGAAAAGTTTTTCCCGTGTACATTGTGAAACAGCGCTCTCTATGTAGGTGTTTCGTTACTTAGGGGGTATTAGCAGACGCCCCGCGACTTTGTCCGCGTTAAAAAGTAGCGTATATGTTATTCCAGGATATAAGCTATCACTGTACCAAGTTTCATCAAAATCTGTTCGGTAGTTTTTGCGTGAAAGAGTAACAAACATCCCTCCTCACATCCTTACAAATTTTCGATTAGTAGGATTTGTAGGATTCGCATAACACTAAGTAACAAAAATGAGCTTTGAACAATTTGAGATTTTGGTTTTTTACTCTATCAAGCCAATAGCTAAACCATTTATAAATGAAACTAGCTGTTACCCGCGTGGAATAAGCTTTTCCCGCGGGAACAGTTTACCGCGGTAAAAAGTAGCCTAGGTATATGTTGCTCCAGGATATAAGCTATCACTGTACCGAGTTTCATTTAAACCCGTTCAGCCGTTACAGCGTGAAAGAGTGACAAACATCCTACAAAAACAACCAAGAAAAACCAGGTAGCTCATTTTCTACAAAACCGTATGGTCCAGTCCATGCAAAAAAAACAGATGATATTTTCGCGAATTTTCTTAAGAAAAATGACGTCACTGTCTAGTAGGTACGGACGCAACCGGTGTAATAAAAATGCTTACTTCGTATATAGACGGTGGAATAGGATTCCTTTTCCGTAAATAGGCTTAGGTTATACCTATATGCTAAAGACCTGCCATAATTATTTGTACCGAGCTTACATAGAAATACCTTCGTAGATATAGAATAACATGTTTGATCATACCACTACCTAATGGACGGTACTTTACAATGAAGAAAAGGAATGAATTCTGATCTGACACAATTATCTAAACTTATAAAATCGTTGACTGGTCTGTTGGCGTAGTACCTACTGCGCCACAGATCGTGGGTTTGATTCCCACCCGGAACCAATATTTATATGATGAGCATATCTTTTGGTTTTCGGATTCTGGGTGTTTAGTGTTTAGTTAAAAGTATTTAAGTATGTTTATCAGTTGTTGAGTACCCATTTACAAGCTTCGGCTTAGTTTGGGACTAAACAGCCGAGTGTCAATTTGTCCAAAAAATTATTTATTTTATTTGTCCTGTGGCCTAACTGACTAAAACTACTAAATCTAGAAATGGAAGCTGAAATTTGGAAAATAGGTTTATTTCATAACGTAAGCGTCCGCTAAGAAAGGATTTTTAGAAATTTCAACTCAAAGGGGCCCCCTCCGTTCTTTTTTGTATGAAAGTCTTTGTTCTTAGGTAACCTAACAAATTGATTGATAACAGTTCAAACGATCTTTACCCAACACTTGAAACCTAGGTATACCTAAATAGCTGGAACAACAATGCCCGCAGTACTCCTAACTACATACCTAAGTACATCTAAGTTAGTGCATAGGTACGATGCATAGCGAGTAACTTGAGACCTAGAGTTAGGTAGCTATAGGTCTACCTAAGACAAGCGCGTGGCAGGCTAGGTAGTTACGGCCAGCATGCAAGGTCGCCCGGCGCCTCATTGGACACTAACCGACGGTCATAGTGTGGATACTACAATCCTATCCTAAGCTTTATACCTATACTAATATTATAAACGCGAAAGTTTGTTAACTACAGAGCAGATTTTGATGAAACTTTACAGTAATATAGATTACACATCAGACTAGTTACCTTGAGAAACACCTACCTACTAGTACAATATATTTTATTGCACAAATAAAAAAAACAGTCACAATTTGCAAAAGCTAAAATAGTACAATTTAGGCAGCCTATTCGCTTTAAAAAAAATCTTCCTCAAACTTTAGGTGATAAAAATGGTACCTACCTAATTGTGTACTAACTGCTTGAAAATAACAAGTAAAATTGGGTAGAAAAAACTGAAATAATGATTAGATAGGTATCTAAGCTTACACAAAATTTTATTAACAAGTTTTCAAATTAAATTTGTGAAACAAAATTCAATTTATCTTATTCAAATTCAAATTCAAATTCAATTCAAATTCAAATTCAAATTCAAAAGTATTTTATTGCATGTAAGTACACTAGGTACATTTATACAACGTCAATTTTTTATCTACCACCGCCTCCAAGGTGTTATATAGAGCTGGGAAGAAGAAGCGGCGCAACAAATCTTATACTTTACAAATCTTAGGCAGGCTGTCCATGTTATTCTATCACCATCAGCGTGTCATTCGAGACTCCGCCATTTTGCAAGGCGAGCCGCCCGCGGCGGAAAACTGACTTTGGCGCCAATTTCGATGCGGCAATGTCTGCTATCCGACCGCATCCGGATGAAGCCCGGAGCCGTTCATGCCCTTACAGAACCTTGATCACCGCAAATCGGTCGAGTAACCACGGGTGTCATTATAAATTCCTTTAATTATACCATTTTTACTGCGCTTTATAGTAGCTTGCACCGCAACGATGCCGGGTTGGCCGTATCATTTCAAAAGTGCCATCATCGCTGAGTTCTCAGCCTTGGCATGTTTATCTTGACCATTTGAACGTGAACTCCTTCCAGTTGCGATTGCAACAGCATACTAGCTCCAGTTACGGTGATCAGCAGTATAAGGTACACGGGATACGGACGGCTTGATGCTATCTATGAGGTAGGTACATTACATAAAAATAAGAATTCAAACAAATTACCTTTGGCAGAACGTGTTGAAGCAGAGCGCCAGCTTTTCGTTTGGCGGCCATCTTGAATATTGTTTTTGGTCAGTTACACACAGCACTATCTTGTCTTTGGTTTTAGATTAGGTATCTAATTATTTATTTTAATGCTTATACAATCAATTCATCAATCCCATCTTGACTGGAGTTCTAAATAGTATCTTCGCTCTTCGCTTTATTAACAAACATGATTATGTGAGTAAGCACCTAAGTTGTCTTTCGTAATGCTTCGACTGCCTGAAAACACGATCGATTCCATCTGTTCTCATAAATTTACAAAACTATCTTCGAGTGAAATAAATACAAACATACATTCAAGGGGTGGCAGGCCATTGTCAATCCACCTCGGATTGTGAAAGGTCAGTGCAGAATGCGTTTGAAACGGGTATTTCATGTTCGAAACGGAGACTACTTTTAGCCGAGGGTGCGTGGCGACCGGCTACTCCCTCCCCTATTTGCACAACACTTTTCAATGAACTGGCCTCATTGTTTGCGAGCTCTCCCGCGCTACTGTTGCACCAACTAGAAATTTACTATTGCTATTTATATTTCGCATTGAAATAGGGTGATTATGGTTACAATTGATAATGTAAGTAAGTTTAATTGTCGTTGGTTTTGAGTATAACGTTGCATCCGATTATTTATACTAGCTGTTTCCCGCGGCTTCGCCTACGCAGAAATGTTTTTCTTAGTGAACGTCAGAGATATATAATGAGGAATCTTTGTGCAAAATTTCAAGTCTCTAGCCTCAGCGGTTTGGACTATGCGTTGATCGGTCACCCATTATTTTATACTTACCTACTATATTAAGTAGTAGGTATCTCTACGTTGTAACATGATCGTGATTATACTGAATCCGCAGTTAAAATAATGTCAACTTAACAAAAAGATTTATTATCCTATCCGGTTAATGATCGATGCCAATTAGTAGATGAAAAGAAACCGAAAGGTTTTCTCGGATAAATAAGTAGCGGCTCCGGATAAAAATACTACCGCAACGGAGCTTCAAACAGATTAAATCGCAAAGGCCCTCATTCCCATGCCGAGGCGATATCAGCATCAGCAGTAGGTATTTATACAGCGGACAATGCATACTGCAAGTTTACGGTAGCTGGCTCACTGACTCTGGTTTCTAGGTACGTAATTGAGATATTGAGATGACGCCTATCGAAACTGACACTACTATTGACGTTTGAAAAGGGCGTTAATTTTTTAATGCGGTTTTTAATGATGACTGACCTAACTGAACCTTCGACCGTTCTGTGAACCGATGAACCGTTCTGTCGCAAAAGAATTCTTAAGTGAAACGAAATTTCGGCATACCACGCCGAGCTCACTGGCTTGACTGGCCTAAACGCGCGGCCTCTGTTAAAACCTAACCTAAACGAGTGCGAAATGAAATTTCATACAATATTTCGTCACGACCTGGAGAGATTATAATTAGTTACCTATATGAATATTTGCCTAATGCAGATTCTGAATCCTAGTGTATCATAGGCGATACCCTTCAAGTCCCTAAAAAGTACTCAGAAGAATCCCTATAGAGCATCGCGTAAGATCAAAGTTGGTTTCAAAACTAAGTTATAGAAGGAGCATACATACAACACTACTACTGTTAGATAATAATTTTATAAGAACCTCTACATACACTTAAGTGAATTCACTAAAGTCACAATCTTAGAAAACTACACTCAATGTCCCTGAAAATCTTTTCGTCCCAAAAAAAATCCAAATAAAGCTTACTTACCCTAGTAAGATGAGAGTTACTTTGAAAACAAATTCATAGGAGCTAATTTACATTACTTAATGCATTACCTAACAATAAGATTACTCGTATGGTATGTATCATAATTTAACAAGATTGCAATTGTTTTTACATAATCGTGTTTCTGTTGAATGTAGGCACATTTGTTTGTCGCAGAGCCTAGCTGGGGTACTTCTGAAAATGTCAGTAGTTTACTGGTCAGATATAGATGGAATATCGTCAGCTTACACGGTCCGGCAGCTATATTCCTCTCAGCGATAACAGTATGGCCACTTTAATAGCCTTTCGGCACGGCCCGTAACATTTTTTTATAACTGCTTAGTTGGCGACAGCCTTCGGCCGCGGGTCTCACAGATGCGTAATGTTGGGCTCTGATAAATTTATGTAGGTACTCCATTACCTTAATTAAATTCTTACTTTTTAAGCATCTCGCTTTTACGAAAGTATGCTACCTATCCATTTTCTATTTTCTTACAAACCAGTGATTTAGGAGAAAAATTGATTATTTTTGATGTATGATTGTAAAAGCGACTTTTTCTGACCAACTTTCAAACTCTTAAACTAAACAAACGCGGTTGCACGGTGGCCAGTCTGATGTTTACATTTAAAGACGTAAGTCGCGTGGAAACTAACTTTGCGCCGCCTTTATCTGCTTTATACCTTCAAGATCTTTCAAAAATAAACTACGCGAACTTTGGCAGTCACAGGATGTAACAAACAAAGATTTTTTCGTTTAATCATCTAGTTTTCGAGAAAAACGAAAATACCTACTACATTATACAGCATATACACAAAATAAATGCCGATGTTATTGAACAAAATAACGATAATGTGATAGGATAGCAAAGGTGTGTGCGAAACAAATGTATATCCCTCAAAAATTATGTAGATAATTTTGAAAGAACTTAAATTTTATATGTGAGAGCATAAATATCAAATTTAAGTACTGTATACTACAACATACTATGTATAATAACATTCGAAGCAAAAATCTATCAAATTGTTTGGCGGCGCGACGCGACGGTACCTTTGACAATGTAATCTCTTAAGATCTGCCTACGTGTCCCAAATCACCGATCGGAGATTATTGCTATACCTATATAGATAGGTAGGGTACACCTACCATCTTCATCAGCCTGATCAAGCCCACTGCTGAACATAGGCCCTCATCCAAGACGCTTTATCCATACTGAATCCACGTTAAATTGACTATTATTGTGCTAAATTTACTGAGAGTACATGATTACGCGTCAGTGTGAGCTCCGGTCAAGTTTATGCTCTTGTACATTTTATATCCCGGCACCTCCGATGGGCGGGTTGGTTGGTCCTCATTACGGCTAACGGCTTCCCAGAACTTATTGTCCGCAAGTATCGTGGGGTTGTCGGTTTTTTCGCGAAGACTGTTTTATTGCAGAAAGACTGATGGTTACACCACTGGCAATTGGCTGCATGTACGAAGTAAGCTTTAAATGACTGTAATTTTCGTAAGCCACAAAAATATTTAAAAAAGTAAAACAAGTTTTTGCACGGAACTGCGCGCGAAATGTTTGAGATGAAATAGGCTCGAACAAAGAGTTTAATAACCAAGAAGTCGGTGAAACGACAAAGTTTTGTTATTGCATTATTAAAGTTCGCTGTATTGCATAGGTATGATGAGTCGGTACACTGGGTACATTTATACACGTCAATTTTGTTTTGCAATGCAATGTTAAACTTGCGTCTTCGATCACCATTGGTGATCGAAGGCTTGAGCGAAAACAAACTTTATTCTAAGTATTATCACTGTGGTAGTTATTACCATCTTAAACTTAGACTCATTATAATATTTGATATTATACCATTAGTAGTTTAAATGGTTAATAGTATTATACCATTATCAATATTCCAACCTAACCTATAAAATTTCGGCGGATTCGATTTTTTGAAATCACTACATGAAATGACTACTTCTACTAGGTATACAGTGACAGCAATGTATGAAATTACAACTTTGTAATTTGTAAAACTTGTCTACATTACGTAAGTAGGTAGCAGTTACAAGAAAGTACTAGGATTTAAGAGTTCTGCTAGAGTTTGGTTACACCGAGCGAACGCAGCCAAGTTTGAAAGTAATTTAAGAGTGCAGGCGCACGTTCGGTCTAATCAAATCGTTCACGGTCCTTACTCCGCCGATAAGCGGCTGCCTACCACCTACCGTTCCTGTCGCTCTAGTAACAATCTTTTAATTTTGAAATTATTTGTTATCGTGCAGCCTCGATGCAGTGTGGTGACCCAGTTTTGTTCTGAAATTATCCGATTACATTCGAACTTTGACTTCAGACCATTTAGAAACGTGTCCTTCTGTCCGAACTCCGTACTAATAATAGGCTTATGAGAGTAAATTGTGGACACAAACAAAACAAAAAAACTTCCGGATGTCTGTCTGTCTAGTCGTCATAGTTTTGCTTTCACATTAAAAAAAAACCAACAGAAAAAGTAAATTAAATCATCAAAATAGGAATAACTGCTCGAACCATATTTGATGCCTAATTTGTGCAAATGTGGTTGACAGTAAACCTTATGCCTAGAAACACGAAGTTTTATTTGTCGCTATCCATTAGAAACAAAAGAAGGTAGGTGAGAACCAGAAAATTACCAAGAATACCTAGTCCATCTAAGACAGCGAGGTAGGTAGGTAGCAGTCCTAATAAATTCACTAAAACAATGCCTGTCTTACTGCAAGTGACGTGACAAAGGAAACTTAGCGGCACGACAACCTACATAAATGGGGATAATTGCATTTTTTACAGTCACCACGTAGGTACCAATGCCAAGGCCCTCACTTACTCATCGGCAGCTCTGTCCATTCCCGATGCAACATTGCGAACATGCACAACAAAAACGCAACCAACTCTAGTCAAGTAAACTTCGCGCGCGATCTGTGTTACCAACTTTTTCTTAACATGCGTTCGAAAATCTGAAATGCAATCGAAGCGCGACGAAAGACTAACCTTGTTAGCAAAGTGGCTTTGTCAGGTGGAAAATTGGGGTTTAAGAGTAAGCGGATCGAGTTTCGCGAGTAAGTTATTGCGAGGCGCGACGCACGTCTGCTCCGCTCGGTTTTGGAACGCACACTGGCTGACTGGCCTGGCGCTGGCGGCCGGTCGGCTGGCTGGACGGAGGTGCGTCGAGCGCCTCCTGCCGGCGGCCCCCGTGCTGCCCCCTCGCTCCGTCCCACACCGAAATGCATCAATGACACTCGAAACACACGCACATTCTGAAAGCGATGATGTGGGGACCACCGATGGGGAACAATGTATCAGTTGGCAGTCAGCATTTTATTCGCGAAATAATGACTAGGTATACCTATTTCATATGCTCCAAATCACTTTCAACACTATTCAACACAAACTGATTAAACGAAATAATGAAAACCAGCAAAGGTCATGTCGGACCACGTACGTATGGTTCTGTACTTTTTTACCTCCAACCAAAGTGTTGACAAGTTTACTGAAATTCCTAATTTTTATTGAGGGTTGCCAGTTTCCACCAATACCCACGTACGTGGCGACAGATTGCACGTTTCTAGATCATACACTTTAGACATTACAAGGGATGGAATACAAATGGTTCTTCATTCCTGCCTCCTTTACAAGTATGGGGAGGTACAAAAAAAAACAAAAGGCAAAATACTACCGATTTATTTTTTCGAAATTCAGATCTAGGTAAAATCTTCGATCTGTTACATCGAAAGTATCCTTGTACAAAGTTACTGCACTTCGGTTAAGTGTAAAACTAAAGTAATGGCTCCGTGACAGACAATGACGGACGCGAGGGTGGAAGGACAACCTTATAAGGGTTCCTTGTCAGTCTACGGATCCCCAAAAGTCACCCAGAGTTTTAAGACAGGGTTATAAATATCTAGAAACTAATGTTGGTCCCGATTTGTCGAGCGGTTAAGGTGATGTAAGCTATTTAAGTCGCGAGTGGTGCTTTAGTGAGGAAATCTATTTAATTAACCAAAACGCGGTTGATTAAACTTGGCATTAATGAGATAATTACAGGGACGCAACACACGCTCACTGCCTGTCTGTACGCATAATGTTGCATGTGTGTTATGTGTACGAAACATACAATATGATCGTATACAATATACCTATACATGCTCGCACTACTTAACTAGGAAAGCGTTATTCTGTACAGGGTGCGTGTATCAATCATGAATATAACAATTCAATCAACACTAGAGAAGCATTTTGTATGAACAATAACAATTAAACTTTTTGTGCAGAAATGACTGACTGTCAAGATAATTAATTTTAACCTAATAAATAAATAAACTAACCTAAAAAAAAACTTTAAAAAAATCCAAATTCGTAAATAGATACTGTTGTACCATTAAATGTCAAAAATATGCTAGACCCCGACAATGACAGTTGAGTGGCTCTATTGAGTGTCACTAAACGATCATGCTTGCATGACATGCAAGGTTTACGTGAATGTCATGCTGCATGATGGACCATCATGCTTGCTATCAATCAATACCGTGAAGCAACGGCCAGCACGTAGTTTGCATGTGGTGCACGTAGTGTGCATGTCATGGACGTCAATCACTACAGCTATAGACGGTCATGCATGAGTGACAGCACGTATTGCATGTCATGCCGCATGATCATTTAGGGAGACCTTTAAGAACTTGAAGAATCGCTCATTATTTCATGACAGTTCTGCGTCAGTCTGTAAGTAAAGCCACACACACGCTGGGGTGGCACGGACCGGTACCGCGGTACGTGGTAGTATATACCACTATACACACACACCTACCTGTATATAGACGTAGGTATATTTTCCATCTACGTATTCCTGAGATACAGGGTGGCTGAGACGGCGCCGCGGCGTGAGAGCTCGTCAAGCAAGACGTCGCATCCTGTATGCGCGCCTACTGTAGCGATACCACCCTACCTAATATACCTAGATAAGTACGTCGCGGTACAATGTACCAAGTTCGGGTGATTTGTAAATTGTCCAACTTTTAACATAATCGTATACCATTATGCAATAAAAATTTTGTTAGAGTCACGTGTGTCCCCCTCCTGCCAGCTAAACAGTTGCTTCTGGACATGTGAAAAATTTCACGGCAATATATAACGCATTTAAAAGGAAAACTATGACAGCTAAGTAGGTTCTATAGTTTTTGAGTAATAATCGAACAACTTATAAAAGTCGAAAAAATAAATTATGTTCATACAATTGCTTATGTACGTAAAATGGGAATGATTTTTTCCCTCGTGAATTCCATGTTGTGGGGTATCGTTGGATAGGCCTTTCAAAAATATCGCGGGTGTGTGAAAAACATTTTTGGATCCATTTGCGAAATATTGAGCTTTAAAGTGCTAATTTTTGTCACTTTACTACTTAACCTGTCTCCAACTGCAAAGTTGAATTCTTTTCGTTTCTTTTAGGTTGGGTTTATATGGGCTGGCGAGGTCTACTGTTCTCACAGAACCACTATATATAACCACTTTAAGACAAAAAACGTGTTAACATTTCGTGGGAAATTTACGAAAACTTCAACGTTTTGTTACTGCCAGTGACATACGTTAAGCAGCGAATTATATTCATTACTAGCTACAACAAGATGTAAATATTCGTACTTCGTAGTGATCGACCTAACTATAGAGAGCGTCAGTGGCCTCGGGGATAAGACGCGACCTATCATATCGAAAGGTCCGAGGTTCAATCCCCGGTTGGGTCATGTACCAATGGGTTTTTTCTCGAAACTTAAGTACATGTACTGACTGCTCTCAAACGGTGAAGGAAAACATCGTGAGGAAACCTGCATACGCCGAAGAAGAAATTCTTAGGCGCATGTGAAGTCCGCCAACCCGCCTGGGCTAGCGTGGTGGACTATAGCCCGAACGCCCTCGTTGAGAGGGTAGGCCTGAGCCCCAGCAGTGGGGAGATTAATAGGCTGTTGATGACCTAACTATATTGAGACCATTGACAAGTGACGGTAAAGAAAGTATTTAATACACAATCAACTCACTGAAGTTTGACAATGTTGATCGGGCAAGTAAAATAGCCAAGTATTTACTTAAATTAAACTTTATAATATTACTTGAATATAGTAATAACAACTTAAAAGTAACTATAGCATAGATCTTAGGTAGGATTTTAAATTGACTAACTTTCAATTGACTTCTGCCTGAATGAGACAATCTTTAAAACAAAATAAAAGTGGGAATAAATTCTTTAAAATACAATAAAAAAGTTTGGGAAAGTATGTACCTATCAAACAAATATGCTATGCAAAAACAAGTTAACACTCATTTTTGCATAGGGGATGGATGCTTCGTTGATGCGTATCTTCATAAGACACCGCCTTTCGAAGATTTGTTTGATAGGTACATACTTCCCAAACTTTTTTTATTGTATTTTAAAGAATTTATTCCCACTTTTATTTTGTTTTAAAGATTGTCTCAGGCAGAAGTCAATTGAAAGTTAGTCAATATTTACATTAAAAAAAGTTTTTACTATAAAACTCTACGATTATCTATCAGTATTAATTCCTTCGAGATCTTCATATGATAGGTCTACAAAACACAAGATGGTTTCAGAGTTATTCTTGTCACCCGACGATATCAATATACTATGAATAATCTTTTAAAAAGTGGTTTCATGTGATCCCAGGGCTGCTCGATGACAGCAATGAGCCTCTTAAATAGTTTAAGGTAAACAATACCTATTGGATCTAGTCTGGTGAGTCCTTAGAAAAAGAATGAACCATAGAACCGTAATCAGCGTATAGCATGAAATAACAATAGTGTTTTACCCCAATAATTTGAGAAGACGCTTCATATATGGCGGGGTCAAACTGAACAAACACTATCTGTTTTAGTCGGGCTGTTGTTTGTTGCGGGGCAGTTGGTATGCAGTTACACTGCCTCCCAACAAAAAATTCACATACGTAGATAGAGATAGAAGATATTATACCTGTCTTGCTTACTCTTACCACTTTTGTAATAAGTGTGTCCCTCTCTGATTATTATTGTTATTTTAGCAGGCTGTTCTATGGGATCCTTGTTCTTAGGGCGAGTCTGAGAACGTTGGCACCACCAAAATGTAATCTTGAGAAAGTAGAAAAAAATTCCAGGAAAAAACCAGCACCACCCCAGAGGGGTACCAGGGTGACATAACCACGCTGGCAGTTAATTAGCGGAGGGCGAGGCACAGGCGCGGGCGCGGGCGCGGCGCGTTTAGAGGAAATTGTCGTTTTTATACGGCTTCCACACCCCGCGCTCCCCATACACACCCCAGGTTTGGAAATGATAGATAATTTGTTTGGAATAATTTCAAATTTACCCCAGAAATTATATAAGGTGAACTTGGGTAAATGCGTCCATGGGGAAAATGCGACAAAATGAAATTATTCGTGAAGAGACAAAAAGTCGAAAATCCTGGACACGACGAAGAATAACATGCAAAACCATTTACGGCCGCAGAGAGGCAGGAGAGACGTCAAGCAAAGAAGACATCAGAGAAATCTAACGAACAGGAAAACGCCCAGGGTAGTGTGACTACTAACTCAGCTACTAGAAATTCGGAAGCGTGCTGCATTGCCCACAGCTGGACCTTGGGGTCAAAGCGACAAATGTCGATGGATCCAAGTGTGCTAGTGACGTCATGTTGATTCCATGTTCGGCGGCAAAAGGCGTTCTGCCCAGATCAAGTTGTGTTTATGTTCTCGCGGGATTTTTTTTATTTCTCGAGATTACGCAAGTGCTCGTAGGTATACATATACTCGCCAGTGATGAGACAGCTCACAATAGGAATGCCAAAAAATGTCCGTTCCAAGCGAATGCAAAGTTAAGGCAGCGCCAGAAAGGAAACCTATGGCAAAAAGATAAGTAGAGGTACCTACTTACAAACCATCGACCGTTATAAACCAAACCGAACCTTATTGTATTTAAAATCAATCAAGATGACCCTTGGGAATAAACCTTATTTGCATCTGTGAATCAAATACAAAGTGCTACACAGAAAGTGTCACTCGCCAGCAGCAAAAACAGCCCAGTTCAACATATTGCGATTTCGCGTTTTTGGCAATCTGCGGTTTGGACTTTCTACAGGCAAACTTGAATCTCTATGGTCGCGCGCGCGCTCCCTGTGGAGATCGCATCTTGCATATTTAGTATCGGAACCTATGGTGCCATTCACCAGGGGGGTGCGGACAAAGGAAGCGGAGTAGCGGGAGGAGGTTGCTAATACAAATTTATATGTAGTTTGAAAATGAGAATGTGTGAGTGGGTCACAATTTTTTGATACATTGGACACGATTTTGACACCCACAGAATGCATTTATTACTCATCCATATGGGAGTGACAAAATTTTTTCATTCTAAACTAGTCCGTCATATATTGTCTAGATGACATTTCGGATGACATCTGAATAGAAATAAAAATAAAAATCTATCAAAATTTAAAGCAGCCATTTGGGCTGATGGAATTCTCCAATGCCCTAATAAATAAATATTAAAAAATATTAAAAAATATAAAAAAATTAAAGCAGCCATAATGAAAACTGCTGATGCTAGACTAGCGGAGCCCATAATGTATTTCTTATGTTCAAGTAATTTCTTGATCAGCTCTACTCCATCCACCATACGATTACGATTGCTTTATACTACACACTATGATACTACAAAGTAAATACTGTAGAGTATAGTGGTACAAACAAAGGAGATCTTACCATTAGATTTATCAGATTCCCTATATAGTTTTATTATAACGAATTGTAATCATAAAATGCGGCCGTTCGCCATTTTATTGAGCACGGTCATCTAGAGGACTAATAAATGACCAAAGTCGTTGCCGAAACATTGTGTCTAAGTACCAGGGCAGCATATCCACATCAGATATAGCGTCTCGCTTCGGCATAATGCGACCGCCGCCGCCGGCCCCGCTCGTAACCGTCTAGCACAGCTAAAACCGGGCGATTCGGTTTTATACACACCCCCTATAAAAGCAAAAGGACCGGGTATGGTCCCGGGATAAGTGGGGGGCCTGTATCTTTATATCTGCCCCCCTGCCTCCACTAGGGCATTATGACCGGGGGGGTTCTTTGGACAGCTAAAAGAAATATCCGGTTGCGTTACCCGGCAAGCAGCGGCACGCGGTAATTCCTCCTCCGGTAATACTTCATTCATACAGGTCCATTATATTTAGAAAAAAATCTTTGCAAACTGAGTGTTTTTAAGTGGATAAAACAAAAAGATTCGAGTTGACTGATACTCTATCATTGTGTGACGAACCGCTTTTCGGGTCGACTGTACTATTCTCGACAACATAACTCATCTTCGCCAACGGCCACGGGTTGCCAATGCCACTTCAGCTCGCCAATACTTTCGGCTATGTCAAGAAGTTCTTAGTGGGATCTTCTCGTTACGGAAAATATCAGGGAAACTTGAGTAGGTTACGGCGGTCGAGGTGGACGAAGCAGATGCGAAAGGCGAAGACCGGGTGTGGTGACGCGGATGGGTACAAGTCCTCAGTTGACTGCATCCAAATACGGCGTTGATGTATCAGTAATAATACCATTTTTTACATACAATCTATGTTTTACAAATGTTGCTCATGCAATTACCCTTAACTTTATTATGATGATAGGTACGGTACCTAATTTATGTAGTACAGTCGGCCAAGAAAGTGGTGTATCAGTTGACAGTTTTCAGTTGTCAACTTGTCAAATAATGTGCAATAAGAACAGCTTAGTATTGTTTTGACAGTGAATACAGACCTTATTGTTTTATGACGTGACTTTAGAGTTGACCGACTGTACGTGGGTACCCTAGTCATCTTGAAACCCAAACAAACCCCCTCGTCCCGAATTCCCGAACCACCAGGAGAGCAGAAAATTTCCAAGATATTGCCAACTCGTAATCGGGCGAGGCCAACTTGAATTTTGGGGTTCCCCGCTAAACTTCTCAAAGACGTCCTCAAAGCCCACAGTGGGTGGGCTCGGGTACCAGGGTGGCAGAAAGGGGGGGCGGTTTCGGGGTATCAAAGTTTGCCCCCGACGCGGCGCGGCTATTCGTGCCGGAGTGTAGGCGGTAGTCGGCGTTACTTTGTTCGCCTTTTGCCGTGACAGAGGCACTTAAGGGACGTACACACAGACGCAGCGCTGTGTTACTTCCTTCGATCAGATATATTACCTAAATAAAGCACTCCATACAAATTCAACTAAGAATGTGTCCTTGAACTCAAATACGACCATAATCCGATTTTTTTGAACATTTACAGCAAATTTGACCTACGAAAAACCACGTCCGCCGCACGCAACACAAACAATGCTTGCATATTTAAGCACCGTTTTGTCTTGCCACTAATTTGTGCACTGATGCGGTATCTGTAGGTAATATATGATCGAAAGTTAGACTAGTATAATCCCGGTAAGTCGGTGGCATGCTGTGGTAAAAGTTAAGAGCAGGAAAATGTGTTTAATTGCCGAATTAGAGTGACTGCGGAGACAAATGCGTGGGGGGTCAATTCGGGGTCGGAAGTAATCTCTGGATAAGTTAGACTTTTAGAGAAAAAACTATATAGATGGTTTTGTTTTGACAAAAAAACTACATAAACACTTTATTTAGTACAACTTACCTATAACTGATACACTCAAAGGTTGACCGAAAGAAGTCGCTTAAATCTGAAATTGTACCACGTTGTAATTTTTTTATTATAAAGTGTTTTTAATAAATAAAAATTCACTAAAGTATGTTAAATTTTTACTAGCTGTTGCTCGCAAAAGAAGCCTATAACCTGCCCCACGGTTCGATGTATCTCCACACCAAATTTCATCTAAATCCGTTCAGTGGTTTAGGCGTGAAACTTACAAACAGACAGACAGACAAAAAGTGTTACTTTCCAATTTATAATATCAGTCCATACTGACATATTATTATTTCAACCCCCTACCACCCGCCATCCGGATCCGACCGGAGGGGCACCATCCATACTACCATAAGTATGGATGGTTGAAATAAGGGTTGAAATAATAATATGTCAGTATGTGGGATTGTCTGTATATCTTCCTACACTCACGTTCATTATTTTATAAGTAGGTAGATGTTGCTAATTGCTTTTAAAAAAACATAAAGGTGAATTTTATGGAGAACATATAAAAAACCAAGAAATTATCTGAAATTTGTTTTATTTTACTTTTTAAGGAAAACCTACAATGAAAATATCTACATACATAATTATGAATTTATTTTTATAAAACGCTATCTGCTTTTTAATTGTTCCACGCAGTCACTGATAACATTAATCGCTAATTCATTTCGGGTAAAAAGTTATCCGTTGGAGGCACAAGGAATCAGAAAACTTGGATTTGCCAACAGATCAGTGCAGCGAGACAGAAGTTGTCGGACAGTTATGTAGAATTGACATTTAGGCCCACGGTGATTATGTCCGCATATCAATTTTTAGCCGTTTTTTTAATGAAGCGAAGGAGTGTGAGAACAGGCTGGAATTCAGCCTTACGATACGAGACGCTTGTTCGTAAACGCGCGACTGCACCGCGAGAAAAAATTCGCCGTGAGTAAATGCCCTTATGTATGTGGTTTGCATAATATGCTATGAATAATATAAAACAGCTTAAATGAATATGCTTACGTTATGTTTAGTTTAGATTTTTTAAAGTGTATCCAATAGATAAGGGCCTATTTTATTTTTTGTAGAAGATCTTTATTCGTAATTGTCACTCGGGAGTGGCATTTTATATTTTTATCCTTATATGTATTTAGACGATTATACCATAGCGTTAGTTGGTTACCAACCGAAAAACTGAGCGGAATTTCATAAAGCCGCATACGCCCGACCGATCCGGCCATACTATAACTAACCCTAAACTTTTATCCATCACAAAACAAAGCTAACCCTACGAAGGTCAAAACGACCCGAAATAGGGATATGTAGGTCCCTAACTCAAGGGACCAAAGGGTCTGACCGACCCCAAAAAAGTATATAGCCCGTAGGTACCAGGGGTTCATATAAGCGCGCCGTCTTCTGTGCCTCCGAGCCAGGGAAATGTTAAGAAGGGTCCGGGAGGGACAGGAAGCTTCCCCCCTTCCGGTGGGGGGCGGGTGTTGGGGAAAAAATTCAGCCGAGAGGACCGTACCCTTGGCTCGGTCGACCCGGCGCCGCCGTCTGTGGCCGTAATTAGTGATGTGGCGTCGCGCGGGCGGGGTGCGTGTCGATACTTCCATACTATGGGGTTCAAAACTTTTACTTTTACTTTCCAAAATTTGACCCTTATTAGCGGCAATATCGCATAATACGGAAGGGGACTTTTTTCAAAATCAATAGGTTCGACTCCCGGCTAGAAGAATTATTATTTTTTCAATAGGGTAAAACTCTGTAATATGCCCCACTTGTCAAACAAAACGCCCCACTCACCTAGCATGCAAACAAAGCTACGCAGCACACGAATAGAAACGCATTTATAATTATAGCCATACAACGTAGTATAGCCAACTTGTCGGGCGACTGATGGCTACTTGCGTTTCTATTCGTGTGCTGGCGTACCTTTGTCAGTGCGTGCTAGGTACTGAATGATGCAGTTTCAATTGAAAATATGGTATACAGGATACCAGCTATTAAACTGCCGTCGAACATAATAAAACTTAACTATAAAAATATATACTTAACTAAACATAAATAATAATCCCCTCTACGCTTCCCAGCGCGCTGGGAATGAGCATGTTCAGCATTACCTCGCTATTACTCACAACTAGGAAAAATAGGTTATCGATAGAGCGAAGCGAGGTACAACACTAAAAGATTATGACAAGATACAGAGCGCAGGGCTGCTAACGACGCCGGGAGAGCTGTCAAAAGAACCTACATTAATGTTATTATAACTTTTTCTAGACTCCCCTGTACATATATGGCGCGTCGTGTGAGCGCCCCTTATTGCGTTTGTGTGGACCTTAATGAAACACTCATGCGTGGACGGTCATCATAATATTACATAGCTTTTTGCAAGGAGAGTGCTTACCTTTATGTCTTCAGAAATTGTATATTTCTATTCTAGTGTGGCTAAGCAAAAACCTTAAAAGGAAAGGCCTAGTGCGCTCGCCTCGCGTTCGTAAGTTCGCGGGTTCGGGTGTGAGAGTATTACAAGCATAGATATTGTTACAAAATTTACATAGTTTTTCTATAATGTTAAGGTCAAATGCACTTACTGATTCGTTTGGTTTTGAACTCGTGCTGCAATCTAGATCTTACCTGAAATAAGAAATTATACTTCATTAGGTATAAACATTTTTAACATTTTAGAAATACGTAAAACTAGTGGGGATGTACCACTGAACAGAAATGTACCAATAGGAGCTTAATTATATCATCTCTGCATACCATACTTCTGTTTCTAAATACATAACGATTATACCACATTATCAAGCAGGCAGTTTGACCTAACATTAGTGAATGAGCCAATGAAACTGAACAATTTTCACAAATAAAATTTTAGAGTTCCATACATATCTATAACGTCGAGACTTGGATAGTTTGTATTGCACATCACTAATGTTTGGTAGCCACCAAACTGCCCGCTGGATAACGGGGTATGAGATGCATTAATTGCGATGCAGATTTTTTCTACGTTAGCGTGAGACCCAAACACTAAGAAGAATCCACTTCTTCGTGTTGTTTTCTACTTCAAGATTATTGAAAGAATTTGGATGGAGTTTTCACAGTTGGATATCTTGGGAAACTTATCGAACGCCAGCGAAGCGTCATGGCACTGCTCGTTAATTATAAAAATAGCGTAACGTTTCATGTCGTGGTAAACAACGATAAAGCTAGAAGGAATTATCGTGGCAGGATCGCAGCGGGCAGCAACAAACTTCTTTGTTTAGGGGTCCGAGGCCCGGCTAGGTATGTTTGGACCCCGGAGGGTTGCGATTGGACATTTTGTATAAGTGTAGGCCCGAATGCCCGATCCCAAGGCAAATCCCTTTCGGCAGACCCTTTTCGGGAAAGGTCCGGCGACCGTGCCTCTACCCCGAATTTGCGGATTTTTAAGGTAAAATTTATAAGGGTGGGGCGGGTTGGCTGAGCCGCATAGGGTGAAGTATGAAATGTGGTGGACGAAGGTTTAAGTTCATAATTTGTTAAAATCTAACAGTAATTTGAACATTGGACATTCGTAACTTTCTGAAAAGATGGTACTACATTCTGCGTACTTAGAGGCAGAGTATTATTCTGTAACGTCTTTTGATAGAATTAATGGAGAAGAATGCGATTTTTTCTGTGCAATTAAAGATACAAACAGAAGGTTATTACAAGGATATCATAACGGCCTAATTGGTTCCAGCAGCCGCGTGCGAGAACACAATCCCTCACTGGCATTACTACCAACGTTTATAAATAGTGTCGGCCGGCGGCGGCGGGCGCGGGCTCACGCGAGCCTCCTACCCACGTATGCGGTCCTGGTACTTAGTCCCAAACCCTTCGGACCCTCGTCGACCCGGGCTAACTAGATAACGACGATCGGGTGAAACGAAACTAAAGGAAAAGTATTTGTAGCTGCTAGCGTGGAACTATAGGGCATTAGGGGGAAGGGGGCGGAATTGGGTCACATCACACAGTGCTAAATTAACATGTTTGTTACAGCTGACGGCGGTGTTCGATCCAAAAGTGTGATAATGAGGAAAGAGAGAATATGTTTACGAGGAATTTCGGATTTGCACTGTGTTCTAGTCAGCCAATTCAAAAGTTGACCGAGTATACTTACCGAAAACTGCCTACACCTTTCGGTTTATTCCATGGTCTAATGCGAATAACCGTTACCAGGTAAATAAACAAATAAATCTTGTTAGTGGTTCCAACAAGAATTCCTTTCCCTGCACAATAAATGGTCGCTTTATCACTACCAGGAAAAATGTATGGTGATAAATGTTCCAAAAATCCTAAAGAATCCGATGATTGGTTTTCGTAAATGTAACAATTTAATCGTTTACATTTTTAAACTAATAAACCAAAATGGGGTATACTGTACTCGGTACAGCCGCAGCGTTTTACGTGAAACGTCTGTTTTAGCTTTCAACATTCTTCGCTTTGTTCATTTATTTATACCGAGTGATGAATGTAAAAACTAAAAAGTTTCGAGTCAAGGTCTCCGTTTGCATAAGTTTCTTAACATGTGGCCGAAGTCACAGACGCTTCACGTCAAGGTCAAATGACAACCAATTATTAAATTATTGAAACAATTATAAAAAAATAAAATATAGAAAAAAACTTTGTAGTCGTTGAGGAAGTTGACTTCCTTAACAACGACAAAGCTTTTTTCGTAATTAATTAAGTCGCAAATTGATTACTTTCGACGAGCAGGAAGGAATAAAAAGCTAGGGTGTAGGGACCAAGAGCGCAGCGGGTGGTTGGGGGGAGGGGTGTTTCGTACCCCGCCTTACGTTGCGAGTGGGAAATGTGAAAGCAGACACACGAACGAACCCCGCTGCTGCCCGGTACCATCTGCAGAAAAGAACTCTCTATAAAAGAATTGTGTATATCGCCAAAGCTCATCGCAGATACGGATCTCCTGTCTACTCGACGAGATTCACGCTACTTTTATTTCATTTTTAACGTATTTTTTACACATCCTTTCAATTATTACTAGATTTTTACACTGTTTTTTTTACTTTGACTATTTTTTTGCTTGACTATTTTTAATTTGTTTCATATTGTATTTTGTGTATCTACTAGAAGTGTCTTCATTCTTTTCCTACTAATTGAAACATGTGTCATAGCCAGTTAATGAGTCACCGTATTGCTAACTCGCCCCGCTATCGTAACTGACATTTCAACGTTTTTCTGTTGGACACCGTGTATACTTATATAACTGACTTTATAAGCTGTAACATCTATTTTTAATTGAGCTTAGCTAAATTAAGTATAGCCTTTAATTCGACGCAGCATATAGCTATTAATCTTCGGACTTATCTTAATTTGTACTTACAGATGCCATACCAGCACTGGCGCTCAAGAGCTGTACGGATGATTTCCCGATTGTCTACATAGCTAGCTAGACTATCACTAATCTGTGCTAGCTAGATAAAAAAAAACTTCTGCAACTTTTTTGCTGTGAGTACATTTTAGACGTCCGCACGGCGGCGGCGGCGGGCGGCGGCGTGCCCGGCGTACTAGCAGTTATTATTTACCGGCTTTATCATTTCGAAAATTTCATATTCCCCGCTCCTGGACGCTCGAGGTTTAAAAGCGTAAGCGAGGGGTCGCAAACAGCCCGCTTAGTAGTTAGCGCTCAGGCGCACATACTTACCAGGGGGACATGGGGTGTTAGAAGCTAAGAAATAATAACCCCACCGCATGCAAGAGGCAGTGTTGCCGGCCGAATGGACATGTGCTTTTTTCCCGCGATTACTTATGGTTCCTGCTAAGCGCAAAGCAAAACTTAATTGCTATTTTTGTAGATTATTTCTCGTGATTGAACACGAAGGGGTTAATTTTGTTTTGCTGTTGCCATTTAAGTTTCTATTTTTTGGTAGAAAAAGGAGCGTTTACGCTTTACTCCGTTTCTATATAAAAATAATAGGGTGACATACAACATCAAATCCCAAGTTATAGTCAGACTGACAGTCATTATTCGTTACGCATAAAAAAATGTGGTATCGAGCTTACAAAACGCCAATAGCAACAGTACCTGGAATATCAACTGTTTGTTACTTTAGTTAATAAACTATTTGAAACTTTATAGGAGATAGATCGCACTGGATTAATATTGGAGGTTATTATCAAAACGCCTTTTACGTGAACTGTGGCGTCGTGCGTGACATTCGTAGACCCCGCTACGCCGCCGTAGCGTTAAATGTGATATTCACGACACTGCTCAGAAAAGTTGTCGTTCTTAGAAATATTTAAAATGTTTCGAAAATGTTGTTGTGGAAAATAATAGAAATGCGATTCATTTTCTAAAAATGTATTTTACGCCGTAGTCGCGAAAAGCACTTGTACAATTCGGATACTCGTATTTTAGAAGGCCTCGTCTTCGGCTCGGCCTTCAAACTGCCTCGTCAGAAAATGTACAAAGAGTCTTAAATTCTCACTAGGTATACATATTTGTGCACATTGTAAGTAGGTACCGTTCTTAATACAACTCGACGCCGGCTAACCCATCAGGGTCCCCAGTATTTTTAATGAAAGCTGCGGCGGCGGCGGGCGTCGGCGCGCGGCGTCGGGCGGGCGAACTACCGTATTAATCTTACCAGCAGCGGACGTCCTAACCTCCGCGCGCCCCTGCCAGCCTGGTAGGTGGTGCCCAAGGATCCCCGCTGTGGGGGCGAGATTTTCCCCGATTTTTCTCCATTTTCCCTACTTTTCCGCTGCATGCATTATGCAGGGCGATACCGGTTCGAAATTTATCGATGGGTGAAATAAAACTAATGTACTTGACTATTATATCCTCTATGGTACTGTCTATGTTTGTATTCGTAATCCTATTTCATCATCATGTCAACATTTACTTACCGAATTACACAGATTACCTAGGTGATTTGATTTGTTGCCATTAATTAAAGTAAAAATCTAATTAATCTCTAATAATAATAAACTAATTGAAGTCTAAGACAAAAGACGAAGCTGGCACTTCCTTGAAGCCACCACAACGGAATAAAGTGTCAATAAAAGAATCGGCGACCGTTTATTTTTCATTTCTAAAGGAAACGACGAAATTACGAGCGAGTAAAAAATACGTCTCGATCTTTGCCGGCGAAAAAATCCTCCGAAAAGGAAGCGAGCGACCATTAGAGTATTATCGGGGAAAAAAGGGCGAAGGGGAAAAAATCTGAAAAAAATTGCTCGTAGCCACCCTTTCCTTTTCGTGAGCGTCGCCTGTGCCCCCCTCGGCCTTACATTAGCCCCCCGGCGGCCAGGGGGCGCCACATGTACGGTGGGGGCGAATTACATAAACGACAGGTGAATTTGGAAAATTAAAGTTGGTACACTATCAGGTTAGCCGAAGTGGCCGGCGGGGTTATTACGTTTGTTGCCTCGTTTAGGGATGGCAAGTTTCGGAGGTCTAATTGGCCGAACGGTCCACAAAACAACACATCAACTGAAATTGCTTTTTGGAGTATTATAGGTGCGTATCAATGACAAAAGAAACTCCTTACTATGTAAGGAGGACAAGGCATAGTGTACAAAAAAGCATGAATACTTTTACATTGGAAAAACATAAAATGGCCGACAATTGGCCAGTCACTACACTGTTTTATTGAACACTTTGACATGTTTCTTATTGGTCCATATCGCAATTACAGCAATTAAAGTCCAGTAAATAATAAATCTCACGATTCCCACTAAATTACACGAAAATACCTGTATTTCACTGTAAACAGCATCAAACACAATATGGCGAATCGGCACGCTCATCAAATTAAAATATGTATGTTTATGTTGAATAAGGCATCTCCTTTAGTTTTTTTTTTGTCATTGGTATACAATGACACATTTGCTGGGTTGTCATTTGTCAATAGGTATTACGTCAGGCACGGCAAGGCTTCGTGTTGAGTAATTAAAACCTACCGTATTAATAATAACCTACCGTATTAATAATAAATAAAAAAGAATTTATATAATCCGGGGTCCGCCTAGGTACAGTCTCTACACGACATGGAGTTTTTGCTAAATGCATGAGTCTGTTCTGTTTCGACGGGTAATGTTAAGTCAGTAGGTGTACCCCTTCAAAGGCTTCATTTATGATAAAGTTAATGGGGACATTTTATGAGACTGTGGTGTATTGAGCTGTTACACAGTAAAAGCCCAAACGCGGTAAATCTTAGATTAGGTTTAGGTTCCGAGTGCTAAGGTAAAATATACATAATTTCGCCCTTGACTATTACAGAACCAAAAAAGTGAACCTGTTATTTTATCTTCGGTGCACTAGAGCGACATATAGTTACAGAAGGACTCTTTTGGCGGGAGCGAAGTGTCATGGTCGTCTCTTCTATTTTATTTTTTTAAATTAAGTATTTTGCGGGTTTTAATGTGTAATGGTGATAGTATTTTACACATTATGTGCTTGTGGTTGTGCATATTGTGCGGGAAATTAAAATAAAAGCGTGTAACAACTCTTTCGGCTCGTGCCAAAATTGTCCATTGGAAATCTTCATTTAAGTTACTATCGACTTAGTGAGGATATGAACCTTAGTGAAAATCGCCGACTAACTCTAGTCGTGCTCTGTTTTTGTGAAGGCCGTGCTGTAACTGCCGGTGTAGATAGATTTAAGAAATAAGAATTTAAATTCAATATCAGATAATTATATGGCTTAAAGGTCTCGTTACTAAGCCAAAACCTACTTTTAAAAATATATAGCTACAGAAAACCTCAGAACAATTACAAGCTTTTAGCTTTGCTTTTAGTCCTTATTCTGAGCAGAAAACCCAAAGCGAACCCTGCGTCGGAGCCGAGACGGCACGCGTCAATATCAAAATAATTCATATGTGACAATAATTAAGAGGTTTCGTCCCTCCCCGTGTCCCCTTGGGGTACCCGGGGAGGCAGCGGGGCCTGGGGACCAGGGGGGCGAGACCCCGCATCACTCGCGCGTATGACTCGATAGGTACCCCGCCCGGCGCAAGCTGTGTGAGGGCGGAGGATTCTTTTTATGTAGACAGGTTTTATTGGGGAACCTAAAATTAAAATAATGTTTCAGGTCGGGGGTATTTTGTTTTTTAGAAACGTTTTGAGTTAGGTAGTGATGAGATAATTAATTAAAAGGAGACAGGTATGAAAAAAATCGCCGTGGTTACACCAGGTGAGACGAACAGGTGTCGCAACGAGTCCATGGTCGCTTTTTGTCTAGAGGTGATTATTCTGAACAATGTATAAAATCTGGAAGCGTAGCGAGCTTTTTCCGTGTTCTGTGATAAAATCTGTACTTATTCGGTTCTAATTTTAAACAAATAAATTCCGCTTCTAATGACGTATATGCCTATAGTAAGAATAAACGAGTTATATTTGAAACTGTATACAGGAGTTATTTGCCTGTATAATTCAGACCGTTGACGATGATTTATGATACGGACCTACTACCTTTTTTTGACACTACCTGGCACTGTGGTCATTTTGTCCAATTGAACATTTTGACACTATCTTAATTTTACCTGGACTTTTTTAATAATTGAAAGCAGTCTACGTAAATATTTGTGGAAATATCGATTTGCGCGGTTTTGCGGGACAGTTTTTGATTTCTGAACTCTGATAACCTATGTACCCATGTAAGCCAGCATAAACCAGAGGTTACGTTCATTAATGTGTGACAGTTAATAGCGGGCACACCTCGGCAACCGACGGCTCCCAAATGATTATTTAATAGAAACCTCTCCCCTCCCCGCTCCCACCCGCGGCCGGACCTGAGGGGGGGGGGGGGGCGCGGGGCGGGGGTACGAGACCCTAGAAAAAGTTTTACCGCCGCGTCTATCAAACTAAGGGACGGGCACTGAAAACTGCGGAGAGGAGTTGTGGCTACATATATTTATTAAATGTATTAACATAATATGTATTTCAGTTCAGGTTACTTCGAAGGACACCAAATCGGTAACAATTAATCGGAGACATAGAATACCGAATATAACAATTAATACATATCCTCACGCTATGTCCCTGGCGGGGTAGGCAGAGAGAACAATTAATAAATAATAATAACGTATTAGACAAGCATGCTGATGATCTCTCCTTGTATTTAATGGTCATTTAGTAATATAAATATCAGAAACAAGAGGTCCTCTCTCGTCATGGACGCACGGCAGAGTTAACCCGCGAAGTCAGCCTTACTTCCATCAGATTTCTTCTTAATTTAAGAAATTACTTTAAGCAACGGCCTAAACTACCAGAAGACCACGAGTGTCCAAGAGGTTAAATTAAAGAATTCAATCAGCCTCTCCAATTTGTCGACGTGACAAAACTTGACACGGTGAAGACGGTTCAATGCTTTTGTTGTTCCATTCCATAGCCACGCGCCCGAAAGTTGTACTATGCGGTTTATTATTACAAGTTAGAACAAACGATTATGTGAATTTGAGGTACGAGCGGTGTGAGATAGGAGAATAGAGCACCTTGTATGTTATGGTATCCTAGTACAAGTAAACTATATAATTATTAATTATTATTAATCATTAGATTCACCCAAATAGACCACAATTCATAAATATAGGTAGGTTACGAGACCGAAACTACCAGAGAGTTGTTAGTATACATAGAGCGCGCGTTAGCAAGTCTGAACTGTAAGCACGGGTCTGAACAGTCTCGAAATGTTCGGGGCGACGCTACTAGTCACGACACGTCAGTAGCGCTGATTGTTGCTCTCGCCGGTATTTATTTAGATTTGGAGTAATCATGGTGAAATGTGCAGTGCCAAGCTATAAACACGATTCACGGAAAAGAACGATCTAGAAAAAATCTAAATAGAAGCGTCCATAGAACACCTGCTTACACTTGGCACAATGGGCAATGAGCGATGCGCGCGCTCTATAGCTAGTATACTAACTCTATGGAAACTACGCTATAGTTTGTACCGATCGATTTCGGCTAAAACACGAGTAGTTTATTTATTCTAAAATCAGTTACTATCACATTATTAACCCATAAAACTGCACTGATAATGAAATGGTTTTGATAACATTGCTAAAATTTGTAGCTTACTTCATTTATTTTATCAACTAAGTTGCTACGAAAAACGCTACGCGGAGTGCTACGCCCGGCGGCAGTATGCCCCTCCAGTATGTCCCTCGGCAGAGATGCGCTTGCGACTTCCCTTTTATGACCTGGTAATACACTGAATCGTTCCGGATAAAATAAAGTGATAATAGTATTTTGTGCAACTGTAACATAATAAGGGTCATTAGGATACGGAGTGCTGTAAGCAGTAAAGTTGTCGGTAACTTACTACTTCTCTATTTTAATCACTGATTGGTTATGGTTACCTAAACGGTAAAACAATGGAAGTGGCCAATCATAGAGCCGAAAACAGAAAAACAAAGAATATCGTTGTATCGTTTTGCGGTGAAAAGGACATTTTGGGAAAATGACATTTTGGGAAAAGGACATTTCAAGAAAAGGACATTTTGGGAAAATGACATTTTGGGAAAGGGACATTTTGGGAAAAGGACATTTTGTGAAAAGGACATTTTGGAAAAGGGACATTTTGTACCTAGACGAGATGTTATGTATTGAATAGGTAGTTGATAAAGTTCTGCAAATGAACTGTATGAATTTTAAACTGCACCTATCTATCAAAACACGTATCAAAAGCGGTTTAGTAGCAGACGACTGAATATTAAATATCACGAACATAACCAAGTTACCAGGATAATATAGCCGCTGTGAGGTATAACTATGGAGGGTAGGGCCGTAGGGCTCGGTGCGGCGCTGTCAGTGCAGATTATATGGGGTTGAGTGTACCAAGGGCTCCCGCGGGTGAGGCCGGGTACGCCGCCTACTTTGCTACCAGGAGCTCAGAATTTATTGAACACTTCGTATGGAGAAGGTAACGAACTTTTTTTAAGTACAAGTATTGGTATGAAATTCACACCATGAACATAATGATCTGTACTTTTTTTTCTGTTCAAAGATTATTGAACGATAAAATTATCTGTCTAAATAAATTATATCCTATTACGGAGAATAAACGCACACGAAACAGAAACTAACCTTAACCTAGAAGGTTACCCAACCTTAATCTTGAAATAATATGATTTTCTGGAGTTCAGAAGGTACCATATCTATAAAGTTATAGCTCGCTACATGCCAGCCAGCATCCTCTCGCGTCTACACGGACCTGGCGAGCTCGGCCTTAGTAATGATTTACGTACCCTTAAAACATTTATTGGTACCTCCACGCGTCCCCTGCGAGCCTGGTTGTTGTGTGAGCTCTGTACCGGGTGTTTGGACCGTTAAAATTACTATGGGGATATTTGGACATACATTCGTCCAAAAATACCCATTAAATACTAAATTGGAACTCAATGGGGATTTCTGGAATAATCGGTTTTACGGGCAACACAGGAAACCGTATACTTTGGGATGGCTACAAGAAACAATGACCGGTTTTGTAATAATTAAAATTAGTATTAATTAATGACAGAATGTTAAGCAGACTTCCCCGTACGTCCGAGTTGCTCAAACAACCCTTTGAATGTTGTGCCATAGTGCAAATGTGCTCAAAACTAAGTTTCTTTATAGATATGTAATGTATATGTTGGTCAGTAGCCAGATAAATTATTGCAGGTGACTAAATCTACACCTGTATTATAAATAAGCTTTTCTACCATTCCATCATCATCCCCCATCGTGGATCCCAGTTTCCACTTCCATCCCGACCCGCCAACGTTCACCCACCACATCCAATCCGTGGGTGAGCGCGTCGCATACACCGCTCGCTGCCAAGTCGGGCCGAAGCGTTAGTCGCAAATAAAACCCCAGTTAAAACCCTTACGCCGGCGTGGGGGGTACCAACCACCCCGCTGTCATTTACCCTACTTACCGTCGCTACCAGGCGAGCATAGAACGGAGAATTTTAACGGAATTAGTCGCATCGCTCGCCGCCAGCAGGGCGCCTGGGTACGTTCGCCGGCACACATGCAGGGTACAAGGAGGCCCGCCCACCTCCACGCCTAGTTTTAGCGCCTAGTAACTTGCGGGCACGAAGCGTCTACACGCAATGCCGCAAAAACACTATTAGGCATGTACCTAAGCGACCGAAAAATGTGGAAAATGAAGGTAGTGAGTATTTGTTTGAAATTAGAGTTCTATG
Organism: Metalampra italica; assembly: GCA_949699065.1. Taxonomy (NCBI): domain Eukaryota; kingdom Metazoa; phylum Arthropoda; class Insecta; order Lepidoptera; family Oecophoridae; genus Metalampra; species Metalampra italica. The sequence goes on along the minus strand of OX452991.1, from coordinate 5,337,791 downwards.
GTACTAACTTGATTGTTGTTATACAATAAAAAATTACCTGATTATGTGCTGAATCAGGTAATTAGATGTAACCTAGCCATTGACTGCCCTTTTCCTATTTAACCCACTAACGGACAGACAGACTGACAAGAGCTTTAGTACCTACACTTCATTTATGAACAAAAAATATATTTGATATAGAACGTCACTTTTAAGATCCAATTATAGTTTCAGGTGGGTACTTTTAATGAAAAACACACAAAATAAACAAACGTGACCTAATTTGAAACAAAACAAAAGATGACAGCATCCATTCACTAACCAACTGTTCTAAACACGTGTCCAAATTAAATAAGCATTCAACTTTAAAAAGCAACCAAAAGTAACAACACTGAATCTAAATAACAACCCACTGTCAACCTTAGAATCATCGCGTTAAGTTTCTAAATCGCATAAATATCCGCGCTTTGTACGACATTCTTTTACGTTTGAAAGTAACCCTTCAGTAGCCGACGCGGGGTCTTTTAGACCCTCGTGTAAAACGCAAAATCGATCGTTTGGGGGACAAAACTCAATTATGCTCGTTCAAGGTCGAATCGTCTATGATGCATTCAGTTGCCGGCAATGTATTTCGTAAAGGGGGATGCATATTGTAGGAAGTCTGCAATATCTTGTATTGTAACTTAATACAAATTGATTGCTGATCATTATTGAATTTAATATGGCTTTTATGCTAATGTTATAGGTATTAGATTTGCAATTATGAATAACATTAAGTGAGCAAAGTGTAGGTAGTAAGTATTTAAGTACATATGTATTTTTGTGTTGTACAAACATAGATATGTTAAACCAGATATATTTTTAAAATTTAGACTACCTATGATTTTCTGATAAGCCTATGTTTTTAAAACAAAATACATTAGTGTCGGCCTTTGTTTCAATTCAATTCTTTACTGCGTCCATGTGTTTGATTCAACATTTCGTCCTATTGCAGTCAAATGTCCCTAACTACATTGTTTAAAATTAAATTACAGTAAATCTATTATTTCTTCATGTATATTACAATATAATTATGATATTATAGTATCATTTATTGGACGATTTGTGCTTTACTTTGCTTTATTTTTAGTAAAACAAATTCTTTATTTTTTTCTGCTTGCTACACCAGCACCAGGGGCTAGATTTTGACTTCATATCCCATCCAAAGTCATCCAAGAGCTAGTAGTACATACATACGTACATAAGACAGAAACAATAACATAGAGCCAAACAAAGTTCTAATCTGTGACATGAAAGCGGTCGCACGAGCCGCAAGCGCCGGCCGGCGAATAAAATAGCGTGTTGTGATATTAACAGCACCCGCTGGAGAAAAAAGGAGGTGGCGAGGTGCGTGTCAGGGCCGCTGGAAGCGTCACTGCGAGCGCGCTCGGGCTCTGCTCTGACTTCAAAAGAATTAGGAGCTGTATACATGTCAAAAGTCGCTATTCGTCAAATAAGGATCTAAGTAGGTCAAAATATCTTACTTAGTCAAAAAACGTATTCGTGTGTAAGACCCGTAAATAATTATATAATTATGAATACAAAGCGCGAAAATCTAAAATGTACTAAAATATCAATTTGTCAAAGTTTTCGATTGCTGAAGATGATAATGCTGATTGCCGAGAGACTAGATTCCGCCCTGCTTGGCTGACTCTTTTGTCATTTATTTTTTTGTAAGCTAAATTAAAATTTTCTGACAGGTTATTATAATAATTATGATTAAATTATTCAGAATTTTTCTAAATATTACTAAGAAACTTTTCCAAACAACATTGCATGTAAGTAAGATATTATCTAGCGACTTTACATCCCTGGTCCGAGTACCCGAGAAAAGGGGGGAGGGTCGAATATCCCACAAGGGGGGCCGGCAATGGACTGAAGGAGCCCCAATCAATCTTACAAGTCGCAGTGCGATGCGGCCCCGGGCGGGGGCGCCGGCGGGGGCGGGGGGCGTAAGGCACTTTTGGGGGTCGAAGGGACGATACCCTCTTATGGACGGGCTACGCTACGACTGACCCTTCGGGAGGCGGCACACGGAAAAGGTCGGAAGTAAACTTTTTGTTACAACATTTTCCTGTAATATTAAATAATATTTCTTTTCTATAAAAATAAGTATGCTTATTTGAAGGTGTTATGTTATTACTCAATGATTTTTTTTAAATAATCATGTTTTTTTTTAAATCTGTTTAAAGAAAACTTAATGATATTTATTTTAGCTAATAAAAACAATCGAAACACTCTGACATTTCATTATAAACCAATGATATTTATAATTGGTCTAAGTCGGTTTAATTAACCATAGGCTGAGTGGCACAATTGCGTGAAAAACTTGAGCCTGCTTTTACTTAGGTACATGCATAGTCAATAATATAATGACTGGCATAATCGTGTGTAAGCTAAATATAACTTTGTTTTTACTTATTTACAAGTCGCTACTTAATAATTGTCAATAAATACTTATTTCCTGTAAATAAGTACCGAATAAGTAGGTAATAAACTAATAACAAACAAAATCTAATCATAAATTATCTCTTAAGATGTAACTCGGTACCTAACTGTTATATGGTTGGAATTACAACAAATATTACAAAGAATATTTCAGCAACGGTTTTCCCCCATCATTTCCCACTCAGCCTACGAATCAGACCATACCTACTTCCCACACAAAAACCGTTATCAAAAAACGTACTTGCCCACTTCTGCGACGGGCGCCGTTTTTGTGTCTTGTCTAATACCGTGACGCCCCCCGCGGGCTGATGAAACCTCGTGCCAGCCCACCCTCGCCCCCTGCCGTCCCCCCCTCCCATTCGCCCCAAGCGAGAAAAATGAGTTAGAAAAGATGCGGCGCCCGATTATGGCGTGACGCTGAGGTCCTTTGTGCGGGACATTCGTCTGAATCAATCGCGGGTCGTGTGGACCCCGCGACCGTTACAGGGTTACGTGTCAGGTGGCCTCCGTGCGACGCCTATACGTTTATGTTGGCCTAGTAATTTGGGAGGAATATACCAGCAAGCGACCAGCATCTGACGTCATCAGCATCGTCTTCATTACTTCAGGATTATCATCTTGTTTTATTTTATCGATTATGCGAAAAACTTAAAATCGACTTCAAATACACCTTAGGGCAGAGGAAATAATTATATCTAATTAGTGCTTAACTTTTGGAAATTCTAGCGAGCTGCACCTAAATTATAAACACGAAATGATTGTATGTACTCATTACTCAACAAAATTACTCAGTTGACATGCATCTGGCTTTCTTGATAAGTTCCTGCTGTCGGACAAACAACAGACGAACATTAATTGTGAAGGACTTGAAATGTATATTTTCATATTTTAATATTTGATCGAATAAAGAGTTTTGTGAGTCCCACCAGGGGCGGGCACAAAGGCCCCATTCACATCACAAAGGCGAGGTTGCGGGGCACGACTGACCGCCGCAGCTTTATGCCGGTTTAGTTACGAAGTTGCCAGGGTTAAACTCGAACCAACCCGCAATATCGTGTTTGATATAAACTCAGCTGGAGGTAAAGGGTTTAACAGAAGGTACTGCACATATCTTAAATATCTTCAATTATTATGATGGAATCGGTGGCAAATAATAGGTATTATACTAAAGTTCGCGGTGGTGAATCAAAATTATACCCGCAGATCTAAGAATTATAACTCTACTTACCTTGTTCTCCATGTCTATGCGCTCCTGGTACGCCATATTTCTCATATGCTTCAGGTACGCCGTCGTTATAGGCACGCTGTAGTCCATCTCCTCTCCACCATAATATAACCCTCCATCAGGTCGCCAGGGCTTAGGAAACCTTCCAAAGGAATTCGAGTATTCTATACTTGAAGGCAACAGTTTCTTCCGCGGAGGAGACCTGGATTTAGGCGGGTCTTTCGCTGTCAAATTCGCAACATCCAAAGGATTGTATTTCTTCTCCCTTTTTACTTCAGTCTTAATCTCTTTAACTACTACATTTTCTGTAGCTCTAGTACATTCACTTACGGATTCTTCTTTAGTTTTGGTTTCTTCTTCGTCTTTCTGCTGCACTAGCGCTAGTGGACTGTCACATTTGACATCTTCTACATCTATTAGACTGTTATCATCCTTGTCTATCTCAGGGTCTGTTCTGACAGGCTCTTCTTCTCTAAACGCAGGCTCTACCGGCGAACTTCTGTTAACCAGCGGTGCCGCTTCGTCGAACCCGTTGACTTTCTTCGGTGTTAGCTCTATGTAAGTCGGTTCCGGGTCTTCTGCGTCATTCGGTTTCGGGCTTTCGATCTTTTTTAGGGGCTGGAGGTCGGTGTAATCGAATTTCTGCTCGTAAGGGTAGTTCGAGTGTGCTGCGTCGATCTCGGACTCCCAGTTTCGGGAGTAGTCGGTGGCGCAGTGAGGTAGGAAGGGGAGGTAGGCGGGGTGCCTGGTGGGGGAGGGCGAGGGGGTGGGCAGGGGCGGCGGGGAGGCGCTGCGCGGGCGCCGCGCGCACTCCGCGCACCCGGTCAGGAAGCGCGTGACCGCCTCCCGCGGCAGGAAGGCGTACGTCTCCGTAATCTGTTGGCAAAAACATCCGTGATTAATACGGGCTTCATTTTCGCTGAGTTATCATAATGGGGCAGGCTAACTTGGTAGAGAGACGGCTAAGACCCGCTCGGTTCGAATCGATTTGGTCATGTTCTGCTTTCGGCCGCCATCACAACTGTGGTTCACCACCAGGAGGAGTTTTATCTTGTTACGCAACCAGTTGCCAATAAGGAAAATCTCAAAAAAGCCTATAGTTGATATCGAAGAGTTAATTTTCTTTGTTCACAACTCACAACCATAATAGGTATGCCAAAATGAATATGGGTGATCCACCCTTTCACCATCAGTTTTACCTTTTGGCAACTTAAAAACCGGACAAGATAAACTCACGTGGAGAGGGTTCCGTACTCACAAATATTGATAAATTTCCTATATTCTGCTTCTATCACAACTGGTTGCCATGAAATACTAAAAAAACCTCGTAGACAACTGGTTGTGAAACACAGTTGCGACGGCGGCGATTTTTTCCTTGTTGGCAACTGGTTGGTTGCGTTCTTCTCTATGGTTGTTTCTGAACTTTGAGTACAGATTGACAATAGGAAATCTTTTTTTCCTTACGCTGTAAGGAGTTTCTTTTGTCATTGCCTTTTTTGTAGTAACCTAGCGCCATCTATTTGCCATGACAAGTAATATTATTTTATTTCGCAGCGAAGCCGAGTTTTGACATAAACCAGTCTTTGTGTTATCATAAAAATATAAATAACTAGCCGTGTCCCGCAGCTTCGCCCGCGTAGACGAGTGCGTTTAGTTTTATTTTTATGTCGACCGATAAATAAATATCAAAATTGACTTACGGTCCTGTAAGTCCGCTTCTGCCCCGCGTGCTTCCCAGGCCTGCCTTCCAGCTCCACGTGCACCGTGTAGATGATGTCAAAGAAGTTTTCAACTATCGCCACCTTCCGGTACACCGGCTCCTGATTTGGCGCGTTCTAAAACAAAAGAAAGTTAAAATTAACACATGTTTTCATACAGCGCCATCTATACGTGAGTCTCGGTTCTACACAGCTTATTGAAAACAGCGCCATCTATACTTTAGTCTACGACATCGTCTTAAACTACAGTGTTTTAAAGGTTACTGTAGTTCTGCTACTCTACAACAGAGGGCGGTGTTTGTAAAATAGTTAATAATATGTAAGAGGGCGCTTTTATCAAAAGTCGCAGATGTTGGAGTTACAATGTATTTGTAGTTCTGCTACTCTACAACAGAGGACAGTGTTTGTAAAATAGTTAATAATATATAACACAGAGGGCGCTTTTATCAAAAGTAAATAAATTGACTCGCATCGTTCGGCATCAAAGGCGGCAATCTGTCATTTTAGCCTCATCAGTCTTAGTGCAATGAGAAAAAAGTTAAGATCAATGATAAACAACGGCAATGTTAGCTGTAATGTTGGCCTTCTACTAGTTAGGTACTAGGCGACGCTGCTGCCCGTCTAACTTCCAAAAAGTTACCTACCTAAGCTAATGATAAAAGCAATCAGTTTCTTCATCCAAAGGGACAATCCGTGACTGAAAATTTGCGTAATCTTAATGTAGACAATGACTCTCAATATCTCAAACTCCTTTAATTGCAGCGTCCAAAACTCTAATCTGCGTCGAATCACGCAATTAGCTCCGTAAATTACCCGCGGACTGTGATTACCGGCCGGCCCGGGCCGGAACGCGCCCGTAATTAGCCGTCCGTCCGTCCGGCCGCCGGCCGCCCCCGCCCGCCGGCCGCCGGGCCTGATGCTCGGCCCACGGGCCGGTAATTACGAGCTCCAATTGCGAAGTGCCGAGCTACGGGCGAGATTTGGAAGGATATCTAGACTGGACATTAATAGAGATTCAGCGAACATTCGGCCACTATTCGGTTTTCGATCGAATAGTAAGTACCTAGGTAAGTATAGGTAAAAAAAAATTTACGAGTTTTATTTTCATAGGCATCATAGGTATTTCAAGAATTTCATGATATTTCATGAATTCAAGAATTTCATGGTATTTTCATAGGCATCATATTTCAAGAATGATTTCTTTTTTTGTTATTTACGAGTATTATAACTCGTTATTTTTTCGGTTATAAAGTGGTTATGAAGAATAGTGAACGAGTGAGGATGTTGTGCGGCGTGGCCGGACCATTTATTCCTGGCTGTAGATACTAGCTAGGTGCTAAGGTGCAGCCGTCGTCGACGGGAGCACCGCGATCCTTGTCCCGATCCACCCCGAGTGCACGCGCCCACACGCCTCCCGGCGGGACTAATGGCCTCGGCAATTACAAAGGCGAGGCGCCTCGTACCGCGCCGCCATTCCGCCATCCCGCCATTCCGCCATCCCGCCATTCCGCCATTCCGGCAGGCCGCCATTCCGCCGCGCAGTGCCCGCCGCCGCCGCCGCCCCACCATTCGCCCGCGCCAATTAGTAAGCTCCACTATCCCGCCCGCGCTTTTCGACGACTCAAGAATAGGGTTAACACGTTGGCCAGAAGATAGGTACCTAATTACAATTAGAGACATTTGCTCGGAAATTGCTTCATTTAATATAAACTAAGTAAGTACATTTTTATGTTTCTTGAATTAATATGTTTCCTCGTACAGTAAAATATAGTACACTAGCGGCCCGTCCCGGCTTCGCACGGGTGGACATTGTTTTGCAATAAATATAGCCTCACTCAGGGTGAATGTAGCTTTCCAATGGTGAAAGAATTTTTGAAATCGGCACAGTAGTTTTTGAGTTTATTCATTACAAACATACAAAAATACAAATCTTTCCTCTTTATAATGTTAATAATAAAAAATAAAATAATGTAATATGTAATATTTGTATGTATGTATGATGGTATGATAAATAAAATACTGCACAAGTCTCGGCAGAAATCACAATTAACAGTCTCGTCGATTATTTAAAAAGCGGCTTCGCCTCGTCCTTCCAATATTACTCGGTCCTCAATTTGCTTTATTCCAGGCGTGAACAGTATTACATACTATTAAATGAAGCGCAGTACTAAGTCTGCCATGTGCCATCCCTAGCAGGCTGCGCCGTTCTCAGAAGTGTCACCGAGTCGGGTTCTCTCGCTAAATAATAATAAATCGTGCGAAATATCGCGGCTGTGCGGGGGGGGGGGGGGACCTGCGCCACAGACTCGACACAATAGCTCGAGGGGCACCTCGAATTATTTGCGCGGCGAAAATGTACTTAAACTTTTAAAATAACATTTCAGGCAACTCGAAATTCCCTTCCAAGCCTAAAATGCTCCTTCTGAACTTCTACAGTGAACCACACTCGGCTGCAATGAATTCAGTCCGGGGACCTTTTTCTTACAGATAAAGTTTTTTGGGCCCTCAGATTTCCGCCAGGGAACGATTTGCGTGAGATCTGGTAGAGGACGTCCAGAGACCCGTACCCACCGAACTGGGGGTTAATTCTGAACGATACCTATTACCAAATCCAAACCACAACCAAAAAACGTTATGCTGCATGTAAGTACACGTTTGGCAAACCTTATCAAACGCAAACGTGTGGAGCAGGGGTTTGGCTTGCGTTTGTGCTTACATGCAGCATAACGTTTTTGGTTATGGTTTGGTACCTTTGTGATTTTCATTCAAGTCTCTAGACTTAGCCGTGTGGGCTGTCTGTGCGTTGATCAGTCAGTCAGTTTCTTCTTTTATATAGGTAGGTACTAGCTTTGTCCCGCGGCTTCGCCCGCGTAGAAAAGTTTTCCCGTGTACATTGTGAAACAGCGCCCTCTATGTAGGTGTTTTGTTACTTAGGAGGTATTAGCGGACGCCCCGCGACTTTGTCCGCGTTAAAAAGTAGCCTATATGTTATTCCAGGATATAAGCTATTACTGTGCCAAGTGTCATCAAAATCTGTTCGGTAGTTTTTGCGTGAAAGAGTAACAATCACCCTCACATCCTTAATTAAACTTCATCATCATCATCAACAGCCTATTAATGTCCCCACTGCTAGGGCTCAGGCCTACCCTCTCAACGAGGGTGTTCGGGCTATAGTCCACCACGCTAGCCCAGTGCGGGCTACAAACTTTCGCCTTTATAATATTCATAGAGAAGAAATATGTTCTCTTTGGTGGGTTCTCGAAGGGAGTATAAGGGAGTCGCAAATTTTTTTCATTCAAGATAATATTAGTAGGAAGGATAGGATTTATTGATATCTTGACGGCTATGTCACCTGATCATCTCTGGATGGCTCTGGCGTAAAGCGAAAGACGAACCGCGAGTCCAGTAACGGGTGAGATATCTCAATGCAGCGCACGGGGCCTCTGTACAGTGCAAATTACATCGATAGTACCGCGGCGGCAACAGGTGGTGCGGGTGGTTTATTGCACCTGCTCGAGACGCTCCAGCGAGGCGGCGCCGTCAGGGGCCGGGGAGGAACCCAGGAAAGTTTTAATAAAAATCGTTTGAAACATGCGTCTCACTTATATGCACATCAACACGAACTGAGGAGGTATCTTTTGGATACTTACACAGGTATTTATGAAAGGGATATGATTGTTTGAACGTTAAAAATAATGGATCCCAGTTTTAACTCTGAAATTAATGGTTTGGTTTGAACTTTTAATTTCAATACTAGCCATTAAGTTTGACATGCATCGCGATGCAGACTGGCCTAGATATCTCGTTTTTGGTAAATCTTCAGAAGAGACAAAAACCGTATGATTCTCCAAATTAAAAACGTTTCTCAAGACATGAAGGTATTATAATAGCAAAATCCAAAATGCAAATTCAAGATATCCACTGAAAATTAAATTACCTTTGTCTTCTTGAAAAAAAGTACGTAGGTACATGTTATGTCAAACTGTAACATGTATGGACCCATGAGCTGAAATACGGATTTATTATTTTGTTGGTAGCCAACGGAGGGGCTTGGGGGAGCGGATGTGGAGAGAAGGAGCAAACAGCGGGACGTCCGCTCGCCCGGGGGCGGCCCCCGGCCGGGTCGACGATATCCGGCCCAGCCGGCGGCACTACCGCCGTCTACTTGCTGGAAGTACCTACTCGTATACAGTAGACCCAGCAGTATACAAGAAAAGCTATGGTATTTATAAACGTTACCCGTTCGTTTGCCCTAAGCGTCGCGACGCGTTGTCTTTTTGGGCAAAACACAAAACTGAGAATCGGCGCAACTCAGAAAACTGCGTCGCGAATTGACTGGCCAGTTGGCATAGTGGTAGTAAGTAACCCTGCCTACTGCGCCAAAGGTCGTGAGTTCGATTCCCACCCGTGACCAACATTTGTGTGATGAGCATAAGTGTTGGTTTTCGGATTATGGGTGTTTGTATGTAGGTATGTATTTATTTAAAAAGTATTTAAGTATGTTTATCAGTTATCGAGTACCAAGCACATGTAAATGTAAAAGTAAATACTTACATGTAAATTTGTCCAAACATTTATATTAATAATAATTTCTGCAAAGGAAGTTAAAGGAAAAATAAATAAAGAAAACGTAACATCGCAGGAATGCGCGATGCGAATCAATTCGCAAGTTCTTGCGATGCGTCGCGCGATCTCATAGATTTCTATGATGTCGCATCGCAGTTTTGTGTTTTGTCGACCATCGCGCGAAAAAGCGATGCAATCGTCCCACGTTCCCTAATAAAAATCGATGCGAATATCAATTAGAATCGCGTAATTGCGTTGTGAGGCGTCTTATGCGCTAAAGGAAAACTTTAAACTTTTAATTGGAGGTAATTGCAAGCATTTCCCGTTCATTAAAGAACTTATTAAGTTACTTTTAAACGGTGCAATAAGATTCAAATTCAAGAAAGAACTAGTAAGTGTTCTAGTTAAATGTATGACTATTTTTGCGATTATAGAAGATACAGAAGAAATACATTTGATTTGAAATATTATTAGGTAAAAATACGAGTTTGAGCGTTATCCGCAATTCCTAACACGTGATCTTGTTATAGAACTGCAATGAAATGACAATTTCGCCACCCTATTCATTAATATTCAAATTAGCAGTCCAAAGTGGTAGAAGTAGACTGCGGCGTCGCGTCGCGTCGCGGCGACGTGATAAATGGGAAACAAGAACAAGTGTAGATAGAGCTCGGAGCCGCAGCCGATACGGGCTAGGGGTTCCACGATTGTTTTGTTTTCAAATATCGGTTTGCATTACTTTGGTCGCAGTTGTTGGCAATAGCAATAGCCAGTCGATTTGAGAAAAGTTATGACAGAAAATTAATTTGGAATAGAAAAGTTCGTAAAACAAATATGCGGTAGAGGTTTCAATTTTTAATCGACTTTACGATTCAGAATTCGTAGACGGCGTCATGCATTATGATGGATTTTATGAACAAATGCAGTTTAGATAAGATTTTTGTGTTTTGATAATTTAAAGCAAAATTTTATATGATGCTTTTAGGTAATCTATGTATATGTAGGTACCTATAAGTATTACATATAGGGTATAGGTAAGTCAATAGAGAAAACGAATCGATTTGTCAAACACAATTAAAAGCCTAATTTCTAACTTTATTAAAACTAGCTCAATCTCACTAGTAATCTTATATTAGAGGCATTTTATCTTGCATAAATACCTAGTTGCTCGGTCTCTGAAATAGTTTAGAAAGGCCATAACCAATGATCTTTAAATAATAAATATGTTTGGATAAATTTACACACGGCTGTTTAGTGCCAAACGAAGCCGAAGCTTCTAAATGGGTACTCAACATCCGAAAACTAACAGATATGCTCATCACACAAATGTTGGTCCCCGGTGGGAATCGAACCCACGACCTCTGGCACAGTACGCCAACAGGCCAGTCATAAATAAAAGATAAATGTCCATAACACGTCAGTAATTCGCGAAGTTTCTAAAATTATAACTGTAATCGAGAGGAAAGATCGATTTACAAATAAAACTCGAGTGCGGGCGCTCCCTAGCGTAGATACAAGTAGCCGGCACCGCGATGCCGCGGCCCGCTAGATGCGGGCGGGCGCGGAATGAAATCATTCATCGCATCGCGCGCGCCCGCCGGCCGGGGGGGGAGGGGGACGGGCGTCGCGCGCCCGCCCGGCGCGCGCGCTAGGGTGGGGGTCGCATCGGTACACTTCTATTGTTGTTATCGATAAATCATCTACAAGTGGCTGCAAGTATGCCACAAATTGTAATACTGTGTAGTGAAGGCATTTACAAAGGAAAACGTTGTTCTATTTCAAGTTTTGGAGTTTTAATTAAAATTAAATTATAGGTTTTTAATATACCTAGTAGGTACTTTATGATTTTATTTTTACAATTTTTTAAACAAAGAACAAAGAATCTAAAAATTCAATTTACCTACCTAGTTCATTACCTACATTATTTGACATTGTATTTTGTACAAATTATACATGCTTGCCATCCAGCCGCGCGCGGTTGTTAAATTTTTTCCAATTTATTCTATTTTTTTGTCCTTACCGATATTCGTATGTTTTAAAGATACTTTATCCTCATAAAAGACAAACGTCACTTACATGAGAAGAAGACATTAATTTAGTACAATGTAGTAGTCACTCGCACCGTACAGAATCACACTAACTATTACTACTTTAACAATTTAAAAAATATTTAATCTAAAATTTGTAATTTGATGTTATTTAAGTATATAAAAATATATCGTGTTGTTATAGTTAGGATAAAAGTGATGTTTTTAAAGAAAAATTTTTCATCTTCCTCGTCCTTTTCGCTTACTATTCCGCATAAACTAATAACTCTGCAGTCTAATTACCGGGTGGGGGCCACATCCACCGCGCGGCCTCAACCATCGATAAATACAATAAGCGTTAATCGAATCTCACCTCCCTGCGCCCGTCTCGCCCGATTAATCAGTCGTCGTGAGGTCCCGGGCGCGTATCGCGCCGCTCCCCCGCCGCCCCCCGCCCGCCCCCTGCGATCCCCGCGATCACCGATAGGGCTGCCACTGTCATTTATCTAAAAGTCTTGCCTTTTGAGCACGACGCGGGTGCCTTACATCAAGAGACACTTTGTGCCTTCGAATTGTGATAAAGATGTGATGATATTCTTAATGTGACAGCCTTTGAATTCGTCAGTTTATTTATTTCGTGGTATTTTTAATAAACCTAGCTGTTATAAATGTTTAATTGTGATTATTTTACCTTGAAGTAATGCATTGATAATAAAGGTATGTAATCTCACTCAACTTAGTACTTAACTATACAAATTAATTATCATAACAATCCAAGTAAAGGTTGTAAGTTACTAAAAGTAGTATGTAGTTAAATACTAAGAGTAAAGGAGTTAGGAGTCTAATATTTATAAAACTTGTCGAACCTGCATGATCATTGAACAATTGCCTAAAAGCCCTTCAAAAATTAGATTCGTCACGATCCCGGATCCCGCGGATCACCTTTAATCCCACCGATTCCCTCCCCACCTCCCCACGCGCCGCCCGTATAGAAGTAATTTATACGACGACGGCAGCGAATGTGTCGAACTTATCAAGTGAGCAATTTTAGTCATTCAGATTAAAACGCTGTTGAAAGTTGGCTTAGCAACATCCTCACTCTATTCAATGAGCTCCTATTAGATAAATAATGTATTCAATGAAAAGGCACAGATCTTTAGAAGCGATTTATAAATCATACTTACATAGTTTTTATTAATAAATATTATTGTGCTGACGTTATCACGTATTAATAAAAATAACTTCGTTCGCTTCCAAATCTTATTTTACATATTTATAATTAGATAACAATCTTTTTAACGTAAATTCCGTCTAAAACTACTATGTTTCCACTTGGCACGCCGACGGGAAGAAACAGAAACAAACCCAACAGATAGATAATTAATATTATTTATTACAATAATTATGTAAGTATAATGGCAGGATACCCTGATCCACCGACTGACTGATCTCCATATCACCGCTGGGTCTAAAAATCAACTTAAAGTTTTGAATACAGATAATGAGGCATACGAAGAGTCGCTTACATCTGATACATTATCAATTTCTATACACATAATAGGTCATATACATTATTAACTCACAAAGCTATAAATTCGTAATAAACTAGTAGTTCCGTGAGAACAGTAGACCTCGCCAGCCCTTATAAACCAAACCTAAAAGAAACCAACAAAAGTCAACTTTGGAAACAGAAAAAGTACCTACTAAAGTGACAAAAATTTGCTTTTATCACACACCCGCGATATTTTTGAAAGACCCATCCAACGATACCCCACACCATGGATATCACGCGGAAAAAAATAATTTTCCATTTTACGTATGCAGTTCTATGAACATAATTTATTTTTTCAACTTTCTTAAGTCGATCCACTATTACTCAAAAACTAATAGAACCTACTTAGCCGTAATAGTTTTCCTTGTAACTACGTTATATATGCTACTGCCATGAATTTTTTCACATTTCCAGAAGCAACCGTTTAGCTGGCAGGGGGGGGGGACACGATGGTATTCACACACCAGCAATATTTTTGAAAGACCTATCCAACGATATCCCACACTATGGGATTCACAAGAAAAAAAAAGTTCACTCCCACTTTGCGAGTATGGTAGGTACTCTAAAGAAAATGTTTTTCAAAATTTTATTCTACTCATTTTGTAGGTTTAATTAATTTATACATATGCCAAATTTTCGTCAAAATCGGTTGAAAAATGCGACCTGTAGAGAATTACAGACAGACAGACAGACAGACAGACAGACAGCCGGACAAGAGCATTTTTGGCCAGTCTCGAAACGTAGACGCTTCGCTCGCTTCGCTCGCTCGGTCAACAAGTAGCTATGCACTTACACACTGATGTTGCAAACGACGAGGTTTGATGCGAAGCGAACATCAAAGGGATATTACCATTCCATGTGATGGAACGATGGAAATTTGGAATGCGCGCTTAATTTCATATTAGCTTTGATATTGAGTCGAGATTTTCGTAATGCTGAGTAACAGACATGTCTGGGTGCGAGTGCGACGCACAACAGAATATTATTGGATGATTTTGCATCAATTGTAAGCAATTTTTGTAGCTCTACATTTTTATAGCGACAGTTTGTCTTTGTTATGTTTGAAATTTTACACTCCACGTGATAAATTGTTGCCATGATTTCTGATGTTAGAAGGGTCCATCGAAGTCTGGTGAACTATTTAGAGTAAATTATAACCCCGTTGATTTGATATGGTATGGTAATGCCGCCATTGTTTAGTTTTCTTGCGACTGAGGGAACTTTTTCCAACATCCAAGTCGCGGCTTGACAAAGGGCTCAGACTGAAAGGGCCAAGCCTGCCCCTTAAGTTAACCCGTCGGGTGGCGATTGCTTCCCCCTCTCCCCCGCATCAGGACACTCTTTGTGTGCAGATGGGACACTTTTAACCTGTTACCGCACCCCACGCTCGATTGAGAGCGACTTTTTGGTCACATGATACTCTTTGTCGGTTGTAGTATTTGTTGCTATTTGTTTTTCAATTTCCTGTATTCGGTACAGGCACCGGTGAACGTTATTCAACTGGCAAGTTGGAATGTGTTTCTGAATTTTGACTTTCGTTCAACTTATACAAGACAGACAAATTAAACTTCGTAGGTGTGTTACAATGTGTAGCTATGTATTTATTTATCAATAAATCGTTAAATACAAAATGTATAACCTACGATGAACTGTTAGGTTTTTTAAATGAAAAGAATTGTAAAACGTAAAATTAGATGTAATGGAACTGAAAATTGACAAAAATGTGAGAAACAAAATATTAAGACGACAAATGTCGATATAAAAAGAAAAAATTATAACATTTAAATAACCAAATAGACTTGATGTGTTTAACATACTGCGCCCGCGCATGGTTCGCAAAATGTATAAAATCCCAACCAAAACAAAACAGAAAAAACTAAAAATCACCTGTAGGCAATAAAACAATTTTGGCAATTGACCTACAGTGCACCTTTTTATCTGGCGTTATGACTTGAACTACTCGTACCTTACCATCTTTACCCACAAATGTTTTTAATACACGGCCCATTGGCCAAAACTGAGGTCGAGTACAATCGTCTTTTAATAATATTAAGTCGTCTATATTAATATCAGACTGAACAGTTTTCCATTTTGTTCTAAGTGACTAGAAAGTCCTTTGACCACGCCCGACAGTAATGCTGCTTCGTTTGTTCAACGGAACGCCAAAAACTTAAACGATTGTTTGGAATATCTATTGCAGACGGCTGCGGAACGGCAGTTAAAGGACGACCTATTATAAAATGCCCAGGTGAAAGAAAAGAAAAATCTGATGGGTCATTAGACATTGGACAAATCGGACGCGAATTTAAAATTGCCTCAATCTCTGTTGCTAACGTTACAAACTGTTCGAAAGTGAATAACTTTGACCCAAGAATGCGTCTAAAATGAAATTTAAAAGATCGTTGCATCTTGTTGATGCTGGAAATATTTGTGAAAAATGGGATAACGTCACTATCGGAAGAAATGTTTGATACATCTTGAACATCAATATCAAAAACATCAATATCAAACACATCAGTATCAAAAAATTTTTAGTGGTAATTCAAGCTCAGAAAAATTGAAATCATACGAATTATTGTCACTTTTTAAATATTCTGGCCCGTGCCACCATAATGAATTATTTTTAATCTCATTGGGATCTGCGCCACGAGACAAAATGTCCGCAGCATTGGTAAAACCTGGAGTAAACTTCCATGACATATTTACAGTTAAACTATTTATTTGTTTGACACGGTTAGCCATATACGGAGGTAACTTTGTCTCAGCTTTGTTGATCCATCCCAAAGCTATTTTGGAATCAGAAAATAATGTAATTTTATGAATGTCTTTCAAAACAGAAGTAACTTTAAACATTAAATTGGATAAAAGTAATGCTCCATTAAGCTCAAGCCTTGGGATAGTCAATTTGGAATCTAAACCAACAATGCGTGATTTAGCACATAACAAGTTAATGTAAAACTTATCATGAACTTTAACTTTTAAGTAAACACAACATCCATATGCATCTGATGATGCGTCACAATAACCGATTAATTCTACATGTTCTGCTTCATATAAATGTAAATCACGAGATATGCATATGTCATCCATGTTACAAATGGATGCATGAAAGTATTTCCAGACATTTTGAAGTTCGGAAGGAAGGGGCATATCCCAGCCTAGATTCTGCTGCCAAACCTTTTGAAGCATCATTTTTGCCTTGACAACAATAGGACCGGCATATCCCATAGGATCGAATAATTTACTTACGGAACTGAGAACAGTCCGTTTTGTTGGAATCTCAGGATCCGATATAACCTGACCACTGAGTTTGAATACGTCGTTTGTAACATCAAAATAAAGACCTAAAGTTTTAATGGTAATATCCTGATCAAGATCTTTCTGCTGGAAGCCATACCTTTCTTTTGGAATATCTTTGAGTATGGACATGTTATTTGAACACCATTTATGTGGCTCAAAGCCACCCTGTTCTAACAAGTGTAAAAGCTCTTGTTTTAATTGCAACGCTCCTTCAAAACTGGAACTACCACACAATACGTTATCTACGTATGAACTTGTCAAAATAGCTTCACTGGCCAATGTATAAACGTCTTTGTAACGGTGGGCCAACTCTACTAAGCAACGAGTGGCTAAAAATGCTGAACTTGTTAATCCATACGTAATGGTCTGTAATTGTAAACATTGTAATCTTTCGTTTGGATTCTCGCGCCAGATGATATTTTGTAAGGCACGGTCCTCGGGATGAATCAAAATTTGTCTATACATGTGCCTGATATCACACGTTAATACAAACTTGTGGGTACGAAATTTTAATAAAATGTCAAATAAAGGTTTTTGAACAACTGTTCCATTGCAAAGGACATCATTTAGAGCCGGATATTTACCAGACTTCGCGCTTCCATCGAACACAACTCGTAGTTTAGTTGTTAATCTTTCGGGGCGTAATACTCCATGATGTGGAAGAAAATAAAGAGGCATGTCATCTGATAAGCAATGGTCCATATCAATGATTTTCGCGTGTCCTAATGCTAGGTACTCGTTAATAAAATCAGTGTATAATGAATGATATAACGTATCTTTTGCAAAACGTTTTTCTAGATTGTAAAATCTTTGTAAAGAAAGCAAAAAAGAATCAGTCAAATCAAAATTATTTAAATCGCATTTACGCGGCATTCGAACTTGGAATCCTTTATCTTGTAAAGTGACAGAATTTTGAAAAACCTGTTCACTGTAATCATGTTCAGGTAGAGACTCGATAAATACTTCTGGGACCGTGTGTTACAATGTGTAGTAATTATTCTTTTTTTTTGCGCCGCTGCAGTCTGATTTTAAAACACAGTAATGACATTTTCTTTCTTTCTTTATTGTGTACAGAGCACAGTGTAATGTGAGAAGATGTTTGAATGGATTTTTCCTTATATTTCAAAATGTGAAATTCCTTCTTTATTGTTAAACATTGGTCGCATTCAACCGCCAGCATAGTTCATTCTATTGACAATGACATTATGTCTATCTCGTCTCACCCTACAACATTCTTCACCCAAATCTTCTCTTGTCCTGTCTCGCGCTAACCAAAACTATTTCGCGACACACAAGTGTTAATGTCAACAAGTGCACTAGGAGCACGTAAGCCTGTTTGAGGAGCCGTGGGACCGCGCCGGGATCGATAGCGGCGGGGCCCAGCGGGCCCGGGCCCACTCGCCTGCAGGACTGTTTGCCCTCCGAATGTTTGCCTCGCGGGACATTTGGCTGGCGTGTTTGCTCAACCCCCTGTATTCGTCCGATGCTAGATATATATTTTGGTGGTTTAACAGTCAAGCGGATCAATGTTTTATAAATCATTATCAAATTAAAAATGACTCTGCTATAGTATTCGAATTTCATTGTCTTTATTTAATAAAAAATGTAGTATTAAATTAGTCTGAATTATCGACATATTTTATTTATTTGATTGTCATGCTGCCTGTAGATTTTTATAAAAAAAATGTGTTTCCTGTTGGCGAATACCAAAAAGTGATTTGTTTCAAGTTTCATCCACGGACACGCACAGTTCCTCGTGTCCAGTTGGTGAACAACCCAATGAAGATACCGCTTTATGACTTAAAATTTTCATTCCCGTGTTGGTTAGGTTATTATTTAGGTTAGATGTGTTTTTTTCTTCTACGCTTCATCTGCTGAGATGAAGCATTTGACGTGTACAATGTACCCAGTGTACTCATTATGCGAGAAAATATTTTGACTTTTCCTCTCAGGTAAAATGGACCTTTGGTCCTCAGCCGCTAAATCGCCGAAAAACTAGTCATCAGTAACCCTTATAAAGGTTCGGGTCCCTTCTATTGTGAAGCGACGATTTTTACCTGTCAAGTGTCAGGGTGACCCGGATTAGAACTGAGGGTGAACGTGGCCTGAGTCACAAGGTGTGCCTTACTATTGTGTCTCTTACTTTGCGCAGTCGTCTTTACTTTACCCCACAATCTGTCTGAGCCGAGCATTTTTGAGAAAATCAAGAGAAAAATCTCCCACAATCACATTTTCAGTGATGTGGGGGGTTGTAATAGCATACTGGCAGCCCCCTCATCTGAGAAGGCCAGGAAGCTACATAAATTATTTGCTAAGGTTGCCAGGAGGTAAAGGCGAGGCATGTATTGAATTTTAACAAATAAGGGTGACTTGGTCATTTTTATGTATGTAAGTAATCCGTTTATTTCAGGCAACAACAAAGAAGAAGAAAAAATTACAAGTTAATATTACAAGTAAAATATTTAGGTTTCTCATGTCCAATTGTTGCCGTGAAAGGGGTCTCAACTCAGCGCTGGTTTTCTGTACGTAATACCAAACCCTTTTCAACTAATAAAGGTTTTGAAAAAACATTTTTTTATGTAAAACAGCCCGTATTCCGTTTATTGGAGCAGGCACAAGTACCAGGCATCATTCAAAGCCAGGCGGTAAAAGCGTCCATGCGTTATGGACCCTCCCGCATCGAGTCGACCACAATACATGCAGCAGCCGCACTTACTCGTAAAAATATAATAGCGAAGTATTGTGGGGAAAATGGGGGTGATATTTTAAGTCCCAGGTCTGAGTGATGTGACGACAGATTTGGTGCAGAAAATTCTAGTTTTATTGACCGAGAATAAAACATGGCTGGTGTAGAAAGTTGAGTAAAAGACAGTGTACAATTAAACAGCGAAGCAAAAGACGGCACCCAGGAGCAAGCGGGCGTGTCGAGTAATAAAGGACCATTACAACCGGCGCGAGGCGAGGGTAACAGCGGCAGGGGGTGGATAACTGCGGGGGCACGGCCGCGCCACGCGTAAACAACAGACTGTAGCTAGCTTCAGATGTGGATGTTATATTAGTGCCTTGTCGATAACGTGATACCTACCTAAGTACACATTTATTTTTAATGTTTCATGAAGAATCGCTCACGTCACGTGTGGTTCCACAAAATCCTCATTGATTTTCAGTAATAACAGATACTAGAGACCTGACAAATTTCATTCATTTCTTGCCTGTCAAATCGTATATTACCTTCGTAAAGATAACTGTGTAAAGACAACGGTGAAAAGGCAGAAGGGGTCAGGGGAGATGTATTATGATAATAATGTAATCGAATTTGTAATGTAATGTGTATATACGTAAGTACAATACAACTAGAGACGATAGTAATACTATTTTAAAGATCTAAATACCTGAATCGTGAAAACTTACTAAAGAAAATAAAACATAATTAGATGTTGCATTTACTATCAATCTATTAAAATATAATCAATAATATTTATTTAAACATACATAAAAATAAAGAACACACTAATATATACAGAAATACTATATAAAAAAACTTGTAACTTGCATTTACTTGAACAAATAGAGGAGTCCCACGTCAACAACACCTTATCGATACCGCCAGGTCACGTGTGTGAGGCGTATCTCGCCAATAGGGATGTAATTGAATTAGCGATGTTGGAGCGGCCCGCGGCTGCCGATACCGTTTATCGTTCCGCCCGCGCCGCGCGACGCCCGAGAATACGATGAGACGCCACGATTCCCACTCGGGATTTAGGATTATTGGCGAGGAAACCTGCGCCACTGTGTTTATTTTATTTAACAGCTGCGGTTGGTGGATAGGTAGGTATATTCGGTTTATTATTATAACGCATAATAATATTATTATTTATTATTATAATTTTCCTTAGTGCTGTGAATTTTGTAAAAAAAACCGTTTAGGTTGATTGTCATGTTACCAACGTTGAAACTCTTTTAATTCCCGCAAATTTGAGACTCAGCCCAAGATAAGGTTATGAAGAGTAATCTTTTAAGTTTCAGATTCAATGTGCTAGACAATAACATTAGAATTTCTTATTAGCAAAGGATTATTTTCAAATCTAGTGAGTTGCGTGGTCGTATCTGTAATAATATACATCGCCGAAACGTGAACACTGACAGTGGGTCTAGTTTGAAACTCAAAGTCTCTCAACGCGCTATTGAAATAACCATGCTCGGAGATTTTCTGAGAGAAGGATGCGAAACGAGGTCATCCGCCAGACAACTAAACACTTCGACATATCTCAAAAAGTTAGTCCGTTGAAGTGGCAGTGAGCTGGTCACAATTGTCGGAGAACATAACCTCCAGGATAAACAACTACCCGCTGGGGTAGACGAGTTCTCAAGGGGAGACCGACAATGGGCTAGCATCAGACCCCCTCCGGCTACATGGAGCGTCATTCTACTTAATAGGCGGCTGGCAGTGACTGGATGCGGAGAACCGAGCATCGGGTTCAATGGCGTGCCTTGGGGGAAAAATTTATGATGATGATGAATCCAGTTAGAACATCCACTACAATATATGGAGCTGCCCGACGCTGAGACTGGTATGGTGTGAAGTCACGCCCCAGAAGAGGGAAAAGTGTAATGTTGTAGCATAGTAGAAAATGTTAAATGTATGGAGTGCATCGGAAAAGAGCCTCTGGCGCGTACCGGTGCACTCTCAAGTGACTTGACCCTCGTAAAGGTTGGAGGGGCCAGAAGGAGAGAACTATAGATACTACAATGTGTACAATGCAGTATTCTGTCAAAATAACGCTGCCTTTTTCCCCGCGAGCGATGAGTAATGTACTTATGGCACCCACACAAACACAACTATGTACGTACGTACACGGCACGGTAACTATGTAGAGTATGTGAGACGAGGCGAGTGACATTTCCCGAGCAGCGCACATGTGTCCCCAGCATCCGTCACCTCGTCGCGGCTTGCTGCCGGCGGCGGCGGCGGCACGGGGCGGGGATAGGGTTCTACATACACACACACATAATAATTATGGAGCATAGGTAGGTACATCATTATGTCGAATATATAGGTATGTATATGCAGTGTCTACTTAGCAAAATAAGTATTTTGTTGATAAGAAATCTAAGGCCTACCTGGCTCATGGTTTCCTGATCAGGAAACCGTACGTTTGTGGAGTACGTACGTTTTCGAGTTTATAATTATAACGTCGCTGTCATTTCTAAAAGTCGTAGCTATGTAATAACGTTATAAAGATTTTCGACATAAGCGTTGTAGGTATTAAACTTTCGACATGCATTTTCAAGGATCAAATACAATGATCAATTATTAACATTGTGACGATTGTGTACAAAAATTTTAACAGTCAATTTTGACTGACTAAAAACATTTTTATATATATACAGTGTAAACATTGTATATATATATATATATATACAGTGTGTTTGTGTACATTTATTAACGAATAGTGTAATGTCATACCATGGCCGCACTCCATTTGAAATCAAACTTACAGGTTAGTCAAGTCAAAACGACGTCACTTGGCGGACCAATGTCAAGTTCCTTCTACAATCCTACTAACATTATATTAAAGCATTTAGCAAGTGAGTTAGCTAAGCTTTTCTGTCCCAATGTACAATTTCTAGATCTTACACCATCATCAGTCTCATCCTTTAAAATTTTCGCAATCGCGACATTTCACACTTCGTAGTCAACAGAAAATCTTTTTTCACGACATCGCATCGTGAAACTCCCTTGTAGAGAGAGAGTTTGATGCTCTTATTTTTTGTTTGGCCTCAAAACGATTTCTGAAGTTTTACATTCTTGATTCTCTTCAATATGTTGGACAACTTTCCCATTAGGAAAATTAGCGGCGACTACTTTTATCTAACATAAATTATTTTAGATGCAACTTCTTCAAATTAAACAAACCGGAAATTTTATTTTCTTAAGATAATAATGTAATTAACTAATTATATACAAAATAAAATATAATTAAGAACTTATATTAATAACTAAACATAGATATCAAAAAACTATTGTAACAATAAAAACATAAAATTAATATAAATATAAAGCTAAAGAAATAAGTCCTAGACCGGAAATACATTTTCATTGAATTCGCTATATCTCACCAACCTTAAAATGATCAAGTGGCAGCCCTGCGCGAACCGAGCAACAGTGAGGGGGGAGGGTGGCGCGCGCGGGGTGGGGGCGGGGCGGAAGTGTCGTGCGTGCGATTTAATTCCATCGCCTCGCCCGGGCCGAGACGGCGGAGACTGGAGAGTGCTCGAGTTCAGGGTAGTGAGGGGTGGAACGGGACCTTATCGATTTTTGGTTTTATGATCCTGATTGAATTATATTATATAGAAATGAGGGTAATTCTTAAGATATAAGGATAATAGACACGGTTCTGAGGGCACAAAGTTTAATTAGACAACTTGTTTCTATCACTGTCAAATGTTAGAGGTGTAGCTAATTTAGTGCTGTCAAATTGTTATTTATTTTTTGTGATTTTCGTGTCGTGCCTATTTTAACCGTTATAAAATGCTATTATTATAATTAGGCGAGCAGCAATTTGCTAGTATGCCTATATTTGCTGGTGTACTAAGTCGTTTTAGTTTTCGGAGTGATTTCACCAAACACTTACCTATTTTTTTGATTAAATTGTCAAGTCTGTTATAAAGCTATTAGCATGCTCTTTGTTTTTCATTTTGTATTGTTATAGGTAAGTAGGTAGGTAATAAATATAAGTTTAAAGTAAACCTTTCAATTTTACGTAAATGAGAATTGTGAAGCCGTGGCGTCAGCACAGCACTGTGACGGGCTAAACCATTTATTTTAAGTTTCCAAGTATTATCAACAATAATAAGTGGCAGCCTTTAATGTTGCTTAATGAACAGAAGTCCAGTTGTCTCCCCACCAAAACTCCACTAAATACTTTTATCGATATCGATAATAAACTGCCAATAAACATTGCACATCACTAGTCGTGAAAGGTAGGAGCGGCGGCCGACACAGCGGGCTGTGCTCGTAAAATTGCGAGACCAGGTGATTCCGTCTCCGGCACTCTACACGTCTACATCACTACGTACATACACACACACACATAGTACGGGACTCCTTGTAGACATTTACTACAGCAGGGTTGTCTTCCACGATAAATTAACCGAAAATGTTCAGAGTGAGATGGAACGACGCTTTTACGTGAGATCCAGTGGTGCAATTTGTAAAGTGCTTGCAGTATCAGAAGCTCTGTGTTTCCTGCTATTATGAGGACTGGTAGACCGACGTCCTAAAAAGAAAGCTGGGACGCAGTTTGATGAGAAAGACAAAAGACCAGGTCCTGTGCTTTGAGGAAGGCGTAGGTATCTCCAACAGTAGACAGACAATGGAAAGTTTAGACTTAATTAGACGTTAGATGTTACAATAATTTAAAATTACAAGAATATATTGAATACATTACTATAATTACTTAGGTCATGCGGAGAATGAGGAACGCCAAGAGTTAGTCTACAGAGTTTTATTCTATAGTTTGTTACATATGGTGTTCAAGTTGTTCTTTCTCCGGCCTCCCTTTTACCCCACTAGACCTTAAAAATTATAAATTACGTACCTAATTGCCGTTATAAATAATTATAATAATGAGGGTACTTAACGAAGAGCAGCCCTAATCTAAATATGGTATCCGCCTCCTACTTAAAGCTACGTGGTCTGAACGCCGCGCCGCCCGCAGAGGAGCTTCTGTTCTCCGCCGGTTCATACCGGATAGAACCGGATCGGCCGCGCGGTAGTTGCGGTACACGATAAAGCTAATATCCAATTCTTATCCAGTAAATATTAAATTCAGTTTTTATTTTATTCAGGAAACTTACAGTCTAACAAAGAAAATACTATAATTTATGACGACCAATAGAGCATAGACAGAGATAGTTTCTGGGTTTACAGGTTGACTTACAGGTTAATTATCTTTACCGGTTTATATCATTTACCTATTTTTTAATCTTAGTAAACTCCTAATCTGGTCAAAAATACCTCTTTTCCCACTGATGGACCCCCTCTGACTTCCTTCCCATTCTACGGACAATACCATAAATGGAGAATGTCAACTGAACGTAAAAAGCCATGATCTCTGATCGAAACGACTCATCCGATCAGTTGGGTTCCACGTCCTCCATTCATTCTATAGATATTTATTGACATTATGATTGATAATTGTCAGAAATAAGTAGGTACTTACTTATTTGACAACGCAAAACATAATTTTAATGTAAATTTAGCATGCCATATAAATGGTGAAGCATGAGATCCTGCCTGTGTAAGCATAAACTCCATACAACTTATTACCATGTTTCAGCAAATAAATTCATTCATTCATTCATTCACTCTCTGGATGGCAACCATTAGATCACACCCCGATCAATCCCTGGCGGAGGACCAAGGTTTCAGAGTTACGTTTGTATGAAAATGTTGCTGTGACTCCAAACTTTTTATCGGCAGTGTGTACAGCCCTAGCGCGGCGGGCGATATAAGCTGACGGGCGACAACTCGCAAACTCGGCAAAGTAGCACGGTCTCAGGTGACCGCCTCGGGACGGCGCGCCGTCGACGGACGCCCAGCACTGAGCCCGCTGCTACCTACGCCCGAGCACTCTACGTAATACATACTCGTACCCGCAGGCATGCCGCAAACCGCAAGACATCGAGTATTTCAACCTTGTTTATTCCTCGCGCGCTTCACACCTTCTCGTATCCCATACGAGGCGGAATACAGGCTCGTTTTTGGTTCATCAAATCCATTTTTTAAACTTTGTTACCCCAAATAACGTTAATGTGCAACTAAGACGTTGAAGCTTTAGATTGTGCTTCAGGGGACTAAGAGCTGTTTCTAATCCGGCATTAGCGGTTCAAAGGGGACATGCTGTCAGCGTGTTGAGCTTTGGGAATCTGCCACGATGCGGCATTTATTGCTATTATCAATTAATTAGTTAAATTACCCAGTATCAAGGTTAGTTTGGCAAATGGATATTTTTGTAGTCGGTAGTTTTGTCGCGACCTTATTTTGACGTTTACACGATTTGTGTGCATTATGCAATTTTGCAAAAAATGGATGAGGTTAGCGCAGGACCGGTCGTCGTGGAGATCCTTGGGGGAGGCCCTTGTCCAGCAGTGGACGTCTACAGGCTGATATGAAGATGATGCAATTTTGACATCTTATTATTGTCACTTACGCATCGTGCCATTTTTATTTTGTACATTTTGGCATTTAGGCAATTCAGCCCTATATACGAAGTTCGACCCCCGGCTGGGCCATGTACCAAATACCAATGGGTATTTCTCGAAACTTGTGTACATTTACTGGCTGCTCTCAAACGGTGAAGGAAAACATCGTGAGGAAGATGCCGAGGAAGAAATTCTTAGGCGCATGTGATGTCCACCAACCCGCACTGGGCTAGCGTGGTGGACTATAGCCCATACGCCCTCGTTAAGAGGGTATGCCTGAGACCCAACATTGGGGACATATTATTAGGATGTTGATTTGATTTGAAATGAACAACTTGGCCCTTCCAACCTTGCGGTTATACGGGCCGAGTCTGCTACTTGTAGTGTTATCTTCATCATCATCAGCCTCTACCAGTCCACTGCTGGACATAGGCCTCCCCAAGGCGCGCCACTGAACCCAATCCTCGGTTCTCCGCATCCAGTCACTGCCAGCCGCCTCACGCAGGTCGTCGCTCCATCTAACCCGGGGGCGTCCCACACGACGCTTGCCCGCGCGGGGTCTCCACTCGAGAGCTCGTCTACCCCAGCGGTTATCGGTTCTCCGGCAGATGTGAGCCCACTGCCACTTCAACGTGCTAACCCTTTGAGATATTTGAGGCTTTGGTTCTCTCAAGTGTTATCTTCATTTCATTTGAAATGTGCATCCCTATATTTTCTACATGGTGTTCGCGTTTCACGCCCGGCTCGCTTCCTCCCCCCGCGCCGCCGCCCGCGCCCGCCGCCGCCCGCCTCATATCACAAGTATCTCTCGGCGCCGCCGCGCTAATGACGTGCTTGTTCCCGCCATCCCGCCCAAACCCGCCACTGCCCGCCCCAGCATCTCCTCAACGGAAAATATCGTTGTTTTTTACGGCGTCTCGTTTTATACTGCAATACTTGGTCCCAAATTTTTACTGTGGTGACTGATATAGCGCGGGACATGACATGCAGAACTGTTAAAACTTTATTGTTCTTAACGTCCGTTAACGTTAAGTATCCGTTATTCCGTTAAGTCCATTTTCTGTTTTAAGTTTAGAATTTTTT
Organism: Metalampra italica; assembly: GCA_949699065.1. Taxonomy (NCBI): domain Eukaryota; kingdom Metazoa; phylum Arthropoda; class Insecta; order Lepidoptera; family Oecophoridae; genus Metalampra; species Metalampra italica. The sequence continues at coordinate 5,310,647 of OX452991.1, read as the reverse complement.
TCATAATTTATTATCACTGGTTTCGGAACAGTCCTCTGTCGGAGCATGGTTACGAAACTCAGTTGCGATGGCGCCCAGAAGGGAAAATAATGGAAATTGGGTAGGTGTAATACCTACCTAGATATTTATTAACAAAAGTAACATTATTTCTACCGCTTTTAATCTTTTATTAACCTTAAACCTACAAAAGAAGAAACATATAGCTATTAACAGGACATTTTTACGCATTTATCCAACTGTGGTGTGGCGAATATTTTGACAGCTCCAAAACCACACCACATTGTAATTTACGGCTTGGAGAAATACAGTTTCAGTCCTTTATTACAAGAATGCTTCATTTAAATTTTGTAGAATACAACGTACGGTCGACCGCACGTCGGTAGAAACAAAACCAGTATAAACTGGTCTCTCATAGTATTGAACAGACTAGACCAGCTTAAGGTCAAAGTGTTTACAGTGACGTGCGGTTGGCTGTACGTATAGTTGTAGAAGCAAGCCGTCTCCGGAGACGCCGGAGGAACAATGCGTCTCGCCTGGAGACATTGGTATTATATATTCTATGACATTGGCGGAAGGGAGAGCTCCATTTTTATTTGTTTCCTCGGGACCGCCGCGTTATTTAATTCCTGCTGTATTTATTGCTCAGAGGGTTTTCTCGGGAAGCTACTTGTACTGCGACAAGCATAGGTACTTACCTCTAGTTTTCACAAGTATGAATTTTTTTAAGGAGGTAGAAAGGTGTGTTAGAAGTGGCAAATCTTCGACAAGGTGGAATATCCATCCAGGACGACTCAGAGGAGCCCAATTCGAGGGGGCTCTATATAGACGTAAGATTATAGGAAATCAATCAAGAAAAAGAAAGAAGTAACAAATCAATATCGATCATCATCATATCAGCCTGTAGACGTACACTGCTGGACAAAGGCCTCCCCTAAGGATCTCCACGGCGGCCGGTCCTTGCTAACCTCAACCAGCCGGGTCCTGCGACCTTCACCAGATCGTCGGTCCACCTTGTGGAAGGCCTACGTCGCTCGGCGACCACGTATCGGAAGACCGATACGTGGTCGCCACTCGAGAACCTTTCTGCCCCAACGGCCGTTAGTTCTACGAGCGATGTGCCCAGCCCACTGCCACTTCAGCTTCGCAATTCTTTGAGCTATGTCGGTGACCTTGGCTCCCCTGCGTCAATATCGATACCTAGGTCCTATTCTCTTTTAGACTTGGCTTTGTTTATCACATAATTTTCAAATATCGTCGTTATAAAATATTAAAAGCATACTGCTCGAGTGAGTTGTAATTTTGTGAGGATTGAGATTTTTGTAGACAGATCCTTCCGGACGAATTCGTTCACTTTCTCTAAAGCGCCATTTTCACCACACATCTTGGGCGTACGCCCGCTCAAGGTCATGTTAGAAGGTCATGATAGACGTAGCATTTACACCATCTAGCGCGGCACCTAGCACGGCATTGAGCAAGGCATAGACAGGCTTTAAAAAGTAGGTTTTGGCTTGGTTACAAGACTTTTAAGCCATATTACTTGATATTTTAATTGAGATATGGCTTAAAAGTCTAGTCAAACCAAGCCAAAACCTACTCTTTAAAAACGTTAGAGCTTGTATGCCTTGTTAGGTCCAGCACACATCCTGCACGTCGTGCAAGCAAATAATAATTATTATTGCTGTATAGCAAGCCTTTTCACGACAGTTTTGCATGACCTTCTAACATGACCTTGAGCGGGCGTACGCCCAAGATGTGTGGTGTAATTAGTGCTTAAGATCACAAAGAAAAACACTTTCCCCGGCGAAATCGACGTGAAACAAAGAAAAAAAAACAACCGCCCGCCAGCGACATTTACCGGCCGGGCGACGCGCGGCGGTAACAGGCGGCCATAAATTACCAGCTAGCGGTCCGTAATTACGGGCGCGCGGCCTGGGCTGGCCTGTCACCAGGCGCGCATGCACTGCGCTAGCTATAGCGCACGCGATGTACTCCTCAATAATGCTATGCTGCTAAATAATTATAGCTTCATGGGTTTTCCAGTCTCCTGGTACTTTTTAACCGACTTCGAAAAAAAGGAGGTTCTATGTTCGACTGTATTTTTTAAAGTGGTCTCCTAGTACTTTTTAAAGTTCTAATTCCAATTTTCATGTGGAAAAATTGAAAAATGGCTCTTCCATCGATACTTGGCGATGATTCTGTCAGTGTCAATGTCAAAATAGGAAAACACGTGAAATAAACTGAACTAAATAGCCGGAAGTAATACTAAACTCAAAACAATAGGGTCAGCTTCAGGGGCCTTTTTCACATATTCGAGGTCACTTAGCCCTTAGATCTCCGTCAGGGAACGAGCAAAAAGATCAGGAGTGGGTAGACTGAAAATGAATATTTCTTACAGTGATAATTAATAATTATCATTAATCAAAAAAATTTGCGCGCGCGCGCGCCACAAAGAGATTCGAACCTTCCTGATAATTATAGACAATGAGGCTAAAATTGCAGCAGAAAAATTATAATAATCTTCTGCAAGCCTAGTCCCGAGTTTGGTATTACTAATTATCCAGCGTGCAATTCGTTTCCTCTCTGGATGTAATTAAGGCGGCCCGCAAGTTTGTCTCGCGCCTCGTTTGCGCTCCCTCACGCAATATGCCCCGGGGCGCGGGGCGCGGGGCGCGGGGCGCGGGGCACGCTTCCAGGAAATTGTCCCTGGGTTTGTATAACGATATTGAACAATTGCATGTAAGTACCGAATGCATGTAAGCAGAAGTACCGAAGAAGTTGATACTAACAATGGTCCGATTTGGTGTTCATGTAATTTGTTGACAACTTTTACGGTTAAGATCACAGAATAGTATCCCATAGAACAGATGCTAAAATAATAATCAGAGAGGGACACACTTATTACAAAAGTGGTAAGAGTAAGCTAGACAGATATAATATCTGCTATCTCTATCTACGTATGCGAAACAACAAACCTTATCTGTCAACGAACGACAGCCCGACTAAAATACATAGTGTTTGTTCAGTTTGACCCCGCCATACTTGAAACGTCTTCTCAAATTATTGGGGTAAAAGACTATTGCTATTTCATGCTATTATACGCTGAGTGCGGTTCTATGGGATACTAGTTCTATGGTTAAGATCGTAGAAATACAAGTCCGAGCGTAGCGAGCGGGAGAGTAGCGAGCTGTTTCCATGTTCTGTGGTTAAGATAGTAATTTTTTTTTAATTTGGCCTTTGTTACTATGCTTTTAAGGCACAATAAATCCGCCAACGTCAAAACGTAGTGGAAAATGCACGAAGGAGGGCAGATGGTTATCAATCTGAAGTTTCGGTAAAAGATAGTGAATTGTACAAATTTATGTGATGACAGTGAAGTTTTCTTTGCTACAACTTTGGAGTAGTTAAAACAACTATGCATCTACATAGTTCCTTACAAGGAAGATTTACCTATAAGGGTCCGGGTCCTACTTTATTCATTAGAGGCATCATCATATCTTCCTGTAGACGTCCACTGCCTCCCCCAAGGATCTCCACGACGACCGGTCCTGCGCTAACCTCATCACCAGATCGTCCACCTAGTGCTACGCTTGTGGCCTACGCTGCGTCTTCCGGCACGTGGTCGCCACTAGAGAACCTTTCTGCCCCTCTGTACCAAAATTGTCCATTGCAAATCTCTATTAAAGTTACTATCGATTTAGTCAGGATATGAACCTTGATGAAAATCGCCGACTAACACAGTCGTGCCCTATTTTGTGGAGGCCGTGCTGTAACCGCCGGATAGATTTAAGAAATAAGACTTTAAATAAGATATGGCTTAAAAGTCTCGTTACCAAGCCAAAATCTACTAAAAAAAACCGTTGGTAGAAGCTACCATTCCTTGTTCGTCTCTTATTCGCAACACAGCTAAAACACTCTGGCATGATCATAAAAATATGTGACTTGACTTATCGTCCTTACAAATTTTTGAATTCCAAACGGGGAAACGCACCCATTATATTTTACTATAGACAATGGTGAACGACGCCATAGAAAAGCTTTTCATCGTGGTTTCGCGTCATATCTCCAGTGATAGCCTATAAACTCGGTTTAACAATTCAGCATCGTAAACCAAAACGCGACCAGCGGAATAACAGCAGCGCCGTAAATAACGTGTATAAAGATGTTTCCCCGCCGTCCTATAGAAATACAAATGGATTGTGATTCAAGAGAATGATGATTTTCAATGGGAAAATTATATACATCTAATGATAGGGAGACCACACGACCGGTTGTTGGCCTGTCATGTATCTGTGGTGTGGTGAACAATGTTTAGTCCCTTCTACCTGTATTTTCCTGATTTGAATCATATTGAAGATGAAATTCCAATACGTACCTGAGAACAAAGTAGAAAAAATAATTAATAATAATGAATATGGATCTTATCTTGTTAGGGAGCCAGGACTACCCGGCCAAATCGGCTGTGCCAAACCACAGAGGATTATAATAGACATTGAGTTCATAGAACAGCACGATCCAGATTATTAAAATTCCTAATGTCTTAGAGTAGGAAACCTCTCCAAATAACTGGAGTCCGGCTTGATAACAAGCTAAACTGAGCACTTATCGTTACGAGACGCGCGAATGAATCAATCAATCAATCAACGTGGTTGGGGGGGAGGGGGTGGCGGGGGTAATGAGTGGGGCGGGCGCGGGCGCGCCATGGGGATGGCGCATGGCGCGGCGAACGCGCCATTACGGTTCTAGGGTCGTCTTACGGTGATAAGGATAGCGGGAATGAAGCAGCGGCTTTGTCCAAAAATGATAACTTGTAGGTACAATTAATAAGACATGAGAGCCAGAACAGTATGACTGACAATGTGCAGTAGACTTTAGGAATTACGGTTTTGACAAGTTATAGTTTGGAAATATACCAAGGTCCGGAATTTTCATAGCAAAAATTTCAATGCTGCCTTTTATGTTTAGTATAGTTTGTTTTCTTTTTTTAGTTTATCTATGTAAATTTACTTGTATTTTACCCAATAAAACTATAAATAAAGTCTTCTATAGATGAAAATTTAAATTCATAGGTATGGATTGAACGTTGAGTCTATCGGTGTTACCGATATTGTCCCACAAAGTGAATTTCTGCAATTACCTACTATATATATACTGAACCAAAATTGGCTCCCTCTTAATTTTACACCAGCCTTACCTGATTGACCTAAAAACCGTATGGAGTTGACAGACATCGACCTGTTGGAGTGTGGGTTGGAGCTGCCCTGCTAGTAGCAGGCAAGTATTACTGGCAAACCGCTCCGCCTGGCAATAAGCCTCAATAACATATTTGAGGCCTAAAGTTAGGCAAACCAAACGGCCGAAACAGCGGAAATCGCCGAGAACGGGGCGACACGTAATATAGCATTATGTGTTTGCTGCTTACCTCGCTTGCGGCTTCGAATAATGGCAGCCAACTTATGGTGAACATTGCCTCGCGTTAAGCTTGCTTCGGGGGCGTATAACAAAAGAAATTCATGCTCGTGATCATGAAATCAAGGTAACTCCTCGAGATGAACTCCACATTCGTGTCGCATTGAAATCATTATAAAGAAAGAAGAAACTTACTCCTAAGAGTCCTAAGTTCTACTATTAACAAAATTTCATGTAGATATTTTAGAAACTTGTGATGACAACGACAATTGAACAATATTGTTGATAGGTTTAATACCAAAATTATTCTGACTACGTGAGATGATACACAATACTGGAAACAGAACTTCCAACAAAGTTCTAGAAAATATCTAGACGGCTGGCCTTTTATTGAAAACATATCACGTTGATAATTGTAGTCAAGATCAGGACTATGATTCAATATCTAACATAACTGCCAGAAGTTCTCATGTAATGAATGCAGTTCTTTAATCTGTGAATGAGTTTATCTTCATCGATCGAGAAGAATTAAGCAAAAAAGAATTTACCCACAAGAGTGCCAAGTGGGCTCCCGTCCCCTCGGGCGACGAAGTGGCGGGAAAAATTAGAGGGGGTCGTGCAGCGAGCGTGGTCGGCGATTAATGTATTTAAGACTTATCGTGTAGGGGTCTGCGCTGCTTTATGGGACTGCTTGCTAATGCTGTTTTTCCGGCCAACGTAGGGACCATAAAGTTCATCTTGAATCACATATGAATCATTTGTAGATTTACAATCAGAAATACCATTTGGTCTTAGAACAGATGATAAAGTTCTCTGCCATGGAATGATTTTGGTGAGGACTGACATAAAATATTTTCAACCGACACCAGAAACGATTTCGAATGATTTGATATAGGGCCTTACCCTTACATATTTTTAGAACTACTCTATAAATTTAATAGTTCACATAATTCAAATTACATAAAATACGTAAGTAGGTATAGTGTAACATTAACGTAACATTTGAGACCGATACCTAGAAACAAAAAAAATTGGTAAGATTCTACGATTCTTCTAATAAAAAAACTTAAAACTTACTAAATGATCAACGTGCAATCGAAGTTAATTTGAATTTAGAACTAAACGAGCATAAACACGTGGGATGAGAATAAAAAATTCAAATATTATGGTGAAAAGGTTAAAAAAAGGTACAAAAACGTCAATGGTGTAGAGGCAGGTCAATTCCAAGAAACCTGTAGTGTGTAGATAATGATATGAGTGACAGCGTCAGTTACGCATCTTCTGTGGAATGTAAAATTAATATTTGTTTTGAATTTCCTGCATTTATGGACAGGGTTTTCAAATTCTAGTTTTTTCTCGCTGTGCAAATCCCTTCAAGGCAACAATTTTGAGGCGTTGATTGCCGCCCCGGAATTTTCCCGGATATTGCGGACGCGAGCACGGGCGGGCACGGGCGCGCGTCGTGAACATCTGACGTGTCTACTTAAGCACGTTCTCTAGAGACTAGAGATACTGGTGATTTTGCAGGAATCTTTTTTTTCGAAGATGAACATTTTAGAAGTGTAGTGAGTCATGTAGATGCAGACTTATCATCGAAAAACCTAAGCTGAAATGGCGAGGTAAATAAAGTACGTAATGAGAAGCAAATGGTGTCATAATCTAAACTGATATAAAATCTGACGTATGGAACTAAGTTATCCAAAGATCATCCTAATGAAAATGACTACAGAAATGACAAATTTATAAAAAAAAGAAAAACTGAACTGTTGCTGGATGGAATTGGATTGGACTCGGCTTTATCCAGTAATGATAATAACAAACACATGCCAATCGCAGGCAATATAGAGGCGTATGTATGTGTATTGCGTATACGTACGTAAGTGTATATGTATACCTAATGTGACTCACACACGTAATGGTGCGGGAGGTAACGAGCGTACCGTCATTATAACTAAATTATGTAGGTGCCGCCGCCGCCGCGCTAATGCGACACCGTCGTCGCCGCCGGCCACCGCTCTTTGTTCATGCGCCCCTGGTACTTTAGTTGCGCACGGAATGGAGGTTACTTTGTGAATGTGGTGGGACAATTTTGCAATTTTTGTTCCTTGTTCCTGGATTTCAGAAAATGCTATTAATTTCAAAGAGAGAGAGAGATTTGTTGGAATGACAGCTACATGTTTCTTTCGAGGGCGCCCTACGACAGGAAGCCGCCCTCGAAAGAGAGAGTTGTTGAATTTGTAGACTTGCTGGGTTAATTTTTATATTCACCCGTTTCCTTTGCACCTCGTTTGTTTGTGATCCGTCATTCATCTCATCACTCCTATGGTCATCATTGATTAATCGTCAATCATCATCATAAATGTATTAATCGTTTCCAATAATGCAATCAAATTGATCATGAATTTGGAACTTCGTTCTTATTATGTATATTATTTTGTGTAAAGATTAATTCACCATTTACTTTCATTTTATTTCTGAAAAATAATAAACTTTTGGAATTTTCATACAAGCACATAATAGTTTCCATACAAGTAAAGTTTATTACAAGCTTTATTTAACTTTACCTGTTTGTACAGTACCTGTCTATTCTCTATTGTTTAGGTCAAGGATTGCTTGTCCCGTTTTAGTACCCACAGCTTGTTTTATAAAGTTTTTAAAATAAATTTTATTATCATTATTTTTTTATCAGCTAAACTAAACTTTAATATGTCTTTTTACATCACAATTACATAGCAAGTATCAGGTCAACATAAATCTTTGGCGATAGATTTCTCGCGCAAATTATGTTTCATGTATGTCGAATGATGTACAAAATGTACAGAAAGCAGACATTGATAAAACGGTATCTACCATTATCTCCTACACTAAAACCTATAGATAGGACCATGAAGGCACCATGTAACATGTAGGTACTAGAACAAAATGTACCTCATTTATGGAATCACAATTTTAATCAATGTAAGAATTAGTAGTAAAATTTTATATACCTAGGTATCTCAGCTTAGCGACTAAGCCTGGAGTTTCAAAATCAAAGTCTATGTCACAGTCTATATGTAAAATCACAGGTAAGTCTACCTTCTATATTCAAGGTTAAATATTTCTCCTGCCTGACCCGACAAATTAGTGCAACCAACAGGCATGAAGTCACTTTGAGATGTTCTTGACATTTGAGATCCGACCTTACGTCACAAGCACACAGCGGGTACCAGGACGACATGACCCAATAGGCGGTGAGTTCCGTAATAATATTCTCGCTCGACTACGAAATCAAATCCTTTTGGCTGATAGCTCCCAGTGTGAGAACGCTCCGGGCGGGCTTACTGTGACGGTAGAGTACTTAAGTTTACATACTAATGTATACGAAACCTGCAGTCTGACTACGGTTTCTTTTAGCTTTAATATCGGTAAAGAAATACATAGGTGTCCGGATAATTAGAAACGGGGCAAGATTTTCATACAATCGAGGTCACTTTGAAGCCATGGTTCTCCGTGAAGGATTGATCGGGGCGTGATCTGATGACGGTCATCGAGAGAGTAGATGGAGGACTTTTAGATCGCTATAGATCCAACTGATCAGATCAGCCGTTTGGAAGTAGCATCGTTATGAAGAAAAAACCCCGCAAAATGGCATCAAAATGTATGAAAATCTTTAAGTTAAGGAATCATGACGATGCTGCTTCCAGACGGCTCATCGGATCAATCCTTCATAGAGAATCATGGCTTCAAAGTGACCTCGATTGTATGAAAATCTTGCCCTGTTTCTAATTATCCGTCCACCTATGTATGTATAAATGACTTCATTTCTTGTCGGTGAAGCGGAGTGAAGCCTACAGTGTTGTGAACTGCGTCATTCACTGTGTTGATGGAGATGATGATGTTGGTAATGGAAAAGTATCTACTACTTACTATCCAATCTCATTTACAATAAAGAGATGATAACTGAGCACTAATATTCCTTTAGATCGCAAATTTGCAACGCGACGACGCTCAAGAAAAAGGTTCAGACGTCAGAAGACAAAACATCGTCAACAAATACAAATAGAGAGCCATCGTGAACACTTGAAGTAGGTACTTGAAGGCGGGCGCTCTGTATCTGCCTTACTATTATTAGGAAAACATCCACATACTGGAACAGTAGCTAGGACATAAATAAGTGGCACGCAGGCGGCCCTGTCCCGCCGTCCCGCCGCGACAGCCGGCGTGACAAAGTGTCCCGCGCGGCGACGTGCTCGAGTGACGAACGCTCCGTGCGTGACCCGCCCCTTAACCTGGCGGCGGCGCAAAGTACGAGCTACAGCGGGAAGGGTGCCATTTACGAAGGACAATAATCGGCTGGATATTACTATACGTTGTAATTTTTCCTTTCCAGACCAAAGTCGTCTAACGCATTTAAAAGAATGAAAAGATAGAGTCAAATGTGGACACATAACAGATAAACAGCGTGACAAAATATTCAAAGATTTTGAGCATGACGAAGTGAGCGTCAGTGGCCTCGGGGATAAGACGCGGCCTATCATATCGAAAGGTCCGAGGTTCAATCCCCAGCTGGGCCATGTACCAATGGGTTTTTTCTCGAAACTTAAGTACATGTACTGACTGCTCTCAAACGGTGAAGGAAAACATCGTGAGGAAACCTGCATACGCCGAAGAAGAAATTCTTAGGCGCATGTGAAGTCCACCAACCCGCACTGAGCAAGCGTGGTGGACTATAGCCCGCACACCCTCGTTGAGAGGGTAGGCCCGATCCCCAGCAGTGGGGAGATTAATAGGCTGTTGATGAGCATGACGAAAGGTTTGTTTTACAAACATATTATTATAGTTATCTCACCAGCTGGTTTCAGAACATAGGCTCAAATGGATGGCGACCTAGGTCAGCTGAATTTACTGACAGCCAGACTAAACCAAATAAGGAAACTCTATTTTTAGGAGAAATAAAAAAAGAATAAGTTAACATATCAGGTCAAATCAAGAAGTTTCAAATCTCTTTGGTCGCGCGCGCGCTCCCTTTGGAGATCGCATATTTAGTATCGGAACCTATGGTGCCACTTACCGGGGGGGTGCGGACAAAGGAAGCGGAGTAGCGGGAGGAGGTTGCTAATACAAATTTATATGGAGTTTGAAAATGAGAATGTGTGAGTGAGTTACAATATTGTAATCCATTTGACACGATTTTGACACCCATAGGATGCTTTTATTACTCATCCATATGGGAGTGGCAAAATTTTTTGATTCAAGGGTCAAACTGATGACTTACGTCTGGTTTCTCGTGACTATTACGTCATACCCACCAGCACCATACACTTAGCAACCCGTACGCATATTTATGTGATGCTCATATTGTGGCTAAAGCATCGATTACACACACCTACGTTTATCAGGAACTAGCGACCCGCCCCGGCTTTGTTTTAGACTATGTAGTGCTGATGATAATACTAACTTCCATATTTCTGGATTCAGGGTGGTGTAACTGCGCTACAAACGCCAGATGCTACATCTTTACATATTACAAAACAGAAGCACCTACTTAGCTCTTTTAAATTAAGCCAATGAGGTGTTGTGGAAAACTTTCGTCGCATTTTCCCTAGTAACTATGGAAGGACCAAGCTCATGACAAATAGAACTAGACGTAGTATAGAAGTAGATGGAGAAGAAATGGAATATGTCCATGAGTACATTACAGTACATTAACTGAGCAATTTCATCTCGTTGCAGGACGGGCCAGACAAGAAATGATGGAACTTAGTATGAAGAGTGAACTTCTGTAACTGTAAATACAGCGGAAACTCATAGCATGTGTATTCTTCGCTATAGATACCTATCATATCAGCCTGTAGACGTCCACTGCTGGACAAAGGCCTCCCCCAAGGATCTCCACGACGACCGGTCCCGCTCTAACCTCATCCAGCCGGGTCCCGCGACCTTCACCAGATCGTCGGTCCACCTTGTGGGAGGCCTACGCTGCGTCTTCCGGTACGTGGTCGCCAATCGAGAACCTTTCTGTCCCAACGGCCGTCAGTTCTACGAGCGATGTGCCCAGCCCACTTCAGTTTCGCAATTCTTTGAGCTATGTCGGTGACCATACATATGTCGGTAAAGATACCTATGATGCTCAGATTTTTTTTTACTAAGTCCAAACTCAAAGTTTACCAGGGTGTTATCAAAAGACCTACCTAATATAATAACATTATAGTACCGTCCGTACTGCGGAAAAGCTTAGACACCTATAAACTAAGAACAAGGATCCCATAGAACAGCTGCTAAAATAACAATAATAATCAGACAGGGACACACTTATTACAAAAGTGGTAAGAGTAAGCAAGACAGATATAAAATCTTCAATCTTTATCTACGTATGTGATTTTTACATGTACAGCCCGACTAAAATAGATAGTGTTTGTTCAGTTTGACCCCGCCATATATAAAGGATGCGTCTTCTTAAATTATTGGGGTAAAAGACTATTGCTATTTCATGCTATACGCTGATTACGGTTCTATGGTTCATTCTTTTTCTAAGCCTATAAAGAAGAAAAGAGGAGTCCAAAAGTTGTATAATTGGATCAAACAGAGCGGGCAGCGCGGGCTGAGTCGGTCGGCGTCGGGCCGCCGCGACCCCCGCCCCCGCCGTCGCCCGCAGCGCCGGCGGCGACACGCGCGGGCGGCGGCGGGGCCCGGCGGGCGGGGGGCGCGGGCGGCGCGGCGTGACATGGGATCTGTCGGCTCGGCCCGTTTCGTCGCGTGCTATGCCGGCGTGCAGCGCGCCTGACGCGTCACGATACTTTATTATTTATGTTTCGTTTTGTTTGGGTTGGAAGTGGCCGCTCCCGAATATTTAAATTACTTAGGTATATTGGTCGATTTTATATATACTTACTCACATATGATAGATTATTTGGGTGGGTTATAAAAAAGTAGGACAGTGGCTACGGTCGGTCAAATACATTTGTTATGATACACTCCTAAACATTTTTCTTACCATCGTACCACCGTACGCCGCGTAGGATCTATAAACCATCCGGAAGAAATTTTTTGAATGACAGCGAAAAGAAAACCGCATCAAATCCGTTGCGTAGTTTAAAAGATCTAAGCGTTCAGAGGGACAGACAGAGGGAAGCGACTTTGTTTTATATTATGTAAGGATAAGGAAGGAAGGTTTTAAGTACTATACAGTGTTTCTTTTAACTGGGACACTTTTTTGGTCAAGCGTGTGTTGTCCTGTCCATAAAAATTAGACATTACATCAAAAAATATTTTGATGCGGATCGATTCAGTTTCATGTAAGGATCATTTCAGTATACCGGAAGAAAAAAATCTGAGCAGCAGAATTTGTGACTAGTTGCTCATATTTCGTTCGAGTGCTAGCAACACCGGCTATTAGCTAGCTACCTACAACATGGCACATGAATATAGAAGAATCCCTACAATTTGTGCACAGCCACAAGAGTCTGCACTGACGACGATAAGGGAGGGGCAATCGCGTTGTTCTATACAAGGCTCCCTGCGCCCCTGTACTAAGAGAGCTCTTTGATCGCAATAAAAAATGCCCGAGAAACGTGACGGAGAATCGCAATCGCTTTATTATGCTTCATATTCGTATAGAAATGAGTCCGTATTATATAAACGTGCTAGTATAGGTAGTTTTATGAAATATTAAGTTACAATACATGGTCATTTTAAAAAATATATAAATTACTTATCAGAAACCCGCGTGATAAAACAAAAATTTGCCGTCAATGGGCAAACACAGCTTTACTAGATAAAAGTGTATATGGTATGGTGTCAAAAATATATAATAAACTGCCTACAGAGCTCAGACAATGCCACTTTGGCAAATTTAGAAAGGAAATAAATGTATTTTTACTAAAAAAATGTTATTATACAATCAATGAATTCATGAATGATAAATTGTAATTTAGATTTAGATTTTTAGTTGAATATTTTGTTCTTATTATGACACTTTAAATTAATTAATTATTGATTTGTATGTAATGATCGAATTATTTATGTTAATTAATGATTTCGACTTCTTTAATTTATTTGGTGAAATTTTGTATTATTATTATTTTAAAATTTGTACGCCGTAAGGTAAAACATGACGATACGATTATGCTAAACACTGACATCTGAATATTTAAACTCATGTTTTTGACAAATAAATTTTCTTTCTTTCTTTCTTTCTTTCTTTCGAAAAGATGTAGGTACTTTACTTGTACTTTATGAACAAAATGGTAAGCCTAATGAAAAGTACAAAAGAACATAGGTAACGTAAAAGATCGAACTAAGGGGTTCTAAGTTCAAATTGCTTTTCGTCAAAATATAAAATAAGCGTTTCGTCAAAGTTTGTGTAAACCGAGTTCTTGATATTTGACGAAAAGCGTCATTTGACCAAACCTAATTTTGACAAAATGGGCATTTTGACGAAAAGCACCATTGATTTGTATTTATTATGTGTGCATGTAAAACTTGACTTGTAAAATGTCTTTACCAAATAAAATATTGATTGATTGACTAAAAACACTGATTGACCAAATGGTAGGTAGGTAAATACCTACTTGAGTCACTTTTTAAATATGTAATAATATTATGTCGGTTGTCCTGTGTTATACTGTACTTACGCTTAGATCTTTTAAACTAACTACGCATCTGGTTTTGATGCGGTTTTCACTATCATTCACATAATTTTTTCAGTATGTTATAAAGGTACTTATTCCTAGCGGGCGAACGCCACAGGCAACAGCTAGTTTTTAAGTGTGATGAAGAGGGAATAGACAGAGAGAGATACTTCATAGAACACGTATCCAACCGTACAGTAATCCACCTAAGTACCAGGCATCCATAGCACGTATAGAGAGGTTCAAATATTGAACGAGGCAGGCGGGCGCGGGCGGGCGAGCATCACGCGCAGCGCACGACACAGGATACGGGCCGCGTTATCGCGCCCCCGCGGCGGGCGCGTCACCTTGTCACCGACCCGGTTTAATGGGCTGCCGTGCGCGCCGGCCGAGACGACTTGATGCTTTGATTTATGACGCCCACATATTTGGACCAGGGTGTTGTGTTACTTAGTGCTTTATGATTTCTTGGTTGGTGTTTGGTATAGATAGATGATTGTCATTTGTAATTCCATTGTAATGTCTGCATGCGTCGTCGTTAAAATCTATAAGACGAGCGAGGCGTTCTAACATGGTTCTCAGGGTGGGTTTATAGGTGACAGTGGCAGCTTACCATCAGGCGTCTCTGGCTGTCTGTCCCTTTGTCACTTTACAAAAATCCGTTCAGTCAGCCAATAAAAGGACCTACAAAAAGTGGTATAATATTCGACCCTGGGAACGAAGGTTAATAATAATTTAATGCAACAAGGACAACATTACATTGTGATTACGAAGAATTTTAATTATCATTCAGTTTATTAGATATTACATGTTAAACATGTGTGATTTCCTGAAAGAAGACCCTTACTAAACTATTATACATTTGCACCTATAGCAACATAGGTATTAATGCAAAATTCTATCTATTATCTGGCCTGTGCGCCGGTGTGGCATTCCTGCATTGAAATAAAACACGACGCATGTATACGTAATGCGAGTTGAGTATGTCGGCATTGGCCGGCCGCCCCACCGCGCCTGCGGGCCACTTGCCGCGCCAGTGACCTGATACGGCTTCCATACTTGAGTTATATGTTGGCTTCTCTTCCTTATTTAGAGGCCATACCATGAACATAACATAATATACTTATCACTAATTATTAGATTTCATATACATAATTGGACGGATAATTAGAAACAATGCAAGATTTTCATACAATCGAGGTCACTTTGAAGCCATGGTTCTCCGTGAAGGATTGACCGGGGCATGATCTGATGGCGGTCATCGAAAGAGTAGATGGAGGACTTTCAGATCGCTGTAGATATCCAACTGATCAGATGAGCCGTTTGGAAGCAGGATCGCCATGAAGAAAAAAACCCGCAAAATTGCATCAAAATGTATGAAAATCTTAAAGTTAAGGAATCATGACGATGCTGCTTCCAAACGGTTCATCTGATCAGTTGGATACCTACAGCGATCTAAGAGTTCTCCATGTACTCTCTCGATGACCGTCATCATATCATGCCCCGATCAATCCTTCACGGAAACCCATAGCTTCAAAGTGACCTCGATTGTATGAAAATCTTGCCCTGTTTCTAATTATCCGTCCACCTATGTAGGTACCTACCTATCTGCCAAATCACCCCACTCAATCAATTAATAAGACTAATTTTATACACAATTATAAAATTGCGCAGTACAGTCACGATCATCATTCAAACACCAAGAGGTGTTATGGATTAATGAGTTTCAACATTAGTGAGTGGAAGGAGTAGCTGATTATGATGATAAAGCTTCTATTAATGACCTTTTTTGTACCACCTTTACCGAAACATCAATGTATGTATGGTCGACCGCACGGCGCTGGAAACAAAACTAGTATAACTGGTATATCATAGTATTGTAACTCCGTTATTAGGCTAGGCCAGCTCAAGGTCAGAGTGTTTCCACTGACGTGCGGTCGGCTGTACCTATATCTATATTTTTTGTCACATGATTCTTTTGTGTATTTTCTAACTAATAGGTACTTAGGTACCTAGTAGTATCTTCTATCTCAAAACTTAAACATAGTCATTATTCATCCTGCGTGCGGGCCAGAGTCAGACATACATAGGTAAATAGATTTCATTATTTCGGATCTAGCATCCATTTATTAGTTCGCCCAGCAACATGTTCGTTTTGAAAAAAAACGTCGGCTTGCGGATTGCATAAAAAATGTCTGGCGGCGGGCGGCGGCGGCGGGTCGCTAACGCCGCCTCTAATGACGGCGCGGCGTGGCGCGCTCGCTTTCAAATTAGGGTTGAGAATGACATAGTTTCAGAAAAAAATATTCACACATTTTTAGTTTTGACAATTTATGGTTTTCGTGACGATAGGGAAATCTGAATACGAATATCTGCTGAGATATGTGGAAACAACCGATTAATCATAGACGTTAAACCGATAATTGGTTAATTTTAATGATGCCAGTTGCGTTAGGTAGGTAAGTAAGTGGTGAAATTGATGAGTTGATGACGGAACACGGATCAGGTGTTTATAATTTTTAACTGTACCTATTTAATCTAACTATGTAAACGTTACGATTAGTTTCGATTAGCCGAATGCGGTATTTCTTTTCATTACCGAATCATAAAATCATAATTATGTTTCTGTGAATATGTCCGTATATAGTTTATTTCCGTTTAAATTTGTGAATCAAATCTGACCGCCAGAACATTTTTGCCAGCCGAGGCATTCAATAAAATATATTGTCAAAACATTTCCACCGCAAATTTATTGTGATGCGGTGACACAAACCTGTCAGCACTTTCAGAAACCCTCATAAATAACTCACAAATTCTCTTATTAAAACGTGACAGCCCTGCCGGCGTGGGTGCGAGCGCTCGCCTCCTACATATTTAATTTGCCCGGACTGGTTTCTGTCGGGCGCCGCTACGCTTTGTGTTTCGTTATGGCTCTATCGCACTGCCGGCGCTGCCGGGCTGCCGCTGCCGGGCTGCGGCTGCCTGATTGAGGAATCGTTGCTTTATTGGGGAGTGGGCGTTTTGAATTCACAGTTGTTTATGTCCGCGGCGTATATTTTCCACGCTCTTCTCAAAATTCTATGCGTAAAAATAATAACTCAGAAGTTATTTATTATATTCACAGTGGCCTGACAATACTCAATTAACTCTAACCATTTACATTGTAGTAATAGAGCAAATCCATCCTCATCATTTGTATGCGTTTGTACAACGTTCCTTGTGTCAAGTCAAGACGAAAAGAAAAAATCACAATAACAAAAATAAGGAAAATCCCCACAACCCCTCAGACCCCAACTTGAGATATGAAGGGCATCAAGTACATAAGCCGAAAAATATAATCCCTGGCACGAACTCGGCAATACTTTGCTTAAACAGAAGATCCGGCAAAAACAAGGGAAAAGTCTCCCAATCTTCTGCAATACATATTTAAAACTATTGAAGGGTCAAGCGGTATGCGGTGCCGACTTCCACCACGGGTATACATGAGCACTGGTTCTAGAGGGAGAGGGAGTTTTTGGCAAACACGATCCTATCATGAATGTTTGATGTTGGTTTAAACTTGTTTGCTTTATTTTTCATCTCTCAGAACTTCGTGACATTGCTGTAACTAAAGCAAACATGACCAGCTTTCTATGTGATTGATTTTGATTTGATTGAATGCAGGTATAATAAGTAAATACATATCTACTTAACTATTTTCTTAGGGGTCCACAGATACCTGGCGATACTTCGACCCTACTGACCCAAACTCCTGGCCACCAACCGTGTCCCAATCCGTATTTTTTGTGGACTTCACATACGCCTTAGAATAGAAATTCTAATATAGGCGTAAATCTGTAGGTTTCTTCATGTTTTTGCCTTCACCGAAAAGCCTGTGGTGTTATAATAAACCGTAGGTATGTAGACAAGTTCCGAAATACTCATTGGTAAAAGACAAGTTTCGAACCCACGACCTCATTATCGGTAGGTAAGTGCACTAACAACTAGGCTACCTACTATACTTACGCGCTTTGCTTCAACACATACTTTATTATTAAAGTCCATTTGTGTAGCTGAACTAGCGAAAAGCACCATATTACCTAAATTATAAAATTATTACTCAGCTCAGCCAAGCAACTGGGACTGGGAGCTAGTACTCTCCTAAGAGTAGCGGAGCGGACTAGCTCATATCTTAATTCATAATTCAATATACACTTCGTTCCACTTTCTGTGGCAAAGTGCAAGCGCGCGAGAAAAAAGCCAGCAGGGCAAGCGAGGACGGGGGGACGACGTAAAGAGCCGAGGGGTTGGGGGACCATCCCCCCATATGCCGGGCGCCGGGGCGGGGGGACGGGGAGTAATCCCTTATCGCGGCCGCCGACCGCGCATCGGCAATTATTATAAAGAGGCGCTGATGTAAACTAGTGTAAGGACGTGTTTTATAAGCTGTGCTTAGCAGAGGGAATCTTTATAAGCTGCGAGGAGCTTTCTTAGGTGGCTGTTACAGTTCGTTAATTGGATGTGTTTACGAGCCCGCTCGAGTCAATTATTTAAGGATAGATGTCAACATCAGGTTTTATTAATAAGATGCATAAATAATAGGTAGGTACTTATCTACCCACACATATTTTCCTTAATGTGATTTCAATAATATACCTACATTACATATAACTACAGTTACCTATATTGTAATTATATATATAATTGTACCGTAGGTAATCATAATTGTGATCATGGATAATTGTACATTTTAGACTTTCGCGCTTTGTTTTTTAATAGGGAAGATGGTTTTAAATTGTCACCGTCGTGGAATCCAGTGATCGATAAACTTAAATCTCGTGACTTATCGTCGAATACACCCGCGGATACCGTGAGTGTTGTGTGCCGGGACTTTCCAATAATACAAGATCAGCAGAGGGTAGTTTCAGAAACTACTCACAGCGATCAACAATGACAGCTCGCCTCTCCAGTCAGCTCGTGACCACGGCCAGTGTAACCTGGTCGAAACGTCGGGCAAGGTAAATAAAACTATTTCGTGTGTAAGACCCGTAAATAATTATATAATTATCATGGATTATTAACATTATGTCAAAGTTGTAGTAGTTACTTGTATTTTTTTTTTAATTCTCTTTGTTGTTTCCTGAAATAAACGGATTACTTACTTTCTTACTTTTTTACCTACTAATTAATATTATCAAATAAAAACGTCATTAGTATTTCATAACATTAACCTCAATTACGAGGAAACCGTACAAATTACAACATAAAGAGCAGAAATCTCAAACGCTGTAACTTAAATATCATCTCAAGTATCAAAACCGCACCCGCCCCGTACAGGACACCGCGGTCGTAAGCTACCGGCCACCGCACAGCCCGGCCGCAGCCGGCCGCCGCCGCCGGCCCGCTACCGCGTCCCGCCTCCCTATCGCACTCGTACACACTCGCCACCCGTCCCGCTCGCACCTACCTAGCACCCGCTTCGACACGTCCCGCAACATGCTACAGAGCTTAACGTCAACCAGGGACGAGCGGTTAGCGAGTTTTGTTTCTCAACAGCAGCCAGTAGGTATCGGCAGACAAATACCTAAACACTGTAATATGGAAATAGAAAATGTGTAGTGTTTCCATGATTGATTTTATAGGTAAAGAAGAACTAAGAAGTACTAGGAATGTTTTTGAAGGAATATAAAAACTAATGAATTTATTTATTTATCTTTCTATTTTAAAAAATATAAGAATCTAGTTAGGTATACCTAAGAATTTCCTTTAAAATCAAGCATATAAAATAATAATTGATTTTCTAGAAACGGTAATCAAAATATAAATAAATAGGTGTGATCATACGAATCACACTGCTCACTATAAAACATTTCTTTTACAGAAAGAAATCTGAGATCAATCAAGCTTGTTTGATGACAGTAATCATTGGTTTTACTCGAACAAAATCCAAAAGTTACTAGGCAAGCAGAAATCCTAGCCACATCCGTGTTCGTCGTGCCTCCAAGACGTGTATTATCATAATAATACAACGCTCACTCACGCTCACGCGCTCGCGCCGAATAATAATAAATGCTAATGAGCCGCCGCGTCTGGCTGCAGCGTGCGTGCCATTTCGCGCCGCTTCGGTCTGATCAATGCTGATCCGAGCCCCGGGTACAAAGTATTGGTTTAATTTGTCAAACATATATACATATATATAGACATAGACATACACTTAAAACATGATCATAAACCTACCTTACCTATTATAATAAATAAATAAATAATAACATTTAGCAGATACATAATAATATACAGGTGTAAGTCTCAGTTTAGCCTTTTCTGACTTGAATGTAATAAATTAAAAAAATCATAAAAAGAAACAGGGATGTAAGTACCTAAATAATTTAATAGATAGATAGACAAAGACAAATGTCAAACGAAATATGGAATTAAAGCAGTGAGAAAAACACAGAAAGAAAAATACTAAAAAGATGAACTGACAATGGGAGAAGCTGAAGGTGAAAAACAATTTAAAAATAAAATGTTTAGCCGTTGAAGTCACAAAGGTATTGAAATGAATAGCATGATACCTGCTACAAAGCATGTGACGCTTAAATAAAGTGCTACTTATTAAAGCATCAAAGAATTAAAAATATCATCTTTGTAAACAAATAAATCGGCTGCTACCATCAATCACACCCATAGCTAGAGTAATAACTACGTTCTATAACAATCCAAAGGCAAATAAGAAAGGAACAGAACTTTAAAATGAGAGAAATGCAGATGGAAGTGATCTGTGTAATGGTAATGAATGACTAGCTAGTAGTGAACCTTTGACAGCTACTGCGTAATTTAAAACCGAGGCTACGGGCCAGAAAGTAAGTTCAGCACCAACCAAGCCACCAACTAAAGTGTAAGCCAACTATTTAGCGCGGCACAAACAGTTCATTACAGCACCGAACGGACCGGCGGCGGAGAGCGGCGTGCCGTCCGCCTGAGCAATCAATAACGTGTTGTTGGCGGGATTGTGCGATCGTAAATTAAAAGCGGGAAGCGCCCGCTTCGAGGCAGGACTCCGTAATTTATATTAAATATTTCGAGCTGGATTTACGCTGACGAATTTACTGGCTGGATTTTGTCGATACGCTGAATTTTTGGGTCAAATACGTTAATGCACTCATGCGTTAATTGGATATTCATCTCATTGTACATTTTAGACTTTCTCGCTTTGTAATATTATTACTTACTTATATTGCAAGTGTAAACGAAACGTGTCGTCGAGCAATGGTAAACAAAAATATTCGCCTGTAAGGCCTAGGTTTAAGAAAGTATTAATATTCACCTCATTAAAGACAATTTAATACCTAAGTATTTCGGTGATTATGCCTGTTGCGTTCGTGTCGAAAGTCTAACTTGCTAGAATTAAGAAATCTATTTTACTGTAGTTTGGTTATTGTTGAAAATGTTGACTAGATTTTGTTCATGTCACATGAGTAGGTAAGTATAAGTATGATATACTTGCTTGCCTTTTATTATCCTCTTTGTCTTTGAAAATGTCATCACATTTCATTTGAGATATTTCATTCCTATGATGTTAGTAAATGTTACCGTTCACTAGGCGTAATTAGCTGCAGTAAAAACCTATATATAGGCCTCAGAGTTCAGGTGGAACCGTAAGAGTAAAAAACATGAGTTTTCCGAAGCGTAAGTACAGGTTATTACGATACCACTGGCTTTTCATTGAAGGAAAACATAGTAAGGAAACCTGCAAACGCCCAAGATAAGAATTTCTATTCTAACGCGTATGTGAAGTCAACAAATAAACCCTAAAAAAAGTAATAAATAAAAAGTAAGATAAGAGCAAAAACCATAAGTCAGTCCATAAAATTACTCCAATGTCGGAGTTTAATCAAAGATTTCCTCAACAAATCCCAGCAAAAAGTATCAAGTCTGCTCAAGACGGGAGCCTGTACCCGGCGCGACGGCTTGCGAGAATTAATGACGGGCTGGTCGAACCGTTGGAGCGAAAGAAGTTCGTACGCCACCCCACTTCGCGTCACCGGCACCGAGCGTCTGCCTCTATATTTGTAGCGCCACGCTTCACTTCACTCGAGCTTCGACACTTGGCATTGACAAGGCAGACACAGGATAAATATGAGTCGTATAGATCGAGCCCCTGTCGTCCCATGTTACCAATGGGTTTTTCTCGAAACTTATGCACATTTACTGACTGCTCTCAAACTGTGAACGAAAACATCGTGAGGAAACTTGCATACGCCAAAGAAGTTCTTAGGCGCATGTGAAGTCCACGAATCCGTACTTGGCTAGCGTGGTGGACTATAGAGCTAACGCCCACGCTGAGCCCAAACAGTGGGTGCGTGATTTGTATAGAATCAAAGGCAGCAAAGCTGTCGTTTTAAAAAAATTAAGCTGAAAGTCTTGAATATGGTGAATATGCCACAACACATCAGACTTTGAAGTAGAACAAAGGCCTAATTAGATTTATGATAATAGAGATAGAAACTAAGAGTTACGACATTTATAAAATATTTATTTTTAATAAATCACATTTTCAAATATAATCTACGTCTGGCACATTGAACAACAGATAAAATATCTTTCGAAACATTATTATAAAGTCTATAGGTAATGTCTATTTTGAGGTATTTTTTTACTTTATTCAGCATACAGCATGTTTGACTTATTGTTTAATCATTAATCACATTTATAATTGTAAACCCATCCTACTTTTCACGATTGATAAATAGTTTCTATCACACCTAAAATAAATTCGTAATATTCAAATTGATTTCGAAGATACATTATTCGCAATGGTAACTTGTCTTTTTCCCAAAGTTTTAAGTATTTAAAATAAAAATAATCTAACACAGCCGAACACAATGAGATCTCTACATTTACATTGTAACATCGAAACATTTACTGACTAGTAATTTCCAAGTTTTTATAAACAGTTATGAAAAATGTTCATCCATCACTGAGATGATAAACATTCAGAGTATGTTTTGTACCACTTATTAGAAGAATATTGGCTCTAGAAGACATTTGAAGATTGTCTGATGACAATACTAAATTACACCTAAACACCTATCATATTTAGAAGATGTATCTAACATTAATGATACAGTTAACGATGAGCAAAAAAACTAGGTATAACAGAGAAATCCCATAAAAGAGACAGTCAGAGGTATGTTGTACATGAGCAAAATACAATGGACTTAATAATCCCAAATACAATTTGAATCCCTGCATATCCTTAGTCTTCTGCCTCTGATCCCTGAGAATACTCTAACTTCAAATCTCTGGTCATGTCCTCAGGAGAATCGTTCCGCACACGCGAGGCGAAGGTGCTCTGAGAAGCCATGCTTGCTAGGATACCGTTTGAAAGGGCTTGCACAGACAATGCCTCTTGAGACGGACCTGCGTAGCTGTACTGCTGATACACCGCCTGTATCCTCGCTGCGTTCACTAGCGTCTGTATCTTCAGCTGCGTATCCAAAGCCAGGCTCAACGGCAGCTTCCTCAGCTGGCTCGCAATCAGCTTTCCGAACATCTCAAACTCATTTTCATTTCCGTTCTCAGCATACTGACTTAAATCCTGTGGCCCGTCCGAATGATCTCCGTTCCGATCGTCGTAGTTGGTTTTCTTTTGCTTCGTTGGTATCGGGTAGATATTTGCCAGCGTGGCAGTCAACGGCGTGGCGATCCCGACGGGAGGATTAAAGAATGGCGCAGACGTGGACGACGGGAGGATTCCAAATGGCGATGCGGACGTTTGGTTCAGCCCAAATGGCGTACTCGGACGAGGTGACGGCGTATTTAGCACGTATGGAGTTGACGACCGAGTCGAGCTTCGTCGTTTGCGCGAACTCTTTTTCTCTGGCGATTTTCGTTCGCTCAAATCTTGTACCGCATCACTGTCATCGCTCGCCGCTGGCATATCTAGCAAACTGTTGTCTACCTACGGACAAATACAAAAAGTTCACTGTCAAGGTAAAGTTACAGCGCATGTGTAAACACAAGGCATTGTAAACAAATATACTTACGGAGCTGGGTGTGACGATGGCCCGCAGAAACCTGTCTGCGTGTTCGAACCACGTGACGCTGGGCCGGTACGCATGCGCGCCAGCCTTCCGCGCCGCGCGTATTTTCTTCAACTCGACGCTGTACGACGATCGTATATTCTTTATTTTATTTTTCAATTCTTTTACTGTGACATCGACTAGATTTAGCGCATTTATTATCTCCACGTATCCTTGCTCCCTTATTTTCTTATTCTTGTAGTGTTCCGATACGGGATTCCAAAGATATTCTCGTTTCTCGTATTCAATTATCATTTGTATGGTAAGATCTTCACTCCATTTTGGGTTGGCAAGTATGGTCACCATCATTACAGCATGCTAGTAAGCGCGGCTGGTGATCAAGCCGGATACTGTTGAAATAATTCGCGTATTTACGATAAAACGTACCAGGAGCGCAGAAGGGTGCGGGCGGTTCGCACGCGCGCAGCATACTAAAAGCACGTCGATGGGCTTGGGCCGCCGGGCGCGGGGGGCAGCCTATTTCGGGAGTAGCCGGACCACGCAGCCGCGTGCTGTGAAGCGTGCTGTTTCCTCTTCTCACCGCTCGGAGGCTGGGCCCGAGTGAAACGGAAGATTTGTGGCCGCCGGCGGCCGGGCGGCGCGGCGGCGAGCGCTCACACAACCATACCAGTATACCTACCTATTGAACTTGTGCGATTTGCGAACACCTAAGTAACGCTTCGCGGGTCTACCTTGTTATTATTTTCTATTACATGGTGGCTTTACCGTCGTTCCCGTTTGGATTGAAGACTATTTACGAATTTAGGGTACTAGGCACAGGTTATTAATTTGCTCAAACAATAATGACGTATTCGCACTCCATCAGCTGTTGTCTCAATCGACGAACCAGTTATATTAGTTTAAAACTGACCCTAATGACTCTAGAAAACCTTTCACGTTTTTACTTTTAATTGTATTAAAATTTTCAAAAAATTTATGTGACGGTTATTATTAACCGACGTTTATGGGTCACAATATGAAAGCCAAGGACGTTGCAATTTTTTTTCAACTTAACTTGTGCCTAGAAAGTCACAGATCGTTGCGGACACTTGCGGGGCAGCGTGGCGGGCGCGGCACTGCCTACCTACACCATCTGTGCTTACACCTACCTGGGAACCGGAGCGGCGCGGCCGGCGCGGGCGGGCGGCATCGTCTCATCGGTCGTCAGTAATACATATTATACAGGTGACTTCAAATTGGTTAGAAATTATCAAGATATAATTATTGTAGGAGGTACCTACCTATCTGATAATTATCATTAAATTATCCATGATGATTTTTGGTTTTGTCTCTTCACTTTTTGCCGAGAAATGAATATACCTACATATTTACTAAATATATGTATGTATGTATGCTTTGTAGATGGAACACGCTTTTTTAAGTAGGACGACATAAATTGCAGTAGATGCGTCCCTGTGTTGTTATTACACTGCATTACTGTCGTCTGTCATTAGCATACACGTGACCTGCGGCCCGCGGCGCGCGCGCCCGCCCGAGGGTCGGTCGGTATTGACATAGGTTGTTATTTGTATGGAGAGGGAGTCATGTCTTTGACAGGATTAAAAGATGCACTTAAAAGCTTTTAAATTAAGAGTGTCAATTTTATAATCTGTATTACTAGGTGTTGCCCGCAGCTTTGCTCGCGTGGAAAAGTTTTTCCCGCGGGAACACCGCATTGCACCGCATGTATTCCATATGCAATGTCCGGACTTCAGACACGCGCGGCCTGCGTTTGCATATTGAGGCTGCGGGCTGCGGTGGCGTCTGGGATACGCTTAATGGCGGCCCGCGCGCGGGACATTTCATTTTGTCAAAAATTGTACTTAGGGGCCGTCAATTAATCACGTGAGGCTTGAAAGGGGGGTTTGACAAAAATCACGAAATGTCACAAGGGGGGGGGGGTGTAGTAAGATATCACATGTATTTATTTCTTCATTATTTTTTCAAACGCGCGATTTTTTAATCGAAAAGCGCCGTGTAGTGTGACCTTGATTCGCCGTTGCTAAGTACAATATATGTTTTTCGCGTGATTACACCATTCGTTAATTATTATTTTTATGCCAATCAAAAACAACCTTTCTGTCTAGACATTTTTATCATGTTCCTTAATTTCAGAATAAAATAAGATTATACTTTATACCTGTATTTAAGATAATATTCTAAAATATTCTAAAAAAATTAAGATTTTTTGTAGATATTAAAAATACACGTGATGTTGGGTGGGGGTGGGGGATAGTCTTAAACCTCACCATGTATCACCAAGGGGGGGGGGGGGGGGGGGTTGGGCTTACAAATAATAAATAAACTGCATAATAAACATAATAAACTTGGCACCTAATAATTCAAATTCAAGGTATCTAACCTAACCTACTCAGTTCAATATTTTAGGTGCGCCTTTCAGGATTATTAGGGGCCCGGATTATTAATTGCCTTTTGTAAGCAACGGAGCCTATCTGTTTGTCCGTCTCGCCTTGTCTCGTTAACTCCTCACCCACTCAACCCTTAATGAGACACGAAACATTATTGATAACTCCAGCCCATGTACATATTATATTCATCACTATAGATAGGTACAGATGTCGAGCCGGTTGCGTCACTCACCGCACGCGAGCACATCTATCTACGGTGTCATACTTCCTATACACTCTATTTAACCTACTTTCAACTTTAATAGCCTGGATATAAGGCTAATGGGGGGGCAAACTTACAGTTGTCGACTTGATAGGTGCCGGCGAGGCCAAAAGACAGATAAGTATCGCTCTGCACTCGTCGCGTCGCTTTGAAGCGGCGCGGTCAGTAGTTTTATCACTATTCTGTACTTCTGTATATTTATCTTTATGATTATGATTATATGTAGTTTGCGATAATCTCTGTTTCAGCTGCTTTTTCATACATGTTGTTGACAAACTGACGAACGTTATGCATACCTATTTATTTTTTCACAAAATGGCCCTTCAGGAGCCGTATTTTTGAATCGCTCTCCTCGCTTCGAGCGGTCGATTCTACTGATTTATGTATCGGATGTCGAAGGAAAATTAGTACAGTCGATCGCTCGAAACGAGGAGAGCGATTCAAAAATAGGGCTCGAGAGTTGATTTCAGTGTCGTTTTGTATAATTGTATAGTATTAATATTTTTTTGTATTGTATTATTAAATTTGTATTGTATTGTATTGTATTAATCAGTAGTGGGACAACATCGATATAATACCGTCGAAAGTCGGTAAGTATACAACAATGTTCAATGAGTTCAATCATCATATTATCAAGGTCTGCAATTTTCCAGACCTTTATAATATGATGATTGACGATTGTCTGTATATTGTTAGAAGGTATGAAATAAGCGTACCTACTCGGCGACATATAATATATCTCTGTAATGCTGTGATTATAATAACATGTGCGGCTCTGTCTTATCTTGAACTCACATGAGTCAGGCCGCGGCGTAGCTTTCACCTGCGACTGTCAGAACCGTTGGTGATATAATTGATATTACAGGTGCCCGAAGATGAACAAGTGATTATAAAAAGCATAAATGAAATAAAATTGCTACTCAAGAGATCCTAGCTCTATGACATAAACGAATTCTTAAATGGCAAAAAGAAAGAAATAAATAAATAATACTAACTAAATTAATAATGTGTGCAATAATAATATACGGATAATAATAATAATAATGACTGATACTAACTAAACTGTTAACATTTTTTTATTTTTTTATAATTACCTAATTAAAATTGTAGTTAGTCCTTTCTACAGGGGCGTCCCTGCGGGGCGCTACACTGTATACTAACATATTTTTGTCCATTAGACTAATTACCTTGTACATACAATGTGGCATGCAATAAATACATGAATATTTGATAAAAAGTCTATGGTATATCTTTTTACTATTTTTTGACAGAGATTTTGGTGCTGCCAATGAGCGATTTTCCATAGGTTTTTCAGATCCTTCTTAGTTTCAGTATATATTTTATATTGCATGTTGCAAGGGGTTGCATCGGCGATCGGGAATACTATGCATTGATCTCAACTGTATCTCTCAATCGAGGCTTGAAAACTCCAAGGACAACCTCGAATTTGGCCAGTACGTACTACCATAGAGTTAAGATCTCTTTGGTGGGTTCTCGCGGCCGTAGCAAATTTTTTTGATTCAAGCGTACAGTCAACAATAGAGATAGGTAAGCAGGCACATTACAGAGCTCTATAGTAGCGCTGTACTGTGCCTGCTTACCTGTCTCTTTTGTTGGCTGTACTACTTATTAGTTCTTTATCAATTCTATAGCAATTGATTCACATTCTCTTGCTGACATTTTTTCATTAATAATGGGATGAAACAGTCATTCAGTGCCATCTATCAATGTATGTCTATTTAGAATCAGAAACAAACAGTCCTTTACCACATCATTAAGGTCTGTTACGAGTTTAGGACTGAGAAGAATGAGATTGAAATTGATACATTTTAAGGATTTTTACATCATTAATTTCATCATTAACAGCCTATTAATCTCCCCACTGCTGGGGCTCAGGCCTACCCTATCAACGAGGGCGTTCGGGCTATAGTCTATATTTTTACATAATATCGAATAATAATTCTGAAGCTACTTAATCTATGGTAATTATACTGGCATATAATATAACAATTGTTCCCAATGTGTCGGCGCTGTACACGTTTGAATTGACAACTATGCGTACGCAGCGTACGCATTACGCAGCGGCATTTAGCGGAGCGTACGTACGCCGCGCGGTGACATAATGAGGGTGACAGCCGACAGGGACGTAGCACCGACATTCGACCAAAAGGCTCAGGCCTGACATATCCGTTTTCGTAAAATGTATTTTTTCGCAAAAATATGTCAGCTATTCCAGTCATATTGAAATGCTGACATTTTGCGAAAGACGTGCTCACAGTCTGGAATAGCAGACATTTTGCGAAAAAATACATTTTAGGAAAACGGATATTTCAGGCCTGAGCCGACCAAAACCGTAACCAAACCTTCGGCTTTTGGCTTATAACGTTTTGGCCAAGATATGTAGGATTTATTAATATTAATTTATCTAGAATACCCTTTATATATGAACTGAAAGTTATTATTTCTTATTTGTAGATCAATATTTGAGTAACCTATCAATCATTTAAGTTTATTATTTGTTACAGTGAAACCCTGTTTTCAGTTTGATTTATGGGATTTCCCGAGTTAAAATTAGTTTTGAATAAACGCCTTGTGTCGAGTAACTATATAAATAACTGTGACCTCTTAAACCATTAAAAATATGAGATAAAAAACTATAGATAGGTACTTAGAGGCTGACTGTAGAATAAGATTATGTTTTACACTAGAAATATTTATATTATCAACATCGTTTGTCGTAATAAACTTGAAACAATATACCCATTTTTGTTCAATTATCATACTGGAACACAACGATTCATAAATATGACGTTTCGCGCCCAACTTCGCGTTAAAATATCCATCGGTTTAGGGAAAATATACCTCGATCCGTAACCTACGTGGCACAAGGATCTGCTTTAAGTGTGTAAAGCCGAAACCGTAACTGATGTCAGTCCCCTCACTAGTGACAGCGACGTGGGTGGATAACAGGCTGGCAGCCCCCGGCCCTTTGACGCGCCGCGAGGGGCGCGATGAGCTTGGTCGTTAGTTGGGCGATGAGCGGCGCGACCCGCGATGGATCTGAGTCTTACATAATGTGACACCACCTCAGAATAAAACCTCAGCAGCACTTATTTTACAAGTCTTTATTCAGTAGAGTATCGACTGACTGTTTTCCACACTACAGATTTCACTATAGTTAAGTAATATCCCCACCGACAACCGCCATTGGTGCAGACTACCAACCAACCCATACCAACCAGACAGTAATGCCAACTGTGGGCAGTGGCTCCAACTGCAGCAGGTCGCATAATTATCCGGTGATAGTGGCAACAAAGTTACATTGTCACTTTTACCGAAAAATACTGTAAATATTACAATAGTAAGTACTTCCTATTCAAGATGATTAATTTCAATTGAATTTTATTATTATATTTAGGATCCGAAACGAAGTAATCTGCCAGAGAACGAAAGCCTTTGACTAAACAATTAGCACGTTGACGTAGCAGTGGACGGGTCACATCTGTCGGAGAATCGATAACCTCTGGGATAGACGAGTTCTCCAGCGGAGAACACGACGGGGCAAGATGGGCTAGATGGAGCGACGATCTGCGTAGCTGACTGGATGCGGAAAACCAAGGATCTAGTTCAGTGGCGCGTCTTGGGGGAGGCCTATGTCCAGCAGTGGGATGATGATGAACTAGCTGTGCCCCACGGTTTCACCCGTCGTTCGGCTCTTCTCGTTAATGCTCAGTGATTACACTAAAAACCTTGCTCCACAGACCCTCTATGTAACAAGTAGGTACGCAGCAGACAAAAATATTATGTTGTCAATATTTTTTAAATGGAAAGTATCAAGACGTGTGGAGTCAGCACAACATTCGACAGTCGGCGTGCCCGAGGCGAGGCGCGTCACACTGTACTGTATTTTGTATTGAATGCGAACTTTAGTGTATTGCATGTGATGGCATGTGCATGCATATAGATAGTTTTGTGAATATGAACGAGTATATTAATGGTTTTATGATGAAATGCAGTAGAAACGTAGCCTTAGCTGCCTGACGTGATGGTTTTCTGCAGTCATACACCTGAGCACAGATAATAGTTACAAACCTGAGTTTAACCATAGTGTAAGAAATAAATTAATTACACTATGGTTTAGTAGTAGCCCATATAAGACACTAATAGTCCGTTAGGAACTGAAATGTGGTGCTTAGACGATTATGGGATGATTAGCCGTAATGAAATAAAAGGTTCGATTTAAATGCACTTTAAAATTAATAGTTTGCACGGGGCGGTCGTGACAACTCCAAATTTGCTTGGCACTTTAAAAATAATAGATCCCACTTATTAAAATTTTTGTTACCATAAAATTACCACAATTTTATTTAACCCCACCCAACTCCCCGTCATTTTCTGGGATAAGTTCTCCAAAGTATTAAAAACAAAGTGCAAACCATTTAAAATATATCCCTAAAATGAACAACAAACCTGTTCTAGGACACTAGTTACACAATATGTAAAAATATTTTTAATTCTGAGTAAGACTATGCGATCTGAACCTGAGTTGGTATCAAAACTTCAGTAAGAGAATCCTTAGGGGCAAACTCACCTCTCCGGGTGAGCTGGGGCTAACGAGCGCGGGTACCAGGGTGGCATGACATTAGAGCGGCACGCGCCATTAGTCGGCCGGGCGGGCGCGCGGGCGCCCCGGAACGGGCCCTATTTCCGAAGGAAGCGCGCCCGGAAGCCGCGCCGCGTCCGCCCCGCCCGTCGCTAAGTTACTCGTTGCAGTTATGTAAGCCTAGTATTTTGAAACGCTTTTGAGTTTTGTTGCTCCTAGTAGTTTCGGATCGGACACGTCCTACTCACCGGCACAGAAGTACACTATGAAACTCCATGGTTACGTCTCTACGGCATGTAGTAAACCGGGCGACTGAAATAATAAACTTGGCACCTAATTATTCAAATTGAATTCAAGGTATATTAACCTACCCAGTTAACTATTTTAGGTGCCATTTTCAGGATTATTATAGGTGCCCGGATTAATTGCCTGGTTAAGCATGTCAGTTTTTCTAGCATAAAATATGATTTAATTGACTCTTACCTGAAAATATACAAATTGTGTGGTTAGTTGGCAATTTTCTTCTAAAACAACTCACAGTTACAATAGTCAAGCAAGTCATAGCATAGTCTATGAGGTGATCGTCGAAACTACGCCAATCCTCCTCTGTTACTCGACTGAATGCCACCATCGTAACATCTTCAGGCTTTTCAGAAATCGGAATTAACTTCGTATTGTGTTATTGTTCAACTCAATCGGGTGGAGATCGCACATGTACGTCGGAAGCCTCAAATAATCATGTCCATAGCTTCTGATGAGCTGATCGATTTTGAATTTTTATACCATTCGTATTATGTACCAATTCTACGGTGAACGGAGATGAGACAATTAAGGAAGACCGGCTTCATACTAGCCAGCTTGCCATGCCTTATCTGCGCTTACCGGTATTTTTTGTATGATTGTTAAGCTAATAATGAGGTTATAATTAAAATAGACGTACCAAGTAACGGACCGAGTGGACATTCCGGGAATAGAACCAAACGGGCCTGATAACAAAATGTGTATTCTAAGAAAACTAGTAAAATACATTAATTGCGATCATCTCCGCAACACCATTTCGACTGTAAAACACCGCAAAAAGACCTAATTATGTATTTGGAGCGCGCATCGTAATGAATGCTGGGACCAGGGGAGCATTAATCAAAATTAAAAGTGGATTAGGCGGGGAGGACACGCACCGCGGCCCCAGTTTGCGGAATGAGTCGCGCGGAACCTAGGCGCGTTTTTCGCCGCACTGTTGACTTTTACATTTCAACTGGGTTGTCTGTTTGTCTTGAAACCTTAATTATGGGTTGTCCTTTTCTTACCCCTATGTTTGGTTGGGGCTTGGGCACTTACCTCACCGCAAGCCGTGAAGGTTGTTTTATGTGATCTGGGAAGGCGGCTTGTTGAAACATAATTATGGCAAAGTAAACACTGTAATTATGGGCTGGGCAAATTTTGGCAGCAGCGACCTTTAGGTACATACCGACCTACTGTGAGATGGACATAATATTTATTAAAGTTCTGAAATATGTACCTACCTGTTTCAAGTCCCTAAAGGAAATAGAGGCCCAAGTAAATAAATACGATTTAATTTAATTTAAAAATCAGAAATGGTATCGTCATCAACAGCCTATTAATGTCCCCACTGCTGGGGCTCAGGCCTACCCTCTTAACGAGGGCGTTCGGGCTATAGTCCACCACGCTAGCCCAGTGCGGGTTGGTGGACTTCACATGCGCCTAAGAATTTCTTCTTCGGCGTATGCAGGTTTCCTCACGATGTTTTCCTTCACCGTTTGAGAGCAGTCAGTAAATGTACTTAAGTTTCGAGAAAAAACCCATTGGTACATGGCCCAGCCGGGGATCGAACTCCGGACCTTTCGATATGATAGGCCGCGTCTTATCCCCTACGCCACTGACGCTCTCGTCATCAATGGTATCGTAGTGGCAGGTAACTTGGTTATCGACTTATGTACTTTACCATTGTTTCAAGTTGTTCAAATTGTGTATGTATCATTTTTTTAAATTACTTAGTATATTACCCTTAAGCCATATTCCTAATTAGCAAACCAGCGGTTACAGCACCGCAGTCCACAACAAAAATACGATACAACCAGAGCTAGTTGGCGGTTTGCAATAATGTTCAAATCCTCACTAAGTGATAGCTGCTTGAGTGGAGTTTTACAACGGGCAATGTTAAAACGAACTGAAAGAGTTGTTACCACGCTTTTATCTTGGTTTTCCACACAATCAGACAACCACAACATTTATTGTGTAGGTAAAATCAATCACAATTAAACATTCATCATCATCAACAGCCTATTAATGTCCCCACTGCTGGGGCTCTTAACGAGGGCGTTCGCGCTATAGTCCACCACGCTAGCCCAGTGCGGGTTGGTGAACTTCGCATGCGCCTAAGAATTTCTTCGGCGTATGCAGGTTTCCTCACGATGTTTTTCCTTCACCGTTGGAGAGCCGTCAGTAAATGTATTTAAGTTTCGAGAAAAAACCCATTGGTACATGGCTCAGCTGGGGATCGAACTCCGGACCTTTCGATATGATAGGTCGCGTCTTATCCCCTACGCCACTGACGCTCAATTAAACATTAAAATCCGTAAAATACATAATTTAAGACAATAAAATTGAAGAGACGAATGTGACACTTAGGGTCCCGCCAAAAGAATTCACCTATAGTCAGTTTCAGATAGAACCACAGATTCACTAGCTAATCCTTTTAAATAACACATCACGATACATCACGGAGTTCACACTAAATTACACCCACAAGCGCGGGCCGGCGGCCGTGATACGTGACAACGCACGAAAGATATCGCCTTATGGCCGCCGCCGCCGCCGGAGCCCGCCATATGCCGCCGCCGAGCGGGCCGTCAAATTGATAACTTGATAACGCCCGACCCCCCGGGATGCCGCGATCCCGCGACCCGGTCAGGGCTGTCACGCGTCCAGATTTATTTCCTGCCTTAGGAGACAGGGATTGTGTTCTCCTCGGAGGATTGTGGAAACAAAACTTTCATAAAATTTGATGATTTCTGATAATATTGAACTGTTACCAATAATTAGTAAGTTAAGTATAGTGGTAACTGTTACTCACTAAACTTAAATCCATTTATGTCAATGTCACACACATATAATAGTACGTAGTATTAGTATTACATAAATTTATTGACGCTGTATGTTCATTACAAAATAAATGAATATGAATATGAACATATACTGACATATTAACATAGTGTATTTAGCAGTTTTACACCCATAGCATTTAATTAGGTACTTTAAGTAATTTAATCATTTCAAATGACAGCACATCGTAATATTTCTGTACAAAAGTTGGCGGTATGACAATTTGTGTGTTGGATAGTGTTGCTTATATCATCATACAACTCCCGCTGGTTTGTACCGGGGCGCTGATATAATTCAAAGCGCGGCCAACTGTACAAATTGTTATAAGATACCTAATGAAGAGATAAAAAGATTAGTAACTCAATACCTTACATTTATGGCAATAATGTTATTATGAGCTTATGCCATCTCATGTTACTTTGTGACATCCCTAGTAGCGACCACGGGGTCCGCAATCCCGGGCTACGGGCTTATCCGTTAGTAAAAAGCATAAAAAGAATCGTTCGTCGTATGTGGTTTACTGGCGGGACCGCACCGTTTATTATTTTATGTAAATCTTAATTCCAAGGCGTATGGAACGAAAATATTTTCTCGCCAATCTTGTTTTCGAATTACTGTGATTCTTGGTATAAATTCACGTTTCATGAAAAATACGGGAAGTTGATTTGGAATCTGTAAAAGCTTGGTTGGCTTTCAAACATTTCAGTAATATTTATACCTATACTTTTGCAATGGCCAAGTAATGATGTAATTGCCAAGTAATGGACGAGTAATGATTTAAATAGATATACTTACTGATACTGGAAAGAAAAAGCAACAGATTATTTTGGAGCTGACAAAATAGTTTCTATCTTGATGCTACAATATCATAGGATACTTAGTAAGTATATCACTACTTTTTACTGGTATTATACTTATTAGAGGAAAGTCATTGGTCAGTCATGGACTTAGTAAACATACCTATTAACCTACCAATGCATTGGAGAAGTCGCTAAAGATATAACAGCTGCCAAATTCCATCATCATCTGCAGCCTAGGATCAGGTAGTAAAGGTAGAATCTATTTTAATTAACAAAGTAGCTAGAGGACTTCTGTATTTAGGATCTTTTGCGTTTAGGTCATTATGCGTTTATGAATTAGGGCATTATGCGTTTAGGGTTAGGTCATTATGCGTTTAGAAAAAAATATGGATTTAGCATCTGAACCCCTCTAATAATATACACGTAAACTAGCTCCCATTTATTTTGCAGTAGAATATTAGTTTTATATAAAAACTGGAATGAAATTGAAAATTTATTAAAAACCCAGAGAACAGTCGCAATGAATTAGACGTCAGGTCAAAACGTTTAGTACAACGTAACGACTCATTTTGCTACATCTCTTTCGCTCCAAATTCGACCCAATAAAGAAAGGGACGCATCGGGAAATGGAATTAAACGCGCCTGTCCTGGGACACTGAATGAGATCGTCCCGGGCAACGGGGCCTGCTTGGGGGCGACTGACGAATGCAGAAATAAAGCTCACGGAATAGATTTTCGGAGAGCCTTTGAGAGACTGATACGTTGACTCCCTGTACTATGGGATGTGAATTAGAAAAGATCATCATAGTTCACAAATAACAAGTATGAATCCAACAATGACTGGCGTTCGAAGCATCGTCAAAGCGGAATCCAATGATTTAGATTATTCAATAGATAATTCTACTTCAATAATAAATGGATAAGTAATAAAGATCATCTATAGATTCTAGAAACAGTGCTATCAATTGTATGGATTCTAGACGATTGATCGCGCGGCTTTGCACTCACCTTAAAGAATTTACGAGAGTCAATAATTCCATATTTTCGAATATGGACCAAAACATTTTTTGTGAAGACTTTTGCTCGAAGTTAAGTTTTGCATCGCTCATTAGTACGTTTCGGGTAAACATCTTTACTTGAAGCTACGTATGGTTCCTTTCTTACGTTTGTCTGCGGCCTTATCTTGACGAAGAACGACTTTTTACATCTTTGTCGAGGGCCTTCCGAGGTCCGGGCGAGGGGGCCGCGTCCCCAACTTCGGGACATTCGATCACGAACGCTAATTGGGGTGTGAATTTGCCTGCGGGCCCCGCCGAGGCCATCACGTTTTGCTTCGCCTCCCAAAATTAGAAGACGGCCGTATCTATGGAAAGACTACAGTGCGCAATCTAAATTTTACAACAAATCTAATTCAGATAATTACTGTGCTCTACCAAACTAACTTCAAGACAAGCGTCGAACGTGCGAGAGTATCATTATTTAATATGTAGTTAATTTTGAAGTTTGTAGAACTAAGAACTCTATTTTTGTCAATGTATATTATCCAAGAAGACTAATTTTGTAATTAAGTTTAGTTAATGTTGATTAATATGTAATTTGAATAAGATTATTACAATTTTATTCTCACTCAGCCCAGCTGGATGAGGTTAGCGCAGGACCGGTCGTCGTGGAGATCCTTGGGGAAGGCCTTTGTTCAGCAGTGGACGTCTACAGACTGATAATATGATGAATTTTATTCAAAGTTTAGATCAAATGTAATACTTTATTCTTTCATAACCCTTTAAGTAAGAGATATAGCTCTATGTACTGCAGAAAAAGAACAAGTATCACCGCAAAGCAAGAATTAAAAGTACCTATATTTACTTGCAAGTGACCAAAATTCAGGTTTATTTCACTCATTAAATCATTTATTAGTACTTTCGCTTTATCTTTTTAGCAACCGAAGTTATCTTTTAACGAAATGTTTGAAAATGTTTTATGGTCATAATTACAGGCAGACACGGTTGTTTAAATTATCTCCAACCGTTATTCACCGTATCGTAATTTTGGCAAAAAATTTGCTATCTGGACAAGTATCTAGGTTTTTTTATTTAATTATACGAACAACCCCTTTAAATTTGAAATTTCAATCGATTGTAACGGAGGGACGGGAAAAAATTAACACGAAACAGCGCAGTGTTAAAATTTATTTGACATAGTAAGTACTAGAATAGTACATAAACAATAGGAAGTAATAGAATAGTATACCTATTCTAGTACTTACTATGTCAATAAATTTTAATCGTTACATCTTTGATCTATACTTATAATAAATCTGTAGAAACCGTGTGTCTGTACTTTGAATAAATTTATAAAAAAATGAGTGTGGACGATAAAAAAAGAGTAACAGAACACAAAAAAGCGTTTATAAATTTTTTTGTCTTTCTGTCTTTCTGTCTGTCTGTCTTTCTGTCTTTCTGTCTTTCTGTCTGTCTGTAATCGCTAATCTCCGAAACTACTGAACGGATTTTCTTGCGGTTTTCACCGGTAGATTAAGCACAGCCTGGCGCAACTTATAGGCTTTGTTTCATTGAAATCGGATGACAGCGAAAAAAGTTATCGTCATTTACAGATAAATCATTTAACGTAACAAGACGATGTCATAGACATAGGAGATATCAGTGGTTTTTTTAACTGGGACAGTATAGGCAAGTCCGAAACCATAGGAGATGCAGGGAAAGTGTCTTATGACATAGAAATTTTTTGGTCAAGCGTGTGTTGTCCATAAAAATGAGACAATTTGCACATATTTTTTATAATGCGGTTCGACTCAGTTTCATGTAGGGATCACTTCATTATATCGGAAGAAAAAAATCTGAGCAGCAGAAGTTAGTCAAATTCAATAAAATGTTTTCTCATAGAACGCCAGTAAAAATAATTTTTATTATTTTTAAAAAATGCGTATCGACTTAGTTTCATGTTAGAATCATTTTATTGTATCGGAAGAAAAAAATCCAAGCAGCAGAAGTTAGTCAAATTTAATAAAATGTTTTCTTATAAAACAGACTGTGCAATGTACTTAGGAACTTACTACTTATTCATGCATGCCACCCGAACTCCAGCTGCTCCGATTACTATGTCAAAATTGTTATCACGAAAAAATACCTAAAGGTTCCTAAGACAGTTTCCCTGTATCTCCTATGGTTTTGGTTTTGCCCATACTGTATTAGTTAAAAAATACACACGTATAATAAAAATTGATATGAGAAGTCTTATGAGCAATAGAAGTGAAAACAACAATTTTTTAAATTTTTATCTGTCTTCACCAAATTGGATACGGTGTTCATAGTTTGTTCCTGAAGGTATGGTATACCTTAAATTATGGTGAAGGTACTTAGAATGATCCATTTTACCATTGGAAAATTATAACTAGACGATGTATGTCTGTACATAGCAGAGATAGGTACCTACTTCCAAAATCCACGCGGACGAAGTCGCGGGCAACAGCTAGTCGTTAATAATAACGATCAAAGATGTAACGGCTACCGCCTCGGCCCACATGCACACGTTCATCCATCAATGCTTCTGTAGCGGGCCGCGGCAGTAATGTACTATTTCTTTCTATTTTCCACCATTCGTTGGATATATTATATACCATACAAGTTGGTATAAGATAATACACGTAATGTCAAAGCAAGTACATATTTAATTTTACTCTGCTGAGGTATGAATGATTAGATAGATACTTTACATAGGTACTTAACATAGTATTGCTTTGTTGTTCGTATCAAGGTGCGATTTGTTCGTTAAATTCTACCTCATGTTTTAAATCTACCTACAATCAGCAATTAGGCAATTTGAGTTTCAGGAATATTAATACTTAGGCATTCTACAATTTAGACATTGATTTTAGGCATTTTGCGTTTTAGGCAAATGATCTTAACCCCTCTGCACTAATTCTAAATAATTTAAACGCCTTAGGGCCTCTTACACCGCTTGCTGATAAAGTCCCAGAGACCCTATCTGCAGGTTATCTGACAGATAGCCTGTTTTTTTGGTTTCACAGGTATCTGATTGCCTATATTTTATATAGTCTATCACACAGATTTATCTAATAGATTAGTTTATCACTAAGATTACTATCTGTAACAATATCAGGAAGCGGTGAAAGAAGCCCTTAGGATCCTGTTCCACATCGGTAAAATGTAAAATTCGTATCTGTCCTTAATATGGTTTTCGAATAAGAATCGTTTAAAACATTCAAAATTAGACGGCGGCGGTCGGTCGGCGGTGGACGGCGGGAGCAGCGCGTTCGTTCGCTCGCCATTTTACGTAGTATTTTTACGATGTAGCCGATAACGTTTACGAGCCGCGCTGAGTGGCGTCGCCGCGGCTCGCCCCGACTGATTGCATGCGAGGGTAGCACGTGGATAGGGTCGCCGCAGCTGCTAGCGGATCATCGATAATGTCGATAACTTACCGAATTTATTACTGAAGCTTGTAGTTTTATTGTCGGTGCTTGGTTGGTGAAACATTATTGCTATCTTTACCACAGAATAGATAATATCTTTACTGTAAGTATAGGTAACTAGTTAATTTTAAAAAAAAGGCTTTTACTTATTTTTATTCTTCTAGGAATATTTCTAGCCTTTGATGATCATCTTTTAGTTTTTCTTTCTTCTAAGGCAGGTGGGGTAAGAGGGACACTAGAGAAAGAGGAACGACCAGACCAGACTCGACTGGACTTCTATAGAGTTTAACTCTATAGTGTGTTAGATCTGGTTTTCTAGTTCTTTTTTCCACTTTTTTGTCCCTTTACCCCACCTGTCCTTATTTTCATTTAATTTTGTTTTGGAACATTTGAAACAGTTTTGTCGTTTCGATTGGAAGTACAGTCGACCTACTATGATAGAATACAGATTTAAACAAGGCCCTTCAATGATGAATCGATCAATAAACCCGTATTCTTATTACAATTGAAAAACTTTACATGATAAGAAGTGAAACTAAGGATTATTTATTTAAAAAAATTGTCGCCATCCAGTTAGTATTGTTAAGTAAAATGTAGAAAAGGTGTGTAGAAATAATTATATAATTATTTACGGGTCTTACACACGAAATAGTTTTATTTACCTTGCCCGACGTTTCGGCCAGGTTACACTGGCCGTGGTCACGACAGTCACGAGCTGATAAATTATTATATGAATAATTATATAATTATGAATACAAAGCGCGAAAGTCTAAAATGTAGGTGTGTAGAAAGGTGAAGGCTATAAAAATAAATCCAAAAACTATCGATAACAACGCCGCTAAACCGCCAGTCCTATCCCTGCTCGGGTCGTGTATCCGTGACACATCGTACAGTCGACGACACCGCTCGCCGTATTTTATGCGCCCCGCCGCGCGCGCGCCTCGCGCCGCGCCCGCCGCGCCCGCCGCCCGGCCCGCCCGCCGCGCCCGCCGCCCGGCCCGCCCGCCGCGCCCGCCGCCCGGCCCGCCCGCCGCCGCCGCCGCCGCCGCTCTCGAAATATATTCGTACCCATATGAGCGAAAACCAGCCGGCCGGCGGCGCTGCAGCCGGGTGAAACGAACACGACCAACTGAGCTCGAAATGTGAATAATGTAATAACAGCATCACCTCTCTTTGTTGAGGGCAGTAGTGTTACTGAAAGGTTTTAGGTTGAAGTCTGTGAACATGTTGGTAGAGAGCTACATGTAACACTCGAATCACCCAATACATACTGGATGACGTTTGATGGAAAGTTGACAAAGATATCAAACTTGCGACATACAAGTGGAGACATAGTAGTTTTAGACAGAATTGACGTCAAAAAGAGAATATTGTAGGTATTCCAATTTGAATAAACGAATTTTCATTTTCATCTTTTTGGAGTTAAAGATAAGACAAGCTCTGTATTATTACTGTGACTGTGACAATACATCCAAAATCAGCCTATTACGTAAAAGAAGGGAGCGACATAATGTTTATTAAACATAATCCCCTTTTTAAGTATCGAGGATTAAGCATGATGATGATAATGAGCCTAAACGTAACTTAATGTGAATAATCTCTGTAAGTATTATTTAGCTTAGTTCCTTTGTGTTGGCTTTGAATCATTGCAAAAATTATGATTCCGTTTAAGACGCTGCTTGGTATTGGTCAATTATGTGCAGCAAAATCTCTATTTTGGAAATATCATCATTATGAATTTACGATCGATCTCATTCACATCGTCTAGTAACATGGTGTATGCCACCATCATGGAATTCTTTTGAGTCATCGATTGCCCAAATGGGTGCTAGAACTCTTGTTTTTGTAAACTTTTGAATTTGATGAAGAATCATTTCGAAATATAGTAACTTATTTATTTATTTATTTATTAATCTAGTAGGTACTTATACACTCGTCTAATCCAAATTAGGAACATCTCCCGCACTACGGGAATTCGACCTGGATATATGTATAATGACAATTCACACATAATCCTCACCTGTCATCAATCATCAACAGCCTATTAATCTCCCCACTGCTGGGGCTCAGGCCTACCCTCTCAACGAGGGTGTTCGGGCTATAGTCCACCACGCTAGCCCAGTGCGGGTTGGTAGACTTCACATGCGCCTAAGAATTTCTTCTTCGGCGTATGCA
Source organism: Metalampra italica (assembly GCA_949699065.1). Taxonomy (NCBI): domain Eukaryota; kingdom Metazoa; phylum Arthropoda; class Insecta; order Lepidoptera; family Oecophoridae; genus Metalampra; species Metalampra italica. Next base: position 5,268,789 of record OX452991.1, on the reverse strand, counting down.
GGTTTCCTCACGATGTTTTCCTTCACCGTTTGAGAGCAGTCAGTAAATGTACTTAAGTTTCGAGAAAAACCCATTGGTACATGACCCAACCGGGGATCGAACTCCGGACCTTTCGATAAGATAGGCCGCGTCTTATCCCCAGGGCCACTGACGCTCTCACCTGTACCAACTTCTATAAATTGTACAAAGGCATGGTATATGCATAGGCATAGAGGCATTACCGTCATCGGTTCCGAATGGTTCCGATGAAATTTTCAGATGAAATTTTCACTTCGACAAACTTTGTCTATATTTTCATTCTGAAATGGAACATTAATCGGATGTCCATGTAGAAGAAGTCCGAATCGAAGCCTGATTATTTCTCTCAAATGGTCCACAATCTGCGATTGTGTATGTCTGTTTATGTGTCTCTTTATCTATTTTTGCATTCTGAAATGGGACATTAATCGGATGTCTACGTAGAAAAAGTCCGAATCGAAGCCTGATCTATTTCTCACCAATGGTCCACAATCTGCTATTGTGTCTGTCTGTCTATGTTTTCATTCTAAAATGGGACATTAATCGGATGTCCACGTAGAAAGTCTTATCGAATCCTGATCTATTTCTCTCCAATGGTCCTTTCCAAATCATTAGGCGTGAACGTGTTCACATGTCAATAACGTACGTTGACTCCTAAACGTATAACTCCAGCTACAAATAACCACACGCCTTTACCTGACATCGCACCACTCAATACCGCCGACGTATAAACGCGTACATGTATACAGGGTACGTGTGTATATACACGTAGCGCGCTCGTGGCGGGCGGTAGCGCCGTCGGATGTATAAAGTGGCGCGCCGGTGGCCGCATGACATAGCTATAACTTCGCGGTAGCATGACAAACAGCCGGCCGGAGTGGTGTAGAGACGACGGTATTATTATTACGTTATTATTTTTTGTTGTAGGAAATTAGAGGTCAGAGGTTTGTAATAATTAACAAAACGATGATGATTTATAAGTTTTATTATTCGAGCATATAGATTTTATAGAAAGAAATGGTGCAGGAGTTTTGATAAATCAAGCCAGATCTGGTGTGAATATTAGGCATATGCCGTACATGAAATATCTAATCTTATCGGATTTTTCTCAGGAAGAGGTCATCCAGGTAAGTTATAACCGAGTCTTAAATACTCAAAATACTACTTATGTAAATACGTATCAGTGTTTTACAACTATTTACAAGCCACGTAATATGAAACTAATAAAATACAATGCTACATCGACTGTGGCATTTGAACTTTTTCATCAGTACTTTAGTGAGAGTAATTTGGTAGAAACCCTTTGTTGGTTCTATCTATAATTCTTTAAAGTACTATTGTGTTTTTAAGTAAATGGTCAATCTTTTTTGTCGAATTTAATCTTTAACCTGCTGAAGTGTTAGCTGACATGTCAAATATCTGATAAATGTATTAAGATACAAAAGCAACAATTTTTCGGACACGAGCCAAAAATAAAAATGCCCAAAATATATAACCCAAACACTACTCTACAAATGTATTAGGCGCGCCCGACACCGGAGGGCGCCGTCGCTAAAGCGCGATACTACGGGCTCGCCTCCGGCGGCGCGAACCAATTACCCGCCGCCGCCGCCGCGCGGGCATTTACCCCCCTGCCCCCGGCGCGCCGCGCCCGCCGCCCCCTCCCGACGCGGCACAGAATTACTTATCTCCACCGCGTTTCTGCCAGCCCGGTACTATACCGCCAGGCGAACGCCCGCAATGCGATTGCGGCGCGGGTTTTTGTCGCACGATCATCATCGCATTGGTGCAAGTACATTATGAAGTGGCTTTCGTGTTCCGGGCTCCGGGATCCGCTCGCTGGTTTTACCGGTCAAGTCGAGCGGTGTTATTACGACCGGTCTGTTTTATGTTTAACCGTTTGCTTTATTTCAAAAATTTCAGGTACTTTCTTTTATTTTACATAAATATTCCCCGCGGATATTCGCAGACAAGAAGTTTCATTTTGCAATGATTTTGAGTTAATAGTCGTATTTGCTATGTGCTGTGTATACTTATTCTGAGATGGTCGGGTAAATAACTGAAGAAGTTATTCAATATCAATTAATTTATGTATGTCTATTCTGTTCTGTACCTACAATTTACATTTGTATATTAAGAGTCGATGGTATGTCAGCTCAAATTCAAATTTCCCCCCCGCATGCCTCTCCCACCGCCGCCGTCAGCGCACCTATCTCACTCGCACTATTTATGTAGGGTAAGCTACACAATATTGACCGTCCAAGATGGTTCTTAATAAAAAAAACACTATGTATTAATAATTTATTTACAGTCAATGTCAACATACTTTATAGCATAGAAGTACCACATCACCAAGTAACATTAATATCAGGCGTCTTTGTCTTTCAAAGAATCGTCTATTTTATAATAACAAATTGTTACATAATGTGATTTTTAAACTTTGTGTGCTTCATATTCAAGATAGATATATATATCTCCTGGTAGTTTGTACTATAGTGAAACCCTCATCATCCATCCGGACATCACCAGCAGGCGGCTGTGGTTTTACAGCGGGTTTACTTAAACAAAATATTCTCAAATCTATATTGACTGGATACGGTTAGTATATTTATTTCTTTAAACTTTTCTCTTAATGACTACAACGCAGATTATAGATCGAGCTAATACCTAGCTCTCTTTCGCAAAATAAAAATGGTCACTATATCTGCTGCTCGACCCCACAGTAAGATGCCTTATGCCATGTTACTGTGGCAGTAGCTGAAATATACTAATTTTGCGATAGCAATATCAGTATTTGTCAAATTTTTCTAACGGCATAGGCGGCCGAACTTAGTATGCCAGCTAGTGAAGCTATGTGGGGCCCCCATTGAAAAGATGAATCTATAGTTATACCAAGGAACACAATACTTTTAATAAATTCTAGTCTATATGTACCTAAAGTCATATTATTTTCTACATGTCTTACATTTGGTAAGCAAAATTTAATACATTTAGGCCGGTTTTCCTGTCACGCGTGTTTGCGCCCGCGTCCTGGTCCGCAACTTTTCCCGCTGGAAAAATATTTAATTTTGATGAAACTTGGTACAGTCATAGCTTATATCCTGGGATAACATATAGGCAACTATTTACCGCGGTAAACTTTTCCCGCGGGAAAAATATTTAATTTTAATGAAACTTGGTACAGTGATAGCTTATATTAGTGTGGCTGACGGAACGGAAACCTCCGTGGGCGAGTCCGACTCGCACTTGCTGGGTTTTTATTTTTACTTTTCAGTTCCTTTCTTTTTTCGGCGGTTTAATTTTTTTATTCAGTAGATTGAGGGCGGACTTGTACATTACTGTATCTGTTTTTCTCTTTTTGTGTCTGTAATTTTAAATGTGCAATAAACTGTACATATTGAATTAAATTATAAATTTAATTTTATTGAGAGAGAACAATCATATATGGACGAGTGTTGTTGCCTTGCCTTACGACACAGTCAAAGTCAAAGTCAAAAATATTTTATTGCATGTAAGTACACTGGGTACATTTATACAACGTAAATTTTTTTTATCTACCACCGCCTAGAAGTCTACCTATCAGCCGTGTTATGTTATTAGTACTCATAAATTGGATAATCCCGAAATCGAAATGTTGCCTCAGAACTTACTTTTCCATGTTGTTATATATGTTAACATCTGTTTTATTCGGAGCATTCTCCTTGTCAGAGCCATGGTTATTTTCGGATGCCCCTGATCGTCGTAATCTAATTTGAGAAAGATAAGTACAATTATGATTACGTATAATAATTTAACCCGATGTGAATTTTCTTTACCAAATAAATTATACTCACTTTAGTGCTTTACTCAAGTTTTTGACTTTTTTTTACGCCAACCAAGTCTTTTCTTTTTTTTGTTACCTTGGTTTCCCATTTTAAAAAATTCGTTATTATACTAAACGGTCGGGAAATTATTAAGAAAGATATTGGAAAATAAATATTATCTTCAGAAAATTTCTTTTGTAGTCTTCTGTCTACACGTCGTCGTCTATTTTTGTTCTGTCAAGTCAAACAACCAAGTATCGAAACAAATTACAAACAAACATCCAGTCATTTTTCAGTCAAGGAGACTGTACTCCAAAAAACACTAGGATAGCAACAAAGATGCTACCCTATTTCAAAATATAATTTGAATAAATGACGTGTGACGGGAGTGACAGCTGGATGGCGGCGAGCGACACGTGTTCCCCGTGCCACTGGCAGAGCGGGACTGACGCGGGGTAGGGAGATGCCATGCGGCTCAAGTTGGGCTGGCTCAAAAACGCTTAGATTTAGGTTTTTCCTTTTTTTGCCGAAAGTTATGTGTATTTTGTAAATTCAAATGTTATGTGATCTGCATATTAGTAAGTACAGTTAGTACTCAAAATATGGTGATTGTACGTAGCTTTATTACATAAAAGTAGCGAAAATAAATTCTTAAAATGGTTAACTTTGGAATTTTTTTTAATTGAGAAAATTTTAACGAACTGTGTTTTCGAAATCGTGAATAACTAGTAAAAGTCTTCTACTTTACTGCATATTTATTACAAAATGAATTATACAGTATTGTTGAAATAGCGACGGATCATCCGACCCGCTGTGAGATATCATAGCCCCTTAACAATTCATTGCATTCATTATTTTTAGTAAACATCCGTGGCTCAACATTTTAACTAACAGTATCTTTCCATCCCTAACTAATAGGTCATCCATCATTGTCGTTTATACTTTGTTTAGTAAGCATGAGTTTTCTAAAAAATAAATTTTCTATCGCACACAAAAGGCACTGAACAATCGTCCAGTTTTAACCAGGCAAACTTTATAATCCGGGTGGGATCGGCTGCGGCCATTGTAAAAATTACACCATAAATCCGGCCCGGGCCGCTCCCGACGAGTGAACGGCCGGCGCGGGCCGCGTCGTAAATTACAGCCGGAATGGCGCGGGCGGGGGACGGCCGGCGGGCGGCGGGCGCGGCGGCCGCGACATCACAAAGGCGCGGCGAAAAATATAGATAAGCCGCGTAGGATGGCGCGGCGAGCGGATGGCGCGCACTCGAATGCGTAATCGGCGCGCCTCCCTCGATCACCGGCCGGCGGCGGCGGCTCGCGCGGGCGGGCGCGGGCGGGCGCGGGCGGCGGTGGAGGTGTGAAACAGTTTGTTTTATTTATGCGCTCCTATTGACGTTTGGGCGATTCGGTTTAGTAATAGTAATGGTTACTAATGCATAATTTTCGTTGACAATTCCGCAAAATGGAGGCTCCCTCGTTGTTGTAATGCTACTGTAGTTGGTTACTTTTAGTTTGTAGTCTTTATTTATCATTTTTCATGTGAGTTTTATCTTAATTCTTCTATTACTATCATTTTATTTAACTTTCTGAGACTCAAGAGACTTTCATTTCTATAATGCGATGTTTGCATTCACGGCTGTTACATTTGTAATAATGCTAAGTACGAGTAAGCTAGAGTTTTTGTATTATTTTGGTGTGGTAAGCGATTTGACGCATGTGCTGAGCTCACCCTCGGCCGCGGTCTCGCCAGTTGGGTGTGATGATGCGAGGTAATTTAATTGCCGCGGCGACGGCTGCATCCGTTATTCGTCTACGTGTTTTTATTTTTTTGCCGCATTACTTAGCTTGTTTGGGTAGGTCTAGCTAGCTACAGTAAATTTTTCATTCGTGCATTCTCACCTCGTTATCGAGCTAAAGTTTTTGTGTACCTATCACCTGTTTCATTTCTTGTGTCAATTAACAACGTCAATCTGTTTATCATTTTAATTATCAAATTGGTGATTCATCATCATCATTACCAGACTTGCAACGTCCACTGTTGTTCACAGGCCTTCCCCAATGAACGCCACCACACTCGGTCGTCCGCCCTCCGCATCCAGCCGCTTCTTTATCGGTCTACCGAAATCGATGATTATTGAAGATGAATCTCGTGATAATTCTAAATATTGAGGTGCGTGCTACCTAACAGATTTGTCTCAATTACAAGGGCTAGAAGGATTAGCAAATCCATAAATTTTACAATTTTAAACGTCGAAACTAACAGGCATTTAATTCTGTAGGCAGGTGGAGCAAGGGCCGCCTGGCGGGCGGCATTCGTTTTAATCAAGCGTGTCACCCGCGCCGGCCGATTGCGTGATATATTATACCTGTGTGGTTTCATGTTAGCATTGTTTGGCTTTGTACAATTTAAATAAATATTCTGATGTGTCATCAAAAATCTAGTTAATATCTGAATTCTTCTTATGAGCCATATCATTCCATTCTAAGGCAACTCACTTAAAACCTGAAAAATGTCAGACCTCACTCGATCCACACTTTATTTTACTCAGCAGTGGATTCCAACCATCGAGATAGGATCTCTTTGGCCCCCTATGGGATTAGCTAATTTTTTTTATTCAAGATTCCAACTCAAAGCACTCTGGCCTCATTTATTGAAAACGATTATATCAAACACAACACTTATAATCGAGTAACCGAACAACCTCGACTCATCTCATCTCGTTGCAATCGAAGGAATCCATCGATACTTTCGATACAAATGACCAGGGGAGCATAACTTTACCGAGGTTAGTGTGAATGATCCGATGCGTTGAACAAGGCAAGTGAAGCATCGATCGACTCTTATCGCCCACATATCGGTGCCGGCCGGCCGGTGTTGGCTTTGCGTCACGCGTCAGGCGTCCACTGGGTACGGGCGTACACACGCTCCAATGACGAGACCCATCACCATCAGAGCTAGAAAAAGTTCGTATATCGCTGTTGGTATGCTTGTAAATACAGATATGTTCACTGTATCTAGATTGAGATAAAGAGAAGACAACTGAATGATTTACGATGACAAGTTAAGAGGACGAGAGGTCTTTTCTATTACTATTCATAACTTGCTACTGCTGACACTTTATATCGCAGCACTAAGCTGAGTTGAGTGAGACTCTTTTCACGGGAACGACGACTACTCGCTAAGGAAGAAACCTAAATAATTTAACTTCTAGAGTTATTGTTTGACTGTGCGTCAGTTGGTCAGGACAGGACCGATTTTACAAGTTTTAATAAATAAATAATAATGTTTGGACAAACTTACACACGGCTGTTTAGTCCCAAACTAAGCCGAAGCTTGTAAATGGGTACTCAACAACTGATAATTATATACTTAAATACTATTAAATAAATACTTAAATACATACAAACACCCACTGTTGCCACTGTAACGTTTTTGGATGCTTTACCCAGGTCACAGATTAGAATTTAGGTTGGTAGTGGGGTCCTTAAATGATTTACGAGAGTAATCAATTTAAATACGTTTATTGTTCTTCCTCAGTCATTCCAGATGAGTTAGCTTAATTATGATCACTGGCCTCAAGGTGGTAACGGCTCCAGTAGCAGGATCGCAGGGACCCTCCGTAGAAAAATTCCTCAACACCACATGGGCTGTTGACCTCAAAATTCAGGTAACTCCTTGGTAGGTTTTCATCAAGTTCCTGATGGGTGGTTACTTGGTAAGACCTTAGTCAGGCCGTGGTCCCCTAGAGGGAATATCCAGCACAACACAGTTTAAACAGTTTTAAACAGAAACTAGGTATGTAGGATTTAAAGTACTTATTCGTTTAGATTACGAAAATATTTCCAAATTCGGTCACGCGCTGGCGACGGTGAAGAGCGGCATCCGAAAACCAACAGATATGCTCATCACACAAACAAATGTTGGTCCCGGGTGGGGATCGAACCCACGACCTCTGGCGCAGTAGGCAGGGTCACTACCAACTACGCCAACAGGCCAGTCAAATGATCAGTCGCCGTGGTCGTGAGGTCGTCAGGCAGTGTGTAGGTAGCTGTCAGCGGCTGTGCGGTCACCCATTGTTCCGCCCGTTTTTGCTAAAACCGTGCGCCGGGGAGCGCTCGGCGAATATAAATTGAATGCGAGCGTTTGTTTAAAATTTCACACCGCGCCCGCGTTGTCATGCGCACATTGATATTGGTCATGTGTCCGCAAGTACCGCTTTTATGTTTCCCGTCGTCTATGTTTGTGGTCCCACATACGTACATACCGTCGCCGTACTGGGAAAACTGGCAAGTGATAGAGGTAACTTTTCAGGATGAAGAAGGAACCATCCAGCAGACAATGCAGTAGAAGACTCTACGTCAGATAGCGCCACGAGTAGGCATCAAAATGTTATGTGACTAAAACAGTCAGAGCGAAATATTCTTTCGGAGAATGAAATGAAATGAAAATTGACATAAATGTACTCCTGAGTTTTCAATTTTTCACTCTAATGTGGCGGCCTTACGGGGTAGGTAGTAGTTTATACAGGATATGATTAGTATTGCATCCAACCCTGATAGATCTGTCTGTAACTGTATTGTTGGTCATGGAATACATGGTCATATCATAACAAACCCGCAAGTAACTAATACAGACGAATACGGCAAGAAAGTTTCCGTGTTTTCGAATAAAGAAACAAAATCGAAAATAACATATTATAACGGTCTAGACGTTACATTAAGACAGTGAAGTACTTATGTATAAGAGAAGTCTAAACTTTGTGTCGATATCAAACGACCTCTAGGCTATTTAGTCAAGGAACAAAGAAGCAAAACTAATACAAGAAACTGAAAGTTAAAAGATGAGACATAAGAATCTAAACTGTACGAAGTCAATACACACAAAGCCTATTTGGTTACAGACTAAACCAACTAACCAACAAACTAATTAGTCCGTCCAAAACCCCACACCTCTAAAAGTTCATCAAGTGCGCGAGACACCGAAATATTAATAACAAGCGGGCTCGAGCCGGGCGGGGCCCGCACCCGCCGTGGGTTCAGGTGAGACCAGCTCGCGGGCTAGGCGGCTCTTTAATAAACATGAGGCGGCAGGCTGGGCCGCTAATAATAAATGAGCGGCCCGTTGGCATGGCGGCGGCGGGCGGCGGGCGGCGGCTCGCAGGCGGCTGGCGCGTTTGAACACCCGCCCGCCATGCAAGGGAAACTATAACTTACACTTTATGCTGCCTACACATGTTATAAATATCCTTACATTACCTACCTAGTGTGCGCTTCGGTCTTCAATGTGTTGATTTCATACACGGCATTTGAAGCAAGTGGCTCAGTTACATTCCCAGTTTCGATTACTTCAACTTTTAAAGTTACATTTATAATGTCTTATGTCTAGTTACGAAATAGTACTGAAAGATGTAGTCTCAAGCTAGCGAGAATCTACATTACTGCATGTTTTATAGAACATCTTCGATCTCATCCTAGCTTTGATGTCATGATAAGGTCTCTTTTGTATTGTTGTCACTTGACAATCTTGGCATATTCAGAACAAAGTTTCAACATTATACAAATCGTAATTATGGAAGTGTCATACATTGTTTGGATATAAATATACAAATACCGACTAAAATGTTATAGTGTAGTGTAATATCAGTAACTATGTACACAAAACTAAATCTCTTTGAGCGTCATGTTTACTTGGTGTTTCGGTAACCGAAATCACCTGTTTTCTCTGATCCTGCTATAATGTGCCATATTGGAAGTACTTATCTAGTAGTAAGAGTATCACTACAGCATTTGTATTGTTTATTTGTATTTCTTTGTTTTCGTATCTATTGTATCCTATTTTGAAGAATGGGTACTGAAATAACATTATTTGTAACCTTTGTAAGTAAGAGTAATTTAAAGTTGGACTTTTCTCTCGTCGCGTCGTCGATTCTGACTGTGATTGTTTTAGTTAGTTATTTAACAGTAGGTAAGATAATTTTGATTGTAATAATATTTTGAACTTTTGAGTACCTAATTAGCTGTGTACCTATATGTATTTTCAAAAAAATTGCAAGTCGCAAAATGGATGAGGAATTTAAGCCTAGCCACAGAACGCAGACGCATCTTCCACGATGAATGGCCTCCATATCGGACTAACGATAATGACGCACAATCTCTTTAAGATTCATGCCAGCCTGGTACAGTTGTGGCACACTTCACCTGTTCTTTGATCTCTGCTCACTTGCTTGTAAACGAGTCGCTCTGTCTGATGATCAAGCTTGGTGCTTAATAAAATAAGGTCAAGGTCTCTTATTTCATATTGGGCATATCGTTCGATCATATGACGTATAACTTTGAGTCTGCACGATCCTATACTTATTTTTTACTATTTTGCAAGTCATTATCATCAGCGTCAATAGTTGCAATGATGAAATGAAATCTCTTGTAGCTTTATGTTCTCTTGGTGTTTCAGTAACAGAAATCACCTGTTTTCTTGTTGATGGAACTACCTCAGCTGACTGGTTGTTGTTGTCATTTTTGTTTTTGAGCTTGGTTAAAATTTTTGCCTTGCTTTTTAAACTAAAAACAAAATTTAAACAATACAAAATTATTACAATTAAGACAACTTACCTTTAAAGGCGGAGTCGGAATGTACAACGGCGGGTCATTCTGGGAACCGGTGTATATCTCTTGACCATCTGGACCTCTGGCGCACCCATCTGCATCCACAACACTGTATCTGCAGACGATACCATCGGCGGGCTTGGCGTCGTACCCTGGAGGCTTTCCGACATGAAAACCCTTCGCTTTAACCCAAAAGCGGAATTTCGAACTGTCGGAACTGTTACATTCCTCCCCGCGCAACGTGCGGAGAATTCTGGCGTACTTTTTCAAAGTTATAGTTTTAGTTTTCGCTAGATCTCCGTAAGTTTGTATCACCCACGGTTGATACGTCGAAAACAAGTCCAGTTTTGGATCACCAGTTTGTATTTTTGGTCTCTTATTGTTGTTCTGTTCATTTTTCTTATCAGTTTTTGAACTGCTTGGTGTTGATTTGCGTTTTGAAGGTTTTCTTGGAGTTTTATCTGGTATCGCTTCTTGAGTTAACTTCTTGCGAAGACCGCGATCCGAAATCATTGCTGCAGCCATTTTGAAAATTTTCACTTTGTTGTAAAACTATAGTTTTCCATATTATTTTGAATGTTCACCGTTTTAATTGGAGCCGAAAACTGTACACAAAATCTTTTGATTACTTCCTTTGCTTGGAACTCCTTTGTAGGTATTAACGATACGCTATCGTTAGCAGAATTGCCGGATTGTTGCCGGGAAAAGTTCCGAAACTCAAAAGTTTTGAGTCTCGCGTGCGTACAACTCCGAAGGAGAAGTTTTGACTGCGAACTTCGCGCGGACTTAAGGACTTTGTATAGAGAAAACTTTTCCCGACGGCGCGGCGGGATGCCAGGGAAAGAAGAATGTCGTTCGCCCCTTTACCCCATTATTTCTGATTACAGCATTTCTTCGCGGGTGACTACTATGAGGCGCCGTAGCCGTTAATACGTTGAATTGTGATGTTCAAAAATATTGGGATCATGCAACAAGTTAGTGCAATATTAAAATAGTTTTGCAGTTTCGCAAAAAGGATTGAATTTCTAATCTCGACGGAGTAATTGTCTGATAAGAAACCAATAACGCCGGAAAACTCTCGCAACAAGCAAAACGCCAGTAGAATCGGCCGAAGCCAAACTCCAATAAAAGTCAACAGGTGTCCGGGGCGAACTTGGAAAAAGTTTTGTTAAAATTGTCGAAGTTGAAAAAGGAAACAAAGGAGTACCGAGCGTTGCGTCCGGCGCGGTTAAACTGCGGAGCGTCCCGTACGGAGTTGGTGCGGGCCCCGAGCGGGGCGCGACGTGGGTTCTAGAGACGGCCGCTCGCGTCGGGCGCGCGCGGTGTACTGACTGAGTGGAGTGTGACGCTGGGACGCGGACGGCACCGAGTGGATGGCGTCTGGGACGGGCCGCGGTGCCGCGGGCGAGTGGGCCGCCGAGACGCGGCACGTGCGGCGGGACGGGCCGAGCCGCCGAGCGCTAATTGCCCACAAAACAATCAGGCCGATCGGCCGCGGGGGCTCCGCCGCGGACCGCGGTGGTGCTCGCACTTGCCCGTCCTGCCTGGCCAGATAACGCGCGCACAATTGTGCGGTAAATAGATTCTGCGGTGGTGTGCACACTACACAGAAGGGTTAAGGGTGTGAATAGTTCTCCTGCGTTTATACTGAGTAGATATTATTATTATTCTTAACTGCTGCTAATGAAAATTCAAAAACCCTGAAACACGTCGTTATTTATTTATGTTCAGTAGAAGTACTTTATTCATTTTTTCATGTTTATAACTTCAAACCAAAAATTATTTCTAAGCGGAGCGAGCTAACGTTATATAAAATAAACCTATGTTTCCCGCGGCTTCGTCCGCGTAGAACATTTTTCCACCGGGAAAAGCTTTCAAGGTATCTAAAGACTATTACTTACTCTGTGGTATCTATAGCAGTACAGCCTATGTGTTTTTTCTGATGTTTTAATCTATTTCATTAAAAATCTATTCCGTAGTTTTTGCGTGAAAGAGTAGCACCATAGAGTTAGTATACTAGCTATAGAGCGCGCGCATCGCTCATTGCCCATTGTGCCAAGTGTAAGCAGGTGTTCTATGGACGCTTCTATTTAGATTTTTTTTAGATCGTTCTTTTTCGTGAATCGTGTTTACATCTTGGCACTGCACATTTCACCATGATTACTCCAAATCTAAATAAATACCGGCGAGAGCAACAATCAGCGCTACTGACGTGTTGTGACTAGTAGCGTCGCCCCGAACATTTCGAGACTGTTCAGACCCGTGCTTACAGTTCAGACTTGCTAACGCGCGCTCTATGTATACTAACAACTCTCTGAGTAGCACCCATCCAAACATGCTTACAAACTTTCACGTTTATAATATTAGTAGGATGGAAGTGGAGTAGGAAGTAAGTTAATAACAATTTAAGGAACCCAATCCGATAGAATAGAGCGTCAGTGGCGTCGGGGATAAGACACGGCCTATCATATCGAAAGGTCCGCAGTTCGATCCCCGGCTGGGCCATGTACCAATGGGTTTTTCTCGAAACTTAAGTACATTTACTGACTGCTCTCAAACGGTGAAGGAAAACATCGTGAGGAAACCTGCATACGCCGAAGAAGAAATTCTTAGGCGCATGTGCACCAACCCGCACTGGGCTAGCGTGGTGGACTATAGCCCGAACGCCCTTGTTGTGAGGGTAGGCCTGAGCTCCAGCAGTGGGGACATCTTAATAGGCTGTTGATGAAGGTACCCAATCCAGTTCGAGATAGAGAAATCAACTCAAATAAGGCCGCGGACAGTTGTAGTACGTACCTACCCATGTAATATTCCTATACATGGTTCGTATGTATGTACATACATGTAGGTATACTGTTGTTTATCGAGCCCCACGCCGCGATATGGCCTATAATGACGCGAGCCGAGCACGAACCAGGCTATATTTGCGTGTAAAGCAGCCTATGTATATGCTATGTATGTTGTAGGTATCACATCTACGTCCACGTAGCAGATACATTCTACATGTGGAATCAACGGTACTGTATACGACAGAGGCTCTCAATGCCTTGGATAAAGAAGGTTCTGGATTTGGCTTGATGGCTACACCTTTAAGCGTACCCCAGACACACGCGGCCTGCGGTGGCGGTGGCGGCTTGTTGTATTCCATAAGCAATGTATTAGGAGACTTTAAACACGTGCGGCCATAATTTTGCATATTGCCGCCACCGCAGGCCGCGTGCGTCTGGGATACGCTTTAAGCCTTAACTTATTTTAATTTTTTTCTAAATATTATTATTAAGTTACCAACAAACTTAACTTTGCGTATGAACAAATCATCCATAAGTTAAACCTATATGCATATGTGATACTTACAATTTTTGAAATTATTTATTTAAGTTTGTAAGGAACCCTCAGAGTCCAAATCGCGCTTGTCCGGTTTTTTATATTCTATCTTCTCTTCTTCATATCGAAAGAGCGCAAGACAAAATGCGCAGTCAATTTAGTGATACGCTACAAAAACATTGCCGCGCGCGCACGGCTTCGACTGCGCAGGACTGGCGGCGCATTTAGAGGCGGGATTCTTTTTCAGATCGCCAAAGCATTATCGCCCCTTTCTTATAAGCAATAGGATGCAAATTGCAATGCAGTTTGAAAATACGTATCACCTTTTAGGAACGTTAGGAAACCTGCGCGCGCGCATCGGACACGAATTTCTTGCGCGCGCGCCGGCACGGCTGCGCGAAATGTGCGCGTGTTACCAGGCTCTCATAAGAAAGAAGACATAAAAACGCGGCAATTTTATCAGCATTCGGCGGGTCTTGCGCATGCTTTGATGCTTTCACCTCCAAATTATTCAACTGTAATCCTTATTGCAATTCGTCACGGTATGTTTTACCAACAACAGACACCCAAATATATTTTTCTACTGTTCAAGAAAAACTTCTTTAGCCGTTATGCGACCCTTGGAAGTTGATGAACACATTAGCCATGATTTTGGATCAATGATTTTTTGTTTGCTTTATAAATATGATTCTTTAACGATCGGTCGGTTAGAATGATCTTGTCCAATACCGATAATTTTTGATATTTGCTTCGATATAGTAGCCACACCTATGATGATTACTTTTGACTCCTCCAAGCTTTTTGAATGACAAAATAAAACTTAATGTTTTCAAGATTAACAAATTATTATTTAATTGTATTTTGCGTTGCTATTTTATATTTTTTGTTTTGATTCATCTCCTGACTTCGTAATTTGGTACACCTTAGCAACCTTATAATACAATAAAATTAGAAAAAAATTTATTCGGCTTTATTATTATTAGATTATTATTGTTGTGGATATTATCTGTGGATTAGCAAAAAGTTTTTATACGAATCGGGATGTCGATCGTGTTCGAAAATCGATGTTGCTTCATTAGGTCGACTTGGTACTAGAGCGGCACGAACTTTAGGAGATGTTTCACTGTCGGCTACGATTTGATATGATCCATAGATCCCAACATGGTCAACAGTTACGTGCGTAGTACAACCAGATAAATGCAGATGGCGCTGATTTCAATAGCAATGAGGTAATGTAAAAGATTATTATTAAATAAGTTTTCTCGGTAATTGACTTATTATTTTAAATCGTTTAATAAGAATGGCATAACAAAAACTATAACTTAACAAATAATAACCTAACCTAACTCGATTTAAGGTCTTTATTATGATAACACCTTGTTCTTTAGAATGAGTCATTGATTAATTGGTAAAGCGAAATCATTCTTTCAGTTCTTGTAATATCTCAGATTTTGTAATATCGATTGGCTCTTTTCGGTACGCAACGAAAACTAGTTGCGTAGCAAGATTATTTCTTCTTTTTCGCAACTGGATAAACGAAATAAAATCATAACACGCCGGCAATTTCCAACTATCAAACAAAACATGACAACAATTTTATTATGTTGATGATTTGATAGAAATTTTATAATTTTGGAGTGCGAGGTTTTAAGGTACATAAATTAAGTGTTTTAGGTGCACCTTTCTGCCGAGGGGAAACGCTTGAAGCATTCACAGTTCATTCACAGGAAGCATTCACAGTTCATTCACAGGTCAAAGTAAAAATAAGTCACTTCCGAGAAACGCAACCGGCGATCGGGAATAGTATATGGTGATCGGCGATCGAGAATACTAATGGTGATCGAAGAACGCAACACATAAAAATAATAATATTAACGAAAGAGACCACGAGTCTCCTTCAAATGGATGGAGTCGGTAAAAAGGCGGCATCATCTGCGCGCTTGCAGTTACGTGGTTTTCGAATTTGTTGCGTCGCTTTTATACTAAGATCTCATACTTCAGCAGCAGTGAATTTAATGTTGGAATGGAGCCGGCGCGTCGAGCCTCTATTCTTTTTATGCGCTCCTGATATCTGCTCGGTACAACAAAACCAGTCACGGGAAGCGGAGCAGCGTGCGACCGACGACAACGTCCGACACGGTCGAACAATAAAGACTGTATGAAAATTCCACCGAACCGGACCGTCTCAGTATACTGAACATGTACCTGTACACTTATGCATTCCTAATGGAATATATGGTAAGAAAATCGAAAACTGTTGGACTTGACTTTGGCAGTTGACGATGGCGATGTCGTAAGTGTGTACATGAACTGTTGGTATGTTATGTATTCCTGGTACTTGTTGTAAATGCTTCAACCCAACATTGGCACTGGCAGGCAGGTTGTTTGAAAGGGAGTGGATTGATTGATAAGAAGATCCTTCATAGAACGGACTCTTCGATCACCTAGTATATGGTTATCGAAGAACGGACTTCAAAAATAAAGGAGCAAAGCATGCAGCAAACACTAAACTTGCTGAACAGAACTCAAAGCACAGTTCAGTACACTGTAAAAGATTTTGAGTATGATTTATGATTATCATCATTACATGTGTTTATGTTAGAAAAGAAAGTTGAATCAGAAGAAATAATAATATGGGTATTGTTTATTTTGTATGTAATGAATGGCGTATAATAATTTAATTATTTAATACTTGACTAATTAAATAACAAATATTAAAATAACGCATTCATTACCGTAACTTTAAACCTTAGTTTATATTGTTGGTTAGTTAATTAGTACGGTTTAGTTTTAAAAAAACCGGACGAGTGCGAGTAGGACTCGCGCCTTGAGGGTTCCGTCCGTACAAACTTAATTAAAGACATAATTAGAAAATCGTTAATAAAATTTGTAGTTACAACATAAATGGTTATCTTGCTCATACACACAGTTAAATTTGTTGGTAAGGAAAAAAGTTTTTTTTGTGATGTAACTACAAATTTACGGTTATCGGATTTTTCCTTTACTTGTGTTAAAAGACCTTGCTTCTTGCCAAATTTCAGGATTCTAGGTCAACCGGAAGTACCCCACAGGTTTTGATGACCAAGACACTCAAAAATGCAGCAAAAAAGCAGAGAGGGGCGTGCCGAAGACGACGACCGACGCGATGGCGCGACGAGTAGCTGAGATTGAATTTGTTACCTCGTGTCGCACAACTACAAAGAGCGCATACTCTACAAGAAGTATTTAGTACATTGTAGGAAACACCTAGTTCTCATAGCATACAATCGGTCCAATTTCCACCACTACACTTATGCGCTCTTAGTACATGGTCGCTCTGGCTGTGCTACGCTACTCGCTACGCGAGTTTTCAAAAAGGCGACAAGATGGCCAACTCTTAATAGTTTTTGCATTCCTGGTACTAGGTGACGCAACGTGGGACGCGCGACCGTAGAGAAAAATGTTGTTATGAAACTGCTACATTTTATTTGGTTCGACTGGTTGTTTGTATGGATTGATTAAACAAATATTGATTGCAAAAAGTATCAATAACGTCAAATCATGATCATCATTATATTACTGATCAGTGGGTTTCATCATCACCTAGCCTGTCGGCATACATCTGACGTCCGTCCGTTCTTTCTTTCCATTAAAGCTTCCAGTTTCAATTCTTTATGTTCATTCCATCAAGTTTTTACAGATCCCATCCTAGATCCTAACAAGTGCAAGCCCTACTGAAGTACTTTAGGTAATTTGACGTCACGGAAATACACGACATGCTTTTCGATAATTTGTACAATCCGTTTATCCTTTCATTAGTGACACTACTGGCTGAGCCGCTCTGGCACGTGACGGCGGCGGCACAACTACCGGACTGGCGACTGATCGATCACGCCTACATACCCAGCGTGACCCGACGCTCACCCATCGGCTCGCGGCTCGACTGATGTGGAAGTCCGGCGCTAATATTTCATCTTTCTTCGTCAGATATTCGTTAAACGCAGATTTACAAATCTTGTAGACATGAACTCGATGAACGTAATTGATCCAGGTACTTACTTACCCCCGTACCATTCCGTGAAAACGAATGTAACCACAGAATAAGGTGTAAGCTACACCGTGTAACATAAACCATGTACTTTGCAACGCCTACTAGTAAAAAAGTTAGAAGTTATCAGTGAAAAAATTCTACCAAGTGTCTTGGGTGGAAAGGTATAACTTTTTTAATAAAATTTATCGACCGCCTCAAAAACAATAAGACTTTTGTCCTTTAAACTGTCAGTAAGCCACTAGAAATCAATGACACACCTATCTATTGTTACCCGACTGCGTCAAAACCCAAAAGGATGGTTATTGTGAGATTACAGTGTCGTAGTTGTACCGAAGTATTATGTACCAGCCCTGAGAACCAGTCATCGTTTACCTGCTCTTTAACAGATACTCAAAAATGTGATATGTATGAAGGTGGAAGCTACACCTTGAACCCTGACGTTTGAGTATAAACCCGAAGCTCCTAAGCATTACTTACCCTCATCCCTGAGAAATGAGCACTGGTATTCGTTTACTTCATCTTCATTAGAAGCCCAAGTGAGTGTGGGAGCTACACCATGAACTTTGACGTTGAGTTCAAACCCGATCGAACAAATGAACAACCAAACAACCCCAAACGCATACTTACTCGGTTCCGTCGTGGGTAAAAATCACAGAACACGGAAAAAGCTCGCTACGCTCAAAAATAGTGATGTTTAAAGTGTGATTATAGCATATTGTAGCACCTTACCTACGTAGCTGAGCAGCAAGCATTACAAATTATGATGTTTTTTCATCGTCAAATATTTCTCTATTATTATCTCCAAGTATTCTAATAAAAAAGGCAGTAGGTATGTATGTTTTTCAGCTTTATAAAGGGAAATGATCCAAAGCCCCCGACTTAGCTTGGAATAAAGCTGTTAATTAAAAATTGCAAGTACCTACCGTCAAACGTGACTAATTAGTGCCGACGCTTCACTAGTGGAGCCGGAGTCGTATTCTTTTTTAATTAAAAAAAAAAGAAGAACATAAATAGGCAATTTCTCACCGACTCAAACATTATACTTCTGATAAGATCTTTGGCGGTCTGCGTCCAAATTTCCGGGAAAAATTACTAACAAATCCAAACATTTACCTATAACCTACTCGTATCTTGCATCAGTAAACTTAAATATATATCTTTTAATAAGATATTTAAATTACATAAATATCCGTTAACGTTATTGCGAACATGTAAGTATACCATGAGTTGACAACGTCAATACTCCCTAGCGACTACGTAAATACTTATAAGTGCTATCTCTTTTTGACTAATTACAAAAGACAGAGATATGTAGATAGATTATTGACGTTGTCAACTCATCAGCGTAGTCGAAATATACATACATTGTGGCCAAGGCTTGTATAGTACTTTTCTCAAATAATTCGCGAAAATTCAAATAATATCAATAGGTACATATCAAAAGTTTTATAAAAATTTCAAACTAGACAGTTTAGTTTTAGACAAACGGAATGAAGGACCCACGTAGCCCACTGCGAAAAATCTTATCAGAATGGATTATTTTAATTTTGAGTTGAGCTCGAATAACATAGAGAGCATTTTGACATCTTTGTCCTTATTCCGGTCTCAATGTTCGAGATCAAAGCAATCACGTGGACCGTCAGACGATCAAACGACACGATTAAAGAAATTCTAATGGAATTTCACCAGATGTCCCGATTTAAATTGTCCCGCAAAACGGATGTCTCCATCCGCGACCATTTCAGGGAAATGCTCATTATTAATCTTTTGTGCACAAATTAAACATCATTTCGACATTATTTGGTGGGAGAACGAATTCTCCTGGAAAATAATTATTGAATAGACATGACTTTAAAATTATGCCCTCACCTAAAATAATGAGAGCTCTGTCGCATCTCAGCTGATCGCAGTATGCGCACCCGATGCTGTTGCTCGTACCCCGGATTTATTTATCTGCCTCTTATGACATCCTCAGTAGGAGAATGAGCTTCGATCATAAACTAACATCCGACGATAATAGCATAATACCATCCGAACTTAGTCCAATACACATTCCTTTATCCGGACCGGCCCACATGCGCATGAGCAAGTGAAGAAAATCATGCATCTTCGTCGATGATAACTACGGCAGCTGCTGCGGGGCGAACGTCGACGCGCGGCGGCCGGCCGGCGGAGGAGCTGTTCCTTATAGGAACAATTGTTCCCCTAGTACAAGGTTAGCAGCGCCTTGAAGAGGTAAACTCTAGATTAGATTACCGCGAAAGCAGTGCGGCATGGCGCGCCGGCGGACGACGGAACTGGCTAGTAGGAACAAAAATTGTTCCCCAGTACTAGGGTAGCTGCGTCCTAAAGGAGTAAAGCAGATAATACCGGGAAACCTAGTTTGAAATCTATCGAAATCGACCGAAGTTGCTCCAGTAACAAAACGGAGCAGGTTGTTCCGTCGGTTTGTGTTACGTTACTAGGTTCACAGAGGTTGAGAGAGTTTATTGTGGTCCACATGCAGCATCTCAATCTCTGATGATCCGTACCATTTAGCAACTTGTAGCATTTGCTCTGACTGTATTAGGAGAACAGAAATGTCCAATAGGTAAGTTTAATCTCAATCCTCTTTCCGTTTCCGAATGTTCCGTTCTTTTTGTTTTTTACACCAGGGCAACAAAGACTTTAAGCGTTATTTATGAATACGTTATAAAGTACATAGTTGTGAAACAATTACAATTAATTGTAATTGGCAATTATAGACATTTTAACAATTAATTGTAATTGTATAAAGCAACCACTACCACACTACTAGTACGTTGGTTTTCATCCGTCATCACCCAGACCCACCCCATATAATATCTAACAATAATGCGTACCGACACCGTAGAATTCCTACTAATAGGTATTCTAAATGCGCAGTATAGATGGGAACCTCCAACCTATTGTTTCTTTGTCGCTCAAAATCATGCCTCATAACGGCTGAACGGATTTTCATGAAACTTGGTACAATGATAGCTTATAACCATGATTATCTTAAAGGATACTTCATTATCGCGGACCAAGACGCGGGGCGTCCGCTAGAAGTAATAAAACGAACACTATCTACCGCTATCTCACGCACAGCACGTGATCCTAGAGAGGCTACCTTTACTGGTTGCAGTTTTTAGTTGGAGTAGTTCGATACCACTGCTGTCACAGTGCGAGCTACAAGTCCATCGAATTTTGCTACACATACCAGAGTTGCAGAGTTTTTAAGGGGCTATGATATCTCACAGCGGGTCGGATGATCCGTCGCTATTTCAACAATACTGTATCATTCATTTTGTAATAAATATGCAGTAAAGTAGAAGACTTTTACTAGTTATTCACGATTTCGAAAACACAGTTCGTTAAAATTTTCTCAATGAAAAAAAATTCCAAAGTTAACCATTTTAAGAATTTATTATCGCTACTTTTATGTAATAAAGCTACGTACAATCACCATATTTTGAGTACTAACTGTACTTACTAATATGCAGATCACATAACATTTGAATTTACAAAATACACATAACTTTCGGCAAAAAAAGGAAAAACCTAAATCTAAGCGTTTTTGAGCCAGCCCAAATTGAGCCGCATGGCATCTCCCTACCCCGCGTCAGTCCCGTTCTGCCAGTGGCACGGGGAACACGTGTCGCTCGCCGCCATCCAGCTGTCACTCCCGTCACACGTCATTTATTCAAATTATATTTTGAAATAGGGTAGCATCTTTGTTGCTATCCTAGTGTTTTTTGGAGTACAGTCTCCTTGACTGAAAAATGACTGGATGTTTGTTTGTAATTTGTTTCGATACTTGGTTGTTTGACTTGACAGAACAAAAATAGACGACGACGTGTAGACAGAAGACTACAAAATAAATTTTCTGAAGATAATATTTATTTTCCAATATCTTTCTTAATAATTTCCCGACCGTTTAGTATAATAACGAATTTTTTAAAATGGGAAACCAAGGTAACAAAAAAAAGAAAAGACTTGGTTGGCGTAAAAAAAAAGGCAAAAACTTGAGTAAAGCACTAAAGTGAGTATAATTTATTTGGTAAAGAAAATTCACATCGGGTTAAATTATTATACGTAATCATAAATGTACTTATTTTTGGAAAAAGAAAAAAGAACAACTTTATATTAATAAAAAACATCCTTGGTTTATACAAATCCAGGGACAATTACACATCACCGGCAGGCGGCAATGTATATTCGCGGTATGGTCTGGACGGGACACAGACATAACATTTGAAAAAATCCAACGCGATGACAAGTTCTGGAAACAGATTATGGAAGATAAATTAAATTTTTTTTATTTATCATGCATGTTGCCAGAGTTATGCGATCCTAGACATGTTCGAAATATGCCAATTCGAGAGTTAGGCGAGGTGTGACGACAAGTCCGCCCTCAATCTACTGAATAAAAAAATTAAACCGCCGAAAAAAGAAAGGAACTGAAAAGTAAAAATAAAAAGCCGGCAAGTGCGAGTCGGACTCGCCCACGGAGGTTTTACGTTCCGTCAGCCACACTAATATAAGCTATCACTGTACCAAGTTTCATTAAAATTAAATATTTTTCCCGCGGGAAAAGTTTACCGCGGTAAATAGTTGCCTATATGTTATCCCAGGATATAAGCTATGACTGTACCAAGTTTCATCAAAATTAAATATTTTTCCAGCGGGAAAAGTTGCGGACCAGGACGCGGGCGCAAACACGCGTGACAGGAAAACCGGCCTAAATGTATTAAATTTTGCTTACCAAATGTAAGACATGTAGAAAATAATATGACTTTAGGTACATATAGACTAGAATTTATTATAAGTATTGTGTTCCTTGGTATAACTATAGATTCATCTTTTCAATGGGGGCCCCACATAGCTTCACTAGCTGGCATACTAAGTTCGGCCGCCTATGCCGTTAGAAAAATTTGACAATTACTGATATTGCTATCGCAAAATTAGTATATTTCAGCTACTGCCACAGTAACATGGCATAAGGCATCTTACTGTGGGGTCGAGCAGCAGATATAGTGACCATTTTTATTTTGCGAAAGAGAGCTAGGTATTAGCTCGATCTATAATCTGCGTTGTAGTCATTAAGAGAAAAGTTTAAAGAAATAAATATACTAACCGTATCCAGTCAATATAGATTTGAGAATATTTTGTTTAAGTAAACCCGCTGTAAAACCACAGCCGCCTGGTGATGTCCGGATGGATGATGAGGGTTTCACTATCGTACAAACTACCAGGAGATATATATATCTATCTTGAATATGAAGCACACAAAGTTTAAAAATCACATTATGTAACAATTTGTTATTATAAAATAGACGATTCTTTGAATGACAAAGACGCCTGATATTAATGTTACTTGGTGATGTGGTACTCCTATGCTATAAAGTATGTTGACATTGACTG
Source organism: Metalampra italica (assembly GCA_949699065.1). Classification (NCBI taxonomy): domain Eukaryota; kingdom Metazoa; phylum Arthropoda; class Insecta; order Lepidoptera; family Oecophoridae; genus Metalampra; species Metalampra italica. Next base: position 5,245,584 of record OX452991.1, on the reverse strand, counting down.
TAAATAAATTATTAATACATAGTGTTTTTTTTATTAAGAACCATCTTGGACGGTCAATATTGTGTAGCTTACCCTACATAAATAGTGCGAGTGAGATAGGTGCGCTGACGGCGGCGGTGGGAGAGGCATGCGGGGGGGAAATTTGAATTTGAGCTGACATACCATCGACTCTTAAGCGCCAGTGTTAGTTGAAATGGAGCAATACCAACGGAAGAACTAACGGAGCCGTCAGATCGTGCTACATGTACCAAGGTAGCATCATTACAAGGCGTCATATCTAGTTCGAAAAGCGCTATATTGAGACAGCAGCGGCGCGGGCGGCGGCCACACAACCCAGGCCAACTAACGGAGTCGTAATCTTGCCACATGTACCAGGGCCGCAGCGCTAGCAGGCGTCAGCGGCAGAGTAAATTAGGCGGCGGGCGGCCACTCCGCCTCGCGCCGCGCGCCGCGCGCACTCAGCGATATTGTTATCGGCCCGCCCCGGTTCAATGTAGGGATGGCACTCGCGTGTTATTTGGTGTATTTATTTTATAGGTCGGTGTTATTTGTAGTGATTTTGTAGTTGGGTAGAAGAATAACTCCAGCGTATATTTGCGGTTTGTTTGCATTTTCCCTCGACACAAACCACAAACAGAAGGAGAAACAGATGTTAGCCATTAGGTGTACACTACACAGTAAACGGGCAGTAATTAAACAGATTATTTGATTATAAAAACCATAATAATCAAGATCGTGAGCGACGTAACAATGTATCGGCTAATCATCAACTCCACTGAACTTCTCGCGTAAGCGATAGTAAAATACGCTATTCCTAAACCCACCATTTGTCAGTTTGGCTGGCACCGTACAACGAGTTGGTCCGTCATGTGAAGTACCTACTACATAGGAATACTGTTTATTTAAAAATGTATTTTTGAACTATAAGCTACCATGGCCTGCAAATATTTTTGACTTTTGTCCACACAATTTAAATTCGACAAACACAAAAGCATTGTATGTAAGGAATGAGCTATCTTTGTCTCGGTTTTTTTTGCAGAGCATGTGCATAGAAAGCATCATCGCACATAATCTACTAAACACTGTGCTTGCTATTGTTATTTTGCAGACATTTTCAACCAGTCGTGGCAGTTTAAAGTCTAAACTACGGTCAAAGTTTCTTGTAATAGGGTTTTTTCTACATTAGGACTGCGAATAAGATACGTACAATACTGTTTTAATCATTAGAGTGTATACAATATTATGTAGTTGGCAACCCTGCGGTTGTGTGCAGAGCGAAGCGAGGCGCGTCGCTGCCAGCCCGGGAACAAAGCAGCCGCGCGAGCGGAGCGCCACTCACCGCATCGCGTGCTCTGCACGACACCTATGCCGTCTTGGTATTTGCATTACAAAAAAAATGACGAATCGGCCACCAATGTATAAATATAAAATTATACGTGGCGAGGTGGTATTGCCAACATAACCTCATAAAAATGTGCCCAAAGAAACGCAATCGCTTAAACTCGATTATGATGCATGAGTACGTACTGTAGAACTACAAATATTTTTTTATGCAAATCATAAATCTGTGTAATTATTAAATAAGTAAATAAAGAGCGTCAGTGGCCCTGGGGATAAGACGCGGCCTATCATATCGAAAGATCCGGAGTTCGATCCCCGGTTGGGTCATGTACCAATGGGTTTTTCTCGAAACTTAAGTACATTTACTGACTGCTCTCAAACGGTGAAGGAAAACATCGTGAGGAAACCTGCATACGCCGAAGAAGAAATTCTTAGGCGCATGTGAAGTCCACCAACCCGCACTGGGCTAGCGTGGTGGACTATAGCCCGAACACCCTCGTTGAGAGGGTAGGCCTGAGCCCCAGCAGTGGGGAGATTAATAGGCTGTTGATGATGAAATAAATAAATACCTATCACTAAGATAAACAGAAATAGATGAATTAAAAAGGTTGGTATCAAAAGTTTAAATAATACAAAATAGGACGCTGTGTAATGTGCCAATGCCAATGTCAACCAGCCGAAGGATGATTTCGTGTTGCCCAAGCATTTTCCGATGACCCTTGTAGCAGTGTTGTTTTTAAATGTTTTTTTTTACTTTATAATTGTATTGTTATACTTTTATATTGTATTATTAAGATCGTAATAAACCTAGTTATAAGAGATTGCTGTGCCATATCCGGGTGTCATGTCTTGTCCTAAAATAAATATAAGACCAATGTACATAACACATGACAATGCAATAAATATTTGAATTTGAAGTGCATGCACTCGTCTGAGCATTATGATGGGGCAGACCGGTGATTGTCTGTTCATGTCACACTTTCTGATGCGAAATAAATAATATGCAAGTATCAAGAAGTGTGTATCGCGCGTACACTACATTACCCAATGATTCACCCGAGGCGCGGCCCGCCAGCCGCCGCCCGCGCGCCGCCGCCCGCCGCCGCCCGCCGCCGCCCGCCGCATCGCGCCCCGTATTGTGCGCTACACGTACTCACTCATACATGCACACCATGCTGTGTTAGGTAGGTAGGGCCATGTTGGGTGGGCATATCTTTATAAATACCATTTAAGGTGTATTTTTGAAATATGAAAAATTGTAAGGCTAAAATCTATTTGTTACACTATTTTAAACTGTAGTACCTAAGACAGAACGTAAATTATCTATTCTACAAATTAACATGCCTGTCTGTTCTAAAACCATTTGCTAGAAGGCCTACCTATTATACCTTTCTTTAACACAGGTGAGACGTTAAAAAGTCTCCCGTTGAAGTCTTTATTAATGAGAGATGAAACGTCTTTTATAAAAGACTTCAACGAGGTGACGAGAGACTAATACAAGTTGTAATTTGATTCAAACGTGTCTAGAATTTTGCCTAGAGGGTTCCTCAATAAATGATATTAATCTATGCATGAATGAAAATATTTATGAAATTGTTCTTCGTTACACTAAACTCCAACACTGAGCTTAGACGTCATACGACAAATTTTACATAAATAATTACACAATTTCAAGTGGGCGATGAAGTGGCTATATCATACATAGGTACCATGTTATTGTATTGTATTTTTCATAATATCAGGCATAAGTTGATTGATTGATACGGCAGCGCGCGCATCTGGCCCCAGCGCGTAAAGTGAATTAGTTTGCGCTATTTACTGGGGCGAGCGCGGCGACCCCATTTATGTTTCCACTCATTATTGTAGTACGTACTTTTGACGCAATTTCTGCTTAATATAAGCGGCTGGCGTCCATTGGAGAACCTATGTCCAGCAGTGGACCGCGATAGGCCGATGATGGTGATGCTACATATACATAGGTGGACGGATAATTAGAAATAGGGCAAGATTTTCATATAATCGAGGTCACTTTGAAGCCATGGTTCTCCGTGAAAGATTTGATCGGGGCATGATCTGATGACGGTCGCCACGGAACCATGGCTTCAAAGTGAACTCGATTGTATGAAAATCTTGCCCTGTTTCTAATTATCCGTCCACCTATGTAGGTACACATATTGCATTATCGAAGACTGACATCTGATCAAGAACTAAGGCATTTTGGGGAAATTAATCAAAAAATGTTATCTTTTAGTTCATGTATTTTTCCTTTGAATTTTCCCATGTTCACAATTTCACTTATTAATTTAACTACACACACAACCATTACTTACCTTCTTATCATAATCAATGATACGAACGATGTGACATAATTGATTACCAGAGAAATTTGAATAGCAATAGCTATTCAATTTCTTTGTTGATTACAGTCCCCGCTTATCTGACAGACATGCATGCACGACAGTCACTGTCCTCCACTATTGTCCGTCTGTCTTCGTTTCTATTTACCCCGTCACATGTAACAATGACTGCCACGGCTACCAGGCTCGCATAAACTTCAAGCGCTCATTCATGCTGACTCTTGTATGTATTGTAATGAATGTTTTATGTTGTAAATGTAAGTATCTACCTATTATTAGTTAATCCGGCTATTTTTATTTGATTGTAAATTTATTCTATGTGATAGATATTATGGATGTGATAGGTTTTAGGTTAATTTAGTTTTATATTTACGTTTAGTTTTAGTTTTCTATTATTTTTGAATCATAATGAAAATAGACTGAAAACTTATCTATAGGTAATTATTTATTTATAATATTATTATGTTAAGCAGGTGCCTTCTTGTAAATATCCATGAGGTGACAACCACGCCGATCTTTTAAAACCCTCATGAAAATAAAACTCTAAAAAGTTAATTTCAGTCTAATGATTGAATCTTGCAGAGAAAACAATTTTTTTTTAATAATAATGGTGGTTTCCTAAAATCACAATTAATTTAATATTAACTACCATTTAATATTCGTATTGTCCTGTGGCTTTAATTAAGTGTTATCTTAAGCAAAAAATACTCTGAACAATTTATTTTAGTTGCAAGTTATAATAACTATGAATGGAAGTAAAACATATTACTACCGCCATCTATTGTTCAGTAGCGGTACTATTTTAATATTAGCCGAGCCATCTATCGTCACATTGTGAATTAAATCAGTAGTTATATCTATTCACCGTTAGATGGCAGTTTAGAATTAGTTCAAGTCGGCAAGCAGATGACTCTGTTAACATTTTCTTTCGAAAATGCCATTTAAAACGCGTCATTGCAGCGTATTTCAAGATTGGAGCAAAAAGTTTTAAGGTCTTTGGGCACAACACGACATGGTCATTGGAAAGTATGTAAATCGAAGTTATCAAAGAAAACGGAATCCTACTATTTATAAACGCGAAAGTTTATAAGGATGTTTGTTACTCTTTCACGCTGTAACGTCATCGTCTGAACGGAATCTGATGAAACTTGGTACAGTGATAGATAATATCCTGGAACAACATATAGGCTAGTTAACTAATTGTACGCGGGCAATGCCGCGGGGCAACAGCTAGATAAATAACTAAGACAAAATTAGAAGCCACGCGGGCTTTTGATTTCGATTATATCCATTAATTTCGGCTTCAAAAAAATAAAACAAGTAAACTTCATAACAGTTTTCTTTTATTTCAAAAATACAGCAGCGATCCTACTTAAGAGTTCATAAATAAATGAATCGGATAATATCAAAAGCGGCAATCTGACTTTCAACTGTCATTGAACTTAAATTTTCTCATTGTACGTACTTACAGAGACCAAGAATAGGACAGATCATCCTTTGATATTACACGACGACATTACATGTTCAAGTTTCATTTTAAACACGGAAAAAATGCTATTTTAGTAAATTATTCTAATTGTATTGGTATGCGTGAATGTTGAACAAACCTACATTACTTGTTATTATAAAAGGTACGGAAAACATAACTTCGCTAAAACCAAAAGCTTCAGTAAAATAAAATTGCTTGAATTATACATATATACATAAGGTAACAAAACACCAGTGTAAAGGCGTCTAGTATCAAACTTCCTTTCTTTTTTTTCACCTTTCGAAGGCGAAAAAAAAAATGGTGAAGTCAATTTTTTTTTCAAATTCCTTCAGTATCAGATACCGAACCGTAACGAATGACTGGTGTTTTGTTACTATAATTAATAATTATATTTATTCTAACAGACGTAATCAGTAAATCGAAACATTAAAACATAATCAAATAAATTAACAATGTTTCTGACTACATATACTTACAGTCCAGTTTATAACTTAAAAACACGTGTTAAAAAGCTAAGGCATGTAATAAACCGGGCGCCTAAAATAATAAACTTGGCACCTAATAATTCAAATTCAAGGTATCTAACCTAACCTACCCAGTTCAATATTTTAGGTGCCACTTTCAGAATTATTAGATGCCCGGATTATTAATTGCCAAAAGCTGCAGTCTTTAATATTGATTCCACGGAACATTTTCTATAGCATGTTTCTTTAGTTTATGCTTCTTAAGGTATTTCGAGTCTATGAATGCTTCAGCACACAACGTGCACACGTAGGGCCGCTCACCAGTATGGGTTCGGAGGTGAACCACCAAGTTACCTTTCAACGCAAAGAACTTCATACAAACTGAGCATCCAAACTTCTTCTCTCTGGTGTGAGTGAGCTGGTGTGTCCGTAGATGCGTTTTGGTCTTAAACCGGAGCGAGCACAGACCGCATGGATAGGGCCTCTCGTTTGTATGAACTCTTTCGTGCATTAACAGCATAGCTTGACTGGAGCACCCCTTGCCACAGTCGCTGCATTCAAATCTCTTGCAGTTTTTCTTCACGAAGTTCTTATGCGTCAATATGTGGCTCTGCATGTCCTTCTTAGAGGGAACGACCACGCCACACTCTGAGCAGAGCAGGTCCGCAGGATCCACCATGTGTGTACTCTCTATGTGTTGCTCCAGTGCCAACTCTAAAGAAAACATTTTCTTGCACAAAGAACAAGCATAGCCCAGCAACTTGCCGAGGCTCGTTGTAATTTCCTGCTTAACGGTCTTCAGCAACTCTTCCTTCACTTTCAAAAGCTTTGATTTAGAACATTCATTGGACTCTTTATGTTCTGTCAAAGTAATTTTGTTCTGGAAAGTTTCCTCACACTCATTGCATGCAAACGGATTCATGTGCGTGAGCCTGTGTGTTTGCATTGTGATCTTTTGGTGGAACCGTTTGAAACATACATCACACTCGAACTCTCTAATACCACTATGTATCATCATGTGCCGTTTCAGATTGTTTGGATTCGCAAATGTTTTTGAACAAATGTTGCATTGTGGCTTGACATTATTGTGTCCGTATTTAATATGCTGGGTCAAGGCATTCCTTCTAATTAGCTGACTGCAGAACGGACACGTGATGTACAAGTTCGTCACAGTATGGAGGAGCATGTGCCCTGTTAAAATCTCTGAGGACTCAAACCCCTTACCACATAAGTTGCATAAGTGATCGCCAGCGGGATTGTGTTTATGTTGATGCTTCTCATATTCAGCTAAGTCTTCGAATTCATCCCCACAATCACATAGAAAAGTACCATCTTCTTGCTGGAGTACTGTTGCTATGTGATCATGATCATTACCTGCATACTCAATGATTAATTCTGATCCGTCACATTTGACAATCTGAAACTGAGATGAGTCATCACCTTCACAGAATATAACTTGTTCTTGATTCAACGGATCACCATCATCAGCATCATCTTCATCATTAGCCATTACTTGAGCGTCTGTTAGATACTGAATACCGCTTTGGCCTTTAAGTAATATTGTACCATCAGAAGCAGTTGAAGTTAATATTTTAAAAATGTTTTTATTTTGCAGTTGTTGTAGGTCCGAGATTTGCAATGCAACAGTTTGTTCCTGGGATTCCTCAGTGTTTTGTAAAATCTCTTCCTGTGATGTGCTATCCTGAGTTGCATCAATATCCATCTGATGGTCAAACTGTTCATCATTCTCTGGACTAACTTCCTCATTTTCCAAGATAGTAGCAGGCACATTTGCTGGAACTTTAGTATTAAGGAAATCATATGAATTTTCAAAGACCTTTTCTTTACTGTCTGTAGTTGGTTGGAATATTTCTTCTTCCTGATAATGGTCCTTTTCTTGTTTAACAATAGATAGTGGTGGTTCTTCTGTTTCATTCTCTTTATCTTTCGGGTCATCAATGACTAGTACATAATAGCAATCATCGTCACTATCTGAGGGTTCTTTTTTGATGATAGATAAAAGTTCAGTGATCGGATCTAGAGTTTCAACATTATTCTTTTCAATGTTTTCTTCCTCTGGTACATTTGCTGCTTCATATTCTTGCCTTAATACGGCATCATGTTGGAGCTTCAATTCACTATCCATCTTAATGCATTGCTTACGGAACTGGTACGCTGCATTCATTGTAATGTAACAATTATCACACAGTCGCTGCGGCAAACCATCACTCTTGTCAACCTGAAATTATATGTAACAAACGTTAGTCATGAACAGAACACCAACTACTGACACACCAACTAGTGACACTTCGGTCAGTGTGGACAAAAGGGGGTGCAGTGAAAAAATTACTCGACACACATCACTCTTCCTTGTTAGCTCCTTCCAGGTACTGTCACTTGCTACAAGGGTCACCAGTAACCTAACGAACCTAACCAGAGCACCCCGAGCTCAGACTGCTAACTGACACATATTTTTTCACTCAGCGCTACAGCGGTCAGTGTGGACAAAAGGTGGCGCAATAGAAAGACTTAGAAAAATTTCACTTTTTTGGAGTACTGTCACTCGCTTCGCTTGCTCCAAGGGTCACCAGTAACCTAACGAACCTAACCTTCAGGGTGCTCCAACTACTAAGTGTCACACATTATCATTTTCAAAAAAAAATCCTCAGCTGCCTGTTTTCTCCACTCCAATCAAATTATGAATTGCAGACTAATTTATCGAGCAGTTGATCTATGTAATGTACCTATTTGATATTCAGTACACGTAATAAGTTTACTGGTGAAGGTCGCGGGACCCAGCTGGATGAGGTTAGCGCAGGACCGGTCGTCGTGGAGATCCTTGGGGGAGGCCTTTGTCCAGCAGTGGACGTCTACAGGCTGATATGATGATGATGATGAATAAGTTTACTAAAATTTAATTTAGAGCAGGAACGGTTCCGGCTACGATGTAATAATTTTAAAAATGGCTTGTGCTATATAAGATAAAAAGTGGGGAAATAACCTTAAAACAACGGGGATTCCTATTGGATCTTGTTTACCTCGATTGAAGTCACTTCAAGAAATTTCTCCTTCACATTCAAGTCTTCATCTAGCAAAGAGACCTTTGAATGTGGAGACAAACAGCAACGGCATAGGGTCGACCACGAATCCATTTCACAGCACCAAATGCATGATTAGCACTCCAGAAAATATCTGGAAATAACACCGAATTATATTTTGAATCCATTGTTTTGACAGTGAAATAGTTAATCAGAGAGTACAGTAAAGTATCCAAAGAGAAAAAATTATCTACGGACCTTGCCATAAATACGATCTATTGAAAATTATAGACAAGAAGAGCGACGAGCGACCAACGCCATAAACAAAATGGCGTCCCACCAAGCCGGACTCACAGCTCAGCTCAGCTCACCAGGCAGCGCTCAGCAAAAAATAAAAACGGATGTAGCGTCACAAGTTTCTTGCTTTGTATTGTGTCTCCTTCTGTTTAATAATGACTGAAAGAGACGTGACGTACGTGACGCACTCAGTATGACAGCAGCTTCTAAAGTTCTCAATAGTTATTACAGATGGCGCTAGGTGCGATTGTTGGTCTGTCTACAGATATTTAAGACCGTGTGGAAAGATTCAATTTCACTGAACAACGTGTCAATTTAGCAGAAGAAATTTTAAGCTAAAACGATGTGATGATAAATTATATTAGGTAACCAAAAATATTTTAATAATTACATAATTCTCTCTCAAAGTTTTTATGTCACATGGCAAGTCCAGTTATTTTTTCGTAACGTCGTCGGTCGTCGAGAAATGGCTGGCGCTATGTTTAAGAATGAATAAACTTTAGGCGGCAAATTCAAATTGAATTGTATATTCATGGCGGAAAAAGAATAGAATTATAAACCGACTTCGAAAAAAGGAGGTTCTATCTTCGGCTCAACATACGTACGTATGTTGTTTTTTTTTTATTTAGCACATCTTAGAATAAACTTATTGATTTATTTATGAATGACTAGATAAAATATGTCTGCATTGTCTTTATTATTAATCTAAATAATAAATAAAACAAGGTCGTGTTAGTTACACCTAATAAATGGTAATAGAAAGTTGAACTCAAGAACGACCGAACGGATTTTGATGAAACTTGGTACAGTGATAGCCTGGAATAACTGTACTTAATAATTTATCCATTAGGAAATCGAACCCGAAAATATTTGGAGCGACAGATGGGCGAACCGAAATGACGGACTGAAAGTAAACAATTTGTTTTGAGCGCTGATTGATTTAGACGATCCGCTGTTTGGATTTCGATCTAAAAATAATTGCTATTGATTGTTCGGAATACAGACAAGAAACTACAGTATGGTGCGGCCGGTGTAGGGCGCGCGTAAACTATAGGATTTATTATGGATTTATTGAATACTAGCTGTTGCCCGCGACTTCGTCCGCGTGGATTTTGGAAGTAGGTACCTATCTCTGCTATGTACAGACATACATCGTCTAGTTATAATTTTCCAATGGTAAAATGGATCATTCTAAGTACCTTCACCATAATTTAAGGTATACCATACCTTCAGGAACAAACTATGAACACCGTATCCAATTTGGTGAAGACAGATAAAAATTTAAAAAATTGTTGTTTTCACTTCTATTGCTCATAAGCCTTCTCATATCAATTTTTATTATACGTGTGTATTTTTTAACTAATACAGTATGGGCAAAACCAAAACCATAGGAGATACAGGGAAACTGTCTTAGGAACCTTTAGGTATTTTTTCGTGATAACAATTTTTTATAAGAAAACATTTTATTAAATTTGACTAACTTCTGCTGCTTGGATTTTTTTCTTCCGGTACAATAAAATGATTCTAACATGAAACTAAGTCGATACGCATTTTTTAAAAATAATAAAAATTATTTTTCACTGGCGTTCTATGAGAAAACATTTTATTGAATTTGACTAACTTCTGCTGCTCAGATTTTTTTCTTCCGATATAATGAAGTGATCCCTACATGAAACTGAGTCGAACCGCATTAAAAAAAATATGTGCAAATTGTCTCATTTTTATGGACAACACACGCTTGACCAAAAAATTTCTATGTCATAAGACACTTTCCCTGCATCTCCTATGGTTTCGGACTTGCCTATACTGTCCCAGTTAAAAAAAACACTGATATCTCCTATGTCTATGACATCGTCTTGTTACGTTAAATGATTTATCTGTAAATGACGATAACTTTTTTCGCTGTCATCCGATTTCAATTAAACAAAGCCTATAAGTTGCGCCAGGCTGTGCTTAATCTACCTGTGAAAACCGCAAGAAAATCCGTTCAGTAGTTTCGGAGATTAGCGATTACAGACAGACAGAAAGACAGAAAGACAGAAAGACAGACAGACAGACAGACAGAAAGACAGAAAGACAAAAAAATTTAAAAATGCTTTTTTGTGTTCTGTTACTCTTTTTTTATCGTCCACACTCATTTTTTTATAAATTTATTCAAAGTACAGACACACGGTTTCTACAGATTTATTATAAGTATAGATATAGATGTGTACATGACATGAGATGATGACTGAGATAAACGTGGTCAGTATTCATCATCATCATCAACAGCCTATTAATGTCCCCACTGCTGGGGCTCAGGCCTACCCACCCTCTTAACGAGGGCGTTCGGGCTATAGTCCACCACGCTAGCCCAGTGCGGGTTGGTGGACTTCACATGCGCCTAAGAATTTCTTCTACGGCGTATGCAGGTTTCCTCACGATGTTTTCCTTCACCGTTTGAGAGCAGTCAGTAAATGTACTTAAGTTTCGAGAAAAAACCCATTGGTACATGGCCCAGCTGGGGATCGAGCTCCGGACCTTTCGATATGATAGGCCGCGTCTTATCCCCTACGCCACTGACGCTCTACCGGTTTCTATATACCGGTTTCTTCATAATTACCGGTTTCTATTCAAAGCTTCCAATCTATGGCAAGAGCTATGCTCGGAGTTTCTCCGAAACGAGGTGACGCCAGAGAACCAAATCCTTCGACATAGCTCAAAGGGTTAGCACGTTGAAACGGCAGTGGGCTGGTCACATCTGTCGGAGAACCGATAACCGCTGGGGTAGACGAGTTCGCTCGAGTGGAGACCACGCGCGCACACTACCACAGAATAGATAATAGTAGACACTACTATTATCTATTCTGTGGCGGGACGCCCCCCGGGTAGATGGAGCCACAGAATAGATAATTGATGGAGCGACGACCTGCGTAAGGCGGCTGGCAGTGACTGGATGCGGAAAACCGAGGATCGGGTTCAGTGGCGCGCCGTGGGGAGGCCTATGTCCAGCAGTGGACTACTGCATGATTATGATTACGGAGCATATACATTTTAAAAAGTTTTTTTTTTCTTAGTTAAAAAACACTGTCAGTCGGATTTTAAAAATTCTTCTGCATTTGAAAGCCCAATTCTTCAGGACGCTATTTAACATCGCGCTACGACCCTTAGGAGTCCAGCAAAAGAATACAAGGCAGAAATAACTTACGAAACGCGAGCGAAGCCGCGGGAAACAGCTAGAGTACACTATAATTAGCGCGAAGACTATCACATAAGAATTAACTACTAGATTTTGACTGCCCTACAGTGTGGATTTATCTAAGGTAAGTACCTAAATTAATCTTAACTAAGTAGGTACTTACAAAAACTTTGAGTTATTTATTTCCATATAGGTTGTACCAAAATATTGATGATTCGTATCGATATTAATCTGAAATCCGAGCGCACTTCACTACACTACCTACTACCTCGGGTTTTCCATCAGCATGTATTAAGATTATCGGGATAACGGAATACCATTTTACATCCCCTCCACAAGACCTTTCGCGCAGCGGTCTGTAAAAAGGGAGAAAAGATAAATTGTAAATATTAAATAAAGTGGATACAAACGCTCAGTTGCCGATATTTAGATGATGGATGGACTCCGATGGGACCATTCAATCAAGGGCGGGCGCAAAATGCGCCCTCATGCCCCCCCAATCTAACCACTACCATTGGTCACCAAGTTTTATTTTGAGTTCGGCGGGGTTTGTATTCGGTCCTCACCACGGAGGAAATCACAGAAGCGTTGTTGAGTTCCGCCCGACAGACAGGCAGATAAAATATGTCGCATTATGTAAGTGTTTATTTAAATAACTATTTGGATTGCAAATTATTCGTTATTTTAACGCACAAACATAAAACATATTTAGACATATGTTATGTACAATGTTAGGTACATTGCTCCTTACTATGTTCTAGCAAATAAAGAACTTTGACTTTGACAGTGGTGGTATATAAAAAAATGATTTTGTATTAATGTACCCACACTGCTTACATGCCATAAAATATTTTTGATTTGATGAAATTTAAAAACTGTTTTAATTAGGTATTTCTTTTAATCGAGATGTTAATTAAAAAAGATATTGACATGACTCTGTCTTTGAGTGAGTTACAATCGAGAGGGCATAGTACCGACTATCACTAAACAGGATTTAAATAAATCTGTTGGTAGCACATTTTGGTTCGACTTTGAACATGGAATGGTATTACCTCGGTACGTGTTTCATACGTCATTATTGCGGACATTCGTTATTGTATCTAGTTACTCGCACTCACTAGAAGTTTCCAATAAGGTTGTCAAATATGGCTGATGTCATTGAAAGGATGACGTATTCCAGCTACAGCACCCGTCTGAATAGCACCTGTGCGAATAGCACCTAGCCTAGTCCACGAAGGGCACCGACCGATATTTTTGGCTGGGATGTATTCCAGCACTAAGCTGCTAAGTAGTAGGTGCTGTTCGTTGACAAAAATGTAAAAATTAAATTGAATCCCTTAATCGCTCGCCGTATAGCAGCCAAAAATATTGATCGGTGCCCTTCCTGGACTAGGCAAGGTGCTATTCGCGCAGGGGCTATTCAGACGGGTGCTGTAGCTGGACTACGTCGAAAGGATAAATGAATAGTTAAACTAATTGCACCATCTTCGATTGTGAATTAATAATTTTCTGCCGCGATGCGTTGAGTGCTTTGTCGAATAATCGCATCCATCCATTCGTTCCACGCTGCGCTCACTGCAGTGTTGGTTGCGCTTGCGCCGAACCAAACCAGCAAACAAAAATTTTACGTAATGTCGCAGAACCGACGAGTTTTAGAGTGGAGACCGCGGACCGATACGCGCAGCGTGGGACGCCCCTCCGCCAGGTGGACCGACGACCTGAAGAAGGTGGCCGGAAGCGGCTGGATGCGGAGAGCGGTGGACCGGTTGTAGTGGCGTACATTGGTGAAGGACTATAAACGGAAGTGGACGCTAAAAGCTGGTATGTTGATGATGAACAAAAGTTAGAGGGGGGGTATCGGCGGCGCCGCACGTGTTCACCGGCAAAATGATTATACAGTAGCTATTATCATGTCCATTGTACAAGGGTGGTAATTTACCGCAAGACGGGTCCGCAGTCCGCACACCTGCGCAATGTTGCGCCTATTTACATAATAGCGGCCCGCAATTAGCGAAGGGTGGCCCCTTTACATTTGGCGGCCCTGCAAATTATACGTCAACATAGTTAGATTTATTCAGACCATGTAAGGACCAAGGTCAACACCGTTACATTCATTTGGACCTGATGAGTTTTGGGAACTGTTTAATGCAAATTAATAGAATGTTCTTAAATAACATATAATTTACATGGAAAATGGTTAATTAATATTTGCGTGGGACACCCCTGCCAGACCCTCCGGAACCGTCGGTCCTTTCCCCAGACTTGGAAATTGAAAGCCGGAAGCTTGGTGAGAAAGGCGGAAGAATGCAGTAGCGTAGTGCGACTGTGGACGTTATCAGGCTGGTGGTGATGAATATATAAAATGTTTTTAGCAATAGGTAATATTGATATGAAATTGTATCCGAATGAAGGTTGGCAGTTTAATACATAACTTTTTCTATGATCATCATACATAATAGTTTACATGAATGTGCCTAAATATAATATTCTCGGAAAATTTGGGCCAGGAAGACATTGTGCCGTGGCGCTATGGCGCTTGAGAGTAACGCCGCGCCAGATTGATTGACAGATCTGTTGATGAACTGAACCAGGAAAGTTCGAATTTCTAGGCGCCCACCAGAGATCTAACCTTCATGAACTGAACGATACAAACGAAACACACTGATAAGTCATTAATACAGTACCAGAAGTAGCAAAATGTTATTATAACAACATTTTACCAGTACACCATAAGTTTCAAGAGATTACTAACAAAATTAGACCCTCCTTGTGTGACTCGGCGCTTACAACGCGATCCTAATTCGACAAACTAATCTACATGCAAATGCGGCCCGAGGCTTTGACGTTTTGTCGAATGAACATAAAATACCCGTATAGCTCGCAAAGGCCTTTGAAGTTATTGTTATTGTGACTACTATAATAGTACCTATCATTACGCTCAAGAGACGAGACAAGACTATTTACTGTTTGTAATAGAATTGAAACCAGTAAAAGGCATAAGATTCGATTCTATTTTAGCTTGTTAGCTTTGTCTATGAGAGCGTCGTAGCCGTTAGCAAATAAAATTAGATTTTCTTTCTTGAAGCTTTAACTTCTATAGTTTTTACAGGACACATTTATGTAGCGTTTCGGTTTTTTGAATGAATGATTTACTGATTGAAATTGAGTGAACGTTAATTCTTGAATGAGTGATTCGTGAGATGCTTTTTGAATCTATTGATTTAGATCAAAAACTCCTCTGAGGCGTAGACAGTCTACATGGTCTACAACGTAGAACGAAAATTACATATCTCTATGGTCTACAATGTCTCCAAAGACAATACAAACTAAAACAGCAAAGTGGCATTCGTGTCGTTCCCAATTGTTCTACTATTTGTTCTATCAATAGAACATGTTGGCATTCAGACAATCTGATGAACTAATAATCACCGATGAATGTGATGAATTTTTTTCTCTTTTTCTTGATATATGGTAGTGGTATTACATTCAGCCTTACTATTTACTTTATATAAAATAAATTGTGTTGTGTTAAAACCGTTTAGCTACCTATCTAAATGGTACCGGTTAAATCACAACAGAATCGGAATAAAGATTTATTAGGGTTCAAATTAAATTATAGTTTACAATACTAAACAAAAGGGGTCCGCATAAATTTACATATAAATTATAGTTTCAAAGTTTGGGATTAATCCGTTCGTTTCATTAGTTTGTAGCTGGTGGTTTGTCAAAATCCAAATTGTTTGAGTATTTTGATTCGATTATTATACGGAATTCTGAAAGGCAGAAACTTGTCTCAAACCTCTTGTTTCATTTCTCGAGTCTACCGTGGAACTGGATCTTATTTTGCCTTCCAGCCTCAAGACGTTTCCCTGGGTCGTACCTCGTGGTCCCAGTCCCAGCCCTCCTTGTGGGACCACGAGGAAATGTAGGCTACCCCATTTTAAAGTCTAAATCGAGAATCGAGTGCGTTTCTCGTAGTATCACTGTTGTTCTTGAAATCGTATTTTATATTTTTCCCGTCACTTTTCAATCTCCATAAAATGTTTGTCGTAAAATCGCATCGCGCTAAGCTTTATCCAAAACCAGGATAAGAAATACAGGGTGATGTCACAAGATGTAAACTGCTGTTTCGTTCTTACATCGTTGGCGTTGGTGATCTCTATTAATTAATCTGTGGTGGGCGAGATGCTGATACGGATCGAGATGGAAAATGGTACGCCAATAGTGTTCGCGATGGTCCTCTAAGGTTATCTCATTTCGTTGGTCTGGCCATCTCAGATCACATATCTAACAGTCAAATTACCTGTAAGATGATTTTTAAAGAAAAATAATAAACCGAGCGGCTAAAAATACTGAAACTGGCGGCTAAAATACTTAACTTGCGACTTTAAGGGCTTCTTTCACCACTTCCTGATATTGTTACAGATAGTAATCTAAGTGATAAACTAATCTATCAGATAAATCTGTGTGATAGACTACATACAATATATAAGATATAGGCAATCAGATACCTGTGAAACCAAAAAAACAGGCTATCTGTCAGATAACCTACAGATATGGTATCTGGGACTTTATCAGCAAGCGGTGTAAGAGGCCCTAAGTTTGGTTAGAATACCTATTAAGTTATCTGACTGAGTTTGTATTTTAGTCATCCGATTTGTTATTTTAGTCGCCCGGTTTATTATTTCAGTCGCTCGGTCTTTTACTAGTCATTTATACTAAATTATAATTATGATTATAGTGACCATTTCTAAGCGAGTTTGCCCGCGGTTTTTTCCGCTCCGTGTAGACTTAGGTAAATGACTAGTGCTTACAGTTGCACTAGTCTTCGACCATTTGTTTCCCGTGGTCCTACCGCGTAGTCCTACTGGTAGTACCACGGGCAATTCT
The DNA here is from genome assembly GCA_949699065.1 of Metalampra italica. Lineage (NCBI taxonomy): Eukaryota > Metazoa > Arthropoda > Insecta > Lepidoptera > Oecophoridae > Metalampra > Metalampra italica. The sequence continues at coordinate 5,228,530 of OX452991.1, read as the reverse complement.
TTTTGTTCGTGGTTCTACCGGTAGAACTGTAACAAGAAAATCATAATTATGTATGGGCATTGGTCCTACTAATTTGTATAGTACAGTCAATGTCAGTTCCTTTCGCTTTTGCGTCCGCTCGCTGTGTTTTTACTCATGAGTTCCGTACACGGCTGATGAAATATAATAATTACTTGATCGGAACCAGTTCCATACAGGTAAAAAAAAAGCCTCGTAGGGAACCAGTTCCATACAAGTAATTTAAAAGCCTCGTACGGAACCAGTTCCGAAACGCCGAAGGGATGACGATAGCGACTGTATTATTTTGAAGACATAATCACGTGAAAACAAGTACAGTTTTTCATTCGAACTTAATTTAGGACTTATTTGAACAGGCCACTTTATTAGTTTACCACAACTTGTGATGTGGAAACGAGACAGTTATATAAGCTGGATAACACGATAGACGACGACAGAAAACAATGGGGCAGTACTGTAACGGTATGCCCACAGTTTGTGGACCGCACAAAGGATTCGGGGTCACGATGAAAATGGGGGAAATTACCCCAATTTACGGGTAAATACAAGATTCGTTTATGCTACCGTTTTTTCTATGATTTTCTATTGAAATTATATGTAACTATTGATATTCTATTATGATGCGTGTGGTCAAACTAATACAGATAAACCTAAGTAACCTAAGCTTTGTGTTTTGTAATCTGATTTTCATTAATAATTATTTCAATAAGGCGTGTTTACCCCTAAATACGATATGTTACTCATCATCTAAAGAGATCCACGCTGTTAGAAAAAAAAACATGATAAAAACATATACGGGTCGAATTCAGAACCTCCTCCTTTTTTTCGTCGGTTGAAAATAGAAGCCGACAATGTCTCCCGGTATTCCCCCTTCCTTTCTTACCCTGTTACAACTTGATGATTGATGAAGCGAAACGCTTCGTGTAAATAAATAGTAGATCGTTCACATATCGAGCCATCGAGCCAAATAAAACCGAAAACCGACAGATATAAAATCATCCCAGCTTCGGCTTAATTTGGGACTAAACAGCCGTGTCTGAATTTGTCGAAATATTATATGGGCCAAGTCCCTGACCACGGTAATGGAAAAGGAGTAAAGGATTCAGGGAGTTGGGATGGCTGGACTTCCTTAGCGTCAGTGCAGAGATGTCACGCCCGTGTAAGATAAATGTCAATGAAAAGGTATGTCAATGAAATTACATTTCTGTCATTGTATACCCTTATGTTACATTTTTTCGCATTTAAATAATCACACTAACTTTTGTTTGTTAGGCAGAAATTAAACTTAATGGAAAATTGATTTTCCACCCTAGCAACACAGTGCTGAAAGAAAACCGCCGCCGGGAACGGGGAGCTCGGCTCGGCCGACCGACTTCAGTCAACCGCCGGATCTCGAGCGCGCAACTCTGGCTTGTCGGTACCGAGGCCGCCGAACAATCGAGCCAAATATAACCGAAAATCGACAGAAACCTCACATAAAAACATCGCTGCCGCGTACCGAATTCAACTGGTCGTTGTTTTATTTGAAATTTTACTGTTTTAATTTGTCGTTCCATTTTTAAAATGAAACTAGGTTGTGAATTGAGTGCCCAGGATCGGTTCGCAAAACAGGGATATTAATAAAAAATAAAAATAGGGTGTTTGCACATCGAGCCGGCTCATCAGAGGTGAGTTTTCTTTAAAAAACGTTTATTATTGACGCTGCAGTTTTATGTGGGTAATGTCTACAGATAGCGTAGAGAGCTTTTTGCGGAATGAAAGGGAAACAAAGCACCTTCTTTAACGATGCAATTTCTAAAGAAGTTGTAAACGTTACTGTACCATGTAGGTACGACTAATTAAAACATAACACACTACACTACGTAACTACCTAAGAAGAAAATTTTGTCAAATAGAATTAAACTTAGCAAAGAATTAAATAAAAAGTTAATCAAATTTATTTATTAAAAAAGTTAATAAGTAAATCGAATAAGTACCTAGGTAGGTACCTACTTAGTTTTTGGATCATAGGCAAAATAAGCATAAATGTGTCAGCCCTGAGTTAGAAAAAGTAAATAAATGTGTATGAATGGATGCAAGTCGAGCAAAGTAAAAATATATAAGGTAGGTAGATACTTAGGTTCTCAACCTGAAAGAGTTTATTCACCAAAAGTTTTTTCAAAACTTATTCTTGTTGTGACTAGGCAGAATAGATACTTAGGTACCTTCTATGCAAAGGTTTCAGTTAATCTGTGAATTTAACTTGTTAATTATTCGTGTCATGATAGAGGTGGTACCTATAGGTTAATAATTATTATTTCTATGACTATTTTAATATACCTAGGTAGGTACGTTCCTAGACTTTAATTAAGCTGACTTTTTTTTTAAATGTAGGTGGTTCTTTTAACAGCCACCGACTAAAATTTAAGGGACAAATGAAAAATTATGCATGATATATTTTTAAATGATTTCATATGAAGAGTAGGAGGAAATCTTTAAAAGAGCAGACTTTCCTGCTATTGCTTAGTTCGGAAAATGTTCTAACATGAAAGCATCAAGAAAATGTTCTCTCGCTTCCATGCTGAAAAGCATCAGGCGAGTAGAAATTATAAAGACCTAAGCTCAAAGTGCGCTCGCTCGTATACGGGCGTAATTGCTTCCTGTACGGGAAACACGACGTGTGAAAAACGACCTCCTTCCACCCTGTTGCTACCAGGCTGCTATAAATTTTAAGGAGCTAGTTCCAATTAAGTCGACATTGCACTTAAGGTACTCGTAAGTACCCTACTGGCGATGAAGAAAAAAATATATTTAAAAAATCGTTAAAACAGTCTTTTGCAAATATTTATAGTGAGACGTGAGCAAAGCTTAATATATATAACAAATCGTATATACAATTTCAGTTTTCCTGAAACAAATCGAAAAATAAAATAAAACCTGAAATTTTCATAGTTTTCCATCATCGTTCCCGTTATTAATCCAACCCATCACCACAGATTACATAACGGTCATTCTACTCCGAAACCATAAATCTGTTCAGGTTAAATATCTTTGAAATTCTTTCGGTTTGTGACTAACTGGTTGTAATTATGCACAGAAACCAATATTATCTGCATCAGGTAGCCAACACCAACAATCAATTAATTATAGATTAGTTAAGATCAAACTAACGTGAGATCGTCATCTCTGTCTACGTCATTTCTGTCTGCACGCAGTGACAGAAATGACCTAGCGTAGACAGAAATGACTATTAGTACAAATAGTGCAACAGTATCTCTTTCATTAACCGTTACATCAACTGTTAATGTAACGGTTAATGAAAGAGATATTGGTACAGATAAAGAAACAGACAATGAAAATGATATTGAAGGAGATATTAGAACAGACGATTATGCAACAGATAATCAGACATAATAAAGATTAAATTTTATATTAATGCTATTTTGATGTCAATAAACCAAAAAAAATAAACAGTTTTGTTGATTTTATAAAATATTGTTTTTATTTTTTTCCCAGTAGAATCACCCTTAATAGTTCCTCCATTACACTACACAGAATAATTAATAGTCACAGACCTTTACAGACCTTTTCATTACTCATACTCTGAAAGAAGGTCTGAAGTTGCCTGAGTAGCGGGTTGAAAGTAATACATCTCAGCCCTAGGGAGAATCGCTTTCAACTGACAGCTGTCAAATTAAAAAAATAAATACTAGTACTATTTTGACATTTCTATTGGACCATGGTCCAACTGTCTATACAGCCACTCAATTACAGCGCGATGTAAAATGGAAATAACATAAAGTTATGTAATAATTAAAGAATATATTTTTAAAAATGACTATTATAATTATTACTGTCAACTATTTCTTTAAAATAACATAGATTTGGGCAAAATATTTATCATTTTTTCAATGATGGAAATGAAAAATAATGGCAGAATAGCTGGCCGGCCACAGAAAAAAAAATAGACGGGAAAGCGGCAATCCGATCTTCTTTTGTTTTTTCGAGTTGTAGAGTTTTGTTTATACTTCCGTATAGCGGAGATTTGTATTAACACTCATTTTGTTTTTGTTTTTACTTTCAGTGTATTCTTAATGAAAACCACAGTGTTTCCCTCGGGTTCAAGACTTATTTAGAGGTCCCTCGAACTATTGGCGCCCTCGCTACGCGTCGGGCGCCAATCCCCGTCTCGGGACTTAAATAAGTTACTTTCACACCTAGGTTAACAATGTACTATTACAAACCCACACGTGTCGTAGCAGGGGTTTAGCTTGCGTTTGTAAAGGTTTACCAAATGTGTACATGCAACGGTTATGGTTTGGATTTGGTAATATCGTTCAGAATGAGCGCCATCAGCCCCCAGGCCCATGATCTCTTTCGTTCGAGACATAAAGCCAACGAGGCGGCCAAATGTTCTTTGTCATCATATCAGCCAACCGACGTCTTCCCGCCGCTTTGAAATGAAATAAAATTATACATTTGCAAGGAATATGGTACATACACATAGTCCTACATATTCCGCCAATATCCTTTCGCCCACTCTTTAGGTGTTCACAGACACACCTAAAGGGTGCCGGCTACCGCAGGCCGCAGCTTCAATATGAAAACGCAGGCCGCGCGTGTCTGAAGCCTCACATACATTGCGTATGGAACACAATAGGCCGCCACCGCTACCGCAGGCCGCGTGTGTCTGTGATACACCTTAATCGTCGGTCTATCTGTCTGTGGCAGGTGTAGCCTGCCCACTGCCACTGCACTAATCCTTTCGTCTATATCGGCCATCTCAGGAACTCTATTTTTGAATCGCTCTCCTCGCTTCGAGCGCTCGATTCTACTGATTTTCCTTCGACATCCGATACAAAAATCAGTAGAATCGACCGCTCGAAGCGAGGAGAGCGATTCAAAAATAGAGCTTCAGTTCTTTGTCAGATCTCCTAATTGCTGACCATTCCTCCAATGAAATCTTGCATATTTATTAATGTGGTAACCATTACGGGTAACCTGTGATCCGTTGGGAAAATATTTAATAAAAAAAACAGTTGCAACGGATCATATGATCGGTTGGGACAAAATAAGCACAATTTCTTAGCGCCATCGAATAATGTGATCCGTTGGGAACTTTTTGTGTGATCAGATGCAACTCCGAACGGATCATATGATTCGTTGGGAACAACCCTCCCAGCTCGCTGAGAATTTGAATTTGTGGATCAGGGAGGATGTCTTTAATAAAAGCACATTTTCATACTTCAGAGTAATTCCGCAAAGTGTAAGCAGGCGCAACATTCATATTCATTAACGCGGGATTAGACTTGTAAATACGTAGGTACTTCCGTAAGCTAAGCTTAAACCTAACCCTTGACACTTTACATTGTTTCATTTTGTTGACAGCGATATATATTTTCGCCAACCTTGACTTTTTTTCATAATTGTAGATAGATAAGCTAAATTCTAATTACGTACTTCTTAGAGAAAATGATGGATTGTGCCATTTTAATATTTTATTAAAACTTTCGTAAAAATGAATTAAAAGGCATTATACTCTTACATACAAAAGATTATTTATGTTCATTCAGATGACTAGTTTTAATTGTTCATCTATCTGTAGGAAATTTTTCCCGCGGGAAATTTTTCTTGTAGTAAAAATTAGTACTAAAAAATCACTTCCGAATTTTTTATATTAAAGGATATATACTCGTATATATTTAGGTAGTTAGGATCACAAACATATGGACTATGTCTACTGTTACGACCCATAGTCGGTCTCTGTGTCGATGAATCATCAGAGGCTATAAGCCACGGGTAAGAATAGGATTTTCTCTGTTCATATCAACTGATGATTATTTTAGACATAATCAATGATAGAAGTCGGGGAAAACTGTTTTCAGAACCGACATTGAAGGATAATGTTTTCTACATTAACTGAATTGCTGCAAAAGTGCTAGTTTTATTGATACACTCTTCTCCAGATCGAATTAAATGTAAAAACTATCAGGAGAAAGCTCTGGCACTGGCGTTCTACTTTTTGTTGCAAGACAAATTACATTTCACTCGCGAGGCGGCTGCTTTTTCGAGATCTTAAGCTGTGGAAAACAGAAAGTGTAACCAAATATTTTTAGACTTTAATGTAACAAGACTGACTGAAAGTGCCTAAAGACATGGTAGACACAGTGAGATTTAGTGTGTAAAAATAATGACTCATTCAAAGATGGGGAGAGAGTATCCGGGATTCTGGACTAAAATGAGTAAGATAATTTAACAAATTGAGATGTATTCATAAGTTACGAAGGTATAATAAAATAAGTATATAATATTTTTACCGCCATATCAAAAATTTCGATGAAACTCCCATAAAGTTGTTCAATAGTATACAGGAAAAAAAACTTGTCTATTTAGTTATTAATATGTCCCCACTGTTGAGGCACAGGTCTACCCTCTCGAAGAGGGCGTACGGGCTATAGTCTACCTCGCTAGCCTAGCCCGTGCGGGTTGGTGGACTTCACATGCGCCTCAGAATGTCTTCTTCGGCGTATGCAGGTTTCCTCAAGATACTTTCCCTGCTTACTGAAGTTTCGAGAGAAAAAAACTATTGGTGCATGGCCCGGCCGGGATCGAAGTTAGACCTCTCGAAACGACCGACATGCCGTGTCTTCCCCACCGCTGCCGTCAACGCTCGCAAGGATTAAAAAAGTTCGGCCATTATTGCTGTTACGTGCAAAGTGCTATAATTGTTGTAGGCTGCTACATACAGATTGTGAGTGTACATACAGACCACAGTGCAGCAAGTGTAAGTAATGTGATGTTTATTATAGTACCTTACATAGTGTGACAGGACAGCCGGCCCGCGAAATGGACTATATATTTTCGTTCTCTCCTCGAGCAATATCGCCTTTATTGTTTTGAAATCCTTTGTGTATGTAGCGACACATAAGGGCGCCACGGCGGAACATTATTGAATTAGAACTTTCTTATAGTGCTTTATTTTTATCAATGTTTTTAAAAGGTTTTTTGAGAATGTTTTTACTCTCTCGATTGAAGTACCATAGGTACTAGGTGTTGACTAGCCTGTTCGCGTAGTGGTAGTAACCCTGCCTACTGCGCCAAAGGTCGTGGGTTCGATTCCCACCCGGGACCAACATTTGTTTGATTAGCATGACTTTTGGTTTTCGGATTCTGGGTGTTTGTATGTATTTAAGTATATTTAATAGTATATAGAGACCCTGGAGGACCTAGGCACAATGCTCAATGGCCTCAGTAGAGTCTCTCAACAAGTGGGTCTAAAAATGAACATGGACAAGACGAAAATCATGTCGAACAGCCGTGTTGTACCCACTCCTCTGAAGGTTGGAGACTCTACGCTCGAAGTTGTAGACGATTATATATACCTGGGACAAACGGTCCAGTTAGGTAGGTCCAACTTCGAGAAAGAGGTCAATCGTCGAATCCAACTCGGCTGGGCAGCGTTCAGGAAGCTACGCAACATCTTCTCGTCCCAAATACCGCAGTGTCTCAAGACGAAAGTCTTCGACCAATGTGTGTTGCCAGTGATGACATATGGTACCGAGACGTGGTCCCTCACTATGGGCCTCATAAGAAGGCTCAAGGTCACCCAGAGGGCAATGGAGAGAGCTATGCTCGGAGTTTCCCTACGAGATCGAATCAGAAATGAGGAGATCCGCAGGAGAACCAAGGTCACCGACATAGCTCAAAGAATTGCGAAGCTGAAGTGGCAGTGGGCTGGGCACATCGCTCGTAGAACTGACGGCCGTTGGGGCAGAAAGGTTCTCGAGTGGCGACCACGTATCGGAAGACGCAGTGTAGGCAGGCCTCCCACAAGGTGGACCGACGATCTGGTGAAGGTCGCGGGACCCAGCTGGATGAGGTTAGCGCAGGACCGGTCGTCGCGGAGATCCTTGGGGGAGGCCTTTGTCCAGCAGTGGACGTCTACAAGCTGATATGATGATGATGATGATGATATTTAACTTACACTTTTTCAGCTGCAAATACAACTTCAACAAAATTATGAATATTCAACTGAAGACAAAGAGGCCAAGTTTTCACATCAAAGCATTTCAACACATGCCTTGTGTCACTGCCACATTTCCTCGGCTTTTACGTCTCCGCAACATAAAGGGTGTTTGGAAACGCAATAATTCAGTCGAGTCAGTCTTTGAGGGCAGTCAGTAAGTGTATTTAAGTTTCTAGAAAAATCCATTGGTACATGGCTCGGACGGGGATCGAACTGGCACCTCTCGACATGACAGGCCGCATCTTTCCAACTACGCTACCGACACTCTTTTTTATGTACATAAGTAACGCATTATATATCGTATCACCTACCACTGGCCACCATAGACGACGCACACAATTGTGCGTCGGTTATAAAAAAAACGAGCAGAATTTCATTTTTATAAATGCTCTTCTCGGTGCGTATTCAATTGAGAGGCCCGGCATACTCTTATGAATGACAATGACGGTTTGGCATACCTGCTGTGCCAAAAAGATTGAGTGGCTCAAATGGACGGCGATATGACACCCTGTTTCCGTAGTCTTTCGCGTAGTTTATTTATCTCGTTCACTTGAATGCTCAATTTCAGTGAACAAGATAAAAAATAGGCATTCCGTCACAATAGAGTAAAAAGCAAGTCCATTGGAAAACATTATGATATCTTTCCGTTCAGTTTCTGTTTAGCTAGACACTTCTTAAATCTGTAAGAACCACAGAAATAAAAACATAGGTGTCTTCTATTTGCATCTTTATTATCTTCACTGTTGCCCTATATCAGTCCACTTCTGGACGTATGCCTTTCTCAATGCGTGCCACTAAAAGCGATCTTCTATTCAACCTCCGCTGCATACAGTATTTTGCGACGAGAAACTGAGCGATGAATGATTTAAAGAACGAATGTAAAGAGGACAGGTCACGTCTCAGTGTTTATTTTTTTTGTGGTTTTCACTTTTTTACTAGTTTTAAGGTTAATTCAGTGTAGGTACATTTTTTCTGTTGGCAAGCCATTCTCGAAATACAATCGCAAATATGAATATCGAGTCGACGAGAACAATGCCATGGCATTTACATTCATTGTTTCATTCATTCACGTTTCTTCATCGGTTCCAGACTGATCCATAATTCATCCCCGTATTAAACTTGGCACGGTAATAAAGGAAATTTGATGAGCAGTGTATGAATTTCCCTTTAAAGCTAGTAGGTACCAATATGTAACGATCTAAAGATGGGAATTGTGTTGACAGTTTCATTAAAATTAAGCAGGTAATATATCAAATTAAGCCGAAGCTTGTGGATGGATGGGGAAACACCATTTCATAGGACAAATCGACGGGCAAGTGCTAACAACTCCTAACTTACATTTTTTTTTAAAGAAAACGACTTATGAATGCAGTTCGATAAACGTGTCTACTGGTATATGAATTAAGTTGAAATTCGCAAAATTTGGTTTTTGTAAGTTAGGAGTTGTTAGCACTTCCCCGTCGAAATTATGTTCAAAATTCTATAATAAGCCGTATCAGTAGAACTTACAATAGTACATTTGGTGATCTTGATCCGTCTGTTAAATCAAAATCAAACTTCAAGCTTAGCGTTACTAGGAAACTTATTGGGGATAACTATTGATATTCACACACACACTCTTCAGACATATCTACAATTTTGCGTATATAACACATCCCCCAATCTCACTCCCACTTCCCTATCCCTTCACACACACTCGTACACACCCATACACATACAAACACGCACACACGTACCTACTTATGTTAATATCTTGTTGTTACTTAAGCTTGCTGTAACTTATTTTTCTCTCACTGTCATTGAAACATGTTCGTTCTTCTCGAATTTTAAGTGAAAACCTGTAATTAGCTTTACAAAATGTTATGAAACCTTCTCTGAAATGTTACCTAACTCTGTATGCTGTTGGTTTTCCAAATAAAATAAAATAAAAATAAAACAACTGATAAAGATACACCTATATATACTTTTAAATGAATACTTAAATACATACAAGTACTTAACTATTTCAGAAACAAGGTTACAATAAATAAAATTCATCACGTCGACTTTAAAATTGATTTGATAAGTATCGCCGGGTAAAAAATTAAGAATACAGAGGGAAAAAGTTTTTTATGCGTTATGTTTCTCAGTAGATTCGAAAAATCATTTAAATGGTAGAATTTTCATGACTAGTTTAATTTTCATGCTTAAAACATTAAGAGTCACTTATTGACTTATTTTAAATAAATTTTATTGACATGCCGTACCGACGCTTACAACATTGCCATAGTACTGAAAAAAAAACTGGAAAAAGTATTGACGGACTTGCATAGGAGTAAATTTCTCATTGTTTTTCGTCTACGTTCATTTGCATAATGAATTGAGTACAAGTACAACACGAGACTATTTTAAGCGATGAAATAGCTATAATTCAATGTAAAATTGTTATAAACAACAGCATGTTGAAAAATCCTCCAGGCGAGGGATTTACATTGGATGGAATCGAGCGTTGAAAAATTTAATGGTCGACAAGTTAACAGTTTTTTGTCTGGAAGAATGGAACTTTAATTTAAGCAGTTTTAAGACCTACAATGAAAAACATTGCTTCAGCAGCTTTGTTGCACTATAACCAAACATGATACGTAAATGTGCAGATAAAGTGGCGGAGTTTTAATTATTTGTGTAGAGTGTCAATGATATTTATTTGGGAATTGTCCATTAATAAAATAAATATGGGATAAAAAAAAGTATTTACATCCATCTGAATATGTACACAAGTAACCAAGTGGACCTTTGGACGTTTACTCCTTCGTTATAAGTTATCCCTACAGCCCTAAAAAAATAGAAATAGATTTTAAATGCAAAACTCCAAAATTGTAACGTTTATTTTCGTGCCATAATGTTGTAAAATGTTTGGGCAAGTAAAATTAGTTGTAACGCACCAGCCAGGTGAAGTTGACATCCTTAGCACTAGATGTTGTTGTGCCCAACACCTTATGCGAAGAGTTATGAACATCCTATATTCCCCTCTGCTCTATTGAACACAACATAACTTATTCCCACAGGGTGTATTTTCCAAGCGAAGCCTCCGGCCCGCCGTGATATATCGGGTGGCAGTAACAGGGGGATTATGCAAAGGAGGCCTTACACCAAAATATTTACGATTTTTGACGTGATTCGAACTAAAGTGAGGCCCTTCCCTCATGGGTTATATTTTTTAACGATTTCGATTAGATTTCCAATCTATTTTTTTACTAGTTTCATCGAAATGTTAATCGAACCGATTTAGCTGAATTTTACGTAAAAAGTGCAGTAATGGCCGAAAAACATAGGAATTTAGAAATATTGCAAAAATATTATTGTTTTCACAAATTTACACACGGCTGTTTAGTCCCAAACTAAGCCGAAGCCTTGTAAATGGGTACTCAACAACTGATAAACATCCTTAACTTTTAAATAAATACTTAAATACACACAAACACCCAGAATCCGAAAACCAACAGATATGCTCCTCACACAAATGTTGGTCCCGGGTGGAATCGAACCCACGACCTGTTGGCGAAATAATTACTGGAATTGACTGATTGATTATTTCAAAACAATCTAAAACTAACGTTCTCAAGACTTGCTAGGGAAAATCTAGTACTAAATATATGATAATGATCATTCTTTAATAACGTTTTCAAATGCGCCCATCGTTTTGCCGGCGACCCATCGATCGATCAATCCATCATTTGTCGGAAGCACTTTCAAACTGCTCGTCAAGAAACATGCAACAGCTTACAGTGTTAGATTGCAATCTTGAACAGTCTTAAAGCTCTAAGTTCTTATCTAACTATAGGTGCCTATACCTACTCTCATACCTATTCTCAATACTTTTATACTTATTAGAAGCAAATGACTTAGTGACCAAAGTGCAACGCACAGACCTAATCACTGAGCCTAGAGACTTGAAATTTGCACAAAGGTTCCTTAAGACTCTGACGACCACTGAGATAAGATACCGCCCGCTAGTAATATTCCTATATATTTAAATGTGCCTCGGGACTTCGTCCACATTAAAAAGTATCTTAACTGTTACTCTTAGCTTTTGCTCGTGGGTTCGATTCCCACCCGGGACCAACATTTGTGTGATGTGATGAGCATAACTGTTGGTTTTCGGATTCTGGGTGTTTGTATGTATTTAAGTATTTATTTAAAAGTATTTATGTATGTTTATCAGTTGTTAAGTACCCATTTACAAGCTTCGGCTTGGTTTGGGACTAAACAGCCGTGTGTAAATTTGTTCAAACATTATGATTATTATTATTTTGCTTCCGGGACACCATTTTCATTACGACCTTAGCAGCAGTGAGAATGTTTCGCTCCGTGAGTGAGAATATGCTACAGACTCGCCTTATTCTTTCAATTCACACGAACAGATGCTAGATTTACAAAACTTGGCTACTACCACTCTCCAGAGCGCTAAAGCTTTTAAAAGAATGTATCTCTACAAGACACCTACGGTAGATGTAGCTCGCATACATTACCTGTTCACTACGGGTGTAGACATCGCTGTCGCATACAAAGCAGCCCGGACGTCGCGGCATTATACATTCAAACTGCACTTTACCTCAGTCTCCTCTCCTATTTAATCTATGCCCCAGCCAGGACAAATTGAAATACAGTGACCTGCTTTGGTTATGTGTGTATTTACATAATAGAGACAAACGGTGTTTTTGTTTAGCTATATCCCGCGGCTTCGCACGACTAGAAAAATTTTTACCTGGAGAAGAATTTTTTCCCGGGAGAAAACCCTATCTTAGTGGAAGTCAGAGCTATATGAGGAACCTTTGTGCAACTTTTTAAGTCTCTGCTTTTTGGGCTGTGCGTTGATCAGTCAGTAAGTTTCTTCTTTTATATAAATTGATTGATTGATATAGCTAGCTGAAGCTGAGCTGGGTAAGGGTCGAAACAATCAAACTGCGATGCGACGGCGCATCGCAGAAATCTACGAGCTCGCACGACGCATCGCTAGAACTTGCAAGTATGTTGTGTGATGAGCATTACTTATCTGTTGGTTTTCGGATTTTGGGTGTATTTATGTATTTTAGTATTTATTTTAAAATATTATGTATGTTTATTAGTTACCCACCCCACAAGCTTCGGCTTAATTGGGACTAAACAGCCGTGTGTGAATTTGTTCAAAAACATTATTGTTATAAAACATTATTTAATTATTACATTATTGTGTAAAATATTATTATTAGTTTTTTTATTATTTTGACGGACGGAAAGATAATATTGGAAACAAACCGAGTACCTCTGGTACTCGCACCGCACTTTCGTTCGACAAAAGATATTCGCTAATAGGCTCTCCGTTTTAACAGAACCCTAATAAAAACCTATTACCTGAACAAAACCCTAAACAACTGGCAGGGTTATTTAATCTACAATTCCTGGAAATGTAGGGGCCGTATTGGAGCCGCGGTAATTTTATTAAACGCCTATTTCGTCGCGTATTTTGGTACAAAAATCTCATTGTGCGAAACGAAATAAATGACGTCATTACCATCTCACACGCTCCGAAATTTAATTAAATTTTAGGGCCCCGTAAAGGTAAACACGAAACTGACGCGCTTATTAAATTAAATAAATTTTTATTTCGGAAATACATACATCTATAATGTTAGTAAACAATCTTAACCACTAATGTTAATATAATAAAATAAATCACATACACACAACACACATACACACAGGCTCACACACACACAGATGCAGTACTATAAAAAAAAGTTACAGTAGACACAAGTATGAACTAAACTATTTCATTGTACCTAAATAAACTACAGATTTTTGGACTTCAAAATTCCTCACTATGTTTTCCCACACTTCACCATTTGAGAGCAGTCACCAATTGTAAGTACTCAAGTTTAGAGAAACACCCATTGGCACATGGCTCGACCGGGGATCGAACTCGGACCTCTCGATGACACACCCCGCGCTTTTCTCACTACGCCACTGAAGCTTTATATATAGCTTAGAATATGCTACAATACCTATTCCAGTAGCTCTTTTCGTATTAGAATCACCGAGACAACAAAAGCGAAAAAGTTTTGCCCGAACCTCTCGAACCAAACCTACGCTATTATTCACAGGCGAGAGGAAAGTTTCACGGAACCCACGTACCAAATAAAAAATACTCTCAACCGGTGTAATTTATAGCGGCTGACATGAAATATGGCACCATAATTTGTGTGCCTCATTGTTTTTAAATAAAATGTTTTTAATTATTTTTCGGATGTAAAAATAGCACAGCTGGCTGTGAAAGGAACCAGAGTGGGTCCAGATTTCCAGAATCAGGTCTGTTTTATGAATTTAATCCGTAGCATGAACCGGCCATTTCTGGAAGGGAAATCATTCAATATGTATTTTAGACGAGGAAAGCTGCGTTTGAAAGGCCGTAATAGAAAATGCTTATACAAAAGACTTACATTACATATTGTAAAAAGAAACTTACTGAATTAAAACTGAATTAAAATTAAATTCTACTTAACATTGTAAACACTATACCGAAAGCATAAACTAGGTATCAATCCCACAAAGAAATGTCGCTCAGGAACAAAATGTTGAATTCTCTTAATATTGAATTCTCAAAATATTGGATTCTCAAAATATTGAATCTCAAAATGTTGAATTCTCATGTTGAATTCTCAATATGTGAATAACATGTATGCCAAACATTTGACAGCGGAAAAAAATCAAATATCCTACGAACTGACAATAATATACTACTAGAATTTTTTTTGTAAATAAATGTCGCAGGTGGACCCATGACCTAAAGATGGTGCCGGGAGTGGCTGGTTGCGGAGGGCGGACGACCGGATGTGGTGGCGTTCGTTGAAGAAGGCCAGAATGTCGAGCAGTGGACGTCTTAGAGCTGACATGACAGCTGTTAAGAAAAGTTCTTTTTTCACCTGTATATAGGTACTAGTACTATTATATATTCTGTGATATAGGTCTCTGTCGATGTACCGATTTACAGGAGAACGCTGTGGCATAGCCAGCCAAGCCAAGTTTAATTTAATGAAGCTCGGCCAACTTGGTCGCTAGTTAAAAGTTCAGTAGATAAGTGCGCCAAATTGCGGATGCGGACGAACGACTCGCATCTTGTGGCTCTGAGACAACCCATATATAATCTATACTTTTTGTACTACATGGGCATCACAGACCACCCAACCAATTGACTGCGCATTGACGGCGAAAGCGTTCACCGAACATACCTAAGTCTATCGCCTAGATATATTACCGGCGTCAAGCCATACTTATTTTAGTGTTTGATTTTGCCTAAGGTAAGATCTCCCGCAATAGTTATTTGTGTTACAAGGGAACTTTGTTCCTTACCTTAGGCAAAATCAAACACTAAAACAATTAAGGCTTGATGCCGGTAATATACCGAAGCAGAGGTGGCCTTATATTCGATGAACGCTGTCACCTTCGCGCGCCGTCAATGCGCAGTCAATTGGTTGGGTGGTCTGTGATGGGCATACTGCAAATGCACTTGATGGAATATGATGACGATGAGACCTAAATGTGTAAAAGCCTTGATTATTTAAATCTTACTAATGACGAATGGACTCTTGTAAAGTTTACTGCCGTTCAAAATAAATCTGCGTCAAAGATTTCCATTAAGTTATCAGCAGAAAAGCAGTTTGCAGTCTATGCAAACTTAGGTGGTCCCTCAACGATCATGCTTGCATGACACGCAACGTTTACTTGAATTATCATGCTGCATGATGGACCATCATGCTTGCTATCAATCAGTACAGTGAAGCAACGGCCAGCACGTAGTTTGCACGTCATGCACGTCAATCACTACAACTAGACGGTCATGCATGAGTGACAGCACGTAATGCATGTCATGCCGCATGATCGTTTAGGTACCTAGCATATTACAGAAATTATTCGCAAATCCTATCAAACATAACGTAGACAGGATATTGTCAGTGAACGAACTTAAACCTAACTCCAGTAGTAATTCATTACCTATCTACAATGCCAGACTAGCATAGCAAATAGCTTCTAAACTCCGTCAGCTATCTCACACTACCGGCAACATAGTTGACGGCTAGTCATTAACGTAACTATAACTATAACCGCCCCTCAGTAATTACTACACCTAATCACTAACTTTAGGGAACTCTCGAGTCATTCTAAGTTTGAAGCTCTATTTACAATGTTTGTACTGTCGTGTTATAGCAAACAAAAGGTAGGTATTTAAGGTACGGTCCGGTTCAAAAGTGCAGTCCTACTTAGAGTATACATTGGCTTACATATGTCTGTATACTTCGTCTTGTATGACTGCACTTTTAAACCCCGACCGTCAATTCACATTTTATTAGAGGTGGAATGTCAAAGAATTCATGAAGTTAAAGTTTTTATTGACATTTTGAACATTTGGAGAGATTTTGTTTTGACATTGTTGTACGCATATGGGCTCCCTAAACGGTCATGCAGCATGGCATGCATTACGTACTGTCACTCAAGCATGACCGTCTAGCTGTAGTGATTGACGTGCATGACATGCAAACTACGTGCATGGGGCCGTTGCTTCACTGTACTGATGGATAACAAGCATGATGGTCCATCATGCAGCATGACATTCATGTAAACGTTGCATGTCATGCAAGCATGATCGTTTAGGGACACTTCTATGCCACGTTTTAAAATTTTTGATGTAAAGATAGGGCACAGGCAGGCAATAGGGTAAATTGGAAAAATAATGAGTTACCCATGCATACATCATCCCCTATTTCTCCCCATTCGGTTTTTTTTAAACTTAGCAAGGAGATAGATTGCATCCTAAGGTCTTCCTTATAAGGTCATTGTTGTTACGTAGGCTACCTTTTGTCTCAGTCGGCCTCAGTAGACATGATTTCCAGTAAAGAAACCCAAGAACCAGTAATCCCGGTTCCTACAACTTTTTCTTTGTTCCCGACCATTATTTCCGTATAATCTGTGCTCCAGAGATTATCCGCCATCATTTTAATCAAGACAACAATTGCATGCAGTACAAGTGCCCGCGCAAGTCCGCCAACAATGCTCACCGCCAACTTGCTCCGCCCCGTAATGACGCAACCATTGAAGTTTCAAACTGCCGTTTTTACTGTACTTCGGCGAGAAAACTGTTTTTGAGAAGAATAAAGAAATTCTACTAGATACTATAACTAATGAGAAGGCTTAAAGCGTACCACAGACACACGCGGCCCGCGGTGGCGGTGGCGGCCTGTTGTATTCTCTATGCGATGTATGTGAGACTTCAGACACGCGCGGCCTGCGTTTGCATATTGAGACTGCGGCCTGCCGACGTGTGTCTGGGATACGCTTAATGCATCGATGTATTGTTTACTACTTACCTATGCCTACAAAATTAAACTGTAGAAATCATTATCCTACCTTTTGACAAAGTCGAGCGCCGTGGTTGGGTAAACTGACTCTGTGAATTCTGTCTATATTTAGGTACGATTTCTTCCAGTCTGCTGGCTACTGTTAACACTTTACCTGTTGAGTATTCAATATTCCACGGCGCGCAGCGAGTAAAAAGAAAAATGTATACGACATGTAGAGTAGAGTATACAGGTGTATGTAGATTTAGTTACCTGCATTAATTTACTGGGCGATTTTGGCCAATGTATATTGTAATTATATAATTATATACGGGTCTTACACACGAACAGCTCGCCTCTCCAGTCAGCTCGTGACCACGGCCAGTGTAACCTGGTCGAAACGTCGGGCAAGGTAAATAAAACTATTTCGTGTGTAAGACCCGTATATAATTATATAATTATGAATACAAAGCGCGAAAGTCTAAAATGTACTAATGTATATTGTGTACATTACATAAACATCGATAAAACACCTTAATTTAATAAAGTTTCAAATATTTTTTAGTAATCTCAGCACTCAAAATTCTTTGTATTGTTTAATTATTACAGATTAGATTAGTACAGATGATCAATTATTACGACTATTACTATACGACGAGAATTTACTTCAAAAAGAGAATATTGTATTCCAATTCTAATTAAACGGATTTTCATTTCATTTCACTAAATCTACACCTGTATAGAGTAGGTCTGTCAAGAACGCAAAACGTATTACTCGCTCGTTTTTAGGGTCGTGTACCTCAAAAGAGAAAAAAATGAACCCTTCGGAGGATCGCTCCGTTGTCTGTCTGTCTGTCTGTCTGTCTGTCTGTCCGTCTGTCAAGACCATTTTATTGATAGTGATACGACTTAAGAAAGAGAGACGTCACTCTTCTCGCGTTTTGTTGTTCTTCTCCTTCAAAACATTGATTGAATTCGAAAGGGGTTGTCATCGCTGGGTAGCTTGGTTAAAGTTTGTGGCTGCTCGTGAAACTTATTCAACGCGGGCGAAGACGTGAGACGACGCTAGTACTAGTATAAAACTAAAGAAGATATTGAAACTGGGTTTTCCTTCCTTCCATCTATGTCTTTGTTTGAAAACCTGGAATTACCTATATTTCAAAGTTATCTCATTTCGCTCGACACTGGTGTTTCCGGAAGCTATCTGCATACCATTTTACAACTTGTAATGGAAATTTGAGTTATTTTAGCTTTGAAATTTTATTACCTCATCGTCTTAGGCACTCTGGAGCAAGTCCGGCACAGACCGGCAGAAAATTTTTATGTCATATTTAGCGTAATTTGGCGTAATGTATGAAGAAAGACTTTTGTTTTTCTTGTAAAGTATACAAAAAATTTTATACACACAAAACATAAAACATAATGTAAATTTGTTCAAATTTGGATGGTCTTTTAAAAATTTTAATTGAAAAAAAAAAATCGTGATAATGCTCAATTATTTTCTATGTAAACTAACATAAATTGGTTCCGGTATAAGGATGAAAAATAATGTCTGATATAACCTTGAATCAAAAAATTTACCAGAGGGAGCGCGCGCGCGACCACAGAGGTTTGAAACTTCTTGGATATAACCTCCTTGGGAGTTGCGGCAAGTCATCTATTAAGGAAAAATGTTGTATGGCGTTTACGTTATTACGATGTATTGGAATTGTTGTCCAATTTCACGATTAATGTTTTCCTTGAGTTGCAGAATTGTTTGAGGATTAACCGAAACCAACGTATGTTCGTTTACATACAAAATATTTCAATTATCACGATTTTTTAATTTTCAATTCAAATTTTAAAACGGCCATCAAATTTGAACACCATTATATTTTTTAAAATACAGGTATTTTTTCCACACTTTGCGTGCAATATAGTGCAGATACAAAAACACCCCTAACAGAGCACCCTAGCAACATGCTTTGTTACACAAAGTGTTCCAACAAAACCCCTTTTATTATACACCGCTGTACCACCGCGCCGACGGTATTTAAGACTTTTTAATTAAACTCCGCACTTAATCTCAGACTACGAGAGATCTCAAATTAATTTAAGTGGGGGATATAGAGCTCGTAAAAGTGCTACAACTTTTAAAAAACTTGTTGGGAGTAGAGCTGTGTGGTTGGTAGTGGATAACCAACGAATTAAGAACTTTCTGCTCTCGTCTTGATAGCGGTAAGCCTAAGGTTATTAAATTTTTCCATACTACCTATACCGGTATTGCCACGGGAGAAAAAACCGCGGGAGAATGAAAAATATCGCGTATAAAAATATAAAAGGAGTGAGGTTTAACATTATTAAAAGTTGAGATTAAAATTATCTCAATTTTATCCCGATTTCATTTGATTTCTTCGAAAAGAGTTTAACTTTTAACTCACATTTTCAGCAGATTTTACCCTAATCTAATTTTCCCGTTCGTTTATTTTGTTGATATTAAAATTAGTATAGGTATTTTGACGAGATTTATAACAGTTTGGTAAAGACTTAACGACTCATTAAGCCCATAGAATTTTCATAATTGGTAACTCTCATAAATAAAATCTTTGCTTCTTTTTTCGTTTCGTAAAAATATAAATACCGTAAAAGTTACCTTTGACAATCTGATCGCTTATTTTTTTAAACTGTACACTTATGCTTATTCTGTCCTTAATAACATTAATATAAAGGTCTCCGGACTTTTCCTTCAGAAGTTTGCCGATATTCTTTGCAAACTTCTTGGCTTCCGGCACCCACGCGCTAAGTGTCTCTACCGTAGAAGGAACAAAATTAACAAAGAGGGTATTTCTAGCACCGGTCTATCTTTGTTCCAGGAACTGTAACAAATGAACGTGTAGTGTGAAGATGTGTTACCCTCGCCGCGGATCTTTGTGACGACTAGAAGCGGTAGCGCGGGAGATGCGCGAGTGAGCGACGCGGGAGCGCACTCGGCACTGTGGCCAAGAAAAAGAAAGTGACAATGGCCGACCCGGACGCCTTCGATGACGAGGTAACTCTATCCTATTCTACACCTGACCAAATAACCCTTAGGTATATTGAAATGTTTCCTTGTTCTTATATTGGTGATTGAATTCAATTCAAATTCAAAATTCGTTTATTCAAAATTGGAATACAATATTCTCTTTTTGACGTCAATTCTGTCTAAAACTAAAACTACTCTGTTTCCACGTGTACGTCGCCGAAGGGAAGAAACAGCAACAAACCCAACAGCACAGGGCCCTGCTTTCATACATATAGCTTGTTCATTACAATATCTATCTATGTTGAGCCATCAAGCACTCCATGGAAGTTTATCATTTAGGTAGTCATTTAACTTATAATATGCTTTTTTGCACAAGTTTGATTTTACGGAAGACTTAAATTTGAAAAGCTTCGTAGTTTGGTTATCAGATGGAAAACAGTATTTATGTAATGATCCATAAATATCCCAATAATATCCGAATCTTAATTTCCAACAGGCAACAAAACAATTCCCACTTTGTAGCTGGTTACGAAACTCAGTTACATAGTGGACCCAAACCTAAATCCCAGTATCACATGACTATACTACCGTACGCGCAGCGTGATACGCCCCTCCGCCAGATGGACCGACGACCTGAAGAAGGTGGCTGGGAGCGGCTGGATGCGGAGGACCGGGTGTAGTGGCGTTCATTTTGGAACGCCTATGACCAACAGTGGACGTTGAAGGACTGATATGGTCATCATGATGATGCATGACTACAAATGACAACTTTACTGTGCCCCTTCGTTGGCCTAGGTATTTTGGCAATTTTCTTCGAACGATCGAGGATTCGATTCCTCCGGAGGCAGACAGTACGTGTGATACATGTACCTATAAGTGATAGTGGGTGAGAGTAGTATGTGCTATTGAAGACGGGAAGTAGGTGGGAGTGTGCTCGACTCAGCCGGAGTAATAGAAATTCTATCTATGATGTATTTCCTTGATACGTACTATCTGATTGAACTTAAGCCTTATCCCTAGTAAATCTATAAATATTACTCACTTTTACTGCCAGCTCAATAGGTGGTGTTGGTGTGAAAGTAATATGATTCAAAGTGAAATCATTTATCATTCCCTATTGAATAGAAATATTGTAAGAAACCGGCGCAGTCGAGGAAAAACTTACAGGAAAACGTGGCTAAACTCAATAGAGTTCGACCGAAAGGTGGTTTTTGTCTTGCATGAAACTGAAATAGAAACTTTAGTTTGTACCGAAAGATTGCAGATGACGCTTTTTGTTTAGAAGTGATCTGCAAGTAGAGCTATTATCACTCGAACCAAATAGCCCAAAAAATAATTTTAACTATTCATATCCAGCTTATTGCGTTTCGAATAGGATAAAGAATGATAATATAGGAAAAAAAAAGTCCATTCGCAAATTCTTATGATCGATGTCGTGTCGTGGGCTCGTAGATTTCTACGATGCGACGTCGCATCGCAATTTGTGTTTTGACCCAAAGGGCTTTGCATCGCGGTATACTGCATTGAGAGTTCACATCGCGCCGATTCGCACAAAAAATAATCAAAACTAAACTGACAAAGCTATAAAACTCACGTTCGTTTTATATAAGTCTGCGACGGCCCACATTTTTATTTGCGTTTGACGCTGGCATATTCCAACCTTTATTTATTTGGTTTTTATTTGAACCTGTGAGCCTGCAGCAGAACGGCTGCTATTCGATGACCAAATCACAGTGGGATGGAATTATTTTTTATCTGGACATGGGTCAGCGGATTAAATTGAAATATAGGACTGGCTACAATTCATTCCAATCAAAACTCGCCAGCGCATATTTGCAAATATTTGCACATCGTTAAAATATATTCTACTAATATTATAAACGCGAAAGTTTGTAAGGATGTTTGGATGATTGTTACTCTTTCACGCAAAAACTACAGTACATATTTTGATGAAACTTTACAGTAATATAGATTTACACATCAGAATAACATTATAGGCTATAGATACCTCGGGAAAAGCTGTTCCCGCGGGAAAATTTTTTCTACGCGGGCAATAAGAATTATACAATTATACAAAAGCAAGAATCAGGTTTTCTTTGTGATCATAATTGTCTTTAATATGACAAATATTAAAAGCATTTTTCTCTCACAGCGAACGATTGTGATTCTTTTTTGACTCGTCACTTCCTTTCTAATGAAAAAAGGTTTCATAATTAAATTTAAATTACTTACTCCCAATGTCCATTATTAATTATGACTTATTTTCATATTGGGGTATAAAGGGGCCAACAACATCAAGTGCCCCTGCCATCTTCCCAGATATGCTTGCAAAAAATCATCGTAAAAATACATATGCATAAGTACAAACAATTTAAGCTAATAGCGTTTCCTTCCGGACAACCTCAACATATTTTTTGTGCCCAGTGGGTTGTCTGTCAATTTCACTGGGACAAAAACACCAGTTTTATTTGAATAAGACACTGGACACCGACTGTGATATCGCCGGAACGAAACGTGAGGCCACTGCCAAGTGCACAGTACAGGTCGACTTTATTGTGACACCTCATTTCCTGCTGCTCATTTGGGGAAAGACAACACCTGCCCAGATTTTTTTCAACAAATCGTTATGTTTTTCCTCTTTGTTTCTTATTTTCATAAACTAACCATGCAAATATGGGAGTTTGTATGAGAGGTCATTTTGATACTGGACGTTCTCATGCATACAGTGGACATTGTGTAAACAACTTTCGTATTTTTTTAAAATACAAAAGTAATTGTAGATAACACTTATTCTTGTCTAATTATAAAGTAGGATTTTCTACTGCGTTATGGTAGTTAGAGGAGGTAGAGACAGTGTACGTTCTGGTACAGTGTACATTAACATCATGAACTAGTGCCCAATGGTCGAAACTTCAGGCAAATGTAAACAAAAATATTGCGTAGGAAACCTGTGTAAACTGTACATATAAAGTACAGTACAAGGCGTGAAAGTTTAAAAAGACTATTATCCAATGCTCGGTGCACTATTCAAACGTCCAAAATAATCAAAAGCAACACTTCTTCTTCATCCAACGAGGTCAAGTTTTTCCGTTGACTTTGTAACTAATTAGTGAGTTGGACTCGCCCAGGCGGTGATTCGCCAACAAACTGTCGGGCGACTCAAGAAGCTGCTAGTGTCTGTACTTGGCAGCTCTATTAGCATAATCTTGCTGGTGCAGAAAATAACAGAAAATAATAGTCGGATTTTGAAACGGTTTAATTTGAGAGTTATGTTGTGTTTTGACTTAACAATTTTTAGTATCTCTTTTGACAGATGTCGGGTCTTCCTTATTTTGTCATATTTTTGCGAGGCATACAAAACAATGTGCAGTGCGATTAAGTGGGAATAAATATAAATAAGTACCTATATTTTTTCAATAATATGTACTGTACTGAAGAGCGCGTTCAATATTTTTAAAAATCAAATTTATAAATTCTTTGCGCTGGAAGAATTATTTTATATTTAGGTTTGTATTATGCATAGTTAATATATTGTTTAATTAATTATACATGAAATGTTACTAATAGTTAATCAAATAAATTAGTCAAATTCATTTACTTACATAAATAAATTCACAAAAACACCTTACAACTAAGTCGTACTATATAATTAAAAATAAAAATAACTTATTATAAATCTAAAACTAATCTACAAATAAATAAATAAACTAAACCTAAACCTAAAAAAAAACTTTCCTAAAGGTAGAAGATCTCCTCCAACTCCGCCGAATTTCCAATAGTGCCTAAAATGCTCGCGGCGTTGCCCCTCTGAATCTCCACACTGATGCGGCGAACGGAGAAAGCTTGCTACTAAACTTAGTACCGCCCGGTACTGAACATTTAAAAAATACCTAATCATACGCATACGGATTTTTTTTCCAACAAAACAAAAGACTCAATTTTTTTTTTTTTGTAAAAAGCAAATAAATTGTGAAACGATTAATTGCTACGAGTGCTACGCCGTAGCAGTCTAAAGCACTTGCCGTGTTCAAATCTCACCAAGAAAGCTAATATAATATAAGCGCCATACTATTAATACAACTTGAAAACTGCGGTTTCTCCGAATGAATAAATTGTCGCTGGCCCCGGTGTGGATTTGACATTTCCATTAACGAAGCAATGAGATCGAATTATGTTATGCCGAGTGATCAGACGGTTACTGAATTCCATTTAAATTATCTATTTCTGACTTTGTTTGCTTTCGCCCATTCATTTCAAGAACACAAAAGAACCATATTCGATTATTTATCGACTATAGACGAAGAACCGAGCAAACAAACCCCATTGGAATGGTTTGGATCCATTCATCCATTCAGTGGTTTGGAGAAGAGGAGAGACAACGCGAAAAGCACATTCTCGTTTATAGTGTTAGTGATTATTTCTACGTTGAAGCTACAAATATCAATTAGTAACAATAAATAGAAAGGTATTATAACTTGGTGTGTGAGGGAGGGTAGCGAGGCGGAAGAATGCTAAGACCAAGGATCAATTACATTGATTCCAAATCCACATTCCCAACAGCTCGATAAATCGCCGGTCTACAACAATAGCCTGACGGGTAATCCGCTACGATCCCGGCCGCGTATACACAAAGGCTACTTCAATACGTCATCTCAAGGGAGACGAACAGACATTTCAGACATTTATTTATTTAAATTTATTGAAATAAGTACAGAAATTAATCCAAATCTTTCTGTTCACCCTAGGGACATAGCGTGAAGATATTTATGTATGTAATGATCAATGTTAAGCGTTACAATACAATATGAAATTTTTAGTCATTCAGTGTTTTCAAACTAAAGTTGAAATAATCATTCATCTCTCAAGACCTAAATTTGGTCCATTTTGCCTGGACTGGAACGTCGAATTCTTATGGACCCGGCCCAACTCCCCAAAGTCCAATATCCATTTCCCCGTATGTATTCTGTGCCCGAATGTCCAAAATACATATTAATTTCAGTTTGATTCCTTTAGGTTACGATTCCGCATTTTTCAGTTTTAAAGCGTTCGAGGAAATGGACATCCTGGGAAGTTGACAGTCGGGGAAACAGGCACACAAAGAATTAGATACGGGCAATAGATTTCATTGACTGGACGTACGAGGAATAAAATGACATTTTGTTTGGAAATACTATCTTAATATGAAGATGAAGGAAGTAGGTTTTCTATATACGCGTCCCGGACAATGGCGGCGGGCGGTGAAATAGATAAATAGTGTTAATCGCCCCGCCCGTGGACTTCGCCAATTAAGAGAGGAGAGTTTTTGTGAAAGGTTTGGGTGTGGTGTCAGTGTTAGCTTAGACGCGAGAACCAACTCCGCAGTTTACGATTTACTGTCGATTTCATGTTTGAAATGAAATGAAGTTTATTGGGGTATTACCCGTGGATCAACTGCAATAACTGGCTTAGACAGGGGGGGAAAATGAGCAAAGGGTTGCTAAAAAAGAAACTAAAAAATACATTTAAAAAAAACTTTGGATAATTTATTTAGGTTAGGTTATATATATATTAGTTTAAGAGAGTTTTCTCGCCAACAAACTACTTTGCAGTTTGGCGAGTAATTAGTATATAATGTACAAATTGTGTAATTTAAAGAATAAAGTAAAAAATAATAATATCCAACTATTTGATTTAGGCTCTCACCTGCGCGATATGACATTCATTTGAATGTGACACTTTGTTAACACATGCACGAGAGAGTACAGAACGAGTCTGTGACAACGGTTTTAGGGGTTTGGTACTGTAGCTTTAAAAGTGAAATGTTTTTATTTTACGCAAAAAACTTATAATATAAGAAAGAAACACAAATTCAAATCCGTGCCCAATAAAACGCGATATGCGAGATCAGGAACTCTGGCTTAGTTGATCTAGGCAATGCCTGAGAGTCTGTTCTTATGTTTATATGCGGCCTGCGGTGGCGGTGGCGGTGGTGGCCTGTTGTATTCCCTATGCAATGTATGTGAGACTTCAGACACGCGCGGCCTGCGCTTGCATATTGAGGCTGCGGCCTGTGGAAGGCCGCCACGCCACCGCAGGCCGCGTGTGTCTGGGATACGCTTTACAAATGACACCCGACCCTTTTAACGCGACTAGTTCCGGCGTAAATACGAAAGAAATGGTGCAAATTGTTATCTCCTTTGTTCCGTGTTTTGTTCGGAAACGCCCGTGCGGCGAGGGCACAGAACACGGAAAAAGCTCGCTACGCTCCCGCTTCCTACGATTTCTATGGGCGAGGCAGCGACATGGCTTGGTTTATTGTGGTGTGGTATCGATTCAGAGGTGCACATGACTTAACAAAATTTAGTCTATTGTGCTCTTTCTTTATCTGTAGAAATAAGAAAGAGATGTCAGAAGTGTTAGAACTGTCAAATTAGTTTAAATTATATCATCATCAGCCTGTACTAGTCCACTGCTGGACATAGGCCTTCCCCAATGCGCGCCACTGATCCCGATCCTCGGTTCTCCGCATCCAGTCAGCCGAAAGACGTCCACTGCTGGACAAAGGCCTCCCCAGGGACCTCCACGACGTCTTTCGGCTGATGATGATATCTAGTTTAGATACTGGTTACGAAAAACAGTTACAAAAGTGGACTAAATGCCAACAAAGGCTTACGTAACCCCGCCCATGGGGCACATCCGTATATAAATCTCTACCCGATGTTTACTTCCCGCTGTCCCTAGTAGCGAGAATGGAAAAAGTTACTCGTTGTGGCTTGTCAATGCTGTGTTCGCATTGTTATCTAGGGTCGCCGAAGGTCGCAGAGATAGAAAACATGGTAGACAAGACGTTGAAACTAATTAACTAGAAAACTACTGGAAAATATCTATAGGATATATAGTCCCAGCGGAGTTTAATGGCGGCTGTGTGAAGTAGGTTGTTGGTTGCGCAATGACTAATTTTAGGTGTCAAAGGGGGAGCTGTTCACTTGAGACGCTCATTCAATTTCAAGAAATAGTTCATTGATTCGATCAACCGAATCCAACTTTCAAGTTTCTGGACATCTCTTTATATCGCACTATCTCGCACACTTAGACTATAAACACTGTCAGCGTTGTGCAAACAATCTGTGACTATATTCATTCTGCCGCCAAAAATATCTATTGGGGCTATAGTATGTTTTCGAAAAGAAAAGTTTTTTTTAATGTCGTTTAAATTGAATGTCAAAATACCCTGCCTGTAGCCTCTCCTATTTCAGAAGAGGACAAGAATTCGTATCGTCACATAGCTAAAGTGACAACTAACGCCAATTTTCCGTGAAATCCCCAATCTTTCCAATCCCCACTTTGCATAAGTCAACAAATTGTCGTTGCGGGAGAAATTGGCAGCTTTCAGCGTCCTGTAGACATTTCAATTTACGCAGAACAAACGTTTTAGGGACTAGGTGAAGTGTGAACCGAAGGGACAAACAAATTGAAATGTCGTCTAAAGATTTGCAAGTTTTGACTCGGAATAGTTATACCTAATAGTTTAAACAGTAATCTTAAATAATGAGTAAGGTAGTATTAGTCAGACTTGTAGTTTTGACAAAGATAATATGTACGTACGTGAATGCGTCTCTTCCTCCGTCTCTCCCTCCGTCTCTTACTCCCTGTCTCCCTCCGTCTCTCCCTCCATCTCTCCCTCTGTCTCTCCCTCCGTCTCTTACTCCCTGTCTCCCTCCGTCTCTCCCTCCATCCCTCCTTCCGTCTCTCCCTCCGTCTCTTACTCCGTCTCTCCCTTCGTATCTCCCTCCGTCTCTCCCTCCGTCTCTTACTCCCTGTCTCCATCCGTCTCTCCCTCCATCCCTCCCTCCGTCTCTTACTCCGTCTCTCCCTCCGTCTCTCCCTTCGTATCTCCCTCCGTCTATCCCTCCGTCTTTCCCTCCGTCTCTCCCTCCGTCTCTCCCTTCGTATCTCCCTCCGTCTCTCTTACCCTCTATACCTCCCTTACAAAATCTTCTTTTACCATTATATTTTTGATTTGTAATTTTAGGGACGTCACAGATTTTTAATATTTTTCGAAGCAGTACGAAAATCGTGACGTCATTATTACGTACATGTGTTTTCTATTGGGTCGGAAGGCAAATCGATTACGTACGAATGAAATACGAGAATTTTTTAACGCCAATGTTGACATAATAGAAGGAAAACCCATTTTCCTTCCCATTGAGTGTTTCTTCCAGGCCAATTTACCCGTTTCAAATATTTACTGGGCGGTGTTTCTAAGGTGCATAGTAGTAGGTAGTATAATATTATATTTGATACAATTCAATGCTTGTACATACCTTTATTCGTATTTATTTATTCTGTAAGTACAGCGTGAATAGAGAGCGAACAATCATTTATTTATGACGAACTGGACGAGTGTTGTTGTCTCCTTGCCTTACGACACAGTCTACCTATAGCCATAGCCAAGACTGACATCATGAATGTATAGTTTATTTTATATGCTAAGTATTGCTTATAAAGAAATAGTTCGATATGAAAACATAAAATATAAATAATATACATCTAACAAAATCGAGTTAGTAGTATTTCATACTCATCCAGTTATAACCAGCCTTATGTACCTACATACTCGTACGAGTACAACAGTCATCTTATTTCATTGTTAATAAGATTAGAGGATTATCTTATCGTTAGTATAACGCTTTTTAGAGTTCCGAACCTCAAAAGAGGAAAAAAGGAACCCATATTGGATCACATCGCTGTCCGTCTGTCCGTCCGTCCGTCCTTCTGTCAAGACCATTTTTCTCAGGAACGCGTAAAGGTATCAAGTTGTAATTAATATCAAATACTCAGGTCTGCAGTCCCTTAAAGCTGTGAACAAATCAAACTTCTAAGTCAACGCAGTCAGAAGATATGGCCGATTTTGCCGCATATTTTAGTTGTTGGTTATCAAAACCTATGGGGTAGTTCCGGTTGACCTAGAATCTTGAAATTTGGCAATAAGTAAGGCCTTATAGAACAAGTAAAGGAAAAAAATCCGAAAACCGTAAATTTGTAGTTACATCACAAAAAAATAATAATTCTTGTTCCAACTTTGCGGATGAAATTTTATTATTTTCTAATTATGTAGTTCTTTAATTATGTTTGCACGGAACCCTCAGGGCGCGAGTCTTACTCGCACTTGTCCGGTTTTATTTATAAAACTATGGCTTCCTTCCATCGATTATTTACTAGGGCAGCAGTCAATTCACAGTCAAAGTTAAAAGTAATCGAGCTTTTCTTCAAAGGCTACAAATAGGTGCTATGTGTGAAGGACGGTGGAATCAGCATTTCTTTTGTACAAGTCGGGCCTTTCCGTTCCCAAATCGCAACAATGTTGTTTTACTGAATTGCCTAGGGCTAGTAGGGCTGTGCCTATTGAATGTGAAAATGGTTCTTTGTATGATTGTAAAATCTATTTTCGGCTATAGACGAGTTTTAGAAACATCGCGGCTTCGCCCGTAATATGTGGAAGTGGATGGAGAATGCCTTTAAAAAATGTACTAAATAAAAAACAATTAGGTACCTAATAATAATAAAAAATAGGATAAATTTTTATTTTTCTACATCTTTGCTTCTATGGTTGCTACGCCGTAGCGCTGTAGCACTGCGATTTTTTTACTATTCCGGCAAAACTGATAACCTTTTGTACTAGGTATGAGAAGAGGTTTTTTGTCCGGTATTTTTTTATATCTCTATACTTCGGCGATTACGGTCTAGGTACCAAATCGTCCCCTGATTCGTCCAAGTCTTATTTTGTCCAGGTCTCTATGGACGCACCGACAGGACCCCGGCGCGAATAGCAAAAGCAGCGCCCGGTGAGCATTTGGTTGTAATTAAATCGTCGATCTTCCTCCAAAGACTCAGGAGTAATTTTAATTACTAATCTTACTTTAGCTACAAAGACGTAACGTTACCTACACGCGTGCTCAACATACGAGATACGTTAGAATTTCATCTGAGCTAACCGCCCGATATCGTTGCGGCTATGGTTTTCATTTCGCCTCAATGTTACACCTACACAGATAGGTGTATTACAGGTAGGTAGGTATTACAATTTGGGCTCTTATTGGCAGGTGTTTAATTACACTGCGGCCGCGTGCTTTGTGTGCGTAAAATGTAATTGGAATCATGTCTAAATTAGCGGAATGCTTGCTTTTACCTGTGAATTCGCGCCTTGATTCATTTATTTTATACCTTCTCATTGTATTACAACCTCAAAAAAAGATCTAGGTAGGTAATCCACAGCCTATTAACATGTCCCCACTGCTGGGGCTCAGGCCTACCCTCTCAACGAGGGCGTTCGGGCTATTGTCCACCACGCTAGCCCAGTGCGGGTTGGTGGACTTCTAAGAATTTCTTCTTCAGCGTATGCAGGTTTCCTCGCGATGTTTTCCTTCACAATAAAGATCAAAAATGGCATCAACAAACTGCATTTATGCAGGATTCTGACTAGTCTATGGTGAAAACGGCTTTCTTGATCAGTTAGGTATGGCTCTCTGGACCCCTCCGTCAGTACCCTGACGGAGATCTAAAGGCCCAAAGTGACCTCGTTTGTATGAAAAAGGCCTCGTGACCCCGTTCGTCGAGGAACGTGTCATAATGAATCATATTATGACATACATGTTTTAGTTCGTTCAGAATAACTGTAAATTACCATAGTGATCGAAAAGCCTAGCATAATGCTATGATAAAAGATACTGTTAACTAACTTACGGATATCTGGCTACTTTAAAGCGTAACACACACAGCGCGGCGGTGTTGCGAAAGCGTTGCGGCGGCGAATCTGCGGAAAGCGAATAAAAAGCGGAGCCCTTCAGACAGGAATACCGCTAGCGGCGGCGGCGCGGCGGCGGTTTGTATGAAGAACGCTCCGCGCCGCGCCGCGCCGCCGCCGCTCTGTGTAGGGGTTCTCATACACTACAAAGGAATACAACGCGCCGCCGCCGCTCCGCAACGCCTGTCTGCGCTAATTGTCAAATCTGTGCGCGCGGTTTTGTTGCTTTCGCCGTCGCACCGCCGCCGCGCCGCTTTGATGTAAAGGGCTTCATACTATTTCGAACATTACAGAAAAAAACCGCAACGCTTTCGCAACGCCGCCGCTCAGTGTGTGTTACGCTTAAGCGCTGAACTGCAGGTAGTTGCCCAAGTAGTGCCACTATGGGCGAGGAGCAGGCTGCGCTGGACCGTTACACTGCAACGCTAATTTACATACTCCACCCACTTAGTCCTGCCAACTTCGTCACTCGCCACCCTGTTTAGCTCCAGCATGTTAATACTGAACTTTATCTACGAGGTGTTACTCTCGCAAAATGGTGTCAGTTTTATATAATAGGTAATAGTTTACCTATGGAATCAATTTTATTTATTTGTTCCTAATTTCAGTCGTTTTTGGCTACTTAATCTCGTACATCGAAATTTTGGAAAGACGTTTATAAAGTATACAATGTGAGATCGAATGTTTTTGTTTTTTATGACATTTTAATTAAAAAAAAAAGCTATATGCTACGAATAAGGAGGTACATACTTACTCATTGACATAATTATATGTATATATATTACTACTATATATATTGCAGACACATCTGATGAGAAAATGAGAACTGTACAGCGGTCGAAAATGGTGAAAGTAACGAGGGGCGTACCACAGGGCTCTATATTGGGGCCAGTGTTTTTTATTCTACTCACCAATGATCTAATAGACTATATTAATAACTCTGTCTCTGACATTAACATTGTTGTCTTTGCAGACGACACAAACGCAGTTATTTCGGGGCAAGACATTGTGGAAGTAAACGCAAAAATCAATGCTGCAATGGTGGCGTTTCATACTTGGTTCTCTGCAAACAATCTCAAACTTAATATTTCCAAGACTAATATCATGTTATTTAAAACGACTGCAAATAACAATGATATAATCGATGTACGCTTAAATGGTAAAGCATTAGAACCTGTAGAAGACGTGAAATTTTTAGGAATTAGAATAGATGCACGGTTGAACTGGAAGGAAGAATTAAACGCAATTGAAGACAGGATTAGCTCGGCCTGCTATGCCCTACGCAGTTTAAGGGACGAGTTAACTACCGATCAGCTAAAGACGGTATATAATGCACTGGTCGAATCGAGGCTACGGTATAGCATAAAATACTGGGGCAACAGTTACCAGTACAATATCAATAAAGCGTTTGTTGTACAAAAAAGGGCCATACGAACAATTACACGTATTCCTCCGTGGGAGACATGCGAGGACCACTTTAGGAAGCTAGAGATCCTAACAGTACCTAGTCTGTATATCCTTGTAGTCCTAACCGACGTCATAAAACACAGACACATTTTCGAATCTGAACAACAGATGCAGCAGAGAGAAAATACCAGAAGAATGGATCTGCACACGATTATACAACCCAAACTAAAGATAGTCGAACACTGTCCGCGAAACAAGGCAGTAAAACTGTTTAATAGGTTGCCGACAGAACTTAAAACTGTCAAAAGTTTAAACGTCTTTAAAATAAAGTTGAAAACATTACTGTTGCAAAAGTGTTGCTATTCGATTGATGATTTTTAGCGAATTAAGTGTTTCATTAATTATTACTTGACATTTATTTCATTTAATTAATTGTATATTTTGACATGTGTGAACTAATTATTAATCGTACCTATCTTGACATTCATTGCATATCACATTTAATTTGGCTGCATTTAACTTATAAATTTAATAATTAGGATAATAATTTAATTAATCATAGTATAGTATTGTGTTTTGTATATTTTGAAATTGTATTTTGTAAAACATTCGAATACAATGTAATATTGTTAGCGAATAAATAACTTGAACTTGAACTACTATAGTTTGCTGCTTGCTAATATGACTCGTATACGCCGAAGAGGAAATTCTTAGGCGCATGCCCGAACAACCTCGTTGAGAGGACATCTTAATAGGCTGTTGATGTTGAAATAAAGTCCTGTGTTGCTAAAGCTGAAAGAACATGTACATACATACACATACATACTACATATATATATGTACATACTCGTTGACATAATTTTAGGTATATTACTATAGTTTGCTGCTAATATGACTTGTCAACTGATATTTTGTTCCAGGGCTCCACAAACAAACCGTTGTTAGTCGGCCTGCCCACTAAGTATGTTAATGGCATAACGATGTTTTGCCTCGCGGATGGAACGGGCGTGTTGTCTCGCGTTATAACGGCTTTCATGATAATGTGGCAAATGAGAGGGAAATAATGGGAAAACACAATGCACAGTATACTCAATGTTAGCTGAAATAGAGCCGTAATTATGTTTAGTCTTTATTTAAATGGCTATATATGAAAACTATAGTTACTCATAAAATCGTTTGTACTGACTGATCTATCAACGGCTTATACCTTGAATAACATATTATACCTACTTAGGAAACTTTTAACGACGAAAGTCGGGGGTATATGTAGGCTACTACTGCTAATATACCTACTTATGTATTTAGAAATTTCTTAACGTCATAATATATATTTAGTAGAATTTCGCATTGAAGTTCAGTTTAAAAAGTGCCATCGTAACCTCCAAGGATCACGGTACCCATGAAAATGAATACTGGGCTGTTTCATATGTCCAAAGTTATTACGATTGCGACCGCAAGTGGTCAGCCAAGCTGGGCTGGAATGTAATAAAAGTGACGATATTCTTGTATTTACGATTCTAGTTTAGTTATTCATAGTTTCGTGTGATTGACGGCCAATACAAAGACCGCATTGCTGTGGAGTGAGCTCATCGCGCCACGCCATGCTTGTTAATCATACTCGCTAAATAAACGCGGCTGCAATGAATTTTTCATACAAACGAGATGAGTTAGGGCCTTTCATCATATCAGCCTGTAGACGTCCACTGCTGGACAAAGAGATTTCCACGATGACCGGTCCTGCGCTAACCTCATATCTAGCCGGGTCCTACGACCTTCACCAGATCGTCGGTTTACCTTGTGGGAGGCGTTTTGTATGAAAAAGGCCCGAATTCATTGCATTGCAGCCGAGTGTATATTTTAGCCGTTTCATCATCAACAGCCTATTAATCTACCCTAAATGCTGGGGCTCAGGCCAACCTTATTAACGAGGGCGTTCGGGCTATAGTCCACCATGCTAGCCCAGTGCGGGTTGGTGGACTTCACATGCGCCTAAGAATTTCTTCCTCGGCGTATGCAGGTTTCCTCACGATGTTTTCCTTCACCGTTTGAGAGCAGTCAGTAAATATACTTGTCGGACTTTCAATTACACAGGCGCCATCTATCGGCAAAGTTGGAAACGTCGTCGTGAGGTCGTTACGGGAGTTGTCGCTAACAGCCGCTGGGGCGCTGCTGGTAGGAAAGCTTTATAAGCGAGGGCCGAATGACCGACGCGTCTGTTTGAGTTGAGCCGTCGGATGGAGCGCCACGCCGTAACGAATTCGCCGTGTTTACCAATTCGACTATTATTTCGGATTCACATCATGTCGGACCACTCTGATTGCAAGCCCCGTACCAGGCGTCGTCATACTTAAGTTTCGAGAAAAAACCCATTGGTCCAGCCGGGGATCGAACTTCGGACCTTTCGATATGATAGGCCGCGTCTTATCCCCGACGCCACTGACGCTCATTAGTCGTTTACTTACTAGCTTTTTCCAGCGGGTTTGAACGCGACAGAGAATTCATTCTTCCCACGTTTTTGGTATCTTAAATCATTACTGGTGACGAAAAAATCATTACAAGAAGATACCATATGTTTTAGCTTGATTATGTATTCTGTGACTTGGGATGGGATGGTACCCTTCAGTACAGCGTTAGAGCGGAAACTACTTCACATATTGAGGCTGTACTGGAACGACCCCAGAGACTGCGGGGAATCCTCATTTGCATATCGAGTCATTTGAGCCTTCGACCGGATTGCGCGCCGTATTGGTGTAGGGTGACCATGCAAATCCAGTTTTTATAGGTCGTAGCGGTTATAGTTCGTTCCAACCTGGGTGTTCTATCGATCGGCTACATTCATATCGGCCAACATCAAGTTGACACTTCGAAAAAAATATTTTAGTGGTCGTCGATTTCTCAAGTCTAAAATCTTACTTCAACTAGGCCCTAGTTTTATTGAAATCAAATAATAAAAAAAGCTTTCATAATCAATTTTAAATGTAAATGTAACTAATAAATTAGTTATTACTATAAATATACCGTTATTACAATAAATAATTGAACTAATAAATTAGTTATTACTAAGTATAAAATTGATTATACCGTCTATAATCCCGGACAGACAACCACGAAACCAAGTTTAATGAACGCTTGTAAATTCTAATCATTTATTAATAATCAATCATGGTCACCCGACACTTGGGATATTGATAAATTCCTCATCAGGAAATTGGACTTGCGTTCCGGCAGTCCTACCAGCCAACTATCTCTTGGGTTGGAAAGCATTCAACAACATGTAAGGTAAAAAATTAATGAAACATCGGAAGGCAGTCGCCATACTTAGGCGTTCCCCTCTGCCAAACGTACAAGACCACCTGGCCATGCACTGAACAAAATATGTGTATGTCGTACGAGTGGTATGAATGTACAAGTAGAAGTGAGCATGTGTGCGAGGGCGTTTGGAAGAGCCCGATAAAATGAAGCCAGATAAAACGCTATGAGTAAAAAGTATAAAATTAGAAATAGGGACTGTTTTAGCTGGGCGATGTAAAATTTAAGTATCGTTCTTATTTGGTCTGCCTCTAAATTTATTCTTTGCATTAAAACATCGAAATCACCTTTTATTTGGGTCACAAAAACTCTAACTTCTTGTAAATAATAATAAATAATAATAAATAGTTTATTTGGTTTCCTTTATACATACGAGTACTTACAAACTAAAGGAATGAGCAAGAAACAACATTTATACAAAGGAGGAACCACTGGCCACAAGACTAGGTCACCTAAAGGTAAACCTGTTATGCATTTACCCCGAACCTCAGAATTGCCCTTAGCATGTACAGTAAGATTTATAAGTGCAGTAGCACGCTGAGAGTCATTTTTCTGTCAACGGTGCGCACGGACACACGAAAATCAATTAGATGTAACTGACCACCCAAGTCAATAGTGTGTTTTAAACCATAACGTCATAGCAATAAAATATCATCAATTCATCGCAATATCCAGGAATATTTTAGTGAATGTGTGCGTGTGTGGGTACAGAAACAACTTGATATAAAATAAAAGAAGGTCGTAAGTGAAACTGGTGTCTCAATCTATTGAATTGCGAAACTGTTACTGCACTTATGAACCTTGACTGTACCTCACAACTGTCAAAACCGTAGGATGGTGTCTGGTGTAGTATTCCCGATCATCGTGTCTGCATTACAAATTATTTGATAACTTTAAACTTGTCAAAACTGATGATCACATTTCTACTTACTTTTTATCTAAATTTGAGTTTGTACTGTGCATAGATAGTAGCAATATGTCTACGACATAGAAGCAGGTTAGGTCAGTGAATTGGGTTAACATGAGTAATTTAATTATTCAACGATGTTTTCTTTATTTCGTTGGTTTTCCTTATGGCTTTTTAGGGTAACGCTAGCTTTGCCACGACACGGTAACTCACTTAAATAAACAGGAAGGAATAAGATCTACCAATCCACTGAAATAAAATTGGTGTCAGTGAAGTAAATACTGTTATCCTAATAACTTACCTTACTGTATTTCAGAAATCTTGTAACAATAAGTTTATCGTAATGATAATTTGAGTTCCTGAATTATAAATTCTCTTTGTAGGTATTACGTTCTGGTATGGTATCTCGATTTAGCTTACGCATACAGGTGAGGATGGCATTTAAAAACTCTTGATATTGTGGTGTTATAATATGTATTTATATTTGCTGTTTTACCTATACAGAATTTATTTACATCAAAACAGCCAATAAAATCCAATATCAATTGCTAATTGTACTCAAAGTTTTCATATCTTTTCCCCTGAAACAGCTGTGGGGGCATCATCATGACGGAATTGCCGTATTTCTTCATCCACGCCATTTCCATCGCATTGTTCTTCTGGTCTGCGGCAGCAGGATCCATAGTGGTTGAGGTCTTCGCCTTTGCCAAGTTTTGTAAGTAAGACTCGTATAGACTCATCCGAGGTATCACCGAGTTGTCTCCAGCCGGCTCTAGAGGCACATTGACGGGATCGAAGGGTAAAGTCAACATGAACTTTCTGGGATCACCAAAGTACGGGCTACGGTTGTCTACAGGATTGTCAGTGATGTTTGCAACCACTTTCGTTGTTGCGGAAGTTGTGATCGGGGGATCACTGGTTCGACGGTTGCCTTCGTCCCAAATGACTGAGTCTAACCATCTGGCGAAGCTTGAGACTTTGGGGAAGGCGTGTGTTCTGGAGTAGAGAGCGCAGGTGTGGAGGAAGGATGATATTGCAATCAGTGTGTTGTTTTGAACGACTGCCCCGCCGTTGTCTTTCTAAAAAGTTATTTTTTTATTAAACTCCTATCGACGAATAGGTAGTGCACAAATACGCAAATGAGCAAACTTTTCACTATCGCCACTTTTAAAGCAGCAGTAAGAAACGTAACGGTAAAGTCAAACGATAGAATTCTTCGACGGAAAAGATTGCAATCTACCATTACCACGGGTGCAGCCACGTGGTTCGACAACGTGGTCCGACAGTCGAACCAAGTGGAATTTTGATTCCTCGTGGTTCGACATGTCGGACCATCAGGAATTTGATATTCAACTTTAGTAAGAGTGCTTTCTCGTGGTTCCACTACTTTATCACACCTCGTTGGAATATGGAGAATTTGATTTTAAGAATATAAGGTCTTACCCTGCAGTAGTGCCTATTGGGATCCTGCACACCTCCTACGCAGATATAATGTCCTGGTAACAGCTTGGTGTACGAGTCGCAGATGGAAGGGTCTATAACTGGCGCGTTCACCACTCGCATATGCTGTAAACAAGAAACTTGCAATTTATAATTGGTAATTAAATTAACTGTATTGACAAGAATAATTGCTTAAGTAGATAATCCATTTCTTCCGAAGCGGCATACTTGCAGACTGATCAAGAACTGTGCTAAAGAACTGCTAGAAAGAAGCGAACTACTACAATACTGTTGTCACATAATATTTGAGAGAAAATAAGTATACTGGTTGACGTAGGCTTAGAAAGAGACTTTCTTCTTCTTGCAGTGCATCACCATTGGTTGGTCGATACGATTGAAAATTTACATCTTTATGTTTACCGTTGCCACTTACATGCACTATAGAATTTGTGTAATATAAAAATGTTGGCAAATACTCAGTGTATTTTGAATTGTTCTAAAACTCACCCCATTAGGGGTCCAGGCGACAATGGAGGTCAAAAATCCGAGGGTGACTTCCTCGTCGTAGGCTGGTAGTCTCACCGAATGCACCCTTGAGTTGAAATTAAGAGGGACTTCTGTCTTAAGCGCCGACACTTGCAAGTCGAAGTTGTTTACTAGCTTTTTTATCTGGAAACAAGTTAACATCTGTAAGTGAATCATCAGATTTGGTATTTACTTATTAAACACTACTGTTATTTATAATTTCCGTAGCCAGAACTTTGTAAGGCTTGTCCGATTTTATGAATTTTGATTTTATTTTTATTGAATGAAAATTGAATGGTAATTTTGCTGTTTTATGATTATTCTTATAGTGAATGAAATGATTTGGAATTTTGATCCATCTAACAATTATTTCAAAACTAACTCCCAGTTTGATTTGATGAAAACTTTAAGATTCACTTGCTATCGTTGATATTTTTCACTCTTTCCATTTCAAAGTTAGTATTATTTCTATCAAATTAATTATTAACTAGTAATTTATTCGTTTTAGTAGTATAATAATAGTTCACAGTTAGTGAGGTATATTTATTAGGTACAGGTACCAAAGTACATACTAACAAGTTTTAAGGTTTTATGTAAGTACCTACTAGCATTCTATGGACATCTATCTGAAATAAAATTTTGAATTTCACTGGTACATATTGCGAATGGTTTTATTCCTTGTAAGCAAAATGGAGCACGAAATATAAACGACTAGTGATTCGAGCGCCGGGTCTCGGGAGCGACCTTGCCTAAAATTTTACGACTAGTTTCGGAGAATGAAGATTGTGCCGAAGCGGGCACGTCTCGAGAGAAATTCATGCTGTGTGCACTGATCGCGTGACGTCATACTGTGATCAGACAGATTGACGTAGGCCTGTTTACTCTTAGCGGCTTATTTGGGTCTTGATTTACGTTAGATGCTATATGTTGTATTAATGTATCTACGGATATATTATAAGAACTCTCTACTCTTACAGTGTAGTTGTTCAGGCTCTTATGGGTAACGTAAGACCCAACAATATCCCTGGAAAATAAATATTCATTTTCTACGGATAGATTACAAATTTCTTCGCCTAAGACTTTGGTCATGTCTATAGTTGGAAACGGTACTCTATCGTTTTCATCCGTATGAACCTGTCAGTGGTCACTGCTGGACATAGGTATTCCTGTATTCGGCGCTAGGATGAGCACATGTGGCGCTGTAGACTGTCACCTGTCTGTGGATTAGGCCTAGCTAGTTTGAATTTTAACTCGATTATTGTCGAAATGAATGCCCAGACCAAGGACCCTAAATCTGTAATACAAAAAAATACTTTTGAAATGGGGTCTGTTCGTCCCACCCACTACTCTGTGTCCCTAAACGATCATTTTTGCATGACATGCAACGTTTACTAGAATGGCATGCTGCATGATGGACCATCATGCTTGCTATCTATCAGTACAGTGAAGCAACGGCCAGCACGCATTGCATGTCATGCACGTCAATCACTACAGCTAGACGTTCATGCATGAGTGACAGCACGTATTGCATGTCATGCCGAATGATCGTTTAGGGAGCCCTTTACGCTTCGCTGTCTCATCATTCTTTTGATACACGCTCTTACGTGTCCATCTGTGAGCTCCCGCTCTATCTGATCCTCGTATGACAGAGAATTATGATATTTAATAAAATATTTACAAAACTAAATGCATTTACCTTGTACACAGACCCTCCCTTGTTATTATAAGAACTCCCTACTCTTACAGTGTAGTTGTTCAGGCTCTTATGGGTAACGTACGACGCAACAATATCCCTGGAAAATAAATATTCATTTTCTAAAAACAGTAGCGACTTTAACAAAGGCTTTGGGATGTCTGTCAATTATTTTGCAAGGGTTGCGAAAGGTAAACGTATATAAAATTAAAACAATGCGGAAGGGACTGGGAGGCAAAATACGGCGCTTTTGTAGCATTAACTCAAGAATTGGTATTTGGTCTGAGTTAGGAGAGAAATGATCATATTCATAATCATTCTTGGTAAATATTTAATTACATGACGTTATGAATGCTTATGGAAATACGTTAAGTGATGTTTTTGGTCCGACAAAGTAGGCCGATGGGCGTATTATGTTGACCGATTAGGTTATAGGTACCACAAGGACCTTGGTTTTTTCTTGAAATTGTAGGTACCAGATAATGATGCCTATGTCCGCAGCAGTGCTACTAGTGCGGGCTGCTGATGGTACATATTTGTGAATAGTAATTTCATTGTCCTTCTATAAATTCTACTGATGTTAATAAAAACACAGTTTAAACTATAATTAAAGAAAAATCTCACAAAAAATCCTACTAATATTATAAAGGCGAAAGTTTGTAAGGATGTGAGGATGTGAGTGAGGATGTTTGTTACTCTTTCACGCAAAAACTAACGAACAGATTTTGATGAAACTTGGTACAGTGATAGCTTATATCCTGGAATAACATATAGGCTACCTACTTTTTAACGCGGACAAAGTCGCGGGGCGTCCGCTAATACCCCCTAAGTAACAAAACGCCTACATAGAGGGCGCTGTTTCACAATGTACACGGGAAAAACTTTTCTACGCGGGCGAAGCCGCGGGAAAAAGCTAGTAATTAATAAGCACACAGTCTGCCCTATCACACATCTCTCCTGTTAGTTGTAGGCTAGCAGAAACCTCATAAAGAGATAAGCCTCACCATTTGTACATACTTTCTGTTTTGTATTTGTATCCTGTTAATGTTTTGTGTGTGCAATAAATTGTTAAATAAATAAGTAAGCATATTATACGTAATAATTTTACTTTGTTATTTGTAGGTCACCGACATAGTTCAAACAATTGCGAAGCTGAAGTGGCAGTGGGCTGGGCACATCGCTCGTAGAACTGACGGTCGAAAGGTTCTCGAGTGGCGACCACGTATCCGAAGACGCAGCGTATAGGCAGCCCTCCCACAAGGTGGACCGACCACCTGGCGAAGGTCGCGGGACCCGGCTGGATGAGGTTAGCGCAGGACCGGTCGTCGTGGAGATCCTTGGGGGAGGCCTTTGTCCAGCAGTGGACGTCTACAGGTTCATATGATGATGATGATAATTAGTAATAACACAATAAACTTATTTCATTTAATTTAAAATTTCATTGTTTCTTTCGAAGACAAAAGAATTCCTTCTTCTCTCTCGGTTCCCTTTACTTAATGTCTCAATGGCGGAGATCCTTCGGGATTTGCTCAGTGACCTGCCGCTGCCTGAGCGTACGATTGGCACGGCCCTGAATATGTCGGAATGGGCGAGGTACCCCGAGCGGTATCTTTTTTTATTGCGTTGCTCTTGGGAACGGTTCTCGACTCATTTTGGCATCTAGAGTCTGTGGACCTCGTTTCAGTGGGGCTTCACTTACCCGCTACTGAGAGCCTTATATATCTATCGATTTATCACAATTTGTTGATATCGAATTCTTGTATTGCATACATAAACTATATCTAACAACAGCGGCACAGAATAGAATAAAGTACAATTTCCAAAATAAATGAAAAAGTCCAATAAGTTATGTTACTTAGGGGGTATTAGCGGACGCCCCGCGACTTTGTTCGCGTTTAAAAGTAGCCTATATATTATTACAGGATATAAGCTATCATTGTACCAAGTTTCATCAAAATCTGTTCGGTAGTTTTTGCGTGAAAGAGTAACAAACATCCTCACATCCTTACAAACTTTCGCCTTTATAATATTAGTAGGATATGATTATTAATATAGTTAGTTGAAAAAAAGAAATAGTATTTTTTTGTTGAGTACGTAGTCCTGGAGTGGAGACCGCGTGTTATACCTATGCGCAGCGTGGGACGCTGTCCCGTACCGAAAAACCACATATCTCAATTCAGTCGGTCGGTCTGTCCGTCATCAGTCCGTCACGTTTGGCTCTGGAGGCTAGTCCGATTGGGACCAAATTTAAAACTTAAGATTTTTAATTTATTTAAATTTGTGTACTTACGCGTTTTCTCGAAACTTAAGTACATTTACTGACTGCTCTCAAACGGTGAAAGAAAACATCGTGAGGAAACCTGCATACGCTGAAGAAGAAATTCTTAGGCGCATGTGAAGTCCACCAACACGCACTGGGCTAGCGTGGTGGACTATAGCCCGAACACCCTCGTTGAGAGGGTAGGCCCTAAGCCCCGGCAGTTGGGACATAATATAGGCTGTTGATGATGACTTACGCGTCGAAACACTTGGACTGCGTTACCATCCAGCGGGTGTTGAGTATGACAGCGCTGCAGGTGTAGTTGTTGTTGTGGAGCAGCGCGGCCGCGTACGGGTGCCGGCAGACCTGCGCCACCGCCGCGCCGATGCGGTCCGCGCCCTCCTCCAGCTCGTGATCACCTGCAACATCACTACTCGACAGTTCCGTACCAGAAGGTTCCAATCGGAGACCTGATACCTATTACTGAGCCAACTCTGCACGTTGTCACGCTCAGACCCAATAACGTAGAAGTCCCATAATGACCAGTGTCCCAAAATGACCAGCGTCCCAAAAATACCGTGTCCAATTATGTAAATATTGCCCGTTGACCTACCGCGAGGCACTACTAATAGTGCTACGAGACTAAACTGTTTATATGTACTAATTTTAAATTATTACTCATGGACTTACTCATGGAGCTAAAATCTCTTTGGTGGGTGCCCGCGCGTTCGAACCTTCCTGGACTTACTCATTACCTTAGGGTTCCTCTAGTATCCAAAAATGTCCATTGTCCAAAAATGACCAGTGTCCATAATGACACCCATACAGACATGACCCATAATGTCCAGTCTCAAAATGTCTATTTATTTTTCTCCGAGGCTCAAACGTGAAGGAATGACAAATTGCTTTTTAGGCGTTATCTAGTTTTTTGACATTTAACTAATTAGGCAAATAGAATTATAGACGTTTTACCGCTTAGGCATTTTATTATTACTTAGACATTTGACAATTTATACATTGATTTTAAGCTTATTGCAGGTAACTTGCTTTTTAGACCATAAGATCAATAAATAAATACTAAACCCAGGTCTAGTTTTTTAATTAGCGTGGTAGTAGAATTTTTTATAATAATAATATCTACAAAGCCTTTACGCTATCCAGCCTAAGATAAACTTGTGTAGAAATTGTAACGAAGGGTGCAACTTTGTGAATGCAATGTGGCAGTGAGTTACATAATCATCGCGTCACACGATGCTTACCATTAGCAGGTCTACGGGTAGGTATAATCAATGGACCCAAGCCCCACGGAGCTCAGTGATCGGCCGCAATCAATACCAAAACAGACACAAAGCACTCTCTATCTATAAATTATTCCAAGCCCGCGGTTGGTACACTGCGTTAAATTGCTACATACGAATCTAATCTCTATAATTCAACATGAGGTAGAATATGATCTATCCTTCTGTTAAATACCTTGAAACAACTAGGAAAAAAAACAAAGGTGAAATGAAATCAACAGTCTATGGTCTCCACTGTTGCGACCGCAGGCCTACTCTCTCAGCGAGAGCGTACGGATCATAGTCCACCACGCTGGTCCAGCGCCCGGGTTGGTGGTGGCCTTTACATGAGCCTTAGAATATTTTGTACTGAAGCGATGTTTTCCTTTAACGAAAAGTCAGTAAGAGAATAATCCAAACTTAACTTCCGGTGTACTATTATATGTATATTCTGTGCTTCCGGGTACCTCATTTGTACGAGTACGTGCCCGGCGGATATGAACTCTTGACCTTATGAACGTGAGGCGAGCTCACCAACTAGGCTGAGGTTATGTTAAACCTACTTGCACTTTGCGACTTGTTTATTTGGTCTTTACGGTGGTCTTCATAATGGCATTTTTTTCTATTCGCTTTTCTGCACAATTCTATTTATAAATAAAGAATATCTGAAGAAGAGAAGAATATGCACAATCCTATT
Source organism: Metalampra italica (assembly GCA_949699065.1). Taxonomy (NCBI): domain Eukaryota; kingdom Metazoa; phylum Arthropoda; class Insecta; order Lepidoptera; family Oecophoridae; genus Metalampra; species Metalampra italica. The sequence goes on along the minus strand of OX452991.1, from coordinate 5,183,861 downwards.
CCGTAAATAGGATTGTGCAGAAAAGCGAAATAGGAAGAAATGCGAGCGTCAGTGGCCCTGGGGATAAGACGCGGCCTGTCATATCGAAAGGTCCGAAGTTCGATCCCCGTGCTGGGCCATGTACCAATGGGTTTTTTCTCGAAACTTGTTCTCAAACGGTGAAGGAAAACATCGTGAGGAAACCTGCATACGCCGAAGAAGAAATTCTTAGGCGCATGTGAAGTCCACCAACCCGCACTGGTGGACTATAGCCCGAACGCCCTCGTTGAGAGGGTAGGCCTGAGCCCCAGCAGTGGAGACATGTTCATAGGCTGTTGATGCGATTGTTTTCTGTTTGGACAAAATCAAACTTGGACGAATTGGTACTTGGATTACATTCTGTAAAGAAACCTTTTTTCCTACGAAAGACGTACGTCACATACATGAGAAGAGGACAATAATAATTAAGTATAATGTAGTAGTCATTCGCACCGCACCGTACAGAATCCCCAACTATATTTTTAACAAATCCCTTAAAATATCATTGCTTTTGAAAACAACTCTATAATCACAGTCAATATCAGAATAAATCGGATCAAATACTCGTCCAAAGTTTAAGAGACCGGTAATAATGACTAACAAAGTTTAACTCAAATAGCTGAAAATTTATAGGATCATTTATATTCCTTTGAGTTAGACGGCGCGAGAAGTCGAATCATAACATTGAAAGTTTGTGCCAATGTTGATAGTTCAAGGCTGGCGGGATACCGGCACAAAAACGAAAAGCTTAGCTGTTGGTTACGTAGTTTAGTTGAAACTTTAAATACATATTCGTAACAATGAGATACTTCTCGCAATGCGAAAGTTTGTAAGGTGTTTGTGAGTTTGGATGTTTGTTACTCTTGCACGCAAAAACTACGAAATAGATTTTTATACTTATACCTACAGAATAACACACAGGCCAAGGCTATAGATATCGCGGGAAAACTTACACTAGACACACAGCGGTAACCAAAGATGCGTTCGGTCGTTCGTATTTTCAACTAAAAACAATCATGTCGTGCTAAACACCATTTTCAGTAAGTAACGTATCAGGTATTGAACCCCCGACCTAAGATATTTACGGAGAACGCATTTCCAATAGGGCTACAGCTGATATCGCAGTATAGCTACGAATAGCAACATAAATATCAAACTACTGTTTGCTGTTAGCAGCCGATAACTAGAGCTCAGACAGTTCGATCACTCTCGCGACAACTTGTTGGAAACTCCGGCGACAAACTTCGGTTTGCCGATACGTTAGCCATCTTCGGTGGGTCGGCTCAAATGGACCGTATTGTCGATCGAACAACACGATCCTAGTTGTTATGAGTCATAACTTATGACTTTATCATCATACAATGACCGTGCAGTACTGGAATAGACCTTGTCTTGCTTAGACGCGGTCCTCTGCCCTCCCATAGCCACCTCATATAGGTCGTCGGTCTGTCAGGCAGGGGGATATCATAGATTTCTTTTACCACGCGGTCTTTACCCCAAAACTTGTCTGTAGCAATCAGTTAAGTTTTATTGTCATATGTGCCTAACAACATTGACTTCTATCTCAAATTTTTAAGCATTTCTGTTGTCAGCGTCGCCTCCGGCAGGTCTTGCTTGTTGAGAGAGCCAACTCGTACCTCCTAGTTTGGGCAGATCCAGAATTATTTGAAATTCGCTTATTCCAAAGCTCCAACTTTAATGCGTCTACTATTTCTATAATAGTTGAATCCTTTGATAACTCATCTAATCTTTTATGGTAGTGTGTGTGTTTGTGGCCCTAATCAGCGTGTTTCCGCGCCAGTAAACATTGTTGATTCGAACTCGCCGGCTGATTGGTCAGCCAACACTGTTGCCTGCCACTATTGTTTATTAATTGCCTTGTTTGCTTACTCGACCAAGTCTATTTGTCATTCGTTTTGTTCCTATTGAATATGTTGGCATACTTTGGTCTACTATACATTATTAGTCATTTCTCCTGTACATTAACCTTCGTGCACGAATACACAAACACACTTTTCGTATTTCTTCCATCTTCTAACACCTAGCAGAATCTTTGACAAAGGTGAAATTTACTATTTCTAACTTAATATTATGCACCCTTTTGATTATGTACCGATATGTTTACTTTTGTGGCGAGAAAATAAAGATTGTTTTTGTAGATTGAAACGAAGTAGACGTTTTTGCCGTGTCGTCAGGAGCACGAAACCTTCCTCTGGCCGTCCCTCTTACTGTTCAAACATCGGCCATCATACATAGATCTGTCTGGGAAAATAATCTTATACACGCAATTGAACCACCTTTAGTACTTACTTGATTTATTGAAGAATTTCTAAAGTGGGATAGAGCAATACCTTCCATTTTCGTAAACATAAATTGTGGAACACTTCAAAAAAGTTATTCGCACTCGATGTTCCAAGAGGAATTCCACAGACCTCCATGGCAAAATGTTTAACATTCAGGGGTACCTTCGGTGGAAATTCGCGGACCCTCATAAACCTCTCACCCAATTCGAGAAGGGAACTCCATTTTAATTCCAAGGCAGTACGTGTACAGGGTGAGAGTGAATTTGGATACATTCCTAGGTACTGTGCAAATTTCAGAACGTTCTCTTAAAAAATTTTTTAAATTATTTATTTTTATTTTTAGTCGAAATCTTTATCACCCAGCAGACTAAGCACTGTATAGTGGAAACCTTTTTGTAACTAGAATAAGGATGAAACGATTTTTGAAATAATCTATAGCTACTAAACCAATTTTTAAAATATTTATTAAAAGGAAATTTCAATAAGTTCAAGTAAATTATCCTAAAACTAAACACAAATACTAAGCTACTATAAAATCAATGATAAAATTTAGTCGAAAATGCTCCCGCGAATCGTACCTGGCTCAAAGGTACCCATGACGCCGGCTGCATTGCCACGTTGAATCGCCATGGATATCCTTTGAACCAGGTACGTACGACTCGGCCCGGGGGTCACAACCGTGCTCCCTCATGCGTTTCCCCACCTCTCGCACGAACGACTTCGCCTCCAATCTCCATTTTTAAAATATCTTAAACTATTGAGTGACGTAGGGGGGGATAGTTCGCGCATGTTGTCGGCCGATCTACCAATAGCGCGCTCGATTCGGTCGCGCCCCGCACCCCGCCGCCAAAGAGACCTATAGATTCAGTTCTGCACAGTGAAGAGGTTTGGTTTGGTCAAGAAGTTTGCCGGCTACTATAAATGGTACTCTCAGGCTAATATTCGAAATATCTCTTCCCGCGGGAAACTTGAATAGCTGCGGGCAAGGCAATATAATCTCACCTGACTCCCCGGTGGCTTCGTCTTCGTCCGTGTCGATCCTGGCGTGCGCGAGGTGCAGTACACCCGCAAGGAGCAGTACACCCACCAGGAGGCCAGCAGCGCCCCGCCACATCGTACGGGCTGATTGGTACTGTGGTGTTCCGACCACCGATTCTGCGGTTCCGTGATTATTTAACGCGTAGAGCTACGAACGTCTACGAGTTAATTTATATTCGAGACATGCTAAAATAATAATAATATAATTTTCTTTTTATTTCTTAAAATTCGAAAAAATATTGTTATTTGTAGGTACAACAGGTGTTTTTTAAACCGTATATTCACACACCTCTTAAGAGGCATCAATATCGTAACGGAACAATTTGCGTGCGGCAATATTTGCGAATTCGCAAAAATGTGTTGATTTCTGACAGCAATTCTACCGCTCACAAGAAATGGTTTTGTATGGAGAGTTTATTTTTTTCCGATTAAAATAAAATAAAACTCGTTTTGTATTCAATGCAGAGTGCAGTGCAGTATGTTAAGCCCTGCATTTTGTAGCAACGTGCAAACTGAAACCATTTTAAAACTTCCGGTTTCGATGACATAATCACAAATTGAATTTATTATTCGTACAGTCAGCAGTGTATCGTTTTGGATTTATTTCATTCTGCTACATATACCCATAGATACTAAACTAAGTCCAAGGACAAACAAAGCGGAATGTAATACAACGTAGGCAGCATGTCTTGAACAAAATCTAATATTCTTTCCTACCATATTGCAAGCACGTAAATATCAAATCTCATGTAATATCCCTTTACCTCCGTCACAGAAGGGAAATAAATCACGAAGTGTGCGAAAAAATACGCAAACCAATACTAAATCATTCACTGGGCGGTCAGAAACAGAGAACAACTGTGAAAGGGTAGTTTTGTTTATAGTTCTTTCTTATATTCTTTTTGCTGTTTATATTGTGTTCTTTACCTTAGAATAATCGTTTCCCTCATGTCATGTAACATATCTCGACTAGATAGACAGCTTTGTAAAAAAGGAGAGTCTATTAATAATAAGTACAATAAAAATCGTCCACACGCAGAATGTCAAAAATCATACTGTACTTGAGTCATCATGAGTACAGAGTAGAGAAAAATCATGAGTACTATTGTATGTAACTGTTTGTGTGTGTGTGTGTGTGTATAATGTGTGTATATAAATGAATTTACTGTAAAAATGTCCAATTTAAAAAAATGTCCAACGACCATGCTCGTACTAAAAACGTCCAATCAGAAAAACGTACAATCTGAAAAACGTCCAATCAGAAAAACGTACAATCTGAAAAATGTCTAACAGAAAAACGTACAATCTGAATATGTCCAATCTGCAAAACGTGTATTAATGATTGAAACTCTAAGCTGATTTTTTAAGTCTAATTGTAAATTTGTTATTGAAGAAATATTAAGACCATAATTTTAGGGCAGTAAGCAGGTCAGAATAGGATTAAATATCTGATTAAAGTATTTTAATAGGGCTTAAATTTTAAAGATAACTTAAAATAAAGAATGCCAATACTAGATCTTTCTGAGCTCTACGGGCGCGGGCGCCCATAGCTGCAGGATGTTTTCATCTCGTGCCAAATGTTTGTGTCAACACCGATATAGGCACGTTTGATGTGAAATGTCGCGTGAAGGCGCAACCACCATTTCTCTTCACCGCTGGCAGGTAAGCTACCTACTGTACAGGGCTGCCTCTGAAAAAAATCCAACCCAAAGCATTTAAGAATAAACAGCGTACAGGGTAACCGTCTAATTCTTTTTCACCGTTATAATGCCTTTCAATGCATTAGGATATATTGTGGTCTTAGCAGTGATAGTCGAAGAGACAGTTCGCTTGATAGTAAGCTGTTAAGCATACAATACGACCCCATCTCTTCTTCCGAAACGGACTGACAACAAGGATTGTCTTACAGTTATAAGTTCACTGGTGCATTTATAGACGTCGCCACGGCTTCTTAAATGAGAAGAAGCAAAGCGACTAACTTCCGCAACCATCTTTTGAAATCAAAGTAACAATTATATTGTTTGTAACGATTGTGCGAAGCTAAAAGTAACATTATACCAGGCATCTTTGTCATTCAAATAATAATTTATTTGATAAGCTTTCACAGGCAAATCTATTCACGGGGGAAACAAAAACTTATTCCATGTGAGCGAAGCGAAGCCACGGGCACCAGGTAGTCAAATAATCTACCAGGACTTAATAAGGAAAGGAGAAATCTAGGGAAAGGCAACCCTACCTAAAGGTACTTGTAGTTCCACCATTTTCCTTTACAGTTGCCACTTGAACATATTGAATTTGTGTGATTCACGGATTTCGGGGCTCTAATCGGAGTGTTATTTGTCGAAGGGCCTTTGGACCGATTGGCTAGGGTCCGTAATGTCCAGTGAGCCAGTACAATTCTGTGATCCAATCTTACTTTATTATGAATACAAAATGCATTGAGTTAGCCCAATACTTGCGTGGAAAAATATGGCAAGATCGACCGGTTAGGTTGTCAGTTGGGAACTGCTCTTCTGATCACCTTCACCCGAATGAGAAGACCAAACAAGATTTCTTCCTTCTAGCGGGACATCTAGAGAAACAGTTTTTTAACTAACGAAGCACTTTCTGTGTTACTTTTTGTTACTCTGTTATTTATTACAGAGTAAGTAAGTATAGAAGAGTATTTAATAGATAGAATGATCACAAAAGGTTGTCTGGAAGAAATCGCTCTTAGCGATAAGACCGCCTAGATGTACATTATTGTGTCTGTTTTTTTACTTTTTTGTCTGTAATTTTTAAATGTGCAATGGCAATAAAGTGTATTGATTTGTATTGAATGATTATAAAAATTACACTTAATCTATTTTGCCACACGGACAGGGGTCAATCAAGTAAGCACTGATGGTAACACTAAGTAAATATTAACTAAGTAATTAAAACTAAGTAAATATATTTATCTAAGTAAATATTTTTGGCTCAAAAGGACTTTGCTTCCAGAGCCGTAAAGCCCAATTTAAAAAAAGTAAATATTTTTTGTGCAGACTGTTTATTGTGTGCATGTAAAGAATTAATTACGAATTTTCACATAATTTTACAACTGAAAATACCACATAATTTTCTTGAGTAGGATATATTGTTGAGTTATTTTTATTTGTTTTATAAACAAAACTTCACAAAGGAAGTTGTCAAGCTTGAAATATTGCGAAAAGACAAAGTTCGAAACATTGTCCCGAGATCGAAAAATTATCGAAAACAATTCGGAGAGGAACTTCGTCGAACAATCGAACCGTATTTCCTGAAGATGCGATAAGTTTAGAAACAAGATGACGAATAGTATACAGTTCAATAAAATAAGAGTTTAAAGTTCTAAGACATTGTTATTTAAGTACATACATTTGTAATAATTACAGTAGTAGTAATTGTTATTTATGTATAATAGGTAGTTTACTTCATATAATAATTAGACGAAGAGTGCGAATCACGATCCTCATAAACGACAAAACAAAGTATTCCATTTTTAACCACCTCTAAACTGGTTAAATATAAATAAATTGCTTTTCACACCTGTATTTACAAAGCTTTATTTTATCTTTAGACACATTTTTCTATAGTACAGTCGACCGCACGTCTGTGGACACAAGACCAGTATAAACTGGTCTCTCATAGCTTTGAAACTCCCTGATAGGCTAGGCCAGCTCAAGGTTAAAGAGTTTCCACTGACGCGCGGTCGACTGTACTATCTATTTAATTGTACTACATAGTACTTAATAAGTAAGTTAAAGTGACAATGAGCAGGTCATATTTATTTATTTATTTAATACTTTATTGTACACACAGAAAATAAAAACAATACAAAAGAACAGAGAATTATACAAAGGGTATATCTGTCGCAGCACTGCGTAGTACTACCTATTCTGTGGCAGAACCGTTGGAGACTGACTTTCTTATGACTCAGAAAGTCAGGTTGATGATGATTCGTTTTGGACTTAGATAGGTATATGGAGATAATTATGATGACCAGATAGATTGATGATATTTATTGCACGTTCTGTAGTCTGAATGTACTTTTTGCTAGTAAATGTTTTCTTACTGTATAGGCGAATAAAAGAGGGTATAGCAAGTTAACTCCACAGCCCTGAGGCCTTTGGGACGAAGCGGTTGATAAGAATTGTGCAAAGGGGCAAACTATGGTCCCAAACGTGAATCTATGTGGGGCCGTCGTTAATGTTTTGTTGCCCGCATCTCATGTACGGGAAAGTTTTACATTTCCGGGCACAGTGCAATCTTTCGGGAACGCTTAACGTTATTTTTGGAGGCTTTACGAAATTTCCCATATTTTATTCTCAAGTGACTCCAGCGTTTAGTTAGATGTTTGTATGTGTGTTTGCATTGTTCATTAATTATGGCATGGTTTGGTTAACGTTTAATGAATGTATAATAAATTACTTCGGTATTTTGTCATTTTATGAAGATAAGTAATAATAGTATCTCTTTTTATAACCAATCGAAATCTAAAAGAAAATATAGTTATGGAAACTTGAAATATTCTCGTGTGTAAAGTCCACAGTAAATCCACAATAATCTTATCATCATGATATCAGCCCATCAACTTACACAGCAGAACATGGCAATCCCATTGGGTTCATTGGAACGCTACCCACAGACAAGAAATGACAGACAAGATTACTCGCCACCACACCCGCCGGTCCTCCGCCAGTCCGCTTCCAAATAAATAAATCTATATCGACAATTTTCTTAAATTCATTACCTCCGTGTGCAATTGTAAGCGCAGCGTGGGACGCTCCCTGTTAGATGGACCGATGACCTGAAAATGGGGCCGCTCGATGGGGAGGACCGGGGACCGAATGTGGTGGCGCGCATTGGGCTTCCCGAAACGAAACATAAATTTCTGAAAACACATTGCTTCCATATTTTATCCCGTTTTAAAATAGAATCTAAAAATAGAAAGGTATACACAGTCTGAGTCCAGGATTAATTGTAACACATTATTTTCTGTAAAGAGAAGTGTTATAAAAACAAGACGTGATTCACTGGAATCGGCTAATTAGTTTTTAGGGTTCCGTACCTCAAAAAGAAATACAGAACTAATATAGGATCACTTTGTAGTCCGTCCGTCCGTCTGTCAAGACCCTTTTTCTCAGGAACGGGAGAGGCGTCAAATTGAAATTAATATCAAATTCTAAAGTTTGTGCTCCCTTGGAGGTGTTAAAAATTAAGGATTCAAAGTCAAACGGCCACTCGCAATTGACCGGAATTTCAAAACGATCCTGTTCATTTAAAGTTGTTCAGTTCATACCGATTAGTCTCTTTATTTCCAAGTTGTTAGAGATTAGATTGTATTATTTCAAAATTGGAATAAACTTTATAATTTGTCATCTTTATAACGAAAGTAAGATTGTGGCGCTAGATGTAAGTACCTTATCAAAGTTTGAAATTAAATCGACAATAACTGTCGCCTATCGAGTACAATTGCGGTACCGATTTAAAAGTCGTACCTCGTCAATTGAAGACAAAAATGACGACAGGCCATCCGACACCAGCCGAGGGCCTAAGGGATACTTGTTAAGATAACACCCCATTAACGCGCACAAGTGGCTATTAACTCGCGGAGTCACCGGACCCGCCGCCATTTTGTGCTAAACGGGTCACGTCACTCGGACCCGCAATATTATTACAGTTATCTGTCTTCTTTTATGGAACTTATATCTAGGTATAAAAGGGTTGGTATCAGAATGACTGGATCGCAAATTGACCACGTCTCTCTTGGTCCAAATCTCAAAATGTCTAAATCTCGTAATACCTAAGTCGCTTTGACAGGTCCTTAAAACATTAATTTAAACATAGACTGCAATCGGATAATCGAATCCGGAAACTCTACTTACATGCCAAAACGCGGCATGGGGCTTCGCCCGCGTGAAATAAATTTTTCCCGCAGGAACCGTTTACTGCGGTAAAAAGTAGCCTATATATTATTACAGGGTATAGCTATCCCTGTACCAAGTTTCATCAAAATCCGTTCAGCCGTTCTTTAGTTGACCGAGCGAGCGAAGCGTCTAAGTTTCGAGATTGACCAAAAATGCTAATGTCCGTCTGTCCTTCTGTCTTTCTGTCCTTCTGTCTTTCTGTCTGTAATCTTCTCTCTTCTCTATTCGCATTTTTCAACCGATTTTGCCGAAAATTTGGCATAGGTATAAATTAATTAAACCTACAAAATGAGTAGAATAAAATTTTGAAAAACATTTTTTTTAGAGTACCTACCATACTCGCAAAGTGGCAGTGAATTTTTTTTTCTTGTGAATCCCATAGTGTGGGGTATCGTTGGATAGGTCTTTCAAAAATATTGCGAGTGTGTGAAAGCCATTTTTCGATTTAGGGATCCGTTGGCGAAATATTAAACTTTAAAGCGGTAATTTTTGTTAGAGTCACGTGTCCCCCACCCCCCTGCCTGCTAAACGGTTGCTTCTGGATATGTGAAAAAATTCATGGCAGTAGCATACATAACGTAGTTACAAGGAAAACTATTACGGCTAAGTAGGTTCTATTAGTTTTTGAGTAATAGTCGATTAACTTAAGAAAGTCTAAAAATTAAATTATGTTCATAGAACTGCATACGAAAAATGGGAAATAAATTTTTTTCCGCGTGAATTCCATGGTGTGGGGTATCGTTGGACAGGTCTTTCAAAAATATTGCGGGTGTGTGAAAAACATTTTTCGATTCAGGGATCCGTTTGCGAAATATTAAGCTTTAAAGTGATATTTTTTGTCACTTTAGTACTAACATCTTCTCCTATTGCAAAATTGACTTTTGTTCGTTTCTTTTAGGTTTCTTTATAAAGGCTGGCGAGGTCTACTGTTCTCACGGAACTACTAGTTATAAGTGGTCTAACTAACACGACTTTGTTTTATATATTAAAAGATTACTTTAAACAGTTTTGTTAAAACCAGTAAAATTCTGGTAAGCACAAAAGTTCTCTAAAACCCACAATCAAACAAGCATTTACAGCTGAGAGCCAACCCGTTAATTGACACAGCAATCAATACTAAATCTATTACGGACTTAACCCTACAACCGGCAACGTGTGCATGACCCAGCAAAATGATTACAGTTTGGGGCGGGGACGTCCCATCGAGGCAATTGATCATCTAAGAGTAGCCGTGACGCAAACCCGTTATTACACGAACGTGACGGCGCCAAATTTGCGCCTATATAGTCACTTTTTTCGGTTATTCCTCCCTTTCTTCGCGGAATCTTTCATACGTTCTACGTAGCGCAAGTAGTAACAGAGTTTTCCGAGTATTTCTGTCCGTTTTGGCGGCATTCAGGGTCAGTGAGCGCCTATATAGACACTTTCTCGGCTATTCCTTCCTTTTTCATACATTCCACGTAGAGATAAGACAGAGTTTTCAAAATATTTCTTACCGTTTTGGCGACATTCAGATAGGGTCAGTGAAACTTTGCGCATGTAATAGTCACGTTTTTAGGATATTCCTTCCTTCCTTTTTAATCTTTCAATACGTTCTTCATAGGGATGTAGCGAGACTGCTTTCCGAGTATATATTACCGTTTTGGCCACAATCAGATGTGCACCATTATTTTTAGTCATCATTTTTCTTATTTACGTACTGTTAAAATAATCTAGAATTTATATGCTAATCGAGGATATACATAGGTACGTGTAAGTAAAAAACCAAGCTTTATGCAATGTGACGAGATAGGAAGTCGAACTAATCCGCCAACCTATATAACACCTTGGAAGCGGTGGTAGATAAAAAATTGACGTTGTATAAATGTACCCAGTGTACTTACATGCAATAAAATAGTTTTGACTTTGACCTATTAAAGTCAGGGCTTATCAGTAGACCAGTTAGAAACTGGACGAAATAGGAAGTGTACGAGAGACGGCCCTAGTCATCATATTTTGTGTTAAAACAATAAGGAATTTTAACTAATGTGGTCGCCTCTCATCATTCATCTGTTGGGATATGGAAGCATACTACTTCTCATACTTTCCTGAATACATCAACGCGACTGCTGATAGGTTTACTTCCAGGGCTCGCTTTGCTTCAATATTAAACGGTTAAGTGAAGGTCACTCGTTTTCACCTATAAAGACTAGGTAAGGTAGGTACAGTCGACGGCACGTCACTGGATACACTTTGACCTTGAGCTGGCCTAGCTTATTAGGGAGTTTCAATACTATGAGAGACCACTTTATACTGGTTTTGTTTCGACAGACGTGCGGTCGACCGTACAATCGCTGTAAAACGGCAGCATGCCAGTAATTTTCTTGGGTCGTTAAGTTTTATAGAGTCACGACTTTCACAATGTTACAGATTTAATTTCCATAACTTTCTGTAAGTGCTTACTTACTTTGTTATTTAAAGTACGCATTTCGCCCTGTATTAGCTAGGGTAGGGGTAGGTATATCATTTCTCCCTTATGTCACTTCTACATCTCAAATAAAGAAAATATTTACACACTAGGTACTATGTAGACATATTATCTTCAATCACAAAATAATGATTTAATCTACTACGGGAATTCGACAAGGATAGGATAATTCAGAATTATAGCGACTAAGTCACAGAAATCGTAGTATTAGGACTTAGATTCTTCGTCATTTATCTGATACATAAACCTATGCTTGTCGCTGACAAGTCGATACGATTCTTATTTTTATTTAATTTTGTGATGTTTTTTTACAAAACCCCAGTATTTGATAAAAATGCCGTAAAACCTATATCCCCGACATCACCAGCCGAGATTATGCCAGCTTTCGAGTCATGCAGAGATTAGGCTGTAAAGAGAATACAAATCGGACATTCCACCGCTAACCGCTACGAGCTTCCGAACAAAGAGAATGGGGTTGACACCTGTTAGGTATATGCGCTCAGGAACAAAATGTTGAATTCTCATAATGTTGAATTCTCAAAATGTTGAATTCTCATAATGTTGAATTCTCAAAATGTTGAATTCTCATAATGTTGAATTCTCAAAATGTTGAATTCTCATAATGTTGAATTCTCAAAATGTTGAATTCTCTTAATGTTGAATTCTCAAAATGTTGGATTCTCAAAATGTTGAATCTCAAAATGTTGAATTTTCAAAATGTTGGATTCTCAAAATGTTGAATTCTCAAAATGTTGGATTCTCAAAATGTTGAATCTCAAACGGTCTCTATCGTAAATCCCCTGTGGTGACTATAAACCTGTGTATGTACCACAAAACCGGGGACATTGAAGACTTAGAGTGAACCGGATTCTTACTTGTTGCATTGTCACCGATAGATGACGCAACTGCACTGAATCGGGAGTAACAAACAAATGTTATGTCGTGCTACACCTGTCTTTATTCCAAAACTAGCTGTTTCTCACGACTCGTAAAAAGGATTTTCCCGCGAGAACAAACCCTTTCTTGGTGGACGTCAGAGCTATTATGAGGAACCTTTGTGCAAAATTTCAAGTCTCTAGGCTCAGCGGTTTGGGCTGTGCGTTGATCATTCAGTGAGTGAGTCAGTCAGTCGGTTTCTTCTTTTCACAGAACACGGAAAAAGCTCGCTACGCTCCCGCTCGCTCCGCCGCCCTTCTTTTATGTATTGATGTTTAATTGTAACAGCCACGCACGACACGTTTAATCACAGAAAAATTGCGTTTTCCTGCAGCATAAGCTAAAATATAAAATATTATAAGCTAGAATATTCTGATCACGCTTGAAAATAGATTTACGTCTAAGGATTTCATAATTTTAGTGATCTCCGATCGAATCCGAAGCTCGCTCGCGTATACGAAATCCTTTAAAGATTAGGCCAACGCGATCCAAATCTTTTTTGCTGCGGTTGAGATCAGCTCATCATGGCTTATTTGCGTAATCCTCACTGATGAAGCCACGGAGTACCGGATTACAGGTTAACCGAGACATCTTATAGATCTACTGGATTAAGAATATCGACCACGATTAGGTCTGATCTTGTGGTTTTAAACCGATTTAGAGATAGTCAAAAGAACTTTAAAATGGGTGCACTAGGCGAGTAAAAGAGTACATGTTTGTTATGTATAGCGGCCCTTCAAATGATTGTTCCAGATCCTCAGCTTCTGGATGAACCTGCCGAGACTCTTTATAGATACATGGGCCTACACACTATTATGATATTCTAGCTGCCTGTACTGTATATAATGTTAGTTCTCTTGGCTTCTTTGTTTGACGCTATACCCCCCCTTACCTTCTTGCCGACTTTCCTCTCCGTTTTTTTTTAAATTAAAGTTTGGATTGCAGGCATTACGTGTATTACAATTTCTGCCTATCTATATGAACTTCCAACTCTACATAAAAAGTGGAAAAACATCCAGACCGTCCATACGAATGTAGAAAGAGCTATTCATTTATAAGGATTAAGTATTTACAGGCCGGCACCGCCATCGGAAAACAATCAATCTCCGTTTAATTCAATTTTGTGCCTCTCTATTTGTATTTAATGTAACTAATCCCGCGGGATTTGAAGCATCAATTGCAGGAAAAAAATATCTGTCCATTTCTTTTAAAATAGCTCTTGTTTGCTTCAAAACACAATCATCAACAGCCTATTAATGTCCCCACTGCTGGGGCTCAGGCCTACCCTCTTAACGAGGGCGTTCGGGCTATAGTCCACCACGCTAGCCCAGTGCGGGTTGGTGGACTTCACATGCGCCTAACAATTTCTTCTTCGGCGTATGCAGGTTTCCTCACGATGTTTTCCTTCACCGTTTGAGAGCAGTCAGTAAATGTACTTAAGTTTCGAGAAAAAACCCATTGGTACATGGCCCAGCTGGGGATCGAACTCCGGACCTTTCGATATGATCGGCCGCGTCTTATCCCCTACGCCACTGACGCTCAAAACACAATACTCACCTTTAACTAGTTACGCAATATGACATGCAACGTTTACATGAATTATCATGCTGCATGATGGACCATCATGCTTGCTATCAATCAGTACAGTGAAGCAACGGCCAGGCACGTAGTTTGCATGTCATGCACGTAGTTCTGCCTTCTTCCCAGCGGCGCTAACACCTAGGAAGCGATGGTTTGACGATATAAAAATGTACCCAGTGTTCTAATAAAATATTTTGACTTTGGACTTTTACCCCGACTAATCTATCATTTTAAGTTGTTAATGCTGTTTATAATATTATATTAATTTTGTATAAGATATTGACATGTAAAAATGAAATACTTAACTATGAATTTGATACAGATAATATGAATACTTAAATAATGTCACATTTAGATTGTAAAGTTTGGAAAATAAAGGCTTTATTATTATTATTATTATAATCTATCAACGCACAGTTCAAACCACCAATGGTCACTAATGAATTCCTCATAATATGCGGATGACGTAAGCACTATAAATCCCACTCTATAAATACCAAAGTTTCGATGTTTGATGCTATCAGCTGAACGGATTTTGATGAAACTTGGTACAGCGATAGCTCAATCGTAGAGTAACATTTAAGATACTTTTGCGCGAACGAAATCGCGAGGCATAGTATCTTATCTTATCTTCTTAGAGGGCCAGGAATACCTGGCGACACTTCGACCCTATGGGATCAATTGTGCCAAACCCCTGTCCACCAAACGGTGCCCCAATCCGTTTTTTTGGTGGACTTCACCACACCTTAGAATAGTAAATACCAGTCTTTGTCGTATGCAGGTTTCCTCACGATGTTTTCCTTCACCGAAAAACCTGTGATATTTTAATAAACCGTACTTAAGTTTCGAAAAACTCATTGTAGGCATAGTAGGAAATTATTGTTACAAATTATGCCCCTAATTCCAGACGAAGTCGCGGGATATGGTAGCTAGTCTAATACGTATATGAACAAGTCCCAATCCATCCAGTTACGTAGTCCAACAACTGGACTGCAGAGATAAGGCATGTGAGTAACGTTCATATCCGACGGAAATGACTGAACTGTGCTGGGATAGAGTATGGAACAAACTACATCGATAGTTCGGAACTCGAATTATTTTTCTATTCGACTTTCAAAGTGTTAGCAAATCTGAACGCTTTTATGGCTTTTACGTTGTGTTTGTATTTTCTAGTGACTCGCTAGCGACTATATTTAAAACCTCAGTAAAAAACCATCTAACTTCTATATCTGTGATCTATCTATATCTCTCTGTCTTTCGTAATTAGTCGAAAAGAGATAGCACACTATTCAGTAATTGTCATAGAGTTAGTATACTAGCTATAGAGCGCGCGCATCGTTCATTGCCCATTGTGCCAAGTGTAAGCAGGTGTTCTATGGACGCTTCTATATAGATTTTTTCTAGATGGTTTGTTTCCGTGAATCGTGTTTACAGCTTGGCACTGCACATTTCACCATGATTACTCTAAATCTAAATAAATACCGGCGAGAGCAACAATCAGCGCTACTGACGTGTTGTGACTGGTAGCGTCGCCCCGAACATTTCGAGACTGTTCAGACCCGTGCTTACAGTTCAGACTTGATAACGCGCGCTCTATGTATACTAACAACTCTCTGGTAATCGTTGTCAACTCATGGTAGGCGTACTAGGCCTAGTTACAAATGCCTTGATTGTTTTAATGATTTTTAGGTGATCTTATAAATTCGATAGGTATAACCTCGAATGAAAAAAATTAGGGGACGCCCGCGCCACCAAAGAGATTCGAACCTTCTTGGGTATAACAGTTTATTTTTTTACTTTTACATCGATTTTTGTCAAGTAAGTAATAAATAACTAAACACAAGAAATTCACCTAAATCAGTAGAAAATTTGTTAAAAAGTATTATTCATTGACTATAGGAACAAAATATTAAATACAAGGTAAAGTTATGGTATGGAAAGGTATCATAAAAATAAAATTAAGTGCCAACAGTATCGCTTCTTTATCGTTTGGGTACCGTTTACGCGGGGAATGTTGGCCGGTCGGCCATTTTGGCGGCGAAATGTCTTCTCAGCCGTGTCGTATTCCCCTATTAGATCATAGAACAGTATTCCATAGAACAGACGCTAAAATAATAATAATAATCAGAGAGGGACACACTTATTACAAAAGTGGTAAGAGTAAGCTAGACAGATATAATATCTTCTATCTCTATGTAGATATACGTATGGGATTTTTTTATGGGAAACCATCACAGACAAGAAAATACTCGATTCTATCAACAAACAACAGCCCGACTAAAATAGATAGTGTTTGTTCAGTTTGACCCGCCATATAAGAAGCGTCTTTTCAAATTATTGGGGTAAAATACTATTGCTATTTCATGCTATACTCTGAGTGCGGTTCTATGGGATCCTTGTTCTTAGTATACGATAGTCGCCCCCATTTGTGTACAAAAGTACACAACCATGTTTTCCTTTGTATAAAAAACTAAATTATAGAATAATATTCTATCAGTGTATCTATTCTATTTCTAATTCTTGTAAGACTGTTTAGGTATCTACCTAAGTATTTACTTTACAAAAGTATTTTCTCGATTAACTATGTATAGAGTCCAGGGTAGTTTATAGTATAATATTGTAACCTGCATATAACAATAATTTATTTTTATGTAGGTAAGTACTTATTATGTAGCTTTGTACCTTTTGTATGTAAGTCTTAATTGTCTTTAAAATACATACAAAAATATATTTTCCTCACACACAAAACTACTACTTACATGTTTAAACCGGTACTAGCGTTGTAAAAGTGCCTTTTAGTCAATATCACTTAGCCGCCCTGTTTGTATATCGTTTGGGGAAGGCTACGGAACCCGTTGTGTTTACCATACAAACACGCTTTACCAAGTTAACGTTCGTGTAACAAAACACCTAGCAAATATCATTCATTTACAATGGGCAGCTTTTTACAGAGGGACGTATTTAGGTAATATCCGAGCTGGGGCCGTATAGATTAGATTAGATTTATTTATTTCGCTCTTACATTATTAAATTCATTACACATGTCATTATTATTGTAAAAGGGATCGTCATAACATTAATATCAAACAAAATAAATTACAATGTCAAAATACCAATATGTCAAAAAACATAACATCAATTGTTAAGTCATAATAATGTATAAATAAATTTTCATAAATGTCAAAATACACACTGTATATTGTAAAATAATAATAATAAAACTTTAATTAAATGTTAACGTCTACCTAAATAATTATTCATGAATTCGGCAATGGAGTAATATTCATTTTCCAACAAAAGGTTTTTTAGTATATGAAACGACAATATATTTTGATCTTATGGGTAAATTCACGCTATGATTTTGGTGGGCACTATTAATCAAGTAATTACTTCCACTTATGTCCGCCACACTAAATTTCAAAGGAGTCCCGCTATAAATATCATACACCCTGCTTTATTTTCGGAAGTTATTTTAGGTCACCGCTCTTATTCTCATAAGACCCATGCTTATATTGAGTTTTTGTGTACGACATAAGTACCTTTATAAATATTTGCACGGCTTTGAAGACAGTTCTGTTAATTTTTCTGCTCTATGAATACGCGTAAGTTAAAGTGTCCATATGCGATCATGCTTGCATGACATGCAACGTTTACGTGAATGTCACGCTGCATGATGGACCATCATGCTTGTTATCAATCAATACAGTGAAGCAACCGCCAGTACCTACGTAGTTTGCATGTCATGCACGTCAATCACTACAGCTATACGGTCATGTATGAGTGACAGCACGTATTGTATGTCATGCCCATGATCGTTTAGAGAGGCCATTAGTCCGTAGAGGCCGTTATATACTAGTTGTTGCCCGCGGCTTTGCCCGCGTGGAATAAGTTTATTTTCCCGCGGGAACAGTTTACTGCGGTAAAAAGTAGCCTATAATGTTATTATTGAGAGGGTAGGCCTGAGCTCCAGCTGTGGGGAGAGTTAATAAGCTGTTGATTTGATTTTTATTTGATGTTATTCCAGTATTTAAGCTATCACTGTGCCACGTTTCATCCAAATCCGTTTAGTCGTTAGCAGCGTGATAGAGTAAAAACATCCTTACAAACTTTCGCCTTTATAATATTAGTAGGATTATCATTATTTATTTATATCACGCTTCCTGTAATTTATTGTAACACGCAAAATATTTTCCTCTAACGACTTTCGGGATCCGATATTATGGAACCCTTTAGCCATTAGGTGTTCCATTAATTTCAATTCATTCGCAAATAGAATTCAGCTGAAAGGGTGTGAATTAGGGTCCCGAAACAATAAAAATAACCGGGGCCCTAATGACTGCGCCGGCCCTGGCGTTTTTGGAAACTTGAAAAGGGTTTTTCAGCCAACCCAGCGCATTGTAACCGAGCCATGATAAATTGACTGTTTCCTCGGTGTATCTCGCTTTGAACACCAAACGTTCGATAAATTAAGTAGAATAGACGATTTATGGGTTTTGGAGTCGTATATGCACAGATATTGAAAAATGTTATTAATGATGACAAACTCACATTGTTGGAATTATGCTTGCCTTCCATTTTCGTGCTTTTGTGGGTTCAAACCATTAAGTAGGTAGGGTTCCTATCATACCTACTAGATGCTAGTAGCCTACTCAGATTTTACCTTAGTAAAAATCCTCTTCCTTATTTCCGGTTAGGAATCGTCTAAAAACAATTTGTTCAGAAAGCAAAATGCCTAAAATGAATGTCTAAATGCCTCGGTAGTATAAAATATCTCAAACTCAATTTGCCTAAGTATTAAAGTAAGTACTTATTAAGTTATTAATATTAGTTAGAATTGAATCTCACATTCAATTACTCGACTAGTTTAACACTTTTAACTTTCTTCTCATTTTACCAAGGCTTTAAGTAATTTCCTTCCTGTAAAAACGACTCATTTTTGGAGAAACTACAGATTTCTGCCTTTGATATTATTCGACCCAATTATTCACACATTATCTAAACTCTAATAGTGGTTATGATATTGATACAAAACCGAAACCGGAAGCACGCGCGAGATACGTCGTGCGAAGTTTACTTATTACCCGGCGTAGCAAATAAAGTCAACCACACACTGGGGCCAGCGCCCCACCGCTATACCACTGGCTTAAAGTATACGTCCGTCCGAAGCCGTAGCATTACGTAGGTGAGAACGTGTTAAGCACGTGTTACGTATAGGTGAGAACTGAGAACATGTTAGGCACGTGCTACTCGAGCCCGGGTCGACTTGGGTTCCGGCCCGATCTGCATGCTTTCGGAACTGGAAATGATCCGGAAAGAAATTGGGAAAGAAGCGCCGGTCCACCAAGAAGTCAGGACACTAGAACGGGATTAAGAAACGGGAAAGAGATGGAAATAATTAAACGAATAAGTAGACTATGCTATACTAGCATTCTACTGCATATTACGTAGCATTCTACTGCATATTACGTAGCAGTCTACGGTATACTACGTAACAGTCTATCTACGGCATACTACGTAGCAGTCTACGGCATACTACGTAACAGTCTACGAAATACTACCAGTATACGGCATATTACGTAACAGTCTACGGCCTATTACGTAGCAGTCACGGCATACTACGTAACAGTCTACGGCATATTTAGTGTTAGTAAGTGTTAGTTTAAATAAATAAATAAAATTAAAAATGAAATGAAAAAAAAAATATTACGTATTACTGGCTCGTGAAATCACCAATATCAAAGACAAATAAAATACATCTTGAGTAAACGTGGTCCCCTCGTTTCAGAAGCTGGTGGTGGGGTCCCCGAACCAGCGCAACTGGCGGGGGATCCTCATCGCGCTGCTGGTCATCGTGGCGGTGCTGGCGCTGATCGTGACCTCGGTCGTGCTGCTGACGCCCCCCGACGAGGGCCCCCGGGTCAGAGGGCGGAGGCTCAAGGTCCAGGACCTGCTGTCGGATGACTTGTTACCGATCAGGTGGAATGGGACTTGGATTTCTGGTGAGTTGTTGGCTTAACTATACTATTAATCTCAAATAAATACTTTATTATTTATAATAATAAAAAAAACAATCAAAAATATTAGGCTAACAATAAAAAACTAACTATACTATTGCATTCTTTTTGTAAAAGCCGGGGCTGTGGCATACACCTTCATCCATAGACGAGTGATGACAGAGGCTGTAAGACAAACTGTAGCTTGTTAAATGACCGTGGAAATCTGGCTAATATTAATTTGGGTAACTGCGTCCGTGTCACAAATGCCACAAAATGAATATTCGCGATGAAGAGATCAAAAATCCTGGTATCTGTAACAATCCGTTGCAAAATGGATTAGTATTTTTCGTTTGTGTGGATTTTCACTAAATGTCTCTACTGAGTAGGTAATTTCATTCTGTCGCATTTGACCATAATTAACATTGTATATATAGTATCTAACAAAAGCTGTTGATTTTTCAAAGTAGAATACAAACAAAAAATGTTGGATGCTGCCTTTAAAAGCCTTGAGGTAGCAACAAATACCCAAATACCTCACCTCACGTAGCTTTCCGGCCACGTATGATATATAGAAGCGGGTAATTTGGCCATTTATCTTGTTGCCGGCGCATTAGCGGGCCAAGTTAACGGTGCCCCTGCGTCTTAGCCGGAGCTGTACACTCATACGTAGACATTGCATTCACACGAGAGAAGGCCACTAAATGGAAAAATAAACGAAAAAAGATTGAACACTAGTACAGGGTTTCTGTTTAAACTGGACGTATCAAACTAGTGAGTCTTTTTTATTATTATTGATATCTAATACATTTAATTTACATAATAGTTTGCTCAGACCCTCCTACTTCAACCACTGGGTAGAATGAAAGAAAGAAAGAAAGGAAAAAAAATATATTTATTGGCTTACCTATAAATAAATAAACCAAAAGGCCCCAACTCAGCATGGTGCTGCGCCCGAGAGCGCAGCGCTGGTATTCTGTTGGGACCTCTACTCGTCGGTCGTTCACATGCGACAGAATTTATATGCGATACAAATATGCGCTACAACTAAACAAAACTTATTAAATGAAGATGAAATTAAAGGAAAATCAACGAGTAAAAAATAAAATAAAATGTAAATATGATAATAAACATAACCTGTAGACAATACAATAAAGATGAAATGCAGTAAGTATGATTGGTCGCTTTAACCTGTATAGCCCAGTCAACGAGGAATTTGTTGTATGGAGAATTCTGAAAAATTCCTCCTTCCACGAAATTTGGCATGTGATGAAGTTAGGTAACTAAATGAGTTAGATAAGTCAAATCGCCGGTTGTTCGCCTGAAATAAATGGAATAGTACAACTCTAGAAACTAGGCAGTATCTTCGTTAAGAGTGGACTTTTAAACTATTACATCTTAGTGGTTTCCTATGTTTATTGAGGAAACTCCCGTCACGGCGTTTTGAGTGCATTGAGAGATCAGCCCTTCACGTCAGGGTATATTTTTCATGGACCCAACCTTTAGGCAGAAGTCTCTTTTAACGACGAGGGCATATCCAAGGGATTTTAAGTTCAAACCGGGCGATATAAATTATACACCTGCCAAGCCGAGGTGGCAATCTCAATCACGCCGACTACGAAATAATTGGTTTTCCACTCAATCTCGGCTTCATTTTATAGGTAGGCAATAATAGATTTACTTATGCCTGGCGGCGTTGATTACGGATCTCGTCGATTTCCCTGGGGAAACAACTACATTTCCTGGAATACCACCATACAGAAATACTGCGTAAAATTAAGTGTAGGTATATTTTGCTTCTGCCAAAACCGGAAGGTGGCGCGCGCGCTCCCTATGGAGACTGCATCTTGCATATTTAGTATGGGAACCAATTGGGCCACTTACAGGGGGGTGCGGACAAAGGAAGCGGAGTAGCGGGAGGAGGTTGCTAATACAAATTTATATGGAGTTTGAAAATGAGAATGTGTGAGTGAGTAACATATAATATGTACGTACGTAGTACATATTAGTTCCATGGTATTGTCATACATTTGACACGATTTTGACACCCATAGAATGCTTTTTTTACGCCTCTTTCGTGAGCACGCACCAAAGAGATCTTAACTCTATCGCCAATACCGAACATTGTGTGAAAACCCGTCAATTTAAAAACGTTTCCGTTGTTTGTTTACGTCACTAATACTAATGGCTTTATGGCGCGTCTTGCGGAACTCGGCCCTGTTTATTTATTCGCGTTAATTGACCTCGACTGTCTTTACTATTCACCGTCTATATAGTTTTGGATTCTAAAAAAAATATTTCGCGTTGTTAACGCCGCTTCAATCGATGGTTTTCATGTTTATAGTTAAATCTATGGTTTTTAGCTTTTTCAATTCTGGCAACACAAAAAAAATATTGGGAAAGATGGCAGCATGCAAATTTTTGATAATTTCTTTATCGTAATAAAACACCGTGATATCAAGAAAAGCTTCATAACAAAATTGCCAACGAGATCAAGCCTCAACACGCGTTTTTAATGAAAAAGAGAGATTTTGTCGAAAAAAGTCGATGAGTACTAAACAAGTGTGGTCAAGTAGCCATGTGCCCGGGTACTGGTGGGTCTCCCTGTCTGATCATTGTATAGTCCTGGATGTGTGTGTGTGTGAGTGTATGTGTATGTGATTTATTTAATTACACTATAATTAGTGGTTAAGATTGTTTACTAACACTATGGATGTATTTCCGAAATAAAAATTTATTTAATTTAATTTTTGAAAACAGACAGACAGACGGACAAAACGGAGTAATCCTATAAGGGTACCTTTTTCACTTTTTCTCTTTTGAGGTACGGAACGGGTCCTTCACCTCGTCTAGCACCAAAACTAGTGGAGTGATTTGAATGTTTTATTATTATTTGAGAGTACCTACTATTTCATAAATATCTCCAGGTTTTTTTTGTTCACAACAGTCTCTCAGTACTATGTGTAATGTTTTACCACGCGGGCTCCTTTAGGCCCTTTTCGTAACTGATATTGGTAACCAGCTTCGAAACGAGAAATTAAAATTCTTTAACTTAACTGAAAATAAAAGAAAGAAGAATATTTGTAAGGAAACTGTGTTTGATCTCATCACGATGTTTTTCTTGTTTTGACTTTTAGCTTTAAAATTATTATTGGAAAAATATTTTGACAAACAAATAAAACACTCCGTCAGAGAGTGACCCCATCTAAATAAAGACCCGCCGTAACAAAGGCATGAGCCGTACATTTATGTGTAGATGTCATAATATCATAACATAACATCTAGACCTACTTCCCACATTTAGGGCAAACAAATAAACTAGGCGAGTGATCACTCCCTTCGACAAACATTATTAGAGCCGTAGACCAACACAGAGCGGTCTCGCCATATTCACGCGTACCTCTCTGCTAAGTACAAGGTCATACGCCGTGTACGAACACCTTTCATGTGCAGTCGACCGCACGTCAGTGAAAATACTTTGACCTTGAGCTGGCGTAGCCTATTATGGAGTTTCAATACTACGAGAGACTAGTTTATTCTGTTTTTTTTCCACTGACTGTACTAGACAAAAATGTACAAATGTGTTCTTTGGTTTGTTCGTACATCGTCTCTCCGTCGAACATTTTGTATGAAAAGTTTTAAAAAAATATTTGAATTTCAAAAAGTTGAAACGAGTCCTCAGAACAGCATAGCTGCTCTGTTTATTTGTAGATCCTGTACGTCTAACTAGTTTCGAATATTGACATATTGTTTGGTTGCCAGGATTCCTGCTGCCTAATAACGAGGCTGTGGCGACCGACTGAAATATGGCCGGCGATATTGGAACGTTATACAGGGGTGTACAAAAAATACAAGAGGTGTCGTGCGCCTTTCGGTAGGAACGAAGTACGAAGTCCTTTTGCTATGCATTACGTATTATGTTTTATACAGGGTGTAAATCTACTTGCTATATTCACGGAGGTAAATATACTGCTAATACTGAACACTAATATATAAAAAAACACATGTCCAAAATTTGACAAATTTTAATTGGTTTTTTTTGAGTGAAATTTTTTTGTTGTCTGTCATTGAATTTTGGGTTTATCGTGAAATTTGAACTCACAGAAATCGCTGTTTCGCTTCGTTTTGCCCTTAAGCTCTATACGCAATGGATAAAATTCGTTTATTCCGATCTGCACTCCAAGACCATGTTACCTTAAAAATGTTGTAGATTTTAAACATGGGAGTTTCTAAAATACAGAGATTAATTTGTAGCGTTTCTTCAATCAATCAATCAATCAATCATTTATTAGTAAAAAAAGATTTTACACGTCAATATTACATTCAATAATTCATAATAAATAATTTAATTAATTCAATTTAATTTAATTTAATACTACTTAATACTATATTCAAATTAATAATTTACTCCTGTTTAAATCACAGCCGCAGCCAGGTGTGTGCATCGCATCAGTTGGTGTCCAGGTACTCGGTCACTGAGTAGTACGCGTTTTCTACAAGATATTTGATATATATATATATATTTTCTTACTATAGTCACTGAAAATATGGCAAGCATGCAGATTTACACCCTGTATAACAGGCGTCATGACCTGATAATAAGTTCGGGAATGCTCGGCTATCCTCGGTACACATCGCGAAGTGTCGTGTCGGTCGAAATCTTACACTTTTTTCGGCCATTTCACTTGTCATTCGCCAAGTGTCTGGAGTGAAGTTAGGCAAAGCAGCTACGCACCTGCTGCAGGATGCATTGCTTGCAGATGTGGTTGACATTTGGAACGCTCTATGTTGTGTTCCCCTCTTGGAACAGCCAAGTCAATATACAGGCGAGTGCTACAAGTAATTTCGTAAGTAGATTTCTTGAACGACTCGCTTATGTCACCTACGCTGGGTAAATACTACAGTAGCTTGTATACTTTCTGGGGGCCGGAAAGCATTACGTAAAATGTTGCCTCATAAAAATAATAAAATATGTGTTTACTTCTTCCCCGAGACATCCAAATGTATGTATATTGAATGTTTTTGCTCAATTTCCGTAAGGTGACATGAAGTAAGACATTGCGAGTATTTTTATTATTAAGTAGGCTGTTGTGGTGTAGCCCAAGGTCGACGGTTAAAGTTGTTTGTTATATAAGACCATTATTATAATAGAATTATATTATTCTGAGATTTCATATTCAAAACACAGGCCTTAAAATTTGAGAGCTTAAACATTATGTGGACGAATCAGGAAGTGGACAAATTTGGAGGTGGACGAACCAATCCGAGACGATTATTTTTGTCGCTGTCAAACAGTTGGTACTTACTATGTAAGAATTTAAAGACTAAATTAATTATTAGTGTGTGAAATAGGTCATTGTGCGACTTGACCTTAGTAAGGTCAGTAAATCTATCACGGGTAATGTATACGCTTCTATATGAACCAACAGAGGAAATCTTGAATATGACATAAAATAATACACGATTATTTGAATGACAAATGCTTAGATACGAAATTGCGACGTGTATAAATATATGTACAGTCGCCGCACGTCAGTGGAAACACTTTGATCTTGAGCTGGCCTAGCCTATTAGGGAGTTTCAATACTACGAGAGACCAGTTCATACTGGTACTGTTTCCACTGACGTGGTGAACCGCACCCTTATAGGGTACATTACGGGTAGACTCAAATTCTCCACTGCATTCTCTATTTTAAACGTGGAACGGAACGTAGTATGAAGAAAAATAAAACTGAATTAAACTCAGGGAAGGAAATTGGCATCACAAAAGTCAAAGCCAAAATATGTTATTGCTTATACATTGCTTATACATATCTTGGCTTTGACTTTTGTGATGCCAATTTCCTTCCCTGAGTTTAATTCAGTTTTATTTTTCTTCATACTACGTTCCGTTCCACGTTTAAAATAGAGAATGCAGTGGAGAATTTGAGTCTACCCGTCATCATTACCAGGATCCCATAACGCCGCAGCACGTACATTTAGAGTAGGTAGTTTTCGCGTCGACAGCCGCAGTCTCGTGAGAGCCAGCCAGCGCATGCGGTACACAAACATAATTGCATATGTAATACGTGCTATGTGTACGGAATGGCTAATATTTCAGCATTGCAGTGCAGATTCGATAAAGCAACATGTTACGCGAGTCGGTAATGCCGACCTAACCACGGTCACATTGCAACTGCTACCACAGAAGACATAGTACTGCCGTACAGAAGCGTCACTCCCGAACGATGCTTTTAAAACCTATAAAATGTGCTCCGCGGATGCGTAATAGAGCTCTTTAGTTAGACGATTATTATTATTTAGCTTATTGTGTTGGTTGTAGGTACAGAGATTAACACGGCACGGGCAAGTAGTACACAAATATTTTGTTAGGTATATGAAAGGTATAGAAAATGACGAATGTTGTATTGTATGGGCCTGTGGTATGGGCGGTCTGTTGGCTGTATCTATGGCCTACGAGTCTAGTATTAAATTATTTTTTAAATTATTTCGGAAATACATCCATAGTGTTAGTAAACAATCTTAACCACAAATGTTAGTATAATAAAATAAATCACATGCCCTGCCTCGTGTTGCCTGCACGATATTAGTATGGCTTAGTTTCTTCTGGTCCTTCTGTATGTATAAATATTGAAGTCTGGAGTTTTTTTATTTTAGGGAGGAAATGTAATAACAGTCATATAAAAGTGTCCCTAAACGATCATGCTTACATGACATGCAACGTTTACGTGAATTTCATGCTGCATGATGGATCATCATGCTTGTTATCAATCAATACCGTGAAGCAACGGCCAGCACGTAGTTTGCATGTCATGCACGTAGTTTGCATAGCTAGACGATCATGCATGAGTGACAGCACGTATTGCATGTCATGCCGCATGATCGTTTAAGGAGCCCTAAGAACTAGGTAAGTACGTAATATACTGAAAATGGTTGAAAAAACATAAGTATAATTTAGGTACTTGCTTGGTGTCTGATGATTTCTACGAACTCTGATTTTATTTCTGCTGTGTGAGTGTGTGTGAATATCGGAGAGTAGTAGTAGAGGGTTGCTATTGGTCACATTTCAATAACGAAAAATGGCCGCATTCGTGTAACACAACCAAGTTAAGATGATAAGCTAGTGGCTCAACAATCCCGGTTCGTGACTGTACGTATCTTCACGCTTTGGTAAGTTTTCAGCGCACGAATCGAGTTGTTCTTAGGTGTCAAGGAACTAGAAATCTGTCCCATTGCGCCACTGCTCGCAACTTCTTCTGTTGCGGTCGGAGTAGCACGTGACATCAAACTTTGCTGCTTTGAACTTATGAAAGCCTGGTACTATCAAAGGAAATGTGGATAGCTGTTGTATTTCGTCTAGAGGTGACGTAACACAGAAGTTTTAGCCGAACAAATCTTGTACCTTCAAAATGTTATTATTTTATGTATTTTAAATATTTATATTATTATCTTAATAATTTTAATTACATACACCACATCTACTTCTTTCTATCATGGTGGACACCATGTACCCAAAGATTGTCTGTAAGAAATCGTTGAAAATGCGAATTTTAACTGTTTTTTTGTGCAATATTTCAAATATTTGTAATATTTACAATAAATTGTATTGTAAGTCATAATTATATATAAGGACTTCTGTTAAATTAGTCCAACCCTTTCACTGCCCATAGAGAGTACATCTCCAAAAGTAGGTAATAGAATAAAAGGTGTTCACAATTCACAGTGTAGGTATTAAAAACATTTTAATGCCCACAATTTGCGGAACTTTATAAAAAATCTGCATACTTTTTTATGACAGTAATAAAGGGTTATTTTGAGCACATTGTTCTTTTTGTTCTCAGGCAACCTTTGTCGAAAAATTCCTCATTATATTCGTTCCTTCATTTCGACAAAGCAAAATTTTCTCTTCAATATTTTTAAAGGAAACTTGCCTTCCAATATTTATGTTTTCGGATTTCCTGGCTCCAATACTACATTCCTTAGAGAAATGAATATGTTCAATCGTATGCAGCCACCAGGAAATTTGGCACCAGATCCAATTTTCAACTGCAAAATATTGAATATGGTGAATATTGTTAAAGTTTAATGCCTTTGGGAACATTTGTAGCCTGTGCCAGATTATTGGTATAGCATATACAAATAGTAGTCGAACGGGACTAAATAAATATAAGAAATTATACTTTAAATAAGTCAGGGCTGTATGGACAAAGCTTCCCTTGCCCGTCCTCAATAGAGGACAAATCAACAAGAAAAAACATACATACAGCCGAACATAAAACCTCCTCCTTTTTTGGAAGTCGGTATTAAGAACTTATTTACCGAATCAATCTGTCACTTCCGTTTTTGTTTTTAGTAATTTGTGAAACGTATTTCATCTATATTTTTTATGTTTTAGTAACGACCAGAGGGCTGGGCATTACCTCGCTCAGAGGATCAGCCTCACAATCCAGCGGGGTAATGCCGCCAGCCTTCTGGGCACGCTCCCAGCGGTGGGGAGCCTCGAGGGGGTTTTTTATTTATAATTTATTTGTAAGTTTAGTTTTAGTTTTATAAAATAAGTTTTTTTTTGTTATCCCACTTATTTTATTAACTATTTTATTATTCAAATTTACGATTTAGAAATAAAGTGGTCAATAATTTCGTCAGTGATTCCTAGAAAGCCAATCGAGTTGTTATTAGTTAAAATGATCTGACATGTCTACGCCAAGCAAACATTCACAAACGGTTCATTTAGCGTTCGCTCTGTCATTCGGCGTTCATTCATTCGATTACCTTCATCCCGCCCATTCCATTCCGTTCGTTGGCGACTAGAAATCGCTATACGGGAAGAAAGCGCAGGCATTGATTTACGATAATAATGTCCAACTTGAAAAATGTCCAACCGTTGAAGGTTGTATCATCGTCGATAAGATAAAAGAAATAAATGGCTACTAAAATAGATAGACGATAGCACGATCGACTACACGACTGACACGCATATTTCATGATGGAGTCAATGTACAGAAAAGTGCTCAAGGTAAAATTATAACGAAATTTCCCCATCGCCTCTGAAACTGTCGCGCGATGGCCCAAAAAGAAAATTAATGCTCAAAAAGTGACGTCGAAATTAGTAAAGTTGCTGACAGTCGCCGCCCCGTCGTTATTTATTAAACTCTATGGTCGCCCTCGGGGCCGCCCTCTTTTAATATTTATTAAAAAGAAAATACATTTGTCTGTGAGAGTAATATAAAAGAAAAAGGAAGAAAAACGTTAATTGGCTAGGCAATAACCCGTAACAATGTACAGGCAAAAGAATCGAAGAAAGGTACTAAATAATAATAATATTAAATAATGTTAGGAAGTACTCGTATCTCCAGAGTTATATTAAAGCAAGTTTCACATCAAAAAGATTGTCATCGTATTATCACCGAGGTTAACCGCATTCCATCTTTTCATCTTCACCTGACCATCAGAATCTGATGGTCCTCACCATGAATTTTTAAAAAAAGCTACTCCCATATGGATGAGTGACAAAAGCATTTTAGGGGGTGCTAAAATAGTGTCAAATGTATCACAAAATTTTGACTCACTCACACATTCTCATTTTCAAACTCCATATAAATTTGTATTAGCAACTTCCTCCCGCTAATCCGCTTCCTTTGACCGCACCCCCCCCCCCCCCGAATTTTCCCAAATTTTTCTTCGTTTCCCATACTAAATTTGCAAGATGCGATCTCCACAGGGAGCGCGCGCGCGGCCAAAGAGGTTCGAATCTTCTTGGTCCTCACCCACCCCTTACCCAGCTGTTTCTTCAGGTCGTCGGTTCCACAGCCCCCTGCTAGACGAAGGCTAGATATAAAACATACAGCTATCAATTTATCTAAGCGGCATAAACACTTGAAATATTGAAAACTTTTAAAAATAATTCCTCAACATTTTAGGTTTTTTTTCGCCGAGCCGAAACACATTAAATTCGCTAGCGAAACCTGTCATGAAGTTTGTTCGGGGTACTGTTTGTTCTTTTTGTTTTTAGGGGTCCGTGTGATGTGCACGTATATAGTAGGATTCAAACAGATCTCTAATCGAGCGTTGTTATTATAAAAGTTCGACTTAGATGGCATCACTGACGTTAAACGTATGTAACTATGGTAGAAAAAATGGTGAACTATGTAAATAAATTTAGATATTTATAGTATTTGTGTACGATATTATATGAGAGCGTCAGTGGCCTCGGGGATAAGACGCGACCTATCATATCGAAAGGTCCGAGGTTCGATCCCCGGTTGGGCCATGTGCCAATGGGTTTTTTCTCGAAACTTAAGTACATGTACTGACTGCTCTCAAACGGTGAAGGAAAACATCGTGAGGAAACCTGCATACGCCGAAGAAGAAATTCTTAGGCGCATGTGAAGTCCACCAACCCGCACTGGGCTAGCGTGGTGGACTATAGTCCGCACGCCCTCGTTGAGAGGGTAGGCCTGAGCCCCAGCAGTGGGGAGATTAATAGGCTGTTGATGATTATATGTTAGCTGTAATAAATACCTTTCGGGCAGCGTGAAAAATTTAATTTTTAAATTTGACCGCGTCTGTGGCTTACTTGGTCCTTTGGACTCGAGTGTCAGAGGTAGCGGGTTCGATTTAAATAATACAGACAACTTTTTAAGTAGTTTGTACAAGTTGGTCCGGTCTAGCATCGTTCTTAGGGCAATAGTAGCTTAAGATTAACAATTAATAAAATAATTAATTTAAGTCACATGCGATTACTTAGTGTAGCAGCAAAGTTCCGCGCGGAACTGTCGGTCGTAGTTTGGTCGCGTAATTTCGGCTGATGTGTCATAGGTACCTTGAAAAATACTGCGAGCGTATTTAGCGGAACGTTCCGCGCGGAACCAACCGCAGGTGTGGCGCTACACATATGGAACCCTCGTTGAGCTAGTCAAACTCGCACTTGACCGGTTTCCTTTTTAATTCTGCCACGTTTCACGACGACTCGTCTACTGCAGAGCCCGTATTATTTAAATGGCGCAAAATGCGGCTAAAACAAATTGGCTAATTTACATTGTTTTGTGCCGAAATGTTTTGGCGGACTTGTTTTGGCGGACTTGTTTTGCCTATTTTATTGGGGGTCTGTTTTTTGCATAACAAGCTTCAACGTAGGTACTTTTTTTCTAGTAAGTACAAAAGGACACCGCTTTGACACGACTGAAATGCTGTAATAAAGCCAACCCACACTGGGGCGGCCAGTTTTCGGACTGTAGGATGGACCTCATACTGAATCTGACAAGACGCGGATAATTGGAGGAATACTGAACCGATTAAGATGTAGGTAAAGATTATATTTTACCACTTGGTCGGTGCGATTAATATGTATACCCATGCCAAATTACAGCTTTCTAGTACTAAAAGTCTCTGAGCTAAGCCGCGGAAGGACGGACAGACGGACATGGCGATACTATAAGGGGTCCTTTTACTACGGATCCATAAAAATGGTTTCAATTGACGGAAAAGTATTGTTTAATTAATATAATGCTATTGCCCTGTCTCTTCCGGCACATTTAATCATTAACCTAAGTATAATTATTTTTAATAACCTCAACTTAAGCTTGAAAATAACTGTAATAGTAGAACTCTGAAAGTTCTAAAAATACCATTTGCCGTAGTTTCCCCAAAGGAGACATTTAAAACGAAAACTGCAAGCAAAATTGGACAGAGCTAACCAACTGAAAAATCTTTTGACGCACGCTCTGCCGCGGCCTGCACACGAAATCTGCACTACTCTATATTCGGTTTTCCCTCGGTAAGCTCTTGCGGGCCGTGGAATAATGCGGTTCTTATCGTAAATCCTCTCGTGCATTCAGACTGTTTGCGACCCCTGACGCCTGGTATGGTTCGCTCCAACTAGTATGCTGGTTTAATATTTTATTTAAATGTTTAAGCAAAGTAAGTATGACTGGAGGTTTCTCGAAATGAATTTCTGTGGCTTTAGTGATTGCCGTGGGTCACTATTCCAAGCCGGTCCGATGGGACCTTATCTATGACTCGGCAAAATACACGTCACACGGCTCACGGACCAGGAAACGTGAAAACTTAGATGTACCCAGTACTTTTCACGCATAATGCATTGTGGTAGGAAACAATGTACATAATGTGTAAATTTTACCTGAAAGGGTATTGCGGGTTCCGTATTTGTTGTTATCTAATACAAAACCTGAACCGAAACATTGTTAAAATGAAAATAAATGAAGGAAAACTGAATTTTCCTTTAAATTTAGTTCCATCGCTCTAGTAGTTTTAGAGTTATCCAGCGGACAGACAAACAGACATAAAACTATGCCCTAAAAAGAGGAAATTGTTGAGACGCGTTGTTTTTGATATTACTACGAATAACAAGATCATATTATTGGTAAACATGAGTCCCGCCGCCGTGAAGGCTAGTAATAAAACACATAGCCATGATCGAACATGTCCCGATTTCTATCAGATCGGAAGGTAGTAAAATCTACCCCAATGGGGCCTTACCGGACCTACGTGGGAACTTCGGGGAAACAATAAAGGCGAATATAAAACGTTATGGGCGTCGCGACGAGGTATGACCAAGGATGTACGGGACATGTGTTACTGGAAGGTGCTTTGTTCGTTGTAGGGAATACTACGCCACATGCTCTATACGTTATCAATCATCATCATCAACAGCCTATTAGGATGTCCCCACTGCTGGGCTCAGGCCTACCCTCTCAACGAGGGCATTCGGGCTATAGTCCACCACGCTAGCCCAGTGCGGGTTGGTGGACTTCACATGGGCCTAAGAATTTCTTCTTCGGCGTATGCAGGTTTCCTCACGATGTTTTCCTTCACCGTTTGAGAGCCGCTAGTAAATGTACTTAAGTTAACTGGCGAAAAAACCCATTGGTACATGGCCCAGCCGGGGATCGAACTCCGGACATTTCGATATGATAGGCCGTGTCTTATCCACGACGCCACTGACGCTCTGTAATCTTATGCTCTATACGGCGAATCAATTTAAATACCTACCTAGCTTCAAAGTACAGAGTACATGGATACAAATGAAGCTCGACTACAATCTTCAGCTAGCATTCAGCTGCACCAACAAAATGTCGCCAAGCTAGTCTGCTTTCAGTATACGACAAGTAGTAAATTCATATTGATACGAATATTTCCAGTACTTTAAAAAATAAAGGTAGCCTAAATTGAAAAGTCACGACAATCTAGGAATTTTGCTCGAAATTAATTAGTTTGTACAATATTATAGGCGCCCATGACAGCTGATGCCGCTGCTAGGTCTTACATCTGAATTCTCAAAACCTCACTACAAATAAAACCTAAAGTGAAACACACTCATAATGTTTTTGTACCTACCCCAAAATCGAGGCCATAATCACAGGAACTCACATGAAGTTAGCTTTTTATTAGCAACGCGTGCCTGTGATTGGCCGAACGCGCCAATATGGCCGCTCGCTACAAATACGTGCTAGTAAGCTGCATGATGTCGCTTTCAGTTCAAATCTATGAAGGTGTCGAAGTAACGAGCCAGGCGAGATGTAAAGAAATTTTTTATTAGTGCGTGTTACGAACGCGCTTGTTCGATTTGGTTTATTGTACGCTCCTAACAAATGAGTTACGGATAACGCACGGGGAAAAGTGCTACGAAAATTAGTGAAAATCAAAAGAAACCAACAAATTTATATTAGGTACTATATTTATCTGTGTTGTGGTATGTAAATAATACATACATAATATATTATGATAGGTACAAGTCTTATGCGGTCTCTACACGATCATGCGGCATTACATGCGTGACGTGCTGTCACTCATGCATGACCGTCATTCGCGTCAATTGTAGTGATTGACGCGAATGACATGCAAACTACGTGCTGGCCATCGATTGACAATCGCGCGTACTCTTCACTGTACTAAGTGATTGATAGCAAGCATGAGGGTCCATCATGCAGCATGATAATTCACGTGAACGTAACGCATGTCATGCCGCATGATCAATACGTTACACTGTAAGGCAATCCTCAAGGAACCCGATGGACCACCCTGGCCTGAGTGAGGATTGGTGGACAATGTACGCAAACGAATTCTCCTTCACATAAAAGCTTGTGGTATGCTAATAAAATGTACTTAACTTTAGAAAACTTATTGGGTTTAGCCCCGTGTTAGAACCTTAGACCTCATGAATGTCAAAGGCTAAACATTCCAACTTTCTACACCCAGTTGTTCCCATTTTATCAGTTACGAGGCCGCTCGCGGCAGTTAAGGGATGGAAATAATTTGTGCTCCTAAATATGTTTGTTCTTTAATAGGCTGAAGTTAAATGAGTTTGTTGCTCTGAACATAGGAACAAGCATTATGGAATATTTCATTTTTAAAGAATAGGTAAAAGTATCATGCATACATACATCCTATCCTTCCTACTAATATTATAAAGGCGAAAGTCTGTAAGAATGTGTGTGAGGATGTTGGATGTGAGGATGTCTGTCACTCTTTCACGCCAAAACTACCGAACAGATTTTGATGAAACTTGGTACAGTGATAGCTTATATCCTAGAATAACATATAGGCTACTTTTTAACGCGGACAAAGTCGCGGGCCGTTCGCTAATACCCCTAAGTAACAAAACGCCTACATAGAGGGCGCTGTTTCACAATGTACACGGGAAAACTTTTCTACGCGGGCGAAGCCGCGGGAAAAAGCTAGTAATAATATATATATCTTCACGCTATGTCCCTGGCGGGGTAGGCAGAAATAATCGAGCGCCAAGTATGGCGATCCTGACACCTCTTGCGCTTCGCTCGGTCGCTCAGCTCGCCGCCGCTGGTCCTACTATACTACGGATGTAGTCGCTACATTGTCTACGAATTTCGTAGCACTACTTCATCAGTAAACGATTCTTCTTCAAACTATAGCATCAAGTTCTTCAATTCTTAGATAACTATTTGATTCTGAAAGAAATGTCACATTGATAGAGTCCCAAATTTTTTGGCGACTGAATGAATATAGTCACAGATTGTTTGCACATCGCTGACAGTGTTTATAATCTGTGTGCGTAAGCGAGATAGTTTGATACATAGAGATGTCCAAAAACTTGGAAGTTGGAATCGGTTGATCGAATCAATGAACTATTTCTTGAAATTGAATGAGCGTCTCTATTGAACCCTTTGCACAGCTACCCTTTGACACCTAAAATTAGTCATGGCGCAGAAATCAGCCAACTTAAAAGTGTCATAGTCCACAATAGATCACAATTGCTGCACTTACTCAGATGTGGGGCCATTAAACCCACAAAGCCCCTCGTAAAGGCAATCTGAGAGATCGTTATCCGTGGAGCGCATCTGTGCCATGACTCAAATACTTTATGGCCACAACTGCGCCGGACCGTTCATTCTTTGTGCTCTAGTTTCGTCGTAAATCTTGAAGTTGAGACGAGGTTTTCAAATTGTTCCTTGGGAACACTACATTTAAGTTAAATGCATGCTTAATACTTAAGTTAAATGAAAGGTATTGGTTGTATCAATAAACAATAGATTTTTGTGTTTTTATTACTGAACAATTTGGGAACTGTATTCTGATGCCCCGCGCAAAATGGCTTCTATATTTTCATGAAAATATCTCAATATTCATCATGCAATATTGAGATCACCATCATGATTATAATGATCTCAATATTGCATTTTAACTACTTATATGATTGATCTATCTCTCCGGAATTCCGGATTTCATTAGTGATCGGATCAGCACACTAAAACTAATTCATCATCATCATATCAGCCTGTAGACGTCCACTGCTGGACAAAGGCCTCCCCCAAGGATCTCCACGACGACCGGTCCTGCGCTAACCTCATCCAGCTGGGTCCCGCGACCTAATAAAAAACTAATTCAATTAATCAATAATTGCGACCTATAACGTGTTTCCTTACGTACATGGAGACGAACTAACATCACTGGTCCTTTTAAAAAATTTTAGCATTAACCAATTTAATTTGAAATTTTATTTAAAATTAATGGAATATTCAAGAATTAGTTAATTTATGGTCGATAATAAAACTTACTCTATACGCATCGCAATTTTTTTTAGTATAAGCTAGTGGCGTACCTACTTCAAGCTCACAGGGAACTAAGTTCAGCCCTAACTTTAAGCCCAACTAGGCCCTCTACGTTCGGCCTCTACAAAAATACCGTCTGTTAAAGCGAACCGAGCTGAATAATTAAGAGCGGTTAGCGCGGAAATCTGCAAGTTAACTCACGCGTCGTTAGCCTCACGGGTTAGGTCACGGGGACACACGGGCGGGTACTACGGGCAGACCCGACGCGGCCGGGGCGCGGGCGTGCCGACCGTCCGCCCGCGCGCTGGGTTAAACGAAATTCAATTAACAACAAAAAACTTTGGTATTTAGACTATTTATAGTAATATGGGTCATTCGACAATGACGTCAAAAAGTGCTCGGGCAAATTTCCGCTTCGTTTGCGCAGTCCCTTAAGGAGCCAACAGATACTGTCCCTTGTGTATTTCCAATCCTACTATTATTTTAAAAGCGAAAGTTTGTAACGATGTGTGGATGTATGTTTGGATGTTTGTTACTCTTTCACACAAAAACTACTTAACAGATTTTGATGAAACTTTACAGTAATATAGATTACACATCAGAATAACACATAGGCTATAGATACCTCGGGAAAAGTCGTTTCCGCGGGTTCAATTTTGAATTCGATTCATATAATTGACTTTTAGATCATAATTATCATTATTTTTGTAAAAGGGAGCGTCATAACATTAATTGTAAATAAAAATTAATTACAATATCAAAAAAAGGAATTACAATACGGCCGTATTAGATTACAGAATACAGATTATATTTACTGTCTCAATCCTAGTCAACT
This sequence comes from Metalampra italica, assembly GCA_949699065.1. Classification (NCBI taxonomy): domain Eukaryota; kingdom Metazoa; phylum Arthropoda; class Insecta; order Lepidoptera; family Oecophoridae; genus Metalampra; species Metalampra italica. Next base: position 5,146,717 of record OX452991.1, on the reverse strand, counting down.
AAACGATTTAAATATCAGTATTAAGTCACGTGTGTAAACATACGGGCCTACTTCTCGGACAGTACCGCCGCGGTTGTAAGTAGTATATTTAGTGTAGGTACATTATTATCAGGGGACTTTACAAGTAAAGTTACGCGTCATTAGCTGCAAGGGTTAGGTCAAGCAAATATATGGGCTGATGCTGCTACGGAGACTTAAAACAGAAAATTCTCGCACATATGTATATCTTTACGTCACATTTTGTGGCAAATTCAATGGAATAATGTGACTACATATAAATGACTCGTAATTATATGAAGCGGCACTCATTACGTAAGTGGGCCATTGTGGGAAATCTAAATGAACATTATTTCGGGTATAGCCTGTGATGAAACCTTTTCGAGTTATGAAGGGAATTGTGTAAAATATGGAACCCTCTACGCGTGATGCGTCACGCACCTTTTATTTATCGATTGACTGCGGGTACCTTATTCATCATCTTCAACATGCACTGCTGGACATAGGCCTTCCCCAATAAACGCTACCATACTTCACCGCACCAAACATCTTCAGGTCGCTGGTCCACCTGGCGGAGGGGCGTCCCACGGTCCGCGGTCTCCACTCCAGAACTCGTCTGCCCCAACGACCGTCGGTTCTCCGTCAGATGTGACCTGTACACTGCCACTTCAGCTTGCTAATCCTTTCGGCTATGTCGGTAACCTTAGTTGTCCGTCGGATATATCCCTCAAAAAAACTCTGAGCATAGCTCACATCTTATACTTGTGGATCCGGCCCACCGTCAGGTAACCACCTTATTAAGGGCTTCTTTCACCACTTGCTGATAAGGTTCCAGATACCCTATCTGCAGTTTATCTGACAGATAGCCTATGTTTTTTGTTTTACATGTATCTGATTGCCTATATCTTATTTATTAATATATATATTATATAATCCATCAGACAAATTTATCTGATAGATTAGTTTAACTCTAAGATTACTATCTGTAACAATATCAGGAAGTGGTCAAGGAGCTAAATCTTTCATTTTTAAACAGAATCTTCTGCTGTAAATGTCACGTACTTACAACTTAATGGCATCAAGCAGATTTCAGTTTAGTATCGGTTTACAATATATTGGTGCGCGGCTCCAAGTGCTCAATAAAGTGCGTTTACGAGAGTCGTTCTGACGCCGTGAGCCACGTAAATCCGGCGATGGTGGTTCTCATTGCGGGTAAAGGTAGACCCACGCTGATGCGGGGCGCGGCGCGGCGCGGCATCCGCGCTGGAGTTATTTATTACGAGGACTGCCGTGTGGATACCTTGTAATTAAAAATTTCGCCCAACGAAGAGAAATACAAAACTTTATTGCATTATCATGTGTTACATTGGTCTTATATTTATTTTAGCACAAGACTTGACACCCGGAAAGGGCACAGCAATCATCTTTAGTGCGTAAAGTAAACGTATGCATTTTAGGGTGGAAACAAGAAGTCGTGATTTTAGGGACAGAAATATTCAATTCAATTCAATACACTTTATTGCACGTTTAAAAATTACAGACAAAAACAAAAACAGATACAGTAATGAATGTACAGAAATATATGGATGATACCATAGTGAAAGGAAACATTTCTTTTTTTTTAAACAAGATCACCACCTGTCAGGGCCGGGAAATGTTTATGACACCAATATTCCCTTTGAAGGGTAATCATCATCATCATCAACAGCCTATTAATCTCCCCACTGCTGGGGCTCAGGCCTACCCTCTCAACAAGGCCTCCGGGCTATAGTCCACCACGCTAGCCCAGTGCGGGTTGGTGGACTTCACATGCACCTAAGAATTTCTTCTTCGGCGTATGCAGGTTTCCTCACGATGTTTTCCTTCACCGGGAGTAATAATTAAGTATGAAGGGTAATAATTAAGGGTAAAACCAGAGTCATTGCAATTGACTTCTCGAGGTGGCATTCAATTGAATAATGGGCGTCTATGACAGTCATTTGGACAGTTACTTTATTAAGTAAAAATTGAATTATGATTTTCACACTTGCGGCGCGAAGCAGAATCCTTACCAGAAACTCTTTCTATCCCTCAGACCTAATCTTCATGCGTGATTAACATCTCTCCAATATGGAGTAAGCTTAACATCATATTGATTAAAATGGGAATAGCACTCGAAGGTGAACAAATAGGCCCAGAATTTATCGTAACATTTACCTTAATTTTATTACCATTAGCTAATGGTACTACTCAATGGGAGGGAGCGTCAGTGGCGCAGGGATAAGACGCGACCTATCATATCGAAAGGTCCGGAGTTCAATCCCCGGCTGGGCCATGTACCAATGGGTTTTTTCTCGAAACTTAAGTACATTTACTGACTGCCCTCAAACGGTGAAGGAAAACATCGTGAGGAAACCTGCATACGCCGAAGAAGAAATTCTTAGGCGCATGTGAAATCCACCAACCCGCACTGGGCTAGCGTGGTGGACTATAGCCCGAACACTCTCGCTGAGAGGGTAGGCCTGAGCCCCAGCAGTGGGGACATGTTAATAGGCTGTTGATGATGACTACTCAATGGTACTACTGACACTACGCGAATATTTCTTGAGTATCGTTTAGCGTGTAGGTTCAGTAATGTTTTCTTGCACCAGAACTTCGTCCCCGCTAAAGGATTTTTTCGCAGCATGAGGTCAGCACCTGTTGTATTCATCATCATCATATTAGCCGTTCAACTTCCACTACTGGACATAAGCCTTCCCCAGTGGACGCCACCACACCCAGTCCTCTGGCTACCGCGTCCAGCCGCTTCCGGCCACCTATTAGGTCGTCGGTCCACCTGGCGGGCATTGTATTGTATATTTGGAATAAAGTACTTTGATCGGAACCGGGCTCAAAATATAATTTCGCTCCATTGATAAACTTGGTCATTTGACGTTTGGTCGTCGTGAACCATTAGCATAATTACATTGACTGCCACCTCTCACACCGTATACAGTTGATTTTTTTTATGATGAACAGTTTTTCCTCAATTACTTGAAAACTGTTCATTGCGTGGGTAATTACCAGAGATGTACAAAATGGTTTTAAAAAAGCATTTAAATACAAAATGCAAAATACTTTTCAGATTTACTATTTCAAATGCAAAATACCAAATAGTTTTGCGTTATGTATTTCAAATGCTAAATGCAAAATAGGTATTTTTAAAATACTTTTTCAAAATAAAATGCCTTTTGGCCAAATCTCAGATATTTTTATTTATTTTAGGTATTTATCATGAGAAATAGAGACATAATGCCGAGCCGAACAAAACGTCTAATAACATGGCACCATAAGCATAGCATTTTGGTAATATTTATCAGTCTCTATCGGTCAAATTCGGCAATACAAGCGTCATTCGTTCATTTCATTTTGTTTGACTGGTAATGTTGCTAATGTTGGCTAAATTTAATCACAAAGTATTTTGCATTTTGAAATGAATATTAAAAATGCAAAATACATCTCGAAATACCTTTCAAATAAAATCAAAATGTTTTTTACTAAAAGGCATTTAAATGCAAAATACAAAATAGGAATTTTGCATTTTGTATTTGCATTTTAAATAGAAGTATTTCAAATAAATCGCATCTCTGGTAATTACAAGTTTGTAGGTCAAACAGTTTGTTTTATAAAGTGTGTCATTAAAATTTTATCTTTGAATTCATTATCAGAATCAGAACATTATAATAGGTAAGAGTTTATATAAAATAGAATCATTTGGCGAGTAAAATGGTCCCTAAACGATCATGCTTGGATGACATGCAACGTTTACGTGAATTATCATGCTGCATGATGGACCATCATGCTTGCTATCAATCAGTACAGTAAAGCAACGGCCAGCACGAAGTTTGCATGTCATGCACGTAGTTTGCATGTCATTCGCGTCAATCACTACAACTAGACGGTCATGCATGAGTGACAGCACGTGACGCATGTCATGCCGCATGATCGTTTAGGGAGCCCATAAGACATTTTACGTTATAAACTAAATAACAAGGAAGGTTTTATGCGTTAATATATATGCTATAATATAGCGGTATAGCGTTTTAGGCATGGCCGCCCGAGCCTATTTATCGTCGGTGTGACAGGCAGTCGCCTTTCGTGTTTGTAGCCACAGCGATAATAATGATAAGCATTTTCCTTTAAAATTCATATTCATTATTAAACCAATGCAATTACCTATTCGTGACATGATTCATTCAAAAGGCATGAAACATGGTATTTATTCATAGAAAATAATGTCACAAAATATTGGTTTAATAGCTAACTACAAACCGTAAAGCGAGGAAAATGTCTACCATGATTTATCTATAAATAATATTCTAAAATAAACTAGGTGGGTACACAAACTTTTAAATCAAATCAAAAGGGTATACAAAACTACCCGTAAAGCCGAAAGGAGGTTAAATGTGACCTTTTAACGAGTTCATTCACATACCCCAAAAAATAAAATTAATTTTTTATTATTATTTTCACTGATTGTTATATTCTTTATTGCACAAAATAAATTTACAAAGAAAAACAAACAAGAAATATGTGTACAAAGAAGGACTTATCTCTACAAGAGATCTCTTCCAGCCAACCCTCACTGTTAGAAAGAGTAAACATTACGGGAGATCTAAAGTTGTGCATGTTAAAATTTAAAAAATATTAAAGTAATAACAAATATACCTAATTAAATATTATAATATACACATACATACATAACATTTGTGCAAACCCTATTTAGAAAAACTATTAATATAGACAATTATTAGGTAAAATAGGTACGTAGGGCCTTTCTTTTAAATAATCTGGTTCCCTGACATGACAGCTTACTAGGGTTGGCTTTGATAATTAATTATATTTTACGGGGTATTTTGTAACACATTGTATAGATAAAAAATACGTTGTATAAATGTACCCAGTGTATACTCATAAAATATTTGATTTGGGCATAACACATTAAATCAACTTAGTGATTACAAACGTTAGAGCATTTCGTATTCATGCTAAAATCCAAAGCTCTCCCACTACCAACAAAGTCTCTTAAAATAAACATAACATTTATGTAAATGTTCCTGCTGAAAAGTTGAATAACCACCAGTGGATATCTGTTTAAATAAATTCTCCATTCCATTCATTCTGCTTTCATTTTACATTGAAAGTGACAGAGAAGCATACATAAGTATGAAATACTCTGAAAAAAGAGGAAAACTCACTCACTTGACAAATTTAATTCTTTTTTCAAGATACTTCCACTTGTTTTACTTATCACCATTATGACATGCATTACGTGCTGTCACTTATGCATGACCGTCTAGTTGTAGTGATTGACATGCATGACATGCAAACTACGTGCATGACATGCAAACTTCGTGCTGGCCATTGCTTCACTGTACTATGTGATTGATAGCAAGCATGAGGGTCCATCATGCGGCATGATAATTCACGTAAACGTAATGCATGTCATGCCGCATGATCGTTTAGGGACCGCTTTATACACTGTGTTGCAGTCAGAAATAGCTTTTCATCCTGTGGCATTGCTCGCGGTTATACAAGTTTATCAGAGTAGCATCAGTAAAAACGCGCTAAGAAACATTTTTTCACTTCATAATTTCGTTTTCATTTCAAAGCTAGAAAAAATGAAAAATCCCTGAGATAAGTTATTTACGAAATTCACTAACACAATTTCAATTCAAATCGCTTCACTGATTTATGCAATAGACTCAGCGACATACACAAACATTTTGAGTGTCGACTTTTTTCGATTCGAATTTCATCAAAAACGCGGTTTTTCCCCACGATCATAATCACAGAACACGGAAAAAACTTGCTACGCTCCCGCTCGCTACGCCCCATATTTCTATGATCATAATACTTGCTTCACTTCTATTTAATAGTCATTCGAAAGTAAAAAGCCATCTGGCAGACAGAAGCCATCTCAGAAGAATCTGAAATTGCGTTTATTTGTGATCCGACGAAGCGACAGTTTTTTTTTCTGAAAGTGTCCTTTGCCCTGTTTCGTGACATTAGTCACCGCTGTAAACATGGTCACGAAACAGCAAACACATTCTCGGCTATACCTAGAAAATGTTGTTTCAAGCAAATTGCTGTAGAAAGCCTTCCTATTCGTACCTACTGTGATTGGATTGAATTTTTTACGAGCTCAATCGATTAGCGTTGGAGCTTAGAATAATGTTTACTGTCTTTTAAATGGGTTTTACGGCCATGGAAACAAAGTCCTTTTAGGCCAGCCTTTATGTTTAATAGGTATTATATAGACTTTTTGGCGGGAGCTTCTCAGAGATAATAATTGTCTCCTTTATTTCATTTCATTTATTTATTAAAATTCACAAGTACATTCGTCATTACGGGATTGCACCCAATTCGACAATGCAACAGCTTATATTCTAATTAATTATAATTAACAATTATATTAGCTCTTTGGCTCACAACCTAGCCTACTTGCTTTCTCCCTCTACGCCTACTACATGTAGTAGGATGACAGCTAGTTAGTTATTCAGCCGGGTAATATGTCATGTTATATTATTCAGTTCACAAAATGTCCTTGGTTCACAGTCACTCGACACCTGTCATTGTCTTGACCAATGTAAATCGCGGTTGCGTTTCAAAATGACTGTTGTTTGAGTGACAATGTCAGATGTATGACTGACGTGCTAATAATACGTCCGAGTTTAAAAGGTATTGCGCTCTAAATCCTACGAGCCAAAGGGTTACGCAGTTGTCTAATGGGCTCCCTAAACGATCATGCGGCATGTCATGCATTACGTGCTGTCACTCATGCATAAACGTCTAGCTGTAGTGATTGACGTGCATGACATGCAAACTACGTGCTGGCCGTTGCTTCACTATACTGATTGATAGCAAGCATGATGGTCCATCGTGCAGCATGACATTCACGTAAACGTTGCATGTCATGCAAGCATGATCGTTCAGGGACACTTTTATACAATAACATGTGTTCTAATTGACATTTGTGCGATTCTATCGATTTTATAAGGGAACGTGCGATGACTGCATTGCTTGAACGATGCCTAATAGCACCTATTATGTGTTGTGCGCAGGCGACGAATTCCTGTACCGCGACGCGTGGGGCGGCATCAGCCTCATGTTCGCGGCCAACCAGACCTCCAAGACGCTCATGCCGAACACCACTTTTGTAAGTACTCCACTACCTTACTACGTCTTCCCAGCGCTAACACCTAGGAAGCGGTCTCGAAGCGGTGGTAGATAAAACATTGACGGTTTTTGAAGATATTTTGAGATGGGGCAGTAAGGGTACTATAACCGTTGTAATTAGAAAGAAACGTTCTTAGGCGATTGTCCCTTTTTTTAACATTTTGACCTGCATTCACAGATTTTGAAAAAACGGTCAGTAAAGAAATGGGGAATTTACACAAAAAGTTTTTTTTATGCCAATCGATTTCGTTTCCCTTAACAAAAAACTCTGCTTAGAGTACTAGAACAGTCAGAAATCGCAAAAAACTTCTCCCATACATTTTGCAGGAAATAAGGAGACTCAAAAGTTACTTTCACACCCAACAAAACTTTTTACCATGGATAGACTGGCCGTTACAAAAATTACTAGGTCGGTCAAGGATTACTAATAAAGGTCGAAAATAAAAATGTGTAAATGTACCCAGTGTACTTACTCATATTATGCAATAACATATTTTGTCTTTTGACTTTTTGACCCCAGTTATACCCTTTATTGCAGGGGTCGTGGATTCTTGAAAATGACGAAACATAAATCGTATAAAACGACTTTGTATTTTTTTTTTGTACGTTTTTCGTAGACATACTACTTTAATGAATTTAAGTCAAGTATTTCTCCTTTTCGGTTTTCATTTATCCTAAAGTGCTGCGAAAGCTCGTACATTTTGACGTGTAGTAACGTCTCAAGTAATCTCTCATATAAATCTCTAGTAACGTGAAGAATGTTAGCGATTTATCGAGAAAGGATTTAAAACGTCTGAGAGAAAGATAAGCGATTAGGATCAACGTCTGGCGGCGACTCCGCGCCTCGGGATATCTAAATGATGGATCGTGTCCGGATATTAATTAGGGTCGTCGGAGCGAGTTGGGCCGGATATCTGAAGTTGAGGACGTGATTATTTATTTCGTCGACACCGCCAGCGACATAAGTTGTAAGTCGTAACTGCCTTCCCAAGTGTCCAATAAAAGTAAAACTTAAACCACCATTGCGAGGTGGTTCAAAATTATAACAGTGCAGATACCAGGGCTCGTAGTTGAGTATATAATTATGGTGGTTCTCTATGTGCGTAAAAACCATAGAGCTAGGACCTCTATTGTGGGAAGTATTTCTTTTCCTTCATGGTAAAAACTGTCTGTGGGGCAAAGATAATAGTACATTGTGCAATAAGGGAAGTAAGTAGGATATTACTAACGAGAGTGTTAGAAGCCCGACGCCGAAGGCGGAGGGATTTTAATGACTCGAGTTTGTAATACCCTTACTTCCCGTGATGCACACAATGTTTTTCATCACTTTTTCGAGGAAATTAATACCTACGACACGAGGGAACAAATCTATTTTCTTTAGACTTTGCTGGTAACAAATTTTTACTAAGCAACTGAGCCGCATTCACTCTATCCGGAGGTGTTAATATTGTTGTTGCACTTTCAGACTCGGATTCTTCACATGACATTCACATTTACAGTTTGTTTCTCTCTTTATTTATACTAATAGGTCACAACTACAGGTAGTTAATAAAATAGTTTTATTGTCAACTTTGTCAATGGAGCTTCAGTTTTTTTCATGTGTAGTTTTACGGCCAATTGGAAACAAGTTCTTAAGCCCAAATCGTAGATCGTAGTTTATAATCACGAACACATAAAACCGCAGCACGGCCTCCAAGGCACAATCAGTGCCATTCGGTGGTCCACACTGCCACAGATAATGATAAAAAATGCATTTAGAAACTCCCAAAGGCGAAAGCCCATACAGCCAGTTTTTATCGAATTTCAAAATAAATTTCACTGAAATAATTGCAAAGTAAACTAAAACATTTTTAAAACACAAAAAATAATGCATTTCATTAAAGTGTAAATGTTTAAATTTCCATTTGTAGAAGTTTTCAAGACATAAAAAGCCACGTTTGATTTAAAATCTTCTTAGTGTGGAATGTCATACCTGTTTGCTATAAAGTTCTTTGTCTTCAAGTGAACGCCATTTTTTAAAACTACACATTATAGTCCCTAGGGGTATAATATTGTACTGATTTTCATTACTATCGCGGGTGTATAAAGGCCATTGTATTTCTGTATGCATGCACATAACGAGCAAGTGTGATGAAAAACTTATTATGTATAATTTATAATTATTTCAGTGAGCCACTTAGATAACATGATAGGAGCATAATATAACATGATGTGTTTTATATTTAACTTAAAAATACTCCACTGTTCATAGTATCTTAACACTATGAAAGTACACTAAGCCGTAGTTTTTAAGTGGATCAACTTTAAAGTAATCCTTGCAAATGATCAGTAAGTAAAGACTAAGAAAGCTTCAAGACTTAAACTTGTAAGAACTGTCATTTTATGCAAAGTTCAAACGTAAGTTGAAACAAAAACATTGTCAAAACTTTTGCTTTTATTCAGTTCTCACCTCTTATTACGTTTTCATTTTAGCCGAATACATTTTAGACTGAACTCGATTCTTACTGGATCATTACATCACTATAACCTACTTATCGCTTTCGCATTTTTTTCGCCGTTTCCAGATACCTCTATCAGATGTGTTCTGTTTTCATGTCCGTCAGGTATGATTAAAAAGTATGAGTATTTGTGCATGTCGTAGGATAATTGAAAAAATCGGACCTTTGCTAAAAACCTTGGATTTTTGCAAAAAGCCGGATAACTGGAATGTTAGAATTAATTTCGTTATCATCAGAGCTATTTTCAGGATTTTAGCAAAAATCCGAGTTTGTTTAGGACAATTAAAAATTTGAACGGTGATTGGCTAATCTATGAGTCGATTCGCGCATCTGTCAATGCGTAACGTTTATAGCAGGGAATCAGCTCTTAACTTACGAAACGTGAGCCGTTTTTCTCTGTTATCCTAAAATACGCCGGTTTTTTGCAAAGATCCTGAAAATAGCTCGGATAATAACAATTCATTTTTACATTCCAATTATACGATTTTTCGCAGAAATCCTAGGATTTTCGCAAAGATCCGAATTTTCCGATTATCCTACTCTTCTGAGCATTGCAATTACAGCTTACAAATATATATTTTTAAATAGAACGAGTGAGTCTTCATTTTCATTTCAGTTTATGCCCTTTATCCCCATGCATCCATTTCTGTTTATGACGATATTAAAATTTATTTATGACGAGCATAAAGCTATAAATTTTGTACTCCGTTAAGGCCAATATGAATATCAACTTGCCATCGAGAGGTGAAGATGGCAGTTTATCTGCCCGCAATTTATTAATTTCCCTTCGGTAATAAATATGTAAGTACATACTTACCGTTAAAGGTATATAGCATCCTACTAACTAGGTGTATAGGATTATAAATCCGAAAGTGATTTCATTTTGTTTGTCACACTATCATGGCTTAACACGGACTAACTGTTACCACGGGAAAAACTGTTATTGCGGGAAATAAAAGCTTAAAGCGTATCCCAGACACACGCGGCCTGCGGTGGCGGTGGCGGCTTTCCCTTGCAATGTGAGACTTCAAACACGCGCGGTCATTATTTGTGTATAGTGACTGCGGCCTGCGGTAGGCCGCAGTATATAAAAACTACATCTCTCTTTCGTAATAGTCGGAAAGAAACAGCAACGTATACTTGCGTAGTTGTTAGCAAGCATCGACGCTCTAAACGGGGTACAGTCAGCCTACGACCTTATAAAGTAAAGTTTTGCCGCACCGAGCTAAATGTGCGGCAAAAGAGACTTAATTTTAGACCGGTAGCCGTCCGTCGGCGGCGGCGAGTCAACATATAAGGTGGCCAGTGAGGCGTGGAGAGCTGTTACCCCACTTGTTGGCTGGACATCAATTCATCCCCAATGCTGTTAGCGTTAGCGGTGTAACAATATTGGTTAAGGCCGCGCTTAGAGCGACCGTGCGGCAGCGGCCGGCGCGGCGCGGAACGGATTGGTAAATAATTTGATACGTAACAATGAACTTTACTTCATTTGACATTGACACGGGGCATCCAGTATCGAATAATGAACAAGGTTTTGGTGTCTATCTGTGATAGTATTAAATGCAAAACAGTGTTTATTTAAAGTGTGTATTAAGGGGAAAGTTAAAAGCAGGAAGGTTCGAATCTCTTTGGTGGCGCGCGCGCTCCCTATGGAGACTGAATCTTGCATAATTAGTATGGGAACCAATGGTGTCACTTACAGGGGGGGTGCGGACAAAGGAAGCGGAGTAGCGAGAGGAGGTTGCTAATACAAATTTATATGGAGTTTGAAAATGAGAATGTGTGAGTGAGTCACAGTATTGTCACACATTTGACACGATTTTGACACCCATAGAATACTTCTTTTACGCCTCTTTAAGGCGCCGCGAGCACGCACCAAAGAGATCTTAACTCGCGTTAAAAGCGTGTAACCTCCCAGATCGTTAAATTGTCCCTTGTTAAATTTTCATTAAACCTACTATCAGTTTTGTGCGGATGTAAGCTGCAGTGTGGATCGCCGAATGGCACTGGTTGTGTCCTGGTGGAGGCCGTGCTGCGGTTTTATGTATTCTGAACAAAGTACGAACTTAAAAATCCGTAGTGCTGTGATCATAGAGATTCTCTTTGGTGGGCGGCCGCGTATGGGAGTAGCTAATTTTTTGGATTCACGGCTGTGAGTCTCTCCGCTCCGCTCGCTCAAGTGTGCAGTAGGCTGCTCTCCGTGTGTTCATATGAGACGGCTAGTCTACGTCACTGGCCGATATTGTCGGGGTCCGAGCTATTGTTATTTTTGCTAAACTTGGCTTTCTGCCTTCGCCAACTTATATTGACTGGAAAAGTTTATCGTGACGTCAAGGATGTGTGAGAAGGAATTTGATTGAAAATGAAAATGAAAAAATGATTTTTTCGTTAAACTTATTGGTACTTATATTTACACAAAAAAGATGGGATAAGCTGTGTTCAATACAGCGGCATCGTGTTATGTTAAAAAAACGTCTTGCTTGTGTCAGTGAATATTATATTTTTTAATCATCCTTCTTCAGTGTTTTTTCAGTTCAGTTTTTTTTCAGTGTAAACTGTGTTTGTTACAAATAAATTATTTAATTATTATTATTAAATTAATTCATTTAGTCACGGGTATAAGTTAGTGTTAGTTAAGAGTACTCAGCAACTATAATGAGTCAGTCCGCGTCTCCCGCTTCCCCCTACGTCACCCCGCCGTGATAGGTACAGAGTGCAAAAACGATTGAGAAAGTATTGAGCGAAAGTATAGGAATAAATTATTATTTATTTATATTTTCAATAAAAAATAAAACTTTGTGTAAGAAGCAGTTAGATACTTAGAGAAATCTTCATCTTTATCATCATTTGTTAATGGCACCACGTCACTTCTGCCCTACCTCTCACATTTATGCGAACGGTACTGTCGCGCTAGGACGAGAGCGGGCGGGCGAGGTAGGGAAGCGGGAGGCGGAGGGAGGCCAAGGCCAAGTGACTCGTTTCAGTTGTCGGGTAGTACCTATATTAACAAAATTTTGGAAGAGGAAAGTAACAAAATAAATATATCTTACATTTTCAAAATGTCAAATCAATCAATATTTTATTTGGCAAACTATTTTACAAGTCATCTTACTTTACAAATATTTACACACACAACTTTTTCAAAAAACGCGTCAAAGTGCACTATCTGTCGCTGACATGAAATCGATATTCATATTTATGTATTTTATGTGGTATTGTATTATATTATAAATATATTTATTTATTTAATTACTCAAGTTACTAGTTCATTAAATACATTAAATTGAAGTCAATACATTAAAATAAAAATTCATAATATTAATTATACGTCAAATAGCCCCCCCCCCCCCCCCCCCGTACTGCCTCCCGTCCAAACGTCCCCATGATGCCGGCAGCATTCCCTCGCTGAATAGCGAGAGAGATGTGCTGCGCGAGGAAGTACCCCGCGCGCGGGTCGCAGCCCCGCTCCCTCAGCCGCCGCCCCACCTCGCGGACGAAGCTCTTTGCTTCAGAGCCCCAAGTCCCCGCCATCTCGACGGCAATCGGTACGAACTCTTACGCTGGTTCCAGGTCTGCATATTTTACGTGTTTCAGCCCAGCCGCCGTTTCAGCAGCTGAGCCTGCAGTGCGTTTTGTGGTTCTCAGATGAGATGCCGCGTATGTGCTAACACACGTGGCATCCCATATGAGACTCTTGTATTATATTAGTATTCATATTTATTTTATATTTTCTTTATTTTTATTAGTATTTATGACTAGCTGTTGCCCGCTACTTCGTACGCGTGGATTTTGGAAGTAGGTACCTATCTGTGCTATGTATAAACATCGCCTAGTTATAATTTTCCGTTGGTAAAATCACCAGATTTTAAGTTATACCTTCAGGAACGCAACTTTGAAAACCGTATCCAATTAGGTTAAGTAGTTTTTGCGTGAAGCCGGAATAAACATAATATAGACAGACAGAAACTCTAAAAATTATTGTTTTGGCTTCTATTGCTCTTAAAAAAACCTCTTATATCAATTTTTCTTAAATATCTCCTATTTCTATGAATATCGTCTAGTTACGTTATATGATTTATCTGAAAATAACGATTATTTATTTAAATGTAAATTTTCGTGGTCTTACTTTAATTTAAGATGCTATGTTACTTAGAAGGAATTGATTCTGATGATTGAACCTTTCCAGTGATGTCATAAAAATACAGGATGCTTTTTTTAAAAAAAATTCGGTTCGATTTCCGGCTGAGGCAAGTGACGTTTCATAAATGTTTGAATGCAGTTTTATTTAATTTGGAAATAAAAGAATCCTTTGAGTAAAATGTGCTATCTTCAGTATTTAGAATACTTTCCCTCCAACTACGGTCCATAATTTCCAACCTTACTTACTTATAATGAATACTCAAATACCTACATACAATCACCCAGAATCCGAAAACCAACAGATATGCTCGTCGCACAAATGTTGGCCCCGGGTGGGAATCTGGGAATCGAACCCACGACCTTTAGCTCAGTAGGCAGGGTCACCACCCATAGTCACCACTCACCACCAACAAAGCCAACGGCCAGTGTAGAAAACAAATCATTAGGTATTCGATACCGAGAGCCCCTGGAACCGGTCACTATAGGGATATTGTTACACCTGTATGTCAGTCAGTCAGGGTTTATAATAAAACTGGCAGACCCCCGCGACCTCATTCGCGTTTTAAAAGAAGGCTATATACATGACACACTATTAAGCTGTACATGCAATGCTTCCAACCAACCAAACAACCCGCGAACAAACGCGCGTACATACGCGCGTACAAACGCGCGAACAAACGCGAAAAACAAACCCGCAACCAACCAACCGAAAAAAAACAAACAATTAAACAAACAAACAAAAAATAAACTGAGATTCAGCACCCCCGACAACCTAGAAAATGGTAAAAGCATCGCATCGGTGCATTTCCCGTGATAGCCACCAGATCAAAATATGGTATCGAGTCTTCTTGTGTTAGTACTCTTTGCTAAGTAATAAATAAAGCCTTCTACTTTTTACATGAAATCTTTTTTCTTCATATGGAAAGCCAGTTGCCGATTTGCGTGCATTTTGGTTGCCATGGAGATATTTCTTGTTATTTTGCCTAGTAAATAATTAATTTATTTGTTTTTTAAGAAATACGTGTGATTTCAAATTTTGCGCATATTAGTTCTCGATTCAATATTTGTATATTTTTTTACTGAACAATTTGGTATACAGAACATTCAAAGTTACGATTTCAAATGTCAACTTACTAAAGCCTAACGTCCTGATGAATTTCTGAAATATTCGCCGACTTACTACACTTTATTACATTTTGTGGCTGCTCCTTTTTACAAAACCCAATACCAAATATTTTATGTTCATTCTCTAAGAGTATTACCTATCTTACAGCGAAAGAATTATTGAGATCGGTTCTGTAGTTACAAAGATTAGCTCCGTCACACATCCAAACATCCATCTAAACAAATTTTACCTCTTTATTATTAGTATAGAATACCTATGGTAGATTGCAGAGCAGACATTTTCAAATTAACCAGGCTACTCTGACCTGTAAGTTCATACAAATGTTAGGAAATGAGAGGTTTTTATTGATGGTTAATATTTCTCTACCATTTTTTGAGATTTTTGTGATTTTTTATGTTATCCCGGGATATACACTGTCAGTATACAAAGTTTCGTCAAAATCCGTCCAGCGGTTTAGGCGTGATGCGCGTTCAGACAGACAGACAGACAGACAGAAAGACAGACAGACAGACAATAATTTTAAAAACTGTTCTAACATGTTCAGTTACTCATTTTAAGTCGTCCTGGTTGGTTTTTTTCCGAATATATTCAATGTACAGACTTTTTGGACTTTACGATTTTATTATATGTATAGATAGGTACATTGCATATTTATACATATTATTATGTATTTAGTGCCAATATATATTTATTATTATTATAGTTTTTGCATTTAGGTACCTGTTGACTGGCCTGTTGGCGTAGTGGTAGTAACTCTGCCTACTGCGCCAAAGGTCGTGGGTTCGATTCCCACCCAACATTTGTGTGATGAGCATAACTGTTGGTTTTCGGATTCTGGGTGTTTGTATGTATTTAAGTATTTCTTTAAAAGTATTTATGTATGTTTATCAGTTGTCAAGTACCCATATGTACAAGCTTCGGCTTAGTTGGGACTAAACAGCCGTGTGTAAATTTGTCCAAAACATTATTATTATTATTATATTATTATTACCTAGTTTATAGTTAGTTTAATGTATGTACACACGTTGTCTGCCTTCATATATACTTAAATTATCTCTCTCGCGGGTCTGCTGGAAGAAATCTCTTCGAGAGATAAGTTTGTACTTATTTTTCTTTGTATTATTTTGTAAATGTTTTTTGTGTGTGTGCAATAAAGTGATAAATAAATAAATAAATAATAACACCAAATATCAAATTACAAAAATTAAGTATGTTGTATACACTTCGTAATGTTTCATACTTGTCTCCTAAGATCTTAATTTACATTTAGGTACTTACTTATACAAATAGATTACTGCCTTGCAGCGATAACAAACCGTTACCGCCGGGCCGCCACCAGCTCCCTATCGCAGTCGTTGACAAGGAAGATAATAAATTACCCCTCGGCTCATTAGCTGTACCTGCGGTGACGTCACGTGATTACAGAGTCGAACAAACAAATGTTTGGTACCTCTGACGAATAGCGCTTTCTGCGTAATTATTACGTAGCCCGATCGTAGAAAATATCACGGTGTGTAATGAACTAATGAATGTGAAATGAGTCATGAAATAAACAAATTAAAAAATTACACTATAAATCGAAATGACTAGGTATGCTTTTAGACAATATTTATTACATAAATACAATCTTCACGCTATGTCCCTGGCGGGGTAGGCAGACAGAACGGAGCGCCAAGTATCGCAATCCTGGCACACCTCTTTCGCTTCGCTCAGTCTCATCATTCTCTTGACACACGCTCGCCGCGGGACGCGAGTGCTCCTCACGTGTCCATCTGTGAGCACCCGCTTTATCTATTCTACAATATCTACAATATTTATTACCTATTTTAATTATTTTTTGAAATGCCACCATTTCATGAAATAGTCGCGCGCTTCTTGGTGTGAGCATTTTTATGGAATCCCGTAGCGCCTTGCTACGATTACGTAGCAAAATGCTACGCTCGTAGCTATTACCGTAATCAAACGCCGCCTCTTCCAACACTTACCTTATAAATTACTTCATCATTTAGCGGACGCCCCGTGACTTCATCTGCGTTAAGTATAATATATAATTATAGAATCCTATATGTTATTAAGGATATAAGCTGTCACTGTACTAAGTTTCATCAAAATCCGTGTAGCCTATACATCGTGATTAAGCATCAATCGTGAAAATCACAAACGTCCAAAATTTCGCATTTATCTACATACATTAGTAGGATATTAAGGGTCAGTTCAGACCAAGCGGAAATTTGCCAGAGCGCTTTTTGACATCATTGTCAAATGAACCATATTATCACTTTATCCTAAAGAAAAAAAAATTAGACGATTTTGTTCTTTAGGGTATAGTGATTTGGTTCTATTGCCAATGACGTCAAAAAGGTGCTCGGGCAAATTTCCGCTTGGTCTGAACCGACTCTAACAGTGTTTCAGTCTGTAAGACTATGCTCGTAGTTTCGTTGAATGATAGGAAACAAAAGAGTTCTAAAGTCGCGACGTCACAAAAATAATCAGGAAGCTGAAGTGGCAGTTGACGGCGAAATTACTGTTGTATAACTGTATACGTACGTCATCGAGAGAAACCACTCACTCTTTGAAAAACAGCACCCGGCCCGGGCTACTCATCCATTCGTATTGATGCAAATTATTCGTCACCATATCGTAGCATCGGCCATCAGACTCGTTTCCGAACATCCCCTCCCCCCAACCCTCCTCTCCTCCCCTCCCCCACCGCTATAATTCAATACTTCTGTAATATGCGGTTCGCGTGACAGCGAATGGTGCAACTCACGCGACGCGTAAGGCAAGATACACATTGTTAGTTTATTTGCCGTTGGAATGTTCAACATCGTCATACCAGCCTGCTGACGTCCACTGCTGGACATATGCCTTGTCGAATTAACCTCACCATACCAGGTTCTCCGCTCTGCACATCCAACCTTTTTAAGGTTTTATTCTTTATAGATTACTGTCCACTGCCATTAATCGTAGCTTAGGATTCTTCGGATCTCCTCAGTTTTAGTCACAAACAAACTTACTACATATACATGTAATCCGGAACAGTCATTTCATTGTTAAACCTTACTGCGAAAACTTTACTTACAATCATTTAGGTTTCTATCACGTGTGAACATTTCTTTATGTTAAAACATAATCGTTCATCAACCCTAAGATTGAAATCCGCGTTGAGAAAACTGTTTAAAGGAATTTCTGGCACAAGTAACGAATTTTATTAATTTTTATTTGCGATTAATAGAGGAAGTAATGTGAATAATTTAGAAATCAAGTATCTGAAAGAAATGTCATTCTATCGTTAGTCGCATCAACAAGCCCATTGATAATATCAATTTGATATTGATTACAAAACGTAAAGAAGCGACACTATAAAAATAAATAGAAAAATAAAATATAAGAACAGACTGTATAAGGCTCAGCACCATTGTCTATTTATGAATGATAGAACAATAGCCATGTAGCCTAAGTGTTAGGTTTTGTATTTTCTTTTTAAAAATATATATTGCGGTATTAGTGTATAAATGCAGTAGGTATAGGTACCTCGAAAGGTCCGAAATTCGATCCCCGGCTGGGCCATGTACCAATGGGTTTTTCTCGAAACTTAAGTACATTTACTGACTCCTCTCAACCGGCGAAGGAAAACTTCGTAAGGAAACCTGCATACGTTCTTAGGCGCATGTGAAGTCCACCAACCCGCACTGGGCTAGCGTGGTGGACTATAGCCCGAACGCCCTCGTTGAGAGGATAGGCCTGAGCCCCAGCAGTGGGGACATGTTAATAGGCTGTTGATAAGTCCCTAGTTTATACATTTATAGAATAAGTGCTTGTGGATGTGTTTATTGTGCGGGAAACTGGAATAAGCTTGTAACAACTTCCAGTTCGATGCAAATCTGTTCGTTGTAATCCTCCATGCTATCACTATAGTGAGGATGTGAAACGTAGCGCAAATCGCCGACTAGCTCTAGTATGTCGTATTTTCGTGGACTACCGCGCTGTAAATACAAACACCAACGATTTGAGATAAACCCAACAGTGAGCATCAAAAAGGGGAAACCCGGGCAGCCAAGGCAGTCGGTTATTGTATTATGCGCCATTTAAATCCTTAGAAGAATATTTTGCATTCAGCCTGATAAGAGCCCGCATACAACAATGAATGTCGGCTCACAATGGCTTAATTAATAATTATAATTGATGGTAGACCCTTAACTGACGTTGTTTCGTACACAATAAGTATAATATACATTTTTCAGTCTGCGTAAAATGAACTAGACTAGCTCTGTCGTCCGACTTGCTCGCGTCTGCCTGAGGATTCAAAGCGAGAGAAGGAACGAACGAGCGAACAAACAAACAAATATCGACATTTGGAATTAATTATATTAGACGGATTTTATTGAAAACACAATGGAATATAAAAAATAATTTTTTGCTAATATTAGTTGGAAGTCTTAGGACTTTTTGATTTCACGTCAGTGGGTATAAAATGATTGCTCATATTATTGAAACTCCCCCAGCTCAATGTCAAAGTGTTTCCATGTACGTGCGGTCGACTGTACCTCGGGTAACAAACGATAGGAAACTGAACAAAATGATAAAATTAACCTTACCCAGGACTTGAGAAGTGAATAGAAGTTCGTTTTTGACAGGTTTGCTTTTGTTTCAGAGGGTGCTGGAGCCAGCCGCTTTCGCCGTGTCAGCCGACCGCCGGTTCCTGCTGTTGGCCCAGAATGTGCACAAAGTGTACCGCTACTCGTACCTGGCTCGGTACACCATCTACGATGTACTTACCACGTGAGTACATTTTCCGATGAATTTCTATAAGCTATATTCGCCTGGTACTTATGAATAGACGTAATACGAAAAGTTAGTGACTTCGTGTATTATGTTGAGTCTAAGTTATTCGCAGTTAGACACTTTCTGCAATAAGCCTACCCTATATTTAATTACTTGCTTATTACTTCTAAGTAATTTCTAAGCAGTTAGACACTTTCTGCAATAAGCCTACCATATATTTAAATACTTGCTTATTACTTCTAAGTTATTCCTAAGCAGTGAGACACTTTCTGCAATAAGCCTACCCTATATTTAATTACTTGCATATTACTTCTAAGTTATTCCTAAGCAGTGAAACACTTTCTGCAATAAGCCTACCCTATATTTAATTACTTGCATATTACTTCTAAGTTATTCCTAAGCAGTGAGACACTTTCTGCAATAAGCCTACTCTATATTTAATTACTTGCATATTACTTCTAAGTTATTCTTAAGCAGTGAGACACTTTCTGCAATAAGCCTACCCTATATTTAATTACTTGCATATTACTTCTAAGTTATTCCTAAGCAGTGAAACACTTTCTGCAATAAGCCTACCCTATATTTAATTACTTGCATATTACTTCTAAGTTATTCCTAAGCAGTGAGACACTTTCTGCAATAAGCCTACCCTATATTTAATTACTTGCTTATTACTCTGTCTCAGCGGCCTAAAGTGAATCTACACATTGAATAGACACCACGAATATACTCCACTTTTACGTGACAGTCAATTCTCCACCCAGCACTGAGACATACTAATCTGCCTACGTCAAAAAGTTATTTCAGGGCTGGTGTATGACTACTATAAATAAAAAATACATAGACATTTTGTATTCATCTCTGGGAGTTGAGGAAACGGCCCCAATATTTCGTCACGTATGCGTTGTTACTCCGAATGTAACAGAATGTGTCAATATATATTCCTGTAAGCGCGACGTATGTTGCTTACCAAACGACATGCGATATGTCGCACGTGAAAAATACATGGTAGTAAACCTGCCGTAAAATTCCGTACCTATTTGTTTAGTCGATTTACTATATGTACAATAATTAATAATTTACAACCGAAAGCTGTCGCCCATTTAGGTACGAGATTATTATAGCCAATAAACGAAATATTTATAAGTCAGGTTTTCTCATAGATATCACACATATTATGGTACTAGCAATGTGATGTAACAATTATCAAAACATTTCATTTGACGGAAAGAAACTTAAGGTAAAAAAATTTTTTTTGGAAAAACCCACGACGGATGTAATTGAAAAAGGATTAAATTACCTACTTAAATAAAAATTTTGATAAACCCCCGATTAAAAAGTAACGAATGACAAAAGTAAAAAGTGTTAATATTTTCTTTACATATCCAACTACATTGATAAAATAAATTATGAAAGTAGAAAAACGGAGCTTTTTACATAATTTATGATTTTTTATTATTTGTTTTAGGGATGAATCTTTTGCAATAAGCTTTATGATTGTTATTATTTAAATAAATGTAATAAAAATGTTAATTTGTCGCGAAGGTATACTGTGAAATAAAGCGTTGGCATACCGCCTGACAAGGACCAGCTGACCTGCTGTCAACACGGTCATACATTAGGTACTTATTTCATGCTATAATACTTCTACTTGACACGATAAAAATAACACTTAATTCTTCCCCTTGGTCTAGCTACCTTATCTAGTCGCACCCATTAGTGACATTTAATACGGAGGCATCCCCCGAGGAGCCGAACCCGCGTCAAGTGACAACTTGTCCCGATCACGTCTCAAGCTGACGTCGTGTCGCGGTGTCACAGCTTGCACGAGCTGTTTTATACCTACTTATAGAGTCGAAACTTGGGTTTCACTAAAGAACGTATAAACAAAATACCTATCTGTGTTACCCGCGGCCTCACCCGCGTTTTATAAGTTACTAGCTGTTGCCCACGGCTTCGCCTGCATGGGATAAGTACCTATAAACCGGAATAAATTATCTGAATGATAGTGAAAACCGCATCAAAATCCGTTGCGTAGTTTAAAAGATCTAAGCGTACTGACGTAGGAAGCAACTTTGTACTACTACGTAAGAATTTCCGACTTTTTTTTTTCACGTCTCCTAAGGGTCGTAGCGTGATTTTAAATAGCCTATAGGTAACCTAGTCTATAGATAACGTCGGTCATTACGTCTTAAGTTATATATATTTTATATTTTTATATTGTTAAGATAATATGTATGTAAGGTATTTGTAATATGGCCCTTTTCGTAGGCTGAAATAAAGTTATTAATAATAATAATAATTACGTCTTATTAGGTTTTTTTAAATATTAATTACGTACATACGATTATTTTATAATTTATTTTATATTTCTGTCAAAATATGATTGAGGAGAACCTAATCTTCAAGAAATTAAGGGTCCGTCAACGTTAATGAAATGACACTTTCGAACATTTAACAGCGCCTTAATTTAGATACTGATCAAGTACTATACTTGACCAAGTTTTATTATTTTAATTAAGATGATCAAGTAATTGGCCTTAAAGTAATCTTAGCTTAGAGTCTGTAAGCGATTTAGTGGTCCCTAAACGATGTAGGAACGAAATCGATTTGCGTGTGAAGAGATTCGTAATGGGCTCCCTAAACGATCATGCGGCATGACATGCATTACGTACTGTCACTCATGCATGACCGTCTAGTTGTAGTGATTAACGTGCATGGCATGCAAACTACGTGCATGACATGCAAACTACGTGCTGGCCGTTGGTTCACTGTACTATGTGATTGATAGCAAGCATGATGGTCCATCTGCAGCATGATAATTCACGTAAACGTAATGCATGCCATGCCGCTTGATCGTTTAGGGAGCCCATTTAACATTTTTATTTGACTTGGAATATGCTAGTACAGTCAACCGCACGTCACTGGAAACTCTTTGACCTTGTGCTGGCCTAGCCTATTAGGGAGTTTCAATACTAGGAGAGACTAGTTTATACTGGTTTTGTTTCCACTGACGGGCGGTCGACTGTACCTACCTACCATATACCCTAATTATTAATTAAGCGAAAGTGTGGATATTTGTTTGTTTGTTGCTCAATACATAACGGCTGAACGGTTGTGATATAAATTGGTACAGTGATAGCTTATATCATGGAATAATAGGAGACTAAATAGAAATGTGATACTTTTTAACGCCGGCGAAGTATGTATATATACAGTATTCTATTCTAAGGATGGAACACAAATATAACATCAAGACCATGACTAACTTGTACAAAGTGGTTCGTCTCTACTGGGAATCGAACCTACAACCTGTGTCTCTTGAGTGAAACGTACAATACGTACAAAACAAATTCTAAAACATTCTAGTCATCGCTGACCAAGTCAGGCTTAGAATGAAACGGCTAAAGGTAAACTTGGTTAATTTAAGTTTAATAATTAATAACTACTACACAAAGCTCGTTCACACAACACGAATTCTAAACTAGTATGTGGTCGAGGCAGGCAGCGGAATTATTAATTTTCATGTGTAAACTGGTTTTTTTAGTAGATGGTCACCGACCACCGGTGGCGGTTGCTAAAAATTAACATTGCTTTATTCAAAATTGGAAGACAATATTCTGTTCCTGACGGGCCTTTTGGCGGGATTTTGTCGGAGACGGTTGTCTTTTTATTTAGTTTTCCTAAAAAATGTATATTGTAGATTTTTGTGTATATCTGTGATAGTTTTATATGCAACAAGTGCCTATTAAAGTGTATACATTGTGCGGGATAGTTACTCGAAAACGACTCTACCAGATCGTTCCAAAATGTCCCTTGTTAAATCTTCATTAAACCTACTATCAGTTTAATGCGGACGTGAACTGCAGTGTGGATCACGGAAACGGATCAATGGAATGGCAATAGTTGTGCTTTCGTGGAGGTCGTGCTGCGGTTGTATTGAAAATCGCCGACTATTATAGTCGTGCCCTGTTTTTGTGGAGGCCGTGCTGTAACCGCCGGTTTTTGAAGTAAAACAAACAAAATATGACTTGGCTGTATGGTCTATGACTTTTGCCTGTCCATATTGGACGAAACACCAATCTCTTTCTGACGTCAATTCTGTCCAAAACTAATCTGTTTCCACCTGTTATTCGTTTCTTTATTTTGATAATTGATTATCTCTACATACATGGGTGGACGGATAATTAAAAACAGGGCAAGATTTAGATATACAATCGAGGTCACTTTGAAGTCATGGTACTCCGTGAAAGATTGATCGGGGCGTGATCTGATGACGGTCATCGAGAGAGTAGATGGAGGGCTTTTAGATCGCTATAGATATCCAACTGATCAGTTGATTTAGCCGAGGGGAAGAAACAGCAACAAATCCAACAGCATAGGGCCCTGCCTGCCTTTGTTTCATACTTATTTAGGCTGTTGTTGACTAGACTATAGCTCGAGTGGTACGCTCGCAAGATAATATCAAATGTCGACGACAAACACTGAAACCCAGCCACTTTCGTCGATAGATAGTGTAAGTGGCATCGTGTTTCAAGCACAGTCCTCAACACAAGTATGCGAGAAGCATCGTCATCGATACAGTAGTAATTGAAGAAGCGTGAAACTGTGTGCATCACTTTAATTGGTGGTGGGCAAATTGGAATTTGGAGGAAATTAAATTTACATAAAAAATGTTGGACATATTTATTTGAATTTTTATAAATTGGACATGCTTAATAATTTTTTGTTGTCATTTGTAATAAGTAATTTGTGTTTTTATTTTTTTTTGCTTTTTTAATTGCGGTCTTTTTAATGTTTTAATAATAATTCCCACACAACACAATGTATTTTGTTATGGAATAATATGAATTGAAATTGAATTGAAAACTCAGGTTATTCCATCATTCATGTCATTTTCTTTGTTGCACACAATATTTGCCAATTGGAATGCCATTTCTAGTTTATATTTATTCTATGGTCCTGCTCTAACCGCACTCTGATAGCGCTGTTCAGAACGAGTGCAGATTAATTGGAATTTAATTTTAACTTTCTCTCGGTAGTGAGCTTTCTGTGGGGTTGTAGTTCATGTATTAGACAAGTGGGGGTGCCGCTGTGGTAGACTTGGACTTTGGACTCCAGCCACAGGGGTCGTGGTTTCGATTTGTACAAGTAGAAGGGTATTTGGTTTATAAACACCCTGGATACTGGATTTTAAAGAAAATGATGAAGGTAATTCTGGATATTTTTAGATTTTTTTATATAGGTAGGTACGTATTAATTTTTTCAAAAAAAAGTTTTTCGAAAATGAAAGTTGTTCTGTAACATCCTATTTTTATCGTCTCATGATAACAAATTTGACCAAAATGTAATCGCGATTACAGATTACTTCCTTACTTCCGTAATTTCTGAATGTGACACTGACACGGAATTGAGAATTTGGTATTACGGAAATAATAAAGTAATAGAGAAAGTAATCGTGATTACATTTTCCCAACTCTACGTGATAATACCTACCACAAAACTGTCATATCAGGACTCTTTTGGCGGGAGCGTAGTGTCATGGTCGTCTCTTCTATTTTATTTTCTTAAATTATGTATTTTACGGATTTTAATGTGTAATGGTGATAGTATTTTACACATTAAGTGCTTGTGATTGTGCATATTGTGCGGGAAATTAAAATAAAAGCGTGTAACAACTCTTTCGGCTCGTACCAAAATTGTCCATTGGAAATCTTCATTAAAGTTACCGAATTAGTGAGGATAAAAACCTTAGTGAAAATCGCCGACTCACTCTAGTCGTGCTCTGTTTTTGTGGAGGCCGTGCTGTAACCGCCGGTTTAAATAGATATAAGAAATAAGACTTTAAATTAAAAATAAGATATGGCTTAAAGGTCTCGTTACCAAGCCAAAACCTACTTAAAAAAACTGTCATCTTGAAAGTTAGTTTTTTAGAGACGCTTAATTTTGTTTTGGTGGTTTCGTATCTTTGTCTAAATCGTATGTTCAGATGTTTAGTCAGAGTAAATGGCGTCATAATCATGACAGTGCTAGGTCTCTAGTTACCCAACATTGCCCACTATAGCCTCACCCGTGGCAGTGTAATAGCCTACTAAAGCCTAATCACAGGTGCCAGGCGCTCATGAAAACTAACATGCCCATAGATTAGCGCTTTACCCGTACCCGCTTGGCTCCAGATGAGTTTTGTTTGGAAAGTGGAATGAGCTTTCAAAATGCAAAGTAGAATTTTCGAGCCCAGAAGGAAAATATTTAGCAATTTTTTTCTTATTTGAGTTTTTTAAATATAAATTCGCGATAATGACGTCCTTTACAACTTGGGCTTGAGGTGCCTCTCCAACATCTGAGGTAATGACGTCATTAAGTGCTCACAATAGAATTACGGAACGTGCCATAGAACTTTTACGGAATTTGACGCTAAATATGTAGGTGTGCTGATAAATCTTTTTATTTTTGCTCAACTCTCTGCACTCAAAGTGTAAAACCCACGAGAACTTGGAGCAACTGAACAAAGCTGGCATTGTTCTCTGCCCGTTGCCACTTTTCCATTCACTTTTAACGTACAAAACTTGCTCTATGTAATATTCTTGGCATTTTGTTTTTCGTTACGCCTTTTGTCCAAAAGCATAATTGGTAATAGTAGAATTCTTACATTTCACCAAAAAGATATTGTACGAAAACATTCTGACTAATATATCCTACTAAGTAATATTATAAAGGCGAAAGTTGATAAGCATATCTGGATGTATGTTCGTTACTATTTCCCACAAAAACTACGGAACGGATTTTGATGAAACTTTACAGAAACCTATAGATTATGATGGTAATGACACATAGGCTATAATTCATAAAGAAACCTCGGGAAAAGCCGCGGGAAACAGCTAGTATGTAATTATATATTCTAAAAATATTTTCGGGAAATCCTAATTCTGTCTTATTATATATATAATATATTATTATGATTATCAAAATCTGTTAGTAAGATTATTGCTTGATCCCTTTTCAAATCTCTAAACACGACGTATTTTTCTTATTTATTTAATCAGTATAATATTAATTAAAACGTGAGAGGAAATTACTAAATTACTGATTTAATAGAAGCCAAGTAGCAAACCACCCTTGCTGCATCTACGTCACTTGATAGATTTACATGAAATTTTGTAAGTACGTGTATAGTTTAAAAGGCAAAGTTTCTGAGAGAAACTTCACCAGCCGCTAGAAAAAAAATTCAAACTAATTATTCGTCATTTTTACTATGCTACCTTTTTATTACTAATTTGTTATGGCTCATATTTCTGGAAAATTTAATAAAGAAACAACCTTCATAACAATAATACCCCGGAATATGTAGTTATACTGTATAGCAGACCCCGAAATACATCTTTGAAGGAAACGAGCAAATTACGCTCAGGCGCTATGAAGTTTCATCAAAAGCTCGCTCATATACTTACTCGTAGCGTGCGTAGTAAAGAGCGTCTTTCCGAGTTCACTACGTAAAGCATAACGCCTTCATTTTCTTATCTCCTGGTACCTACGTGAGACTGCGAAATTTACATACGAGTTTGTAAACGAAACAAAGTTTTCTTGAACCAGACTAGGTATGTCCAGTGGTGGACATCAGCTGATTGTGATGGATGGTCATGAAGGAAAAACTTTTTATTAGCAGAATTCTCATCGGCGATGTCCACTTACAAGTTTTTAGCTTCATGCATGATTGATTATACCTAAACTAACAAAACGATATAGGTACCAACTTATTAAGTGTAGTCAAATATGGTAATCCCCTCCCCTTTGAATACACTTTAAGTAGGTAGGAAAGCGGTACCAAAGAACATCCAGTTAAAATCTAAATTTAAAAATTCAGATACAGTTAGTGCACTTCCAGGACTATCAAAGTACCATTGCAGTGTCCTCTTTAGTAATAAGTGTACAAGTCATAAATTTTTACAAAAAAAACTTTGTACACATTTTTGTACACCTAGATACCCCAATTTTTTTTATATGTTCTAGCTCTTAGAAGTGACATATATTTTTTCGACCATCCTCGAAAATATTCATTAAAAAAAAGAATTATTCAAATCGGCTCACAATCGGGGAAGACATCGCGTAACGACACATACAAAAAATACACTACCTACCTCATCCTTTTTGAATTCGGTTGAAAGCGAATGAATCTCACGATTGTTATCTTCTCCAGGGAGTCTTATCCACTCACCCCACTGCCGGACGAGGTGAACGGCGTGGTCTCTGAGGGCCCCCCGCTGCTGCTGGCCGCGTGGACCCCCAAGGGCCACGGTCTGGTCACGGTGAAGGACAACGACATCTACTACCGGCCGGCGCCGCGGTCGTCCACCGGGTACCGCGTCACGGACACCGGCGCGCCAGGGACCCTTCACAACGGGGTGCCGGATTGGTTGTACGAAGGTTGGTGGAGTTTCATACTGGTGCCGATTCAGATGGTCCACATCATATCAGCGTTTTAACTGGACATATGCATTCCCCAATGAACGCCGCCACACCGCATCCAACCGCTCCAGAGCGGAGGCTGAATTTCAGTCTCTTGTGCTCTTTTTTTTTAAAGAACTTTATAAATAAGAAAGAAAGAAATTTTATTGCCACAAAAAGCTAATATGTACATAAAACAAACAAAAAAATATTAAAAATATCATAAAAATGGTACACACCCAGGAGGTTAATATAACGTTAAATTAAAAATAAAAGAGTAATGAACCCAGGCATGTTTAGAATTTGAAAAACATTCAAATTCTAAACATGCCTGTTAAATCCCCTCTGTCAGACGAAGTGGCAGCCAATGGCGACTTACCGCTCCGTTTGTGAGAAAATTTAGTTGTGTAAATTAAATTTAGAAATATAAAAAATAATTCATCAAGCTTTACTTACATTCTTATTCGTGGGCAATAGGGAAACATTTCACGCCATTTCTTATTCCCGATCGCCGCATTTCTTTGAAAAATCTACCAGTCGCTTCCCTTGGCAATGGTACCGAGTTAGAAAACAAAAGAATTACAACCAAAAACTTCTTGCGAAGCTCCCACGAGAATAAGCCATTTTAATTTTCCGAGTTGGAGGCGAGCGGAATGATCATTTTATTCTGTTAAGGCGTGTTCTAAATGAGGGACTCAACCTGGGGCTTTATCTTAATGACCCCTCCCCCATTGCCCTCGGTTCATTTGCCCACTAACGTCCTCCTTCTGCCAGATTTAAGATGGCGTTGTTAAGAATCTTGTTTTTACGGTGTTGCTCGGGGTAATTTCCACTTGAAATTTTTTAGAACAAGTTTGCTTAAAATCGTCAGTGATTTCCTGTTTAAAGCGCCTACCTAATTATTAAAATGTGTAATATTTCTAACAAAATAATGATGTCAAGATATGGAACATAGAATACTCAACTGGCTAAACTATTTAATAATCTCAGAATACAGAACAAACCAGAATGAGCATTATGCATGAAATGCCGCGTCCAAAAACAAAACGTACAATTTTGTATAAAACTTTGCTGTTTCAGCGAAGTTTTTTGGTCTTCACTTAGAAAACGCGAACGCGTCTTCTAGTTAGTTCTGTATTCTGAGTTAGTTATCTATGATTCAGGATATAAATGAATGATGCATGACATTCTGTTTTCGCGTCAACATTTTTCTCATTCACAAATTGGCTACCGTCGAAGGAACAACTTATGAAATTCACTTTTAATACTTTATTTTCACGAAGAAATATTTTCCGCCGCTCCAACTTTGCCACGACCCTGCGACGCTGCCGGTCGCCGGCAAACAGACGTTATTGAAAACCGAGAGCAAGATCGATAAATATCAAATTTCAACAAGAAAGAACGCGAGGGGAAAATCAGAATTGGACTTTCCGACAATTTTTATGTAACAAAAATTACAAGATTGGAGTTTCTGTGAATCGTAACGATGTCTTTTAGTAAATTAAAAGTTGATAGACCGAGGAATACCTGTTTACTGTGCACAGAGGAAAAATGTAGTAAGTTTTAAAAAAGGCAGTAAAGTTTTCGTCGTTTCTCGGAGATTTTTTTTTCATAAGTTTGTCATCGTGCCGGGATTTTTTTCGTAATTGATCATCATCATCGTCAGCCGGTTCTAGTCCACTGCTGGACATAGGCCTCCCTTACTATTGCCAAACAATTTAATATAATTCTACGGAGGTCTAGAAACCATGTAGGTATTAGCAGGTTTAAGAAAAGAAGGCGAGATATAATCTTATTTTGATGGTGCTCATACAAAATGACAACAATTCGATCGTCTACCTACCTCGTAAAAACATTATTTAGAACAGAAATTAATTATTCTTAATTAACACACTTTATAAAAAAATATAAATAAGTCACAACACAATTATGCTAATTGAAAATCAAGAGTCTTCAAAAGGAACTCTTAATTAGAATATTCTTTGCGACATTTAAAATACGCAACACGTACTTGAGTTTCGTATAAATTAAGAATTTAAATAGGTAGGTACCATTCAAATATTTATAGGTACAACAATAAAACAATAGACACACTATTTTCTAACAGTGCAGGATCCTGTTATATATTTTTGCCACTATTCCAGTTTAAAGGGTAGCCAAGAGAGCACTCAGGCATCCTACTTTCCCGGGTGGTATACAGTCAAGAACATCAAACTATACCACAGTATAGTCCCCACGGAGTTTAACGGCGGATATGTGAAGTTGGCTGATTTCTGCGCAATGACTGAACATAGGTGTCAAAGGGGAGCTGTGCGGGGGTTCACTAGAGACGCTCATTCAATTTCAAGAAATGGTTAATTGATTCGATCAACCGAATCAAACTTCCAAGTTTTTGGACATCTCTATGTAGCACAGTATCTCGCTTACGCACACATAGACTAGACTATAAACTCTTTCAGCGATGTGCAAACAATTTGTGACTATATTCATTTAGCCGTCAAGAAATTCCGTGTGGACTATAAGATTTCTTCTGTGTGTACTGCGTATAGTGTGACCGACGTGACTTGAGCCTACTGTACTACCGTAATGTTTTTTTTGCTAGTAATACTACCTCAACCAGTATGGTACCACGGAATATTAATTTGTCCACTTTATAATTTAATTTTATTTACTTAAAAGAAGCCTTAAAAATTAGATTCAAAGTATTTATTAGTTAAAATTAAATTCATGAGTTAACTACCGGAATATGAGGATTAGAAAATGTTATGATTTTAAACGGAAGGATTTGTGAAACTGAACTATACATAACTTCACTTACATACCGTACTTACAGCTTGTAGTACCACAGAATACATAATTACTTACTTGTTTGTTTACTTCAAAACTGCATATACTAGTAGAAACTTACAGTCAGCGAACTCGCTGCTTACAGTGCTGCCAGCAAACAATACTTCGGGTACGTACAGTCGGCCAAATATAGCGCTGACCTTTACACCACGCGAGGTACCGTTAGCAAAGAAACTTATTAAATATTGGTATTTATTTAAGGATATTATATAAAAACAAGACTTTAGACTTAGACTAGGCCAAAATGAGATGGTCATGGAAGTCTTGAGGGTGATCAGTCTTAGGTTGTAAACATTAATTAAAAAAAACACAAAGTATTCTATATTACTGAAGGTGATGTAAATAAACGTTCTCAATACACGTTTAAAAGTCAGTGTCAATTATCATCTCATTTTAGTTTTATCTCAGAGCACAGAACACGCGGGCATCGAGGCCGCCGCGTGGCCTTACCTATCTTATCTTGTAGAAGGGGGCCAGGCTCACCCGGAGACTGCGACCCTAGGTATTCCAAACTCTGAGTTTTATATTAAGGTTTTGTGGTTTTAACTTAGACTTAGACTAATATATAAATATTGTGCTTGAAAGACACAGTGACTGTTAAATATAAAGATAATTAATTCAGTTAATCCACGCATAAAATCACATATTAATATTGTATTAATTTTCTAAAATAGTTTTTCTCTTTTTTTGTTGACGCTATCCGTTCTGCAGTCTCTCTGTGAGAGGCGAGCTCAGTCAGGTGGCACACATCTTTTTATGCTGACTGTATAGCTATGACTGCTTATACGTTGGACTACTCTCTGTTGCACTCCCTAATGAGACCGGGGAGGTGGGGGCAAAATTAGACACTCTTGGAAAAATAACTATGTGAGCCCGAAAAGAGTATATTATTACGGTCTTCGACTTAAATACGGGAAAAGTAGAAAAATATTTCAGTAGTGATTATGGATGAATTTCACAATGTGATGAAATGACCAAGACGTGCTACGTTTTGGCTTTTTAGTAGAGAACTAAACTTTTGAATAATGGACTTTCAAGTCTATCAGAAAAATTTTTTTAAGAGAGCCAAATAAAAAGAAACAAAATGTGTACTTCTAAGAGCCAACAAAACACCAATAAATCGTTTAACGGCTTCCATAATTCCCTTATCCTTTCGAGTGGCAATAAAAAATCTCTATTCCGAAGTTAACAGATTCCCTGCCAGTGAAGTTATATCCATCTTCAGTAACTCCAGGCCGCAAAAACTTAGGGCCGTAATGAAAAATTATCATTTAAATGGCCACCATTATAAAGAGGGCGGGGAAAGTAAAGCGGCTTGCTCGTCAGATCCGCTCGGATGATACACACGGACTGCACGAGTGGAGAACATTGTAGCATTGAAGTGAAGACTCGCACTATGTTATCAGGTGAAGTTATAGTGGAAAAACCACGAAGAAAAAAAATGCTACTCCCCCAGCGGGCGCCTACCAAAAAGTTTTTAGTTTCATGGGAAAAACCGACACGACACGTCGAACCGTCGTCGGGGTGGGTGTGATTTTAAATTGAGACCGCGATAGATGTCAATATTAAGAACTGACTTTTATTTTAGTTCTAACATTAGTGCTGAACGCACGCAATGCTTTTTCTGTGGCCTTTCTGAGTGATTGGATATACTAAGTAAATAAATAGGTACCTACCTAATATTTACTTAGTATATCCAAAATCCATTTATCGTCATTACATTACTCTCTTTTGACAGAAAACGTAGGGTAACAAAAAATGTTTATGTAATATACTATAATATGTAGGATACTAGGCATCCAATGTATGCAAGTTAAAATAATATACCTATTAATTACAACTCTCAAGTGAGACAGGCTACCATGGGGCACGAGTTTTATGTACGTGGTAAGGTTGAACTTAAAAATCGTCACACGCCATTGAGCTGGTTGTTTTGTCTGTACGCTAGTATAAGTAAGATTAAACACAGAAATAAATCGAGATGTCTATGAATCTGTTTTCTACACAGACCTGGCTGGTTTTCTATTTATTTTTCCTGTCGTTCATATTGGTCACCGCACAGTAAGCCCGTGTGTCCCAAACCATAGGAGGGTCGGATAAAAACGACAGCCGGATATCCAGCTCAGATTATCGTTCTCTTCCGCAACCGGGTGGTGGCGGCGGTGGATTTGCCCCGGATATACCCGGGAACTTAACCACTAACCATTTGTGCTCGTCAGTTCGTGCATACCATTGAAGCAAGACAACATCTTGAAAGGATCGACGGTAGAGTGTAATAAAACTTTTAAATCGTCCGGCGATTATTCCGTATAGATATAAAAAAAAATTGAACTGACATACATCACTAAATTTTATTAATGAACGTGATAATGTTAAGTAGGCACCTATGTATGTATTTTTGTGTGTAAGTAATAATAAAAGAAATTGTTAGGATTTAATCTTATTTTACACGTTAGTTAACGTAGTTCCGTTAAAAGTTTCTATAACTGCAAAAAAAGGGAACTAAAAGATCAGTTTATATTATTAATAAACAAAGTTTATTATAAAACTAAATTATCCTAAAACTAAACTAATACACATATAAAACTAAAATAATAACCTAACCTGTAAACACAATTTTAATAAATAAACTAAACCTAAACATCAAAAAGAAAGATCAGTTATACTACCTTACCTACCTACAATTGGCGATCTACCTACAATTTAGGCGATCTTATCGTTTTTAGCTATTTCTCCCAGACAACCTCATATATCCTGTCATTTTCGGGATAACGACGAACCTAATGACACCTCGTTTATTAAAATCCATCCAGCCGTTTGGAGGTTATGGGGAATAAAGAATGGAATATGGACTAGGACATCAAACAGATCCGTATTGTATTTTTTATGTCACAGTTTAGGAGAAATAATGGTGGCAGTAGCTATTTCAGAGCCTGAGTATTTATTTTACAGTTTATTTTATTTTTTAGTATATTTTTAGCTATTTCAGAGCCTGAGTATATATTTTACAGATTATTTTATTTTTTAGTATACTTTTAGCTATTTCAGAGCCTTTTACCTTCCATCTAATAAATCTAGGAACGTATTGAATTCGTTATTAGGGATCCGTCTTACGAGAATTTAATCGGTAATTTTTTGTCAGGGCAAATCTATTTTGTCCGTATGTCTGTCGATGGATTATTGGACCGGTTGAACTCAAAATTTGAACATCCAACGTGTAACATTTCCTGGAAATGATGGGCAAGTTATGATATTTTCTATATATTTTTTTCTTTTTTGAGATATTATTTTAGGAAAATAAAATAAAAACTAGGTAGCGATTTCCTTGCGATTTTTGCGCAGCTATTCAAGTTTCCCGCGGGACCAGATTTTTCAGTGGGAAAATTAAATACCTATTAATGTAAAAATTCTTAAAATCGATTCAGTAATTACAGAGATTACTTCAAACACACAAAGGTAGGTAGTCTAATTATTAGTAATAAATTCTGTACCTAAAATCAAATGATTACTTACAATATTTGATTTCAGTACAATATTCAGTTAGACTTCGATTGTGTCAATTAAATAATAAAATTCATTGAACATTGTTCAGTCAGTGGAACATAAATCGCGGATATTCGTTCATTGAACGGCTCAGTGATGCAAATGACAAACGGTTCCAATTTGAAAAGAATTACAGTAATTATTATGGGTACTGATAAATTCGCTAACCTGGGGCAGGACATAGGCTACCTTTTTACTAACTTATTTCACGTGGGAGAAGCCAAGGGAAACAACTAGTTAATTTATAATTTGTATTGGCGTGGGTCTAGTCCAAGTGTAGCGCAATGAAGCAGCAAATACATTAAATTGTCACTCGGTGTGAATGACCCGGCCGCTGCATCTAGGTGACCAGCTGTATGATATATTATTAGACGAGACAGTACAGGATGCTCCGTTTTTCGTTACAAATAATTCACTGGTTGTTGTTCATTTTTGTATTTCGTAATGTCGTTATAGACGAGTTCGTATCGAGACAATTTTAAACCACGCAAAAAAGGTTATATCCATAGATTACTAGGGAACGGGAGCGTAGCGAGCTTTTTCCGTGTTCTGCGGTTATATCAGTACCCTCTACCATGAGTTTACGGCGTCGATACTCGCTAACGACTACTTAAATATGTTATAGTGCTGTCTTTTCGACTAATTACAAAAGACAGAAAGATATAAATAACTATAGTTTTTTTTACGGAATCGCTTGTAAACTCGCTCGGAATCGCTTGTGGTAAGGGTACAGATGGGCAGTTGCTATTCACTAACCAATATAACATTAATGAGAGTAGGTGAAAATTATAAAGGATATGAATAGGTAATTAGTTTGATTTGAAATAAAATAAATTATTTAGGTCAATTTGTCAATATTTATAAGTCAAATTGTCAGCATCATCATCATCATCATATCAGCTTATAGACGTCCATGCTGGACAAAGGCCTCCCCCAAGGATCTCCACGACGACCGGTCCTGCGCTAACCTCATCCAGCCGGATCCCGCGATGTAGGTCAAATTGTCAGCAATATTAAGTAGAAACAGGCAATTTAATTATACCCCCCCCCCCCCATGCTCCTGAAGAAGTAGGTGGAAAAGAAATAACATTGAAAATTAATGTCCAGTCTCTATATAGCTGAGTATTGTTTAGATTGCTTTCGAATTAAATGGCTATTTTTAGGTTTCAATGGGTGAAACACAATTATTTATTTATGGTTATTTGCGTCGTGGGTAGTGATGCCTGCGAGTAATGGAATGAGCATTTTAAATCACACGAAAGTCAAATTATATTGTAATTATACGTGTATTGACCATTATATTTCAAAAAGGGGTAACTATCAATTACGTAAAATCTCAAATTAAAAAATGACTTATTGGAGATTTAAGTTTTAGTATTTCGGATCTTACCTTAACAAGTTACAGGGGTAACTCTATTCATGATTACCGTTATTATTTTATTAACTCAAAAGCTTTTATTGCATACACGGTCTTGATACAATTTTAATCAAACGCCATTACCCTCTTGTGATTATCTGTTTAAATTAAAATATCAAAATTATTAATTCCCGCAAGTCGTTTGTTCGACAAAATGTCAGATCTAAACCGCCAATTGCAAAATCTGCTGAAATAAATATATGATGCAGTTAGGTATTGCAGTTTATTTATAAGCAACAAACACGATGCACTCCAGAAGCGTGATTCACTTTAATTCAGATCCAAATGGACTCTGCTATGTGCAAATATGATTTGTTTGACTAGTCCGGATGTTTGCAATATGGTGATTTCATTTTCTCTAACAGCTGTTCGCAGCCTTTCTTTGGTTATTCAATATTGCCGCGGGAGCTCATTGTGAAATATGGCGTACTAATTAAAAACATTAGGATTATATTTTTAATAATAACTCTGTATTATTAATTCTTATAATAAGTAGGTAATTAGGTATCTAGATTTCTTGATGTCTTGTAAGGCAATGGGTCATGAAAATCCGTTAAATTTAGTTGAATTTGTGACAAAAAATTAATTCAGCATTTATATTTATATGGCCCACATACAATCCAAATTGAAATCATGCATTTGTAAAATTATGGTTTAATTATCTTGTATTTCTTGGAGTTCATAATGTGAAAGAAAAAATTGGATCAGTCGAAGAAATCCTATTAGCAACCTCCCATTTTTTCCCCTTTGTGATAACATAATTAATGACATACTTTTTACAACTGCAATAGAAGAGGGTTTTATGGAAAATTTCGATTCCAACAAGCGATGCCTTTGTCAAACTTCAAAAGAGGTAATAATGTATGAATCTGCGCTATAATAACTACCCAGGTATCACAAAATCAAATGGGTAACGAATGGGTAAAACATGTAAATATTCTGGAGCAGCCTGTAGATGGCAGCGGCCACTTGTATTGGCACGGTGCAGCACGCAGTGACGCAGGCTCGGTGCAGCGTGCGTGCGACGCTACACGGTGACGTCATACACACTGTACGCTCGACCTAACGTCAGTGGAAACAAAACCAGTATAAACTGGTCTCGTATAGTATTGAAAGGTTAGGCCAGCTCAAGGTTAAAGTGTTTCCACTGTCGTTCGGTCGACTGTACATTTGAGACGTGTGTTGGCTGATATATTTACATTCCCAGCGCGGAATATTGGACGGAATTTTACGGATGGTGCTAATTTGTATAAAACAAGGAGATTCGAACCTCTTTTGTCGCGCGCGCGCTCCCTGTGGAGATCGCATCTTGCAAATTTAGTATGGGAAACGATGAAAAATTCTGTGTCAAAATCAGGGGGGGTGCGGACAAATGAAGCGGATTAGCAGTAGGAAGTTGCTCTTACAAATTTATATGGAGTTTGAAAATGAGAATGTGTGAGTGAGTATCAATTTCGATATACATTTGGCACGATTTTGGCACCCCCTAAAATGATTTTGTTACTCATCCATATGGCAGTAGCTTTTTTTTTAAATTCATGGTATAAAACGATGTCGGAACGAAATTGATTTGCGTGTGAAGAGGTTCGTAATGGGCTCCCTAAACGATCATGCGGCATGACATACAGACTACGTTCATGATATGCAAACCACGTGCTGGCCGTTGCTTCACTGTACTGATTGATAGCAAGCATGATGGTCCATCATGAAGCATGGCATTCACGTAAACGTTGCATGTCATGCAAGCATGATCGTTTAGGGACACTTTAATGACCACTTGAGCACCGCCTACGTAAAATTTCGTCCGTTAATGCTTAGGTAAGTCATCTATTAGTAGTTTTACCCGACTAGGGTCAGTTCAGGACAAGAGGAAATTTGTCCGAGCACTTTTTGACGTCAATGTCAAATGAACCATATCGCTACACCCTAAAGAACAAAATCGTATGAATCACTTCGAGCGCGAGGCTCGAGGCCGTTTATACGATTGTGTTCTTTGACAATAACGTAGAAAAGTGCTCGGGCAAATTTCCGCTTGGTCTGAACCGACTCTAAAGCTAGAAGAAAACGTACAAACCACACCCGGCTCCGCCCTTTACATTTTCAACGGTCCCCGGGAATTGCGAGCGCATCCTCACGCTTCTTCATTCTTGATGTCTCCAAGAAGATGAGCTTTCATATTATACTTCTTGATTGTTACAGAAGAAATCCTGAAGTCCCGCACAGCGCTGTGGATGTCGGCAGATGGCCACATGGTGCTGTACGCCACTTTTAACGACAGTCTGGTCCATGAGCAGAAGTACCCCTGGTACGGCGCAGCCTTGGAGACCGATGATCCTATCAAGGTACTGATCCTCATTCTCAGAGCTACATACTGCATGGCAGTTCACCGGTGGGTTGCATTGCCGCAGCAGCCTTATATGATAGGATTATTCTGCAGGATCACCACCCTCTTATTCCACCCTCGATTTCTGCCGCCAACGGCATTGTTGTGATCCAGTTTGAAGGGGAGGACCTCTAGTGTAATTACCGACAGTGTGCCTACACGAGGCATTCCACAGCCCTCAGGATGGCGATGCTTTTTTTTTTATCATCTTATCTTTAGGCACGTAGAGTGCACTTAGATACGTCTTATAATATACGTACCTATTATAATACTATTAATTATTTGTGATTTATTTACATAATGCTAATTCCTTATAAAATAAGATGCTTTTGTGGCGTTTTGAGTAGTGCTCGCAGCAAAGGTTCATGATTCCTTAGTCAATTCTCATTAATTTCTTTGTCAGACTTACCCGGAAATCAGAAGCGTAAGGTACCCCAAACCAGGCACTAATAATCCGACAGTGAGGCTGACGGTGGCAGACATCGCGGATCCAAAGCACATCCGAACACGCCATCTAACTCCACCTAAGGGCATACTCGAAGAAGGGTAAGGTTCTTATCCGTTATTATAATTTCTGCACTGTACTCAGACCTGAAATAACAATATTGTTCATTTTCAGGGATTATTATTTTACGAGCGCGCAGTGGGTGTCGCTTACTGAAGTGTGTGTCGTATGGCTCACGAGAACCCAGAACCTATCTGTGGTTTCTGTCTGCAAGAGCCCCATGTGGTATTGTCAGGAGGTATGTGCTTATATTTTATGCTCCCCTGGTAATAATAGGGTATTTGACAAATGTGCCGTGACCTAAACTAAAACGTGCGTCGGTGATTAGTGTCAAATACCGTAAAGACCTAGCTGCACAAGTTACTTCTACTGGCGATTTGCAGGTCTATAGAATAACATCAGGATCAGAGGGCTGGGTGGAAACTGCACCGGCGCCGCTCTGGTCGGCAGGAGGCGGCGCCCTGGTCACGCTGGCTCCGATCAGGGACGGCCCAGCCGGTCTCTTTCGCCACATAGTGAGGACTGAGCACAACGCTCATGGTCCGAGAGCGCTGCCGCTGACACACGGCAGCTTCGACGTGGTGCAGCTGCTAGCGTGGGACCATGCCAACCAACACATGTAATGTATATCTTATCTTGGGCTATGAATACCGGGCGACACTTCGATCCGGCCTGTCCACCAACGATGCTTCAGTACGTCAATCACTCAATACTCATGGCCCCCAAGAAGATACATACTAAAGTATGTAATTTACATCTTAACTTGTTAGGGGCCAGGAATACCTGTCGACACTTCGATTCTATGGGATCTGTTGTGCCAAACCCTTGTCCACCAACGGTTTATTTTCGACTTCAAATACGCCCAAGGGACTGCGCAAACCAAGCGTAAATTTGCCCGAGCACTTTTTGACGTCTTTCTAACGTTCGAACCATATTACTATAATAACACGTCGGCGTCGCCTCGCGCTCGTGACCATTCATACGACAATGACGTCAAAAACTGCGCGGGCTATTTTCCGCTTGGTCTGCCCCGACCCTTAGAATAGAAAATCTATTGTTTACAGATCAATTATTTAACCATTAATATCCTGTGTCGTTTTGTATAAATGATCCTCAAAATAAAGCAGACTTATTTTCCAGATATTACCTGGGAATACCTGAAGGCAAACCAGGACAGCAGCACCTGTACAGAGTATCCTCGGAAGCTCCCCGACCCGGTTCACCGCAAAAGTTGCCTTATTGTGTCACATGTAATTCACAGGTACATAAATTCCAATAGCACCCAACAAGCCCATAAAATACAACTAATCTTAATTTATAGTATTTCCGTTGGTAGAAATACATAGGTTATTCGTTTTATTCCTATCGTAATACGACACTACGATCGTGTCTTGAATACATGCATTTATTCTGAACAATGCAATTTATACTGAAGGATGGTGCATAGCAGAATAGAAAATTCTAAACAGAATTTTCCTTTGTCTTGTGTTTTAAGAGTAGATGAAGTTTTAAGTTTCTTCCCTGCTTTTTACTCTTCACAGCCTGATTTGTTATACTGCGTCCTCTTGAAGAGCCCACACAGTGAACTCAACAATGTACTTTGCTGGCCCCACACCATATCGCAGTGGAAAAAGCTGTCGGGAAGTTATTCCACATCTCGCATTTTTCACGAGGGTCTCTTCTTCATCTAGCCTTCACCGTCAATAAACCTGGAGTACTACGGGAGCCTGGCCTCGTCAGGAGACAGTACGTGGGACAACGACTGGATGGACGATGAGATGACGGCCACGGCACCTTCCCCATCTAAGAAGAAGAAAAAGAGACATCCAGGTAAGAGACGACTAATGATCGAGCACGCAAACAGAGAACGTACTTCGAGAGTGAGCGTGTGAAGGAAATCTAGAGACTCGTGACTCGACTTACGTCACCGTTTGAGAGCAGTCAGTAAGTGTACCTAGGTACTTCAGTTTCGAGAAAAACCCATTGGTATATGGCACGGCCGGGGATTCAACTTGGCCTCGGAAGACGCGGCCTGTCATGATAAGCCGCGTTTTCTTCACGACGCTACTGACGGTCTCTTTCCGCCTCTACTCCACTACTCTCCTGATGCTCCTCATGCACATGTAATTTAAACAAATTCTTTTAACTTCATCATCAGCATCATATCAGCCGAAACCCTGGACAAAGGCCTCCCCCGGGGATCTCCACGACGACCGATCGCTTTATTCACTTAACAATATTCCCACGTCCGTAGCGGGCATGCCCCAGAACCTGCCGTGCCTGTACCACGAGGCGCACTTCAGCCCGTCGTCGGCGTACTTCGTGCTGGAGTGCCTGGGCCCCGGCGTCCCCACGGCCAGCCTGTTCAGGACCGCGCTGCCCGAGCCCCGCGCGCTCGTGCATTTGGAGAACAACACGGTGGTCAAGGTTGGTAATCAGCAAAGTTCCCGCCTTACCAGTTTCAAAAATTTATCGCTTGCAAGTGGCGATCGTAGTTTCCACAGAACATCGCCTTTTCGCTCGCTTTTCTATTGTTTAGCGAGGACAATGGCCTGAGCAGGCGGTCACTCAGCGCTTAGTAGTCGCCCGCAAAAATAAGCCTTAAGGTGGTAAGGCGTGTACATTCTAATACCTACTAACACTTTGTACTTTCTTGTAAAACATTTGAATTATCACGATAGTTACCCGGATGATTATAAAATTAATGGGAAAACAAAACGCAAAATCATTTTTTGTGTGTTCTCATCTCACTATTTGTCTAGGACAACGACTGTTCACTGTTGTTTTTCTTCATCGTTACTTGATTTATAAGTGTTTTAGTCGTAATAAGGATACACAACTAAGAATGAGCATGGATAAATTACCAGATTATTAATTTCAAACCCCTGAAAACGTCATATTTTAGGGCGTGCGTGTAATAAAATGTAGGTTTATCAGAATTCCATGTGTAACGTTATGTACTCCGCGGATTAGTGCGCGGTTTTCTCAGATTTGCTCCAATCACGCGAGGAACTTTGATAATGTATGAGTCATACGTATCTCATTTATTATTCACCCGTTTTCATCTCCTCGCTTCGAGGATCACTCACCCCATTACATTCCTAATGAGGCCAATTGCAAATAAATCTCTACGTGTATTTAACTACTAATAATAAGCTGGATACTGTGTAGTAAGTAGGTACCTACTCACAATGATATGTTTTACTCGAAGAAGACTTTGTTTTTTTTAATATGAAATACTGAATTCAATAATAAGTAATGGCGCCGGTAATAATACCAACATAAGCTCGCAGAACCGACGGCCGTTGGGGCATTAATTTCTGCCACTCACAATGGCGACCACGCACCGGAGGACTCTGACAGGCCACCAACAAGATGGGCCCACGATCTGGTCAAAGTCGCGGGGAGTGACCGGTGACCGGTCACTATAGATCTCTGGGAGAGGCTAAACAGAGGACGTCTTCCGGCTGATATGATGAAAACAATTTGTGTACAGGAGAGACTGTCATCCATAGCCGTGCCGACTTCCCGCACGTTCTCGGTGCAGTTGTCGAGCGGTCACGCCGCCCGGGTGCGGCTGCTACTGCCCCCCGGGCTGCGGGAGGACGAGGTCACTAAGTACCCCTTGGTGCTTAAAGTGTAAGTATCTCAGTAGCTGTGCTCTTTTCTCGCAATCTCTCAGCGCTGGTACGTCATGTGTCACTCTTTCTTAGTGACTGGTGGTCAAAGTGTATGTCGACAGTTCTTCCCATTTCCCTCACTCTTTCATCGCTTAAGCGTATGTCGACAGCTCTTCCTATTTCCCTCTCTCTCATCGCTTAAGAGCATGTCGACAGCTCTTCCCATTTCCCTCTCTCTCATCGCTTAAGAGTATGTCGACAGCACTGCTCATTTCCCTCTCAGCGCTTGAAACTCAAAATGTATTTAAAAAAGCTGTAGGACCAAACTTGTCTAATGTTTTATATTTTATAGATTTTTCAAAGATAAGGAAATTAGGTTAGGTAGTATGTAGAGGCGCGTTGGTAGACTGAAGTGGTTTCCCCGTTACCTCATATCAATGTAGCTTGATCAGAGATTCGGATTGCGTACTATAATATTCGTAATCGGAATGCAAATGGAAGCTATTTCAGTCGTGACTGGACATCAATTATGCAGGATATTCTAATATCTTATTCAGTGACACAAAGTGATCTTTCAGCAGATAAAGTTCACCTCAGATTACGTTAAGACTTCAGAAAAGCAAAAGGCTTAAGAGAGAAAATTTTTGTGCAAATTGTCTTTCTGGGCATATTTAATTAGTCTGGTCACTTTGAACAGGATCCTAGTACGGTGCTTGCCGGGATAACGCTAGTAATGAAGGCGATACAGGATGTACATTTAGTCACCTACAATTGACCAATTACCTATCAATAAAAAAGTTAATTTTGAAGTTTATTTTTGTTTATTGTCGGACGGGGGTGGGGCTGCATACGGCGCGGCGCGCGGTTAAGAGTAAAATCATAAGCTTAAATTTAAACACCAAGTAACAAATGATCATTGAACATTTTTTGTGGTCACCAGCAGGGTGACTATAAAAATATCTAAACATTGTTTCCATCCAGCCACGGAGCACCCGGGACGCAGCTAGTGACAGAGCGGTGGTCGCTCGACTGGAGCTCGCTGGCGGCGGGCGCGGGCGCGGTGGTCGCGTCGGTGGACGCGCGCGGCGCGGGCGGCAGGGGCCTGGGCGCGCACCACGCGCTGCACCGCCGCCTGGGGACGGTCGAACTCGCGGACCAGTTGGAAGTTGCAGAGTAAGGTTTAGTTATTACGCCGATTGTAGGAGTCATCTGCGAAACGACCCGACGGTCGGAATATTGTAACTAGGGACGGTGATATCCTCTTGTCGGTTTCAAGATTTTGCAATGGGTCAAAATAAAGTGCTTCGGGGTGGCTAGGTCAGGGGGACAATTGTCCCTGTATCCGCGCTTGACCGTCAAGTGTTGCGGCAGGTACCTGCGCGACTCCCTGCACTTCATCGACGCGCGGCGCGTGGCGGTGTGGGGCCGCGCGCACGGCGGGTTCCTCGCCGCGCTCGCGCTCGCCAGCCCGCTCAACGTGTTCCACTGCGGCATCGCGCTCACGCCCATCGTGCGCTGGCGGTACTACGGTACGTAGTCGCACGCGCACCGCCCCGATCTCACACCAGTCCCGAGTTATGGTGGGAGCCCTTTTTATGGAACCGTGTCTCAAAAGGAAAAAAAATTAGGATCACTTTGTTCTCCGTATTTCTGTCTGTCAAGCAAGGGAATCAAAATCTTATAGGGT
The DNA here is from genome assembly GCA_949699065.1 of Metalampra italica. Taxonomy (NCBI): domain Eukaryota; kingdom Metazoa; phylum Arthropoda; class Insecta; order Lepidoptera; family Oecophoridae; genus Metalampra; species Metalampra italica. The sequence continues at coordinate 5,102,530 of OX452991.1, read as the reverse complement.
ACTCCCGTTGACCTAGAATAATGAATGGCAAGAAGCAAATAAAGCACAAATGGAAAAAATCGTATCGAAACCTTCAAGCGTGAGTCCTTCTTGCACTTGTTTTAAAGTTTTAACATAAAATATGTCATTTAATTTTTTCTCTAGCACATCAAATAGCTTCACAATATTTATTTTTTATCTGTATAAATGATCACGTGCGGTTTTTCCATGGAACTGACTTGGTCTACTACTATCATGTGGGAAAACCTCTCTCTAAATGTTGCTCTGTACCACAGCGTCAGCATACGCGGAACGATACATGGGCTTCCCTAACGCGACGGGCAACTACCGCGGTTACGCCGACGCTGACGTCACGAAGCAAGCGTCAGCGCTGCACGACAAGATGTTGCTGCTGGTCCATGGGACTGCTGACGACAATGTCCACATTCAGCAGACAATGGCGCTGGCCAGGTCGCTTGCCGACCAGGGCAGCATGTTCCGACAGCAGGTGAAGTTTATGTCACATATAGACATACTAATTTATCATTGGCACAATTTTTATAGCTGGTTTACTATTTTAAATATTCATATTCAAAGTTTATACGGGAATAAGTTGGCAAATAGCCTTTTTAGGGAAACTCAGGATACTTATATCGTGTGTTAATGCTAGCAGTAAAGCAGGTAATTACTGTTTAACAGATCTACCCCGACGAGGGCCACAACTTAGATGGTGTGAAGAAGCATCTGTTCAGGACCATGTCCTCGTTCTTGGACGACTGCTTCCGGAAGCAGGTGCCTCCGGAGACGAAGGCGGGACTCCGGAACGGGGGAAACCTCGACTGAGACACGTGGAGAGACGAGGAGTTATACTCTTGGTAAGCAGAATTGAATGTAGGTTTGGATTAGACGTGGCGCTAACAGTGGAACAAGTGGATTGCAAAACAAAAAGCTTTATCAAAGGATTTTTGGATGTACCTTTTGCATGGCCTTAACTTCCACCTGTTTGCCACTTATAGTCCTAATTCTACAAATATACTGTTCCTTTAACTCAAACGTCTTATACTATGTGAGTCTAGAACATTTATGTTAAATGAAGACAAGAATGGGAGCCAATCCATAGCACAATCAGATCTCTATTGGGGCGATTTTGTGTTAACTTTTAAATAATTCAGCTTTAAGTGTTTGCACATCGATAGATAAAGTATTAACTATACAGATACCTATAGAACTAGTACATTATAGTTTCATAACGTACTTGAATGATTTTCTCGTTGTTGCAGGTAATAATGATCGAAATAGACCACAGCAGAAATTAGAGTGACCTTTTGATTAACATCAAACACAGTAGTACAATTTGTTCCATATCCTATGTACCGCATCTACTGCCAACGAGTGGACTGCTCTAGTCTACAGAACATTATGGACTTTTGTGATACGTTATATTTATATTGTGAAGGGCAAAATAAGAATTTGGTGGATACAACAATTTACTGTTCAATGGTTTCTAGGGATGAAGTGGATGCATATTTGTAATGTCCGGGAAAATATGACAGTTGTCACTTGCATTTTTTCTTGATTTGATCACGTAGTCTGTTTTCAAACTATTATTGTCGCGGATAGGTGCAAAGGCCGAATAGTATGAACTTAGTTTAAAACAAGTTTTAAGGTAAATAAGTATTTTTTTATTAGTGAAATTATGGAACGATGTTATTGTGATAGTGTCGTTTATTACTGTAAATAAAATCTGAAAGGTGTTATTTATTTGAAAAATACTTGATCAATGACTTAGATCAATCTATAGTTCGTATATAATTTCATCGAATTTATGACGACAGCTTAATCCCTGAGAACTTTGGACAGTGATCGAGATTTATTAGGCATATCGACAATCTTCAGTGAAGTCATAATCAAGTGGACTATTCAGTCAGTCAAGTGAACTATTTTTGAGGTTGACTTTCGAATAACCATGACTGTTTTCCTTTTACCGAACATAGTTAAAGATTTCCGATGCGCCTAATTTATTTTCGAATGCTACTTAACTAGAATTATGAATTTTGTCTGCATGTAAAATATTCGCAAGTTTTGGCATTGGACTCCTTTCATACTCGAAGAGTACAAAAGGTGGTTACATCAAGTGACAAGTGAAGGAATTGATAATAGTTCTTTAGTCAATATATTTTGTGATCTTAGTAGTTACGTAAGTGCATTGTCATGATAATTAAGCGTCGTTATTTGAGGAAAACGACTCTTTTCTTTTTAACGTAAAGACCTGTTCAGCGTGGCGCTTACGCTCCTTCAAGATCTTGTATTGAGTTAGTGGAATTGGTCAAGGTTTTCTTAAATTACTTAATGAAATCAGCCAGTAAATGTTGTAGTAAATACAAATCATTAAAACATGTTACCGTAAGCGCCACACACTAGGGTGTAAATTATATTATCTAGAATTATAATTTCAATGCGAACCCAGCTGGAAGTGTGAGGTTCGATAATGGTAAAGTGTAATTTCTAAATGACAAATAATTGTACAGTCGTAAGGATATTTCTTATTAGGTAATAATTCGCTTTTACTTTATGTGTGTCTTACAAAATGTGCTGGGGATTGTTTTTATAAAACTATCCGAAGGTAGCAAGTTTGTTGTATTAAGTTAATGAAGAATTATATTAAATGATAAGGAAACATTTAAAGATACCAGTAATTTTGTTAGACACACAAATGTTTTAAATAGATACCCTGAAATTTAAGTAAAAATTGCTCATTTTCATATTTCAACTTTTGCATGTTTCTAATCACTTCATTCAAACATTAAAATAGTGTTTAAAATAAAATTTTATTAAAGACCAATAGTATCGTTAAAAGTATTTTACTAAAAAGTAAAAAATTTAAAATAATTAGAAAGAATTTTGAAATTAGTAAGACTTAGTGCATTAATAATCTTAGAAATCGTTTGAAATCATACAATTTTTAAATAAAATAAAATGAAACTAAAATAGCAATAACTAATAGTGAAGTACCTCTTTAACTTAAGTGAGCACTCTTCCGACAGAGCACGAGTGGTAGTGTGGATTCCACAAGTCACGAGTGGTAGTGTGGATTCCACAAGTCACGAGTGGTAGTGTGGATTCCATATGTTTTGTAAATGTATCGGGACATTTGTACGACTGATCGATCGATGGCCAATATTATAGTAGAAACCCGACAACTCTAAATAATCCTTCCTTAAAATTCCCTGAACATTAAGGCACTTTACACGCATGCACTGTCATTTTACGCCGCGTTCTCTTCCCATTTTGTAGACAGGTGCGCCCTTGTAAGCACTTTTCTATAGTGGAACGTACAAATTAATTTTTATAGGTAGCGAATTTGTAGAAAAGTGAGGCACAAAATGGCCCATGAAAGTAGGTGCAAGTGTGCAGGTTCATCCTAGTTTTGGCACCAGTCTCACCTCGCACCTTCGTGTAGGTACTGTCAGTTTTTGTAAAAGTGGTTGAAAAAGTTCAACCAATCAAATATTAAAAGGTCGATAATTGTTAATTGCCCTTTTAATATTGTTGCAAATATAATTATTTTTAATCTTCATTCATTCGTTCATTCACTGTCAAACGATATATAGCGTGTCCGTTGAATGTGGTTTGCTTCACGCGGTTTGTTTGACACGCCGATGCAAAAATCAAAAATTTTATTATTAAAAATGAAATATTTTCATTAATTTTAACTCTGATAAAAGTATTTACTTATTCACATTACCTATATTAAAGTACGTAATACATATATTTTTTTGTATTTTCCATCATCATAGTTGAAGAACTCATTCATAGTTGTCGGATTATACTTAGATGAGAGAGTGAAAAAATAACTCGTCTGAATCTGTAAGTGAATTTTGTCAGACTGCTGTATAATATGTTTTAAATGCTACGCCGAGTAAAATGTAAGAGTTAAATGAAAAAAAAACCAAAGACCTAAGTGCCAAATGCGTCGATAATTCTTGTAAAACGTTTCTGTAAGTAATTGTAAGGTAGATTCATATCGAGAACAAGCGTTTCTTCATTGAAGTGTTTTATAGGTACAAACAATAATATATTTACTTGTACCTATTAGAAAGTTTATTTTAAAAACATATAAAAGATTTCTTCCTATAACTGTACCTAATTAATGTACAGGAATAAAGACACCAATACCTAGCTACCTTGTAATGTACATTGTTTTGAATTATGGTTCATATTAACATAAAAAATTAGGTAGTACTTATATATTCCTGACACGTGGAAAAAAAGAATATTGGGTACCAATATTTAAAATTTTGTCGTTGGCTTGAAAATTGCACTAATATGGAACGCACAGATTGTGATTTTTGCCTTATCGATGTTCTTTATATTGTTTCTATGCGTTGCGGTTTGTTTAATGCTAAACACACTTTTACCACGTTTTGTTTACAGTGATCCATTTTACAGTTAATAGTGCAATCAATCCGAGTTATAAGTAGGTATTAACTTATATTCAGATTTAATTTTGGCCATTAAAAAAATTTGCATTTTGTAACTGTGCCATTTATATTCATTTAATGACCAAATGTGTTTAGCACTAAAGAAACAAGCAAATAAACAAAAAGGCAAATGGTGCAATCGCTTTGTGATTACAGTGTTTTACAATATTTAAAATAGACTTAGACAATTTATTGAATAAAATAAAATTCTTTAGATAGTCTTAATTTTAAGTACATACCTACCTACCCTTTTAATTTGGTAAAGGTACACTTTTACTTCAATGGAATTCTGTACTCTTTACTGTAAGTGACGTTCAGAAACAGCTCCCCATTGGTTGGCGCTTACGTCATTTTCATAGGTTAACAACGTTCACCACAACTTTTCCATTAAAAGTTAAAACCTTACATGTACGAAATCCTTATTAGTTTTGATGAATATGCATACTAAAACAGATAGCGTAAGCTTAATGTGAACCGTCTATTTGATTGTCAATCTATGTATGGCTATGTATAAATAAGGGTCCAAAAATTATTTGTTCAAACCTGTTTATTTCTACTAATTTCCACTCTTGCCTTCCTGTTCCCGAACCTTAAAAATTAATTTAGTTGTATGTAGCACAGGATCATTTCCAAGTTTTCCAAGTTGAGACTAATAGCTTCAAAAATCTATGCCAAACTAATGTCATTTAACTTTTAGCTAGTTAGCAATAGTTTGTTTTACTAAAACTAATGTTACGTCACTCTTTTTAAGTTCCGTAAAATGCGGCTATTCGAGCTTATGGGGGCTATTTGGATTATTCCAATTATCATGATTTCAAGCAGTTTTTTGAAGTTTCTCTAGCTGTCCTTGAACAACCACTGCCTGGCACGGCCGCTTTGCTTTTCTACAATGGCCAGAAAAAAAAATGCTTCGGAAACTATATATTTTATATCCCGAATAGCCCCATAAGCTCCAAATAGCCCCATCTTACGGTTCTAAATTTACGTGCATTGCTGTTTTCATTTTCTGTATGTTATGTTTTTTGGCCCTATCCGGGGGCTTTTCTCAAGGAAAAAGCTATCGGACTACGGTGCTGATAGTAAAATAGTCCCCGGTTATAGTTGAAACTTGTTTGACAGAAACAGACTGCAACAATTCACGTAATTCATCGATTCGGGTTTTAAAACTTAAGATATTAAACTCTCACGTCAGTATTAATAATGAAATACACTCTTGTTAATGTTCGCAGTATTACATTTAGCTATATCTATTTACTGAGGATTGGCAAGGTAACACAGACTATAGGGGCAGGGACTGTATAGGTCACTCAGAACGGTGGTGGGGGTCGCAGAAAGGCTATGAAGTAATATTACACAGAGTCTTACAAAACAGAAATCATTGTCGTTTACGGTAAAATCTATTTTATACATCAGATTCTAATCACCACGGCGGTGACAGTTATTACGGTGAACAATTCTGTTTAGACATGGAACTGAGATTTTGACCATAAAAACCGTTAAATTGTAGTTAATAAAGTAACAAAAATGTTAGAACTACCTGCTAAAAGTCGATTTAAAATGTTAAAATAATAATAAAAAATAAAGAAATCTTAAATATGAATGACAGAACATTTAAGACTCACATTAAACAACAACTTTGTAAGAAAGCTTATTATAAAACAGTCGATTATCTAAATGACAAAGATGCCTGGTGTTAATGTTACTTCAGCCTCGCACAATCTTTACAAAATAATGTTATGTACAAACTTGATTTTAAAAGATGTGTTGCGGAAGTTTGTTGCGCCGCTTCTTCTTCCCAGCTCTATATAACACCTTGGAGGCGGTGGTAGATAAAAAATTGACGTTGTATAAATGTACCTAGTGTACTTACATGCAATAAAATACTTTTGAATTTTGAATTTTGAAAATTTAAACCCGTTTTTTCCTCTCCAAGTTGTAGCACGCACCTCACGCAGTCTGTGTTAGCTGGCCAATCCACAAGAGTTATTGTTCTTACATCTAAGTACTCTGTTATTGCTACAAATTTTATTTAACTGTTATCTAATATCGTAATACTTCACTCACTTCATCGAGACTTGTATTGTATTATGAAATCAATAAATAGATATCATAAAAATAAAGTGTTTTACTTTTATATACGAGTCATCAAGTTATTGACGCCGAGCTTCATCAAACATTCTTGATGCACTGCAGTGACGCGGCAGTCCCAGAAACATCCTGAGCCCAGTGTTATATTGGAACCGCAGATGTAGGCCCCCTGCATATATCTGACTCAATAATATACATTACATACATAACATCATCATATCAGCCTGTAGACGCCCACTGCTGGACAAAGGCCTCCCCGACAGATCTCCACGACGACCGGTCCTCCGCTAACCTCATATATCCAGCTGGGTCCCGCGACCTTCACCAGATCGTCCGTCCGCCTTGTGGGAGGCCTGCCTACACTGCGTCTTCCGATACGTGGTCGCTACTCGAGAACCTTTCTGCCCCAACGGCCGTCAGTTCTACGAGTGATGTGCCCATAACTTATTACACATATATTCATTCCTACGACCTATACGATCAAATATCTGAAACAAAACTGTCACAATCCCGCTATTTATTCCCGGCTTGACCTTTTGCCTAAATGTAACACGTTTTCACTGAAAAGGTGATGTTTATAGGCTGTCTGCTAGGGTTGCGAAATACTGTACATGTTTCGGAATTTTGAAGACAGGTCTTTCTAATGACTCGAGCCATAAAAATACTCAGGTCCTAAAAAGGGTTCTATTCTTGAACTGATTGAAGTCCTAAACAAATCAAGCGTTAAGATTCGACACGAAGCTCGGTTCTCGATAAGGAATATTCAAAGTTTCTTTTGCTCCTGAAGTAGAAACTTTATTACAGTTTGTTACTTGTTAACTCGAGCAGGCGCTTCGCTGCGCCGGTTATTCTGAGCGCTAACACCCAGGAAGTGTACATAAAAAAATTAGGTGTGCTCGTAGTCTCGTATGCAATAAAATATTTTGACTTTTGCAACTTCGGGTTGGACAAAATGAGACAGTGACACTAAGCCAATTTAACGACTCGTGATAAAATAAGACTCGAATAAAAAGACTCGAGCGCAGAAAATCGATTCTTGCTCGATGATTGCAGAAATCGAGTAGGTAATACTCGAGTCTTTTGCAGCACTACTGTACTGTCTGCAGCCGCGGCCGTGACTGACTCTGCCAGAATTAGCCGGCTTTGACCTGCGACGAATAGGGCCTCTCATGTACGGAAGCGATGAGAGAATCTGGTAAGGTTTGCAGAACAAGGACATATCTTATAATTTTTAAATGAATAAATTGAAATTGAATTATCTTAGAGTTTTATTGACAATGAACTAGATTTTTTATTTAAATCCAATTAACAGTCAATGGTTGAAGGGGTAAAAAAAGTATATCTTAAATTAAATTATCAGGTAAATTTATCTTTTATATAAATCCCAATAATAGTTGACAAAGTATGAACAAGGGAACAACTGACTGCCATTTGTCACACAATGGGTGGAAAAGAGAGGGAAATGGTACAATTAGTACGTCTCTCTCACCCACAGCTTAACTTTGACAGTAATTCAAGTATTCTGAACCACATCCATCACAAATTTAAACGTGCTAGCTTACGAAAAGTAGCGCTTCGCTCACTCCCGAATAACAACCGGCCTAGGAATTTAACGATTGGGCTAAACGTCTAGTTGTAAAACGTCGCTATTTCATTATCGTGCTAGGCTGCTGTAAACCGGCATTTTTAACAATCGGCTGGCGATATGAATAATCAGATCGGCATAACATTTCTCTTGCCATCTGTACGTTAGCACGTCTTACAATAGCGAGCCTGTCTGAAATATACGGCTGCAAGGGCATAAGCAGGGAAGGCGTAGGCGAGTTCTGGTTATGACCCCCACTGATCGGTGAGGTTTAGTAGCAGTTAGTCCATTAAAGAGAGAGAGGCTTACTCAGAGAGGCTTCTCTGAGAGATAGCATCGAGGCGGTCCGCCAGAGAACCAAAGCCTTCGACATAGCTCAAAGGGTTAGAGAGATAAACATTCGATTGAAAGAAAAGGAAATGTATTTTCCTTCAATTTTCACATCTAATTTCAAATTGAGATAATCGCATTTAAATAAAAACAGAATTTGAATATATTAATAAATACATAAAGTATGTAGTCTGTCATAGGCGATCGTAGCTATATAACCGCCCCTGGCCGAACTCACGCGCCCTTTTATTTTATACTAGCTTTTTCCCGCGGCTTCGCCCGCGTAGAATAGTTTTTTCGTGCACATTGTACAACAGCGCCCTCTATGTAGGCGTCTATATTTTGTTACTTAGGGGGTATTAGCGGACGCCCCGCGACTTCGTCCGCGTTAAAAAGTATACTATATGTTATCCAGGATATAAGCTATCACTGTACCAAGTTTCGTGAACTGTTTGGTAGTTTTTGCGTGAAAGAGTAACAAACATCCTCACATCCAAACATCTTCACATCCATACAAACTTTCGCCTTTATTAGTAGGATAGGATATCGATATGTAATAGCGGCTCCAAGATGCTGCGACCCCCCAAACTCGAACCTAGATTCGCATCTGTCCCTGCACAGCTATTCCTACAAAAGTTCAAGGACGATTCACAATAGTATTAGACTTTGGTACGAGCTAGATGTTTCATTTCAGCCGTGAAACGAAAATATTTTGTGATACAATTTATATTGAAAATAGAAATTTGCCTACCAATTTTAACCGATATCACATGTGAACATCTGTGTTTCTTTTTGACAACAATTGAGCTGTAGCTTCTAAATTAACAGCAGCGGGACAGAAACTAGTTTAAAAAAAAATCATACATAATTGCTTTGTCATATTTTATTTGTCAAGAAATATCAAAAATATTCTATACAATTCCAATTTACCATTTCACATTCAATAAGTCCATCATATCAACATAATTATCATCCATATACGCAATATGAAAATTTTCATTGTAAATTGTTATTAAAATCTATCATGATGCGTGAGCATGTATTCCATTGGCTAACATACAATTACAATAGGCCCGTTTCTGAAGGCACACAGTTAAAATTTTCCAGCAATTAAATTGTCCCACATTTTATTACTAAGATAAGGGCGAAAAATTTCAGTGGTTTTAAATTTTAAATGTGTACCTTCAGAATTGGGCCAAATATTAGAATTCTAGTTCGCATGTAATTTAACTTCAAAAGGCTCAAACCTCAATTTATCTAACTAGAAACTCCTGTTTCGTACATACCTGTAAAAGAACAGAAAAACTTTTAGGAAAACTCCGAGATTTTACAATATTCCTTGGTGTTTATTCGTTAGTAGCTTTTGCCAGCGACCTCGTACGCGTGGATTTTGGAAGTAGCTAGCTAATCTCTCCTACGTACAGACATCGTCTAGTTATAATTATATTATCGGTATTTATATATGATTCGGTATTAAGATTAGGTAAAAAGGAAAATTTGGCAAATGTATAATGTGGAAAACCGCTAAATTGGATAACATCGCCTAGCATCGCTGACTTCGTTATGGGTCAATTTCAGACTAGGCGGAAAAATGCTCGAACACTTTTATTTATTTATTTATTTTATTTAATCTCACATAGCATAGATTTATGTCGCAATAATAACCAACTGCATTACATTTTTGGATATAATTCAAAACGGAAAATTGTTCGCGTTTGCTCGTTTTTTCTCAAGGGTAGCCACGAAATTGCAGTTTTCCGTTTTACTTAGCGGCATAAAATTGCTCGAGCATTTTTCCGCCTAGCCGAAATTCACCCTTAACGAAGTTAGCAACGCGATGCGAGGTTTTCCGAGGTTTTGACTACGTTAACAGTACATACTTGGGTGTAGAAGCGGCGGCGGCTAGCTGTTGGGCGTGTTGGCGGAGGTCTTGCTCATGAGCTTGGCGACCATCTCCTGGACCCGCTTCATCTCCTCCAGCTGCGAGGTGAGCTGGTACAGCCGGTTCTCGCGCTCCAGCACCGTTTTCTCCAGCTGTTTAATTGTCTGTGGGCAAAATAACACCAGGTTTACATATGTACAGTACTACGATTTAAGTTGTGCGCCTCGGCAATCTTCGTGTTTCCGAATATTCCATCAACAGCCGGCGCGCGGTCGTATTCCCGAAGATAGGCGAAGATTGCCGAGGCGCACAAATTAAATAGCAGCACTGTATATTCATCAGCTGTTCCCGCGCCAAAGCAAAAGCAAAGTTTTCCTGTCACGTCAGAGATACATAGGTGGAAGGATAATTAGAAACAGGGCTAGATTTTCATACAATCGAGGTCACTTTGAAGCCATGGTTCTCCGTGAAGGATTGATCGGGGCGTGATCTGATGAGGGTCATCGATAGAGTAGATGGAGAACTTTTAGATCGCTATAGATATCCAACTGATCAGATCAGCCGATTGGTAGCAGCATCGTCATGAAGAAAAAAAACAGCATAATGACATCAAAATGTACGAAAATCTTAAAGATAAGGAATCATGACGATGCTGCCTCCAGATGGCTCATCAGATCAGTTGGATATCTATAGCGATCTAAAAGTCTTTCATCTACTCTCTCGATGACGGTCATCAGATCGTGCCCCGATAAATCTTTCACGGAGAACCATGGCTTCAAAGTGACCTCGATTGTATGAAAATCTAGCCCTGTTTCTAATTATCCTTCCACCTATGTATATGAGGAACCTTTGTGTCTCTAGGCTCAGCGGTTTGGGCTGTGCATTGATCAATCAGTGAGTCGGTTTCTTCTTTTATTTTTTGACTCTTAATCATCCCTTCTTTCTGCCTACCCCGCCAGGGACACAGCGTGAAAAGTATCTCGATGAGACGAAAAGCTTTACGGCGCAGCCTCAACTGGCGCCTCTTTAGCAGTTTTAAATTTTGACACAGCGTGCGTGCGGCGACGCCTAGGTACTGGCGCGCACCCATACACGCGCTCTAGCGCTATGATTGGATATGGGATACTTATTTCCCTAAGAAAAATTATCCCATAGAACAGACGCTAAAATAATAATAATAATCAGAGAGGGACACACTTATTACAAAAGTGGTAAGAGTAAGCAGACAGGTATAATATCTTCTATGTCTTTCTACGTATGCGAATTTTTTGTTGGGGTGCAGTGTAACTGCATACCAACTGCCCCCCAACAAACAACATCCCGACTAAAATAGATAGTGTTTGTTCAGTTTGACCCCGCCATATATGAAGCGTCTTCTCAAATTATTGGGGTAAAAGACTATTGCTATTTCATGCTATACGCTGAGTTCAAATCTATGGTAAAATACTAAATCTATTGTAGCGGGTAGAGTGAATCGATGTTGTAGTCGAGTGAATCGATGCCAGCTCCTATATAAACGAGCCGTACCGGTCGCACACGATCAGTTAGTTTCGAGCTCTCGTGCGATAACGAAGTGCTCTGGAGTCGCTTACACTATGTTATTTCCCTTTTCCTATACTGTGGGTGTACTGACCGTGTCCCTGTGGTCGACCTCCCTCCGCAGCGCGCCCTCGGCGGCCGCGGCCTCCTCCAGCCGCTTGTCGCGCTGCTTCACCCGCTCCTCGAACTTTATCAGCACGCCGGCCAGCTCGCTGTTTTTGTTCGCCTGGTACAACAATAAGAAATACAGTAATAATACAACAAACTAAAGCTGAAGATGTAGTCAAACAAACCTTAAGACTTAAGTGGAAATGGGCAGGTCATATACAGAGAACAACAAATGAAAGATGGTCCCAACTGGTCACTAACTGGTACCCTATTAATAAAAGACGCAGAAAGGACCATGGAAGAGATTTGGGGTTTGCAAGACAATACATCATTATAATTTGTGGCGTTCCAAAGCAGAAGGGGCCTGGTGGCGGAAATGAGTTACTCTACCTGAAAACTACATAAATATACCTAACCATAGATCTAATAACCAACTATTGGTTACTTTTAGGGTTCCGACCTCAAAAGAGGAAAAAAGGAACCCTTATAGGGTTTGACCTCTCCCAGACTCTTTAACCTGTATATAAATGGGCTGATCGAGGAACTCAGCAGCACCAAAGCAGGATGCTATATCGACGACGTATGCTTTAATAACATCAGCTACGCGGACGATATGGTTCTGCTGAGCCCCTCGATCAGTGCGCTGAGAAGTCTACTGGAGATTTGTGAGTCCTATGCCGGGGCCCATGGACTCAGATACAATGCGAAGAAGAGTGAAGTGATGGTATTTAAAGCGGGCACCAAAAGCTACTCTACCGTGCCCCCAGTTAAACTCTGTGGCACTCCTCTTAATAGAGTCGCACATTTCAAGTATCTGGGTCACTGGGTCACCGAGGATCTCAGTGATGAGACCGACATAGAGAGGGAGCGCAGGGCGTTGGCTGTCCGATGCAATATGTTGGCCCGCAGGTTTGCACGATGTACTAAGCAGGTTAAGGTGACGCTCTTCAGAGCATACTGCCAGTCCTTCTACACGTGCAACTTGTGGACCAACTATACGCAGAGGACATACAATGCCCTGCGCGTGCAATATAATAACGCTTTCAGGGTGCTGTTGGGGCTGCCGCGTTTCTGTAGCGCATCGGGGATGTTTGCGGAGGCGCACACTGATGGCTTCCACGCCATCGTCAGGAAGAGATGCGCATCCCTGATGAGCCGAGTGCGCGGCAGTGCCAACGGCATCCTGAGAGCGATAGCTGACAGGTGGGACTGCCCAGTGCTGGGGCACTGGATACGGCTGCATGCGGTCAAATAGCCATGTGCCCGTGTACTGGGGGGTCTCCCTGTCTGGTCATTGTATAGCCCTGGATGTGTGTGTTTGTGTGTGTATGTGTATGTGATTTATTTAATTATACTAACATTAGTGGTTAAGATTGTTTACTAACACTATGGATGAATTTCCGAAATAAAAATCTATTTAATTTAATTTATAGGATGACTCCGTTGTCCGTCTGCCAAGACCATTTTTCTCAAGAACGCGTGGAGGTATCAAGTTGAAATTAATATCATATACTGAGGTCTGCAGTCCCTTATAGCTGTGAAAAAATCAAACTTTTAAATCAACGGAGTCAGAAGATATGGCCGATTTTGCCGCATTTTTTCGTATCTTGGTCATCAAAACCTATGGGGTATCTTCGGTAGACCTAGAATCTTAAAATTTGGCAATAAGCAAGGTCTTATACCATAAGTAAAGGAAAAAAATCCGAAAACTGTAAATTTGTAGTAACATCACAAAAAAATATTTTTTTTCTTGTACCAACAAACTTAACTTTGCAGTTGTTGAAATTATATTTCCGATGTTCTAATTATTTCTATAATTAAGTTTGTACGGAACCCTCAGGGCGCGAGTCTTACTCGCACTTGTCCGGATTTGATTTTATAAATTTTTGTAGTGAAAAAGTTTTGTAGTGTCGTGTCGTCGTTTCAGATAGTGTTTAATTAACATTTGTGTAATTTTAATGTGGATTTAGTAGAAACTATCTTCAGATTTTCAACAAGATTAATTGGATTATTTAAAATCATGTAATTTAAAACATGTCTTTTCTTAACCAACTAGGATAACAAAAAAAATGTACCACAGCTACGAACCTCTTTGCTAAGATTAAAAAAAAACTGTAGAGTAAAAAGCGAGAGTGTTTTCTAAGCATTTAAGAGCCACTATACGAGCAAGTGTGTGTTTTATAAAATAACGCCAAGATCACAGTTCACCTAATTATTAAATAAATATATTCTCTCACCTGTTGTTCGAGTTTCTTCTGCAGATCTTTGTACTTCACTTCGGCCTGTCTCAGGCGTTCCTCCGCTTCCTTCTCGCGGGCTCTAGTTTCCAATTCCATGCTCTGAAACATAATGCAATTTACTTCACAACTGCCGTGCTTCGCAAAGAAATAAAAAAAACTTCGTTGGCATAATATAAGTCAAATAAAAGCAAAATTGTTCAACGGCGAAATATACTGTAACGAAAAAACACATTAATGCACGGCATTCAGTTCAAGTTGTCGAACTTTTTATCTATCTTATACATTTTTTTGTTGAAAGTTATAGTTTTATAGTGTCGTACGTATTATGACTTGCGAATTTCATTAATACAATTTTTTCTTTGTTTTACGCAAAAAAAGACTTACTTGCCATGACAGATTTTGACTCATTTTGATAGCAAGTCTGTTTTGTACCAAAGCAAGCATGAGGTACACATTGTACAGTCGACCGCACGTCAGTGGAAACACTTTGACCGTGAGCTGGCGTAGTCTATTAGGGAGATTCAATACTACGAGAGACCAGTTTATACTGGTTTTGTTTCCAAAGACGTGCGGTCGACCTATAATTTTTTAACCTCTAAAAATCCAAACAAGAGTATAAAAATGGCATAGAACCTAAGAAAATGTATCCGTTACAACAGACGCTAAAATAATGATAATAATCAGAGAGGGACACACTTATTACAAAAGTGGTAAGAGTAAGCTAGACAGATATAATATCTTCTATCTCTTTCTACATGTGCGAATTTTTAACTGCATCCCAACAACAAAGCATAACTGTCAACGAACGACAGTCCGACTAAAATAGATAGTGTTTGTTCAGTTTGACCCCGCCTTATAAGAAGCGTCTTCTCAAATTATTGGGGTAAAAGACTATTGCTATTTCATGCTATACGCTGAGTGCGGTTCTATGGGATCCTTGTTCTTAGCATAGAACTGACCGCGATCTGTGCTCTGAACTCCTTGTGCATGCTGTCCCTCTGGTTCTCCTTGTCGAGCCTCTCGGCCGCCAGCTTGGCGCGGAAGCCTCGCAGCGTGCTCTCCGCGTCTTCCAGCTGTTTGTTTAGCTGCTCTATCGTATTCTTGTGCCTGCACAACAAGGGGTTTTGTTACGCAATGAAATGAAAAACGACCAAATTGTCTGGCCTGTTGCCGTAGTGGTAGTGACCCTGCCTACTGCGCCAAAGGTCGTGGGTTCGATTACCACTCGGGACCAGCTTTTGTGTGATGAACATAACTGTTGGTTTTCGGATTCTGGGTGTTTGTATGTATTTAAGTATTTATTTAAAAGTATTTAAGTATGTTTATCAGTTGTTGAATACCCATTTACAAGCTTCGGCTTAGTTTGGGACTAAACAGCCGTGTGTAAATTTGTCCAAACTATTAATATAAATAAATAAATAAATCTATTATTTCAGGCCACAAATAATGCCCGCAAGCAAAGCCTACCTACTTAAAACTATGTTAGTAAATTGGAAAAAAGACAAATAAATAAAAAGAAAAAAAGTCGTGATGCATCGGCCGGGAATCGAACCCGGGCCGCCCGCGTGGCAGGCGAGCATTCTACCACTGAACCACCGATGCTTATGATGAGTCACTTAAATTTACGGTACACGTTCAGAGTGAAAGTAAAATTACGTGACAATGCTCATTGTTTGTAATCATATAGTACGGTCGACCGCACGTCAATGGAAACAAAACCAGTGTAAACTGGTCTCTCATAGTATTGAAACTTCCTAATAGGCTCGGCCAGCTTAAGGTCAAAGTGTTTCCACTGACGTGCGGTCGACCGTACATTACTGCCGCGGCCCGCAAGTGAAGCATAACCAGACGATCGTATGTATCGGGCCGAGGCGGAGCCGAGGCACGCATCACAGAGTCCGTGCAAAATATGGTTGTATATCATTGTAGCATTACTTTCTCTGTGATTGTAGCATGTTTGAGATTTTTTTTATATTTTGATATACTTTTAGTGGCTATTAAAACTGAAGAACCAATTACTGTCCTATTTACTGTCTTATTCATCCAAATCTATTATTTGGCTATTGGCGACACCAAACTTCTCACAAGCGCCTCATGCGGTAAAAGTTGACAATTTGTCAGCCCTAACTTCACAGTTCGCGTAGGAGAAATTCAAAATAACATAAAAGCGTCGTCTCTTCCAAGGCTGCTTCCAAATTCAGCCGCTAGGGAGCGCTTAATCTTTGCTTTGCCAGTTAAATAGGTATTAATACAAACTTTTCGTTGTGCATCTGCGTGGTGTAGAGCACGTCATGCTGCGAGGAGTTGGTGGCCTGCAGCATGGCCAGCGCGTGCTGCAGCGACGCCATGTGCTCCGACGCGCCCTGCGACACCACTAGCGTCAGTATCTGTTGCGGCTAGTTCCACGTGCGGCCAATAGATGGCGCTGTACGCTTTAGCAACCCGCTCTAGTTCCGTTTTTTGCTGTGATTTTATTTATTAAATGTTATTGAATGTTTGGCAAGCAGCAAGGCTTGGTTGGCACGAAAGAATTGATAAAGGCGTATCTCCTGCGCTGTGTTTTTTCGACACTTTTTTGAATCAGTACTCAGTACTTTAAATATGATTTTTTAAACACTATCCAACTATTATTATTGGGATCTTTAATGAAAATAAAAAATACGTTTTTTTTTCTTTTATTCTCCCCTAGTACTACAATATTGAGATATGGCACCACACACAAAACTGTCCTACAAAAAATTATATTTGTGAACACTAGATTGAACGCCTGCTGCGCCCGCAGCTCGCTAGGCGGTTACGCGCCCCGCACCCCCCACCGTATTTCATAGGAACCATCCTCTACTGATCCTTTTTACGGAAAAAAATGTTTCATTATAAAAAAATTACCTTTTTTTTTCAAAAATGGAATCTTTGAATGATACCAAACGTCTAGAAAAAATTTAGATAGTGATTAAAAAATGACATGTATTGTGAAATGTGCACCAACATATAGAGTTTCACCAACATTAGAGTATTCAGTCTACCAACATAATATAGACTGTAGGTAGATTGAATAGTCTACCTACAGTCTATATGTTGGTACATTTGTTACCTGCAGAGCGACGGAGTGCGTGTGCAGCCTCTGCTCTAGACAGGTCATCTTGTACCCGTACAGCTCCATCACGCTCGAAGTCGCGATGTCAGAAATCTGTCAATACAGGAAATGTAATATAGAAATACAAACACATCTCCTTTTACAAACTTTCGTCTTTATAATACATTTTAGTATGATTTTATTTTGAAGAGCGTCAGTGGCGTCGGGGATAAGATGCGGCCTATCATATCGAAAGGTCTGAAGTTCGATCCCCGGCTGGGCCATGTACCAATGGGTTTTTTCTCGAAACCTAAGTACATTTTACTGACTGCTCTCAAACGGTGAGTGAAGTAAAAACATCGCGAGGAAACCTGCATACGCCGAAGAAGAGATTCTTAGGCGCATGTGAAGTCCACCAACCCGCATTGGGCGCCCTCGTTGAGAGGGCAGGCCTGAGCCCCAGCAGTGGGGACATCTTAATAGGCTGTTGATGATGATGATTTTATTTGCCAAGTATTATTATTTTATTATTATTATATATTAGACTAGTTAGCGGATGTTGAATAGAGGTGGTTCATAACTATGGATAGTCGATAGTTGTTATAGTCAGTCCCGGCGTAGTGCAGCGCAGAGTAGTGTGGGTAGGCACCTTGTTGTCGCGCAGCGCGTCGGCGAGGCGCGCGACGAGCGCGTCGAGGGCGCGCTCCTGCGCGGGCGCGAGGCACGGCGGCGCGCCCCACGCGCCGTCCCCCTCCCCCGCCGCCTCGCCCGCGCGCGGCGACGTGCACTCGCCCGACAGGTCAGACACGCCGTGCGCGCTCTCGCCGAACACCTGAAATCAACATTAATTAGGTATATATCTTCATAGAACCGCACTCAGCGTATAGCATGAAATAGCAATAGTCTTTTACCCAAATAATTTGAGAAGACGCTTCTTATATGGCGGAGTCAAACTGAACAAACACTATCTATTTTAGTCGGGCTGTTGTTTGTTGACAGCATCGAGTATTTTCTTGTCTGTGATGGTTTGTTTCGCATACGTATATAGAGATAGAAGATATTATATCTGTCTAGCTTACTCTTACCACTTTTGTAATAAGTGTGTCCCTCTCTGATTATTATTGTTATTTTAGCGTCTGTTCTATGGGATATTTTTTCTTAGGTTTATACACATACATATCTTCACGTTATGTCCCTGACGGGGTAGGCAGAAAGAACGGACCGCTCCTGACACACCTCTTTCGCTTCGCTCAGTCTCATCATTCTCTTCATACACGCTCGCCGTGTCTATATTAACGACAATAACAAATAACAAAAAAAGTACAATGACGGGTATTGAAATTGCGGAAAACGGAAGATTGCGTAGGTTTATTCCAATCGGTGAATATTATTGCTATAATTCTTACACTTAATGTTGCCGTCACCTGGCTGCACCTGAGTGCACTTTAAATTCCGTCGAAAGCGGACCAGAAAACAATGCTCCTGACGAATGTCTTTTATAATTTTTCCCAGCCATTTTTCTTTTTTTCTTTTGTAAGTTCATGCTTTTTGGCACAACGGTGGGAATAATTAGAACGTGTATTGGTGTTTACAGTGGTTTAAATAATAATAATGTTTGGACAAATTTACACACGGCTGTTTAGTCCCAAACTATGCCGAAGCTTGTAAATTGGTATTCAACAACTGATAAACATACTTAAATACTTTTAAAATAAATACTTAAATACATACAAACACCCAGAATCCGAAAACCAACAGATATGCTCATCACACAAATGAAGGTCCCGGGTGGGAATCGAACGCAGTAGACAGGTTCACTACCAACTACGCCAAAAGGCCAGTCAAATACCTGATTCATCTGGTCGCAAGGGAAGTAGTGGTGCTTGACGAGCTGCAGTATCTGCCTCCGCCTCGAGCCGTTGCCGCCCGTCACTCCCGCGCACAGCAGTTTGCGGACCTGCAACCAATAACAATACATACATAAATATCTTCACGCTATGTCCCTGTGGCTGCACACAGCACCTATTTCAGTAAACTCCGCATGCGCGGACCAATCGCGCAACGCGTCGCCTTGCCCCGCGCACTGCGCTATGATTGGTCGGCTGATAACTGTCAACTGCACCGATACCGCGCTAGTTGTCAACCTACAGTTTAGACACAAGGAACGGAGCGCCATGTATCGAAACCAGAATAGTGATGAAAATGCCGAAAAAACATCTTTCATTTGTTTCGTTCTTAAATTGTTTTTTTACATAAAAAAAAATTATAAACCAATGGTTCTTATTGTTCCTATTCCATGCTAGATGGCGCTGAAAAACCACTATTTCAAAACTGGTTCAGAGCTTTGGGTGATGAGGCGGTGCCGTCTCAAAATGTCCTGAACCTCACCTGGTGATGTACCAGCAGTCTGTTGAGAGCCGCCTCCCAGTCCCTCGAGAGCGGTGCCAGAGTGAGCGCAGTCTTGCAGCCCACTATCACTGCTTGCTGCGCTTGCTCCATGCCCACAGGGCCATTCTGGGGGAAAGGGAGTACACATACGTATACACTAGAAAACCTTAGTAATTTGAAAGATAAAATTAAAGACACAATCCCAAAAAATCTTGGTGCAAACAAAATCCCAGACCAAAGCTAATCCTTCTAATAACCTGAACACTCTTTTAGGTGTATATTATGGTTGCGAATAAGAAGAAAGTTTCATCATTATCATATCAGTCGAAAGACGTCCACTGCTGGACAAAGGCCTCCCTCAAGGATCTCCACGACGGCCGGTCCCACATTAATCTCATCCAGCCGGGTTCCGCGACCTTCACCAGATCGTCGGCCCACCTCGAGGGAGGCCTGCCTACGCTGCGTCTTCCGGAAAGAAAGAAAGTTTAACTACACTTAATGTTCGTAACTTACCTGCGAAGTGTACTGAAGCACGCTATACAGGGTGTCCTCGAAGGTGTCCGGCGTGACCTCCTGCAGGACCCGCTCTTGTGTTTCACTCGACTCGCATAGAGCACCTACAGCTTGCAACTGCAAACACAGCGAAGGTTGTATGACAGAGTTTGTACGTCAGATATCTACTTACATAATATGTACGTACGTGTTTATGATCATAATCATACTACCAATCATTACGAATAAGGTAATTAATTATTTAGTTACATGTCAAAAATATACTCAATTGTCAAAAAATATATTCATAAATCCTTACAATAGTAACAATGTCAAATGAATAGCAGTCAGGATTGGAAAAATAAGTTTTATTTTAATTTTATTGATGTTTTTTCGTCGTCGTTACGTAGCACTTATAAATGCACGAGTATGTGTGTATTTTTTGCGTGTATGAAGAAGAATCCTTTTAAAAATCTGCGTTTGTACGTATGTAATTGCTTACCCATTGTAAGCCAGCTTTACCAGGCTCCAGTGTGGGCGGAACAAGCAAGCTCGGTAAGCCATCGTTGATGACTGATATCAACTCCTGGGGCAGGCGACCATCGTCTGAAATTAAATAATGGTCAAATTAATTTAAAACAATGTAATCCTTTCTGATTTCAAGTCATTGTATTGTGCCCTGAAATAATTAGCTAGGTGATTCTGACCTACCTTGATTCGTAAGTTTATTTTTGTTTCATCATCATCATATTGACGTCCCCTGCTGGACAAAGCCCTCCCCCAAGGATCTCCACGACGACCGGTCCTGCGGTAACCTCATCCAGCTGGGTCCCGCGACCTTCACCAGATCGTCGGTCCATCTTGTGGGGGGCCTGCCTACGCTGCGTCTTCCGACACGTGGTCGCCACTCGAGAACGTTGTACAAATATGTATACCCAGTGTATTTTATTTTATTTTTGAAAATTCAGGAGAACATAAACGGTAATGTATAAATTTAGTTAACACAAAATAGGTAATGTGTTTAAGTCTATACATCCCAACAACATGTTCCGCATTTATATAAATCAAAAAATTCGTCGGCTATCTGCTACAGAGTGTACTCATATAACAATATAACATAACATATGCAATAACATATTTTGGCTTCGACTTTCGCTAGTGTCTATTTTATTGTGAGTTGGTATACTCGCCTCTATACTGTGAGACGATAGCCGCGAACAGCGCCAGCGCCTCGGGCAGGCACACGCGACTTGCCTTCATGCACAGACAGACCAGCTGGCAGTGGTGGCACCGAAGCGAGTACAGATCTGGAACACCATATATCGTCACCCTTTATGTTATCCTGGTACATTTCCTTACAATAAGGTCAGATCCAGCTGTTTAAGTTTCTTTGGGCTTTATAGACTATAAATTATGTCTATTTAGAACATAGGATAGAATTATAGTCCCACTCCATCGTTACCCCTTGCCCAACTGTGGGTAGTCCTAAACGCGAAAGTTTGTAAGGATGTTTGGATGTTTGTTGCTCCTTAACGCAAAAACTACGAAACAGATTTTGAGTAAACTTTACAGTAATATAGAATGAAGATCAGATTATCACATAGGCAAATTATTATAAAACAGTGGATTATTTAAATGACAAAGATGCCTGGTGTTAATGTTACTTCAGCCTCGCACAACCTTTACAAAAATAATGTTATGTATAAACTCAATTTTAAAAGATGTGTTGCGGAAGTTTGTTGCGCCGCTTCTTCTTCCAGGCTCTAACACCTTGGAAGCGGTGGTAGATTACGATTTACGTTGTATAAATGTACCCAGTGTACTTACATGCAATAAAATAACTTTGGCTTAGATATTATGTAAATTAGCTAATCCAATTTTAACGCGGCTGAAACCGCGGGCAACAGCTAGTATATTATATAAAATACAATAATAGCACACGTACCCAGATTGACAAGCACCGTTAGGAACTTGAGCGCATTGCTGAGACAATCGTCCGAAGTCTCCGGCTCACTGCCCTCGTCCGGAGACAACTGGCAGAGGCTCTCCACTTCCTGCATTACAAATAAATAGGTTAGTCATTTAAGCACTATCTACTTATATCCATCTCATATCAGCCTTCCGATGTCGACTACTTGGGCTTTCCGCCTCCCGTCCTGGTCCATCCGCAGCACCTTCTACAGGTCGTCGGTCCACATTGCTTATTCGAACAAAGGTAATTCTCTAACTGCCTACTTCCCCTTGCGTTAGTCGCATCCTCAGAATACAGAACAATGCAGATGAGCGTACAATCGTAATTGTATGTCCCGCCCCACGCATGTTTCAGTGTAGTTCTTTTAAAGCGAATGCGCTTTCTAGTTTGTTTTGTAAGTCGCATGATACCTAGCCGGTAACTGACGCTTCTTCTATCACAACTTGTTGCCATAAAAGACATTCCTCGTTGACAACTGGTTGTGAAACACAGTTGCGATGGCGGCCGAAAACTGACATAATCTAAAATTGTAAATTTTGACTGGCCTGTTCGCGTAGCGGTAGTGACTCATCGTACTGCGCCAAAGGTCTTGGGTTCGATTCCCACCCGGGACCAACATTTGTGTGATGAGCATAATTGTTGGTCTTCGGAGTGTTTGTATGTATTTAAGTATTTATTTAAAAGTATTTATGTATGTTTATCAGTTGTTGAGTACCCGTTTACAAGCTTCGGCTTAGTTTGTGGGACTAAACAGCCGTGCGTAAATTTGTCCAAACATTTATTATTATTATTATTAATTTTTTACCTTGATACCGTCCTTGAGTGAGGAAGTGAAGTTGGCGTATGTGGACACATAGCTTCGCAGACTGGGGTCGCCGCACAGGTCGCTCATGAATGTGTACGCGTGCAGCAGCTGGGTGGCATCTCGCTCGCTGCCGACAAAACAATTACACATTTCAAACAATATAGGTCATCATTTTTAATGAAGTTTTTGGCTTGGTTACTAAACCTATGAGCCAAATCTAATTTAAAATATAGCCATATTTCTTATTTATTAAACCGGCGGTTACAGCAAGGCAGTCGACAAAAATACGGCACAACTAGAGTTGGTTGGCGGTTTGTACTAAGGGTCATGTGACGTTCACTTGTCACAGGGGTAAGGCATTAGGTTGGTTGGCCGTATAAATTAAACACACTTAGATTGTGCGACCGCGTCTATACGTTTAATTACATAACGTCACAGGTCATATCCTCACTAAAGCGGCAGTAACTATAATGGAGATTAACAGACAATAGTGGTACAACATAGTTTTCAGCATAATATTCATAACCACAAGCACTTATTGCATAATTTATAAGTCCTAAATATAGGAAAGCTCGAGAAAGTACAATCCTATTAATATTATAAAGGCGAAAGTTTGTGAGGATGTTTGTTACTCTTTCACGCAAAAACTACCGAACAGATTTTAATGGAACTTGGTACAGTGATAGCTTATATCCTGGAATAACATATAGGCTACTTTTACCGCGGATAAAGTCGCGGGGCGTCCGCTAATACCCCTAAGTCACAAAACGCCTACATAGAGGGCGCTGTTTCACAATGTACACGGGAAAAACTTTTCTACGCGGGCGAAGCCGCGGGAAAAAGCTAGTTTAGGATAAGAAAACAAAGGATTCAGAATATTGCGATTTCATACAGATGGCATACAAACGTTTGCCTCATACGCCTCGGAATGTGCCATGACTTCTTTCAAGAGGAACAAAAAACAAACATCCCTTTAAGCCTTCCTTACACTACAGCAGCGGTGGCCAGCTTAGCTGTTTCCTATGGCTTTTCCCGAGGTATCTAAAGCCCATGTTTTATTCTATTTAACAGTAAAGTTTCATCATAACCTATTCTGTACTTTTTGCGTGCTTGTTTCGAGTTTATAATATTAGTAGGATTGGACTGTATGGTAGAGCGTTAGTGGCGTCGGGGATAAGACGCGGCCTATCATATCGAAGGGTCCGAAGTTCGATCCCCGGCTTGGGTTTTTCTCGAAACTTAAGTACATTTACTGACTGCTCTCGAACGGTGAAGGAAAATATCGTGAGGAAACCTGCATACACCGAAGAAGAAATTCTTAGGCGCATGTGAAGTCCATTAACCCGCACTGGGCTAGCGTGGTGGACTATAGCCCGCCGAACGCCCTCGCTGAGAGGGTAGGCCTGAGTCCCAGCAGTGGGGACATGTTATTAGGCTGTTGATTTGATGTATGGTATATGGTATTGTATGGAACATTCCAAAGTGACAAGAGCAAGGTAGGTAGACACTGTAGTTAGAGCCTAGGCCTCGCCAGGCCGCCACAGCGCCACTGTGTGGGTGGTTTCAACTCACAGCACAGCTTTGTTGAAGGTGCGCATGGTGCAGCACAGGTAGCTGTGCACGTCCGGCTGGCGAGCGGAGGCGGCGCCACGCGTCGCCCCCGACAGGCATAGCAGCAGTCGGCACACTTGCACACCGCCGTAGCCGCCCTCCTGGAATATACACATTTCCGTACAAAATAGGAGCACGAAGTTCAAGTCAAGAAGTTCCGCGGGGACTATACAAGTCCCCGCGGAACTTCTTGACGGCTGAATAAATATAGTCACAAATTGTTTGCACATCGCTAGCAGTGTTTAAAGTCTATGTGTGCGTAAGCGTGATAGTGTGCTTCATAGACATGTCCAATAACTTGAAAGATTGATTCTGTTGATCGAATCAATGAACCATTTCTTGAAATGCGTCTCTAGTGAACCCCCCCCCCCCCCCCCACACACAGCTCCCCTTTGACACCTATAATTAGTCATTGCGCAGAAATCAGCCTACTTCACACAGCCGCCATTAAACTCCGCGGGGACTGTAATGTTTGTATTTCAAAGAAATTACTAATTATATAATCAACTAGAAAGCTATACATTATTAGGTTTCTTGAATCTAGTTGTTGCCGTGAAAAGGGCTTCAACTCAGCTTAGTGCTGCAGACATAAGAGTCAGCAGCTCTGGTTTTCTGTTGAGCCCGGATTGACATAACCTGGCATGCAGTTCTGTATTCTTTGTGGGTTGTATTTTAGTCCATTTTATGCAATAGCATAGAGATGCATTAAATGTTTAATCAGAATTTGATGAAAAACCTTGTAGGATGCTGCAAAGACTAATATATTAATAACTTTTTAAAAAACATGTGAGCAATTTCAGAATTTAGCATTTGGATTTTGTATATCTAATTCATTTCATTTATTTTTATAACATAAATACATTGTCATTACAGGATTGTACCCAATTTGACAATGCAACCAGCTTATTTCAAAATATTGATTGAAGCCAGTTTTTCCAGCTAAGAATCACATCAAATCAGATGCATATATTATAATACATAACTGATGATAAGATACCTTCAAACTGACAAGGTGCACAACAAAATCCTTAGTATCCACAGTCCTCATCAATGCATAGATAGCTGGCAGGTTCCCGTAGCACAGGTTGACAAGAACTGTGAGGGATCTGTGACCAATAGTGCGATGCTGTGGTTCAGACATGGGCTGCATGATGAACTCTGTCAGTTGTTTCATTAGGCCATAAAGGTAGGACTCTTGCCAGCTGATTTTGATCTCATATGAGATATCCTGAAAATATTTAATGTGTAAATGTATGAATCGGCTGCATCTTCAATGAGTGCCAAATGATCTACAGGACCAAAACTTAGAAATCAAATATGATAACTCACTCAATGTTTCTTAAATTATGACTACAAAACTTTACTATATATAGTTTTTTTTCTCCTTTGGTTTCACAATCTGTAATTTTTCTCCAGGACAGTCAGCAAAATGTGTGGCATCTCATGTGTTTTGCCATAGGTAACTTGGATCTCTGGTAGTGTCTGTTGTGGGGAATCTTTCTCCTTAGGCGTGGGACAGATACATGCGGCGTTGGGCGCCGGCGCGGCGCGGGTGTGGCGCGGGCGGGGTGCATGAGTGAGAGGGGTGCAATTCATATGATACACGAATGAGAGGGCGCCTCGCCCGCGCCGCGCCGCATGAGTTCGTCCCGCGCCTTAGATAGGCAATTTCATTTAAATATTTCTGCATCATATAATTCAATAACACCAACCTGCATGACAGAAAGGAGCTTGATTTTTTTATCATTTGATATTGAATCGGACAATAACCGAGCCAGTATCGGCATAAACCTGAAAACAAACCGTTCATAAATTCCGTTCATTGCTAGAAGAGAATATTGGAAAGAAAAAGTACTAGGACCCCATAAACTCACTTGTATGTGTGGGTGAGAGCATGCCTGGCACTGGGCTCCATGCAAGCTCGAGCGAGGACAGCGATACCAGCCCAGTGCGGGCCCCGGCCATCGCACATCACGCGCCATAGCGAGCTGAAGAACGCGCACACCTCCGAACGACCCGGCGAGAATATTGATAAATCACATGACGATGCTACTAACTGAAGAGAAAAACAACAAACTAAAAACAACATACTTTTAAACTAAATATTAGGTGCAAAAAAGCTGACTAAGAAAGCACTTACGCCCAAGTTACGGGTCATCAAATTCACAGCAGATTCACTATGTGTAGCCTCGAATTCACGGGCAGCAGTTACAAAGGACTTTAAATGAGCAAATTTCCCTGCCTCAGTGGAGTTACTGTTATAATTATCGACACCATCTACTTCCATCTCTGGAGTCTCCAAGCACAATTAAAGATATTTTAAATTGTTCCAATTCTAGTAATGAGTATAACAGAAATGCACAAGACTTCAAATTAAGTACAAAAATAGTCAAAGGAAGCTAAAAATAAATTGTAGCCATAAGGCAGCTCGTAAAGTTTCAATTTCAACTGTTTTTTATAGACAGGCGGCCATATTGAATGTTTATAAAATGCAATTCTGTGATTGGTTGTTTTATTGCAACTATTGTTTATTACTTTTTATAGAGGCATTGTTAACGCTAAATCATCTGCCTATTTGAGATACATATAATACATTCAAGTCAGTAAAAAACATTTTAGTATTGTAGCTCTTTCAAAAACAACCTTAAAAATTACAACAAATAAATGTAAATATTAAGTGGTCATTTGCACAGTGTTTTTATCGTCTTGAAATGAACCTATGTCATTTTTATTCCCGTGTGTCAACACGGTATCATGACATTAGTTCTTACTAATCGGTTTTAATCGTAATCGTACAGTTTTAATCCAATACTATAGAACTTTGCCAGTAATTGATTTTGACTGACTCTTAGAGTATACATAACTAGCTATTCTATACTCTAAGGACTGACTCCATTCTCTCCACTGCCGAGCCACTGCCACTGACTGCCTGCATGCTGCATGATTGATTAGACTGACACTATCTAATTTGTGAGACTGACTATTGACACTGACAGTGACAGACAGATTTTTTCATGCGTAAAATAGCTAAGAAGTATTTCTATTTCCTACAATCTAATTTATTATAAATCCCCGGGAAAACATGGGCGTTGATGTTGAAACTCTCTCTCCTGGAAACGGTATGTATAGTTACTGTTATAACAAACAACTGAAATTATAACCTATATTCCGGCGCAGTTGTAGGAATTTTTTAGTGTAGTGAACTCATTTGCGTT
This sequence comes from Metalampra italica, assembly GCA_949699065.1. Classification (NCBI taxonomy): domain Eukaryota; kingdom Metazoa; phylum Arthropoda; class Insecta; order Lepidoptera; family Oecophoridae; genus Metalampra; species Metalampra italica. The sequence continues at coordinate 5,074,742 of OX452991.1, read as the reverse complement.
AGCACTTTTTCACTGCTGAAAATCTATACATATAGAACATCATTGTTGTATTGTATTTCCAGGCTCTACTTATCCCAAACCCGGGCAGACCGTCGTCGTCCACTACACGGGAACTCTTCAAAATGGAAAGAAGTTCGACTCTTCGAGAGATCGCGGACAACCTTTCAAATTTACGCTTGGAAAAGGAGATGTCATCAAGGGCTGGGACCAAGGCTTGGCGAAGGTATTAAATTCTTTGATCCCTTGTTGTCTGTGGTTATCCAAGTATTTATAAGTATTTCTTCAGTAAGTCTCCAGGGAATAAACTATTGCTTTTACAAAAGATTGACTAGATTCCATGCATCTTGGGTGCCAGGTTAAGGTGTATGTTATGCATATCCTGGATCTATATATTTTTTGTGTGCGAGGGTTTACTTTTATACACCTCTGTATCACAATAAAATTATTAGATTGATTCAGCTGACCTGATCACTCTCACACCTGAGGCTGCCAATTGGCTCCAGAACAAAACAAATGTTGTCTTACTAACTATATATAATTTACCTATGTATAAATAAATGCTGTTTCATGCACTAAATGTTTAGTCTAAATTGGTACTTTAAATTCAAAACCAAGTTCCATTGTTTAATGTTCCTTACAGATGTCAGTTGGAGAGAGAGCTACACTGACATGTTCACCTGACTTCGCCTATGGCTCCCGTGGCCACCCTGGAGTGATCCCACCAAATGCCACATTAGTTTTTGACGTTGAACTATTGCGTGTTGAATAACTTAATGCCTCTACCTCTGTACAAGTTAATTTTATTATTATTGGTAATTTTTAATTATTTAAGTTCAAAAAATTTTAGTACTGTGTCAATTTGTATTAAGCAGTATTCAAGTTTGTGACTTATGGTGGTACAATGTTATCTGTGTAATAGATTTATTCATACATGTTATTAATGTATACAAGCTTACACTAACTTATAACCTTGTGACTTTTACTTGCAATACTTAGTAGTAATAGTTAATTTATGGTTTTGAGTGATGTGATTTAGGGAGTGTTAAAATAATGCCATAATGTTAGTCATCTCACAAATTCAATGATGCATTTATACAATTAAGAATTTCTGCACATTCTACATTATGCTGCAAATTAAATATTGCATTTATATAATCAAGAATTTTGCACATTCTTTAAAATACTGCTTTTGGAATCTCAGAATGGCTTTATTTTGTTACACATGAAACAAGTTTTATATGAAACTGCATTAAGGGACCTAACAGTTCCTTAATTTATAAGTGCTAGCATATGCATATGAAACTTAATTAATATTAACATTGATTAGCCCGTTATTTTATTTCATGTTAAAAAATAATAAAATTGTTTTATCTTGAAAAATATTTATTTATCATCAAAATACTTGACCTATATCAATAAATCCTCTTCCCCATTTACATATATACACCCCTATTTTCTAGATTGCCATGCCCAGATAACATTTTATAAAATATAACATTCAAAAATTAAATAGCCTAGTCTTTAGCCTGGATAATAATTCATCAATGGCACCACAGTATTCTTAGTAAATGGAGAACGACATAAAGCACAGCTTTCTAATGGTCCATAACAACATTGCAAGCAGAATATATGTCCACATTGCAGCACACAAGGCTGCACCATCTCCTCCAAACAAGCAACACACGATTTACTACTATCAACTTCATTCGGCAAGTCTCGCATTTGATCCATATGCTTTTTAGCCTGGTATAAACTCTGACCGCAAGATATAAATGCATGTAACAGCGTAACAATCCCTAGCAACCGTAAATGAGCGTAATACGCAGCAGCTGCAGGTCTAACCTGCACATAATCGGTCCCAGTCATTGTTTTCCCTATTTGTAACGGTCCTCCTCTAATATAGCTTAGAGCCCGATGTATACTTTCAATTTGAGGTACCATATTGTTAGCAGCTTTTAATATTACAACAAATGTGTTTTGGGCCTCTGCTCTTAGGCTGCCGTTCCGCTCAATCTTTTTCTCTGCATGGCGTATTAGTCTTCTAGTAATATTTTCACCAAATGCTGACAACAAAATGCTTAGTAAACGACTGCTGTAAGACGGCAACTTGTGGTACGTGTCGTCAACCTGTATTATGCCAGAATACTCTTCCCCGAGGGTCTGCAGGTCCTTGAGTGTGGTGAACGACTTGTAAAGTACGGAAGATACGGGAACAGCTTTGGATGCGTGATGTGGAGGCAGTAGTCGTGATAAGGATTCGGCCAGTTGTTTCTCGTAGAGGTCGTCTTTTTGCCACGCCCGGAGCACTTCGGCTGGTTGTGCTGCCGGTAAAGCCATTGTTTGGAAGCCAACCAACGAAATCAGCACAGAAAACAGTAAACAAAAAAATAATTAGTGTCACAGATTATTGATATCACAAATTAGATAGTATACGTCCAAATTGATATAGTGTCTATCAATCACAAATTGGATAGTATACTTCTATCAATCAATATTGTTGAATTCGTTTCGCCCAATGATGGACAGGCAAAAGTCATAGACCATACAGCCAAGTCATATTTTCATTGTTTTTCTTCAAAAACCGGCGGTTACAGCACGGCCTCCACAAAAACAGGGCACGACTATAGCTATTTTCAATAAAACCGCAGCACGGCCTCCACGAAAGCACAACTAGTGTCATTCGGTGATCCACACTGCAGTTTAAGTCCGCATTAAACTGATAGTAGGTTTATTGAAGATTTAACAAGGGACATTTTGAAACGATCTGGTAGTGTGTAGAGTACACACGATTTTATTTAACTATCCCGCACAATAATAATATACACTTTAATAGGCACTTGTTGCATATAAAACTATCACACATATGCACCAATACTTACAATATATAATAGGAAAACTAAATATAAAGACAACCGTCTCTGACCAAATCCTGCCAAATTTATTTTATTCAATTTTATTTTAATGATTTATTTTATTAAACAAAGTCATTTTTGGCCAAATATATATTTAAACTAGTATTTCGGTGGGTGCCGCGGCCCGCAAGCGGACCGCGGAGGTCGGCTGTGTTGAGCTTTTATTTTGACAGGAATCCTTTAAAAAAATTTTTTTTATGAGTTTCGACGTTTTAGTTTTTGGCCGGAAACCAAATCTTCAGTGGGGGCACCTACAAGCCGTGACGTATACTTCATATATGGAACACAATGTCAGCTGTTGTCATTATATCTGTATTGATCTGTACAATTCTTTAAGTTGATTAAAGCCAAGTTTTCCATTGGTTTTGTCTTTAAATGTATCAATTTAATCAACTTAATTTTGTCTAAAAACATAATTATGCCGGATGATCCTACTATTACTTCGACTGCGTCGACGTCAATGACCCGATATTTGCGACCAGAACGCTTCGATATAGAACCAAGTGCAACTGCCTCGGGCATAAAGTGGACGCATTGGCGTCGCACATTTACCAACTTTATAGCTGCTGAAGAGCGGGCTGGCCGGACTGCGGATGAAATAAAACATCAGTTGCTGATCAATCATGTGTCACCGACCATCTTTGCTTTCATACGAAACTGTCAAAGTTACGAAGCAGCTATGGACATACTCGATGCGACGTACATTAAACCTAAAAATGAAATCTATGCGCGGCATATACTAGCCACACGCAGACAACAGCCAGGTCAGACGATTGCAGACTACGTACGTGATCTGAAACAACTGGCGCACGAATGCAATTTCAAAGCTGTTACGGCCGATCTCAACCAGAGTGAATTCATCCGAGACTCGTTCATAGCCGGCATATCTTGTACGAAAATGCGGCAGAGGCTTCTAGAAAATTTAACTCTAACTTTAGATGAAGCACAAAATTTAGCCATTTCGCTGGAATCTGCTGAGAAGAATTCATTGTCTTATACTAACTGTCCTACTCCTATCCAATTACAAGCAGTGACCGACACACGACGTGTAAATCAAGCGAAAGAGAGTCAGAATCCATCCGCTTTTAATTCTCAACGCAAGCGGTGTTTTTTTTGTGGTGGCAACATACACCAACGATTTAAATGCCCTGCTTCTAATGCTACCTGTCAGTTATGTTCGAAGAAAGGGCACTTCGCCAGTGTGTGCCGAAGCGGAAGCAACCAGTCAACTGTAAGTCAGAATGCTGTGACGTCGGACGTCGTCGGTACTACTGAACCTGTTAGTAGCATCAGTATATCTGCCGCTTGTCCTTCAAGCCTGAATAAAGCTACGATTCCCGTGACAGTTAACGAACTACGCGCTGATGCGCTAATTGACACAGGTAGTTCTATGAGTTTTATAAACATGAGATTGGCTCAGGATATGAATCTGAAGCTCAAGCCTTACAAGCAGGCTATTACTCTAGCATCACTCAATCATATATCTTTCGTAGAAGGCATTTGCTTTGCAACAATCAAGCTAGATCAGCACGTTTATAATAAGCAGCCTCTGCTCGTTGTCAATAACTTGTGTGCTGATATTATTATAGGCCATGATTTACTGAAGAATCACAAGACTTTGGAGTTTAATTTTGGAGGCTCACGAGATGCACTGAGAATCTGCGTTATGGAAGCTTTAGTACCTCCTGCTTCTGTCTTCACGAACCTGACTCAGGATGTTAAACCTATTGCTATCAAATCCAGACGTTATAGCGTGGGGGACGAGAAATTTATTCGTGAAGAAGTAACTAAACTATTAGAGGATGGAGTGATCGAACCTAGTAAATCCCCTTGGCGGGCCCAAGTGCTGGTTACTGGAGGTACTACACACAGGAAACGTCTCGTAATTGACTACTCCTTGACGATTAATAGATACACTGAACTAGATGCTTATCCGTTGCCAAACATAGAATCAATGGTGGCGAATGTGGCAAAATATAACTATTTTAGTCAAATCGATTTAAAAAGCGCATATCATCAAGTACCGATCCTGCTAAATGAAAGAATTTACACAGCATTCGAAGCGTGCGGCTCCCTATATCAGTTTACTCGAATACCGTTTGGCGTAACTAACGGCGTTGCCGCGTTCCAAAGGACACTCCAGTATATTATTCAAACTGAAAAATTAAACGGCACATATGCGTATTTGGATGATGTTACAGTATGCGGAAATAACAAAGAAGACCATGATGAGAACTTACGTAAATTCATGGACGCCGTTAGGAAGTACCGACTTACACTAAATGAAAAGAAATGCTCTTTTGGATCCAATTCTATCAGTCTCTTGGGCTACACTATCCAAAATAACACTATTAGACCTGACAAGGAACGATTGAAACCTCTTTTAGATCTGCCTGTTCCTGTAGATACATCCTCATTGAAACGAGCTCTGGGGATGCTGGCCCATTATTCAAAATGGATTCATGATTTCTCAAATAAAGTCAAACCACTTATCAATAACTCACGATTTCCTCTCGATAACAACGCCAAAACTTCTTTTGAACTATTGAAGGCTGATATTGCAAAAGCAGCTTTAGCGGCTATTAGTAATGATGAGACTTTTACTGTGGAGACAGATGCGTCAGAACACTCGCTAGCCGCAACTCTTTCGCAAAATGGTAGACCTGTGGCATTTTTCTCAAGATCCCTCTCTGATCCGGAAAGGCGACATTCTTCTATCGAAAAAGAAGCTAGCGCCATTGTAGAATCTCTTCGAAAATGGCGACACTACCTTGTTGGACGACATTTCATTTTAATAACGGATCAGCAATCGGTAGCATTTATGTTCGATCAAAAGCACTCTAGCAAAATTAAAAACGAAAAGATTGAGAGATGGCGCTTAGAACTGTCTTGCTATAAATATGATATCATTTATCGTCCAGGAAAAGATAACAAAGTGGCTAATGCTCTTTCCAGAGTTTGCGCCCATTTAAATACAAACAAATTATATGAATTGCACAATTCGCTTTGTCATCCAGGTGTCACTAGAATGGTACACTGGGTACGTTCAAAGAATCTTCCCTATTCTGTTGAGGACGTTAAGTCTATGACAGCTTCTTGTCCAGTTTGTGCGGAGATAAAGCCTCGTTTTTTACGGACAAAGGGCCATCTAATAAAAGCTATAGCGCCACTCGAAAGACTAAGTGTGGATTTCAAAGGTCCTTTGCCATCGAAAACTGAAAACAGATACCTACTCACCATAATCGACGAATACTCGAGGTTTCCGTTGGCTTATCCATGCAAAGATTTATCTGCAGCGACGGTTGTAAAGTGTTTAAAGGACCTCTTCTTCACTTACGGTTTTCCACTTTACATACACTCTGACAGAGGAGCTTCGTTCATGTCAGATGAGCTAAAAACATTCCTTACTTCTCTAGGGGTGGCTACTAGTAGAACGACTCCCTACAATCCTCAGGGGAACGGTGAAGTCGAACGCCTCAACGGGACATTATGGAGAAGCATACAACTTAATCTGCGTTCCAAAGATATGGATACATCAGACTGGGAACAAGTCTTACCTATCGCATTGCATTCAATCCGTTCTTTGCTGTGTACCAGCACTAACGCCACACCACACGAACGGATGTTCAACCATCCTCGCCGCTCACCTACAGGAGAGAGTCTGCCGACGTGGCTCATGAGTCCAGGGCCGTTATTATTGAAGAAAAACGTCAGAGCGTCCAAATATGACCCTCTTGTCGAGGAGGTGGAGCTACTTGAGGCCAATCCATCTTATTCATATGTCAGATTTTCTGATGGACGCGAATCCACGGTTTCTAACAGGCAATTGGCGCCTCTACCTACCTCTCAAGATTTGGAGCAAGTAGAAGATGGCGATGACGATAGACTGGCGCCTCTACCTGCTGCTCAAGATTTAGAGCAAGTAGAAAATGGCATAAGCCATGACTATAGAACCATAGATGGTAGTGCAGATACACCGGCTGACCAATTAGGGCCCTCTGTTCAAGATAATCAAGCCCCTCGCAGTTCCACACGTAACAGACGCCTTCCAGCCTATCTTCATGATTATACGATGGAGTGAAAAGGACGGAGGAGGTGAATGACGTATACTTCATATATGGAACACAATGTCAGCTGTTGTCATTATATCTGTATTGATCTGTACAATTCTTTAAGTTGATTAAAGCCAAGTTTTCCATTGGTTTTGTCTTTAAATGTATCAAGCCGCAAAACAAAATTTCATGACTTTCGTGATTGCAGTGTTCTGAGCTGTTTTTTGACGGGAACCGGAATCTGATTTGGAGCACCTCAAACCCGTTAATACAAATTTACTAGCAGACCCCCGCGACCTCATTCGCGTTAAAACACTACTATTTGAGCTGTTCTTTATTTCTTTCAATACTTCAGACCAAACAACTAACCAAACCGCGAGCAAACGCGCGAAGCGCGCTATTAAACCAACCTAATAACCAACCAACCAACCCGCGAACAAACGCGCGAAACGCGCGAATAACGCGCGAAACCCGCGAACAAACCAACCAACTCGCGAACAAACGCGCGAAACGCGCGAACAAACCAACCAACCCGCGAACAAACGCGCGAAGCGCGCGAACAAACCAACCAAATAATCAACCAACCCGCGAACAAACGCGCGAACAAGCGCGCGAAACGCGCGAACAAACCAACCAACCAACCCGCGAACAAACGCGCGAAGCGCGCTAATAAACCAACCTAATAACCAACCAACCAACCAACCCGCGAACAAACGCGCGAAACGCGCGAACAACGCGCAAAACCCGCGAACAAACCAACCAACCCGCGAACAAACGCGCGAAACGCGCAAAACGCGCGAACAACGCGCGAAACCCGCGAACAAACCAACCAACTCGCGAACAAACGCGCGAAACGCGCGAACAAACCAACCAACTAACCCGCGAACAAACGCGCGAAGCGCGCGAACAAACCAACCAAATAAACAACCAATCAACCAACCCGCGAACAAACGCGCAAAACGCGCGAACAAGCGCGCGAAACGCGCGAACAAACCAACCAACCAAACCGCGAACAAACGCGCGAAGCGCGCTAATAAACCAACCTAATAACCAACCAACCAACCCGCGAACAAACGCGCGAAACGCGCGAACAACGCGCGTAACCCGTGAACAAACCAACTCGCGAACAAACGCGCGAAACGCGCGAACAAACCAACCAACTAACCCGCGAACTAACGCGCGAAGCGCGCGAACAAACCAACCAAATAACCAGCCAATCAACCAACCCGCGAACAAACGCGCGAACAAACCAACCAACCAACCCGCGAACAAACGCGCGAAACGCGCGAACAAACGCGCGAACAAACGCGCGAAACGCGCGAACAAACGCGCGAAGCGCGCGAACAAACCAACCCGCGAATAAACGCGCGAAGCGCGCGAACATACCAACCAAATAACCAACTAACCAACCCGCGAACAAACGCGCGAAACGCGCGAACATACTAACCAACCAACCCGCGAACAAACGCGCGAAGCGCGCGAACAAACCAACCCGCGAATAAACGCGCGAAGCGCGCGAACATACCAACCAAATAACCAACTAACCAACCCGCGAACAAACGCGCGAAACGCGCGAACATACTAACCAACCAACCCGCGAACAAACGCGCAAACAAACGCACGAAACGCGCAAACAAACGCGCGAAGCACGCGAACAAACCAACCAAATAACCAACCCGCGAATAAACGCGCAAACAAACGCGCGAACAAACCAACCAACCAACCCGCGAACAAACGCGCGAAGCGAGCGAACCAACCAACCAAACAACCAACCATCCAACCCGCGAACAAACGTGGTATAATTTATTTTTGGCCATAAAAAAAAAACCGTATAATTTTGAAAAAGTCGCCATTTTGAAAAAAAAAAATGACATCACCAAATTGCCTAAGATTCTGAAAAATATTAGTTCCAGCTCGGTCCAGCTATCTGGCACCGTTTCTGCGGGCCGTTGACCCAACAGCTGAAGATGACCATAATCTCCAGGTTTCAGAGTTTCAATCTGCTCACCAGAAAAGACTGCGTACATTATGAAAAATTCAGCGCAATCGGAGAGTAAAATATAAATTTTTGGCTGATAAAAAAAAGCCGTATAATTTAGAAAAAGTCGCCATTTTGAAAAAAAAAATGACGTCACCAAATTGCTTAAGATTCTAAAAAATATTAGTTCCAGCTCAGTCCAGCTATCTGGCACCGTTTCTGCGGGCCGTTGACCCAACAGCTGAAGATGACCATAATCTCCAGGTTTCAGAGTTTTAATCTGCTCACCTGAAAAGACTGCGCACATTATGAAAAATTAAGCGCAATCGGAGAGTAAAATTTATTTTTGGCCGTTTAAAAAAAGCCGTATAATTTTGAAAAAGTCACCATTTTGAAAAAAAAATATGACGTCACCAAATTGCCTAAGATTCTGAAAAATATTAGTTCCAGCTCGGTCCAGCTATCTGGCACCGTTTCTGCGGGCCGTTGACCCAACAGCTGAAGATGACCATAATCTCCAGGTTTCAGAGTTTCAATCTGCTCACCAGAAAAGACTGCGTATATTATGAAAAATTCAGCGCAATCGGAGAGTAAAATATATTTTTGGTTGTTAAAAAAAAGCCGTATAATTTTGAAAAAGTCGCCATTTTGAAAAAAAAATTGACATCATCAAATTGCCCAAGATTCTGAAAAATATTAGTTTGAGCTCGGCCCAGCTATCTGTCACCGTTTCTGCGGGCCGTTGACCCAAGAGCTGAAGATGACCATAATCTCCAGGTTTCAGAGTTTTAATCTGCTCACCAGAAAAGACTGCGCACATTATAAAAAAATCAGCGCAATCGGAGAGTAAAATTTATTTTCAGCCATATAAACAGCCGCATAATTATCAAATTAATCTAAAAAAAACACAACAACAACCTGTAATTTGAATTTGTATAGAATGATGGCCTGTGCGATGTAAAGCAGCCATACACGTAAGTTATTTTGGCTGGTGTATGACAGGTCCGTGTATGTATGCTTTACATATATTTTTTTCTTTTTGAAGTGGCCAGTGCGTTGTAAAGCAGGCATTCACTACAATATTAACTACTTATAATTTGTGGTAGTGTATTTTAAAAAAGTCGCCTTTTTGAAAAAAAAAAAAAGACATCATGAATTTACCAAGATTCTGAACAACATTAGTTCCAGCTCGGTCCAGCTATCTGGCACCGTTTCTGCGGGCCGTTGACCCAACAGCTGAAGATGACCAGAATCTCAAGTTTCATATTTTTACTTTACTCTGCTCACCAGAAGAGACTGCGCACATTATAAAATATATGACGTCACCAAAGGTCCTAGGGTTCTGTACAACTTTAGTTCGAAGTCAGTCAAAATATCGGTTTCCGACTCCACGGGCCGTGGACCTGAAGGGTGAAGATGACCAAAATCTCCAAATGTCAGAATTTTCCCATATACTACGGGGTATGGGCTACACTCATCCCTATACCACTTTGGTCCATGACCACTCCTTCCGGGAGATCAATTCGGGTAAAGTTTCTCGAAAAAACGGCGCTCCGCCATCTTGAAAACGCCGCCATTTTGAAAAAAAAAAGTGACGTCATCAATGATCCCAGGATTCTGGACAACTTTAGTTCAAGGTCACCCCAGCTATCTGGCACCGTTTCCGCGGGCCGTTGACACGATAGCTGAAGATGGACAGAATCTCCAAGTTTCGGACTTTTTCTCTACTCATCAGAGGAGGCTGCGTACTTTACTCCTACATCACTTTGGCCCACGGTCACTCCTTCTGGGAGAACTACTATGTCAATGAGTGAGTCAGTGAGTGAGTGGTAGTCGAGCTTTATAGTATATAACTAGTATTTCGGTGGGTGCCGCGGCCCGCAAGCGGACCGCGGAGGTCGGCTGTGTTGAGTTTTTCTTTTGACAGGAATCCAAAATAAAAAATAACCAACCAACCAACCCGCGAACAAACGCGCGAAACGCGCGAACAAACCAACCAACCAACTCGCGAACAAACGCGCGAACAAACCGCGAACAAACGCGCGAAACGCGCAAACAACGCGCGAAACGCGCGAACAAACCAACCAACCAACCAACCAACCAACTCGCGAACAAACGCGCGAAACGCTCGAACAAACCAACCAACTAACCAACCCGCGAACAAACGCGCGAAACGCGCGAACAAACGCGCGAAACGCGCGAACAAACGCACGAACCGCGCGAATAAACCAACCAACCCGCGAACAAACGCGCGAAACGAGCAAACAAACGCCCGAAGCGCGCGAACAAACCAACCAAATAACCAACCCGCGAATGAACGCGCAAACAAACGCGCGAAACGCGCAAACAAAGGCGCGAAACGCGCGAACAAACGCGCAAACAAACCAACCAACCAACCCGCGAACAAACGCGCGAAGCGCGTGAACAAACCAACCAAATAACCAACCAACCAATCCGCGAACAAACGCGCAAAACGCGCGAACAAACCAACCAACCAACCCGCGAACAAGCGCGCAAAACGCGCGAACAAACGCGCGAAGCGCGCGAACAAACCAACCAAATAACCAACCCGCGAACAAAGGCGCGAAACGCGCAAACAAACGCGCGAAGCGCGCGAACAAACCAACCAAATAACCAACCCGCGAATAAACGCGCGAAACGCGCGAACAAACGCGCGAAGCGCGCGAACAAACCAACCAAATAACCAACCAACCAACCCGCGAACAAACGCGCGAACAAACCCGCGAAGCGCGCGAACAAACTAACCAAATAACCAACCCGCGAACAAACGCGCGAAACGCGCAAACAAACGCGCGAAGCGCGCGAACAAACCAACCAAATAACCAACCCGCGAACAAACGCGCGAAACGCGCAAACAAACCCGAAACGCGCGAACGAACCAACCAACCAACCCGCTAACAAACGCGCGAAGCGCGCGAAGAAACCAACCAAATAACCAACCCGCGAATAAACGCGCAAACAAACGCGCGAAACGCGCGAACAAACCAACCAACCAACCAACCCGTGAAAAAACGCGCGAAGCGCGCGAACAAACCAACCAAATAACCAACCAACCAACCCGCGAACAAACGCGCGAAACGCGCGAACAAATCAACCAACCAACCCGCGAACAAACGCACGAAACGCGCGAACAAACGCGCAAACAAACCAACCAACCAACCCGCGAACAAACGCGCGAAACGCGCAAACAAACGCGCGAAGCGCGCGAACAAACCAACCAAATAATCAACCCGCGAATAAACGCGCGAAACGCGCGAACAAACCAACCAACCAACCAACCCGTGAAAAAACGCGCGAAGCGCGCGAACAAACCAACCAAATAACCAACCAACCAACCCGCGAACAAACGCGCGAAACGCGCGAACAAATCAACCAACCAACCCGCGAACAAACGCACGAAACGCGCGAACAAACGCGCAAACAAACCAACCAACCAACCCGCGAACAAACGCGCGAAACGCGCAAACAAACGCGCGAAGCGCGCGAACAAACCAACCAAATAATCAACCCGCGAATAAACGCGCGAAACGCGCGAACAAAAGCGCAAACAAACCAACCAACCAACCCGTGAACAAACGCGCGAAGCGCGCGAACAAACCAACCAAATAACCAACCCGCGAACAAACGCGCGAAAGGCGCAAACAAACGCGCGAAGCGCGCGATCAAACCAACCAAATAACCAACCCGCGAATAAACGCGCAAACAAACGCGCGAAACGCGCGAACAAACCAACCAACTAACCCGCGAACAAACGCGCGAAGCGCGCTAACAAACCAACCAACCATCCCGCGAACAAACGTGGTATAATTTATTTTTGGCCATAAAAAAAAGCCGTAAAATTTTAAAAAAGTCGCAATTTTGAAAAAAAAAATTGACATCACCAAATTGCCTAAGATTCTGAAAAATATTAGTTCCAGCTCGGTCCAGCTATCTGGCACCGTTTCTGCGGGCCGTTGACCCAACAGCTGAAGATGACCATAATCCCCACGTTTCAGAGTTTTAATCTAATCGTCAGAAAAGACTGCGCACATTATAAAAATTTCAGCGCAATCGGAGAGTAAAATTTATTTTTGGCTATTAAAAAAAAGCCGTATAATTTTGAAAAAGTCACCATTTTGAAAAAAAAATGACATCACCAAATTGCCCAAGATTCTGAAAAATATTAGTTTGAGCTCGGCCCAGCTATCTGTCACCGTTTCTGCGGGCCGTTGACCCAAGAGCTGAAGATGACCATAATCTCCAAATTTCAGAGTTTTAATCTGCTCACCAGAAAAGACTGCGCACATTATAAAAAAATCAGCGCAATCGGAGAGTAAAATTTATTTTTAGCCATAAAAAAAAGCCGTAAAATTTTGAAAAAGTCGCCATTTTGAAAAAAAAAAATGACGTCACTAAATTGCCTAAGATTCTGAAAAATATTAGTTCCAGCTCGGTCCAGCTATCTGGCACCGTTTCTGCGGGCCGTTGACCCAACAGCTGAAGATGATCATAATCTTCAGGTTTTAGAGTTTTAATCTGCTCACCAGAAAAGACTGCGCACATTATGAAAAAATTCAGCGCCATCAGAGAGTAAAATTTATTTTTGGCCATAAAAAAAAGCCGTAAATGCAGACAAATGTATGACTCTTACGTTCACGCGAAAAATAAACAAAATTAACTTTGAATATAAGTTGAATAATACCACAATTAAAAATTCAGATACGGTGAGAGATCTTGGAGTTTTATTAGATTCACATTTGTCATTCTCTGAACACATCTCCACCGCTGTCACCAAAGCGTATAAAAGTCTTGGATTTGTCTTGCGCGTAGGACGTCCATTTACTGATGTAGGTTGTATTAAAACATTGTATTGCGCATATGTCAGAAGTACACTTGAGTACTGTAGTAGTATTTGGAACCCGCATTACATCTGCTACAAGCATGATATTGAATCACTCCAGTCAAAATTCATTAAACACCTTAACTACCGTACTCATCGCTCGTACTCGGCTGATAATTATATCGATTCATGCAAATATCATCGTCTACTACCGCTAGAAAAAAGACGCTCCCTTCTCGACATGATGTTTCTGCACAGCATATGTAACGGCACTACCGACTGTCCGGAGCTCACGTCCCTGGTGCTGCGGCTGCGCGCCCCGCTCCGGCGCACCAGACACACTGCATTGTTCCACGTCCCCCCCTCCCGTACTAATTATGCACAAAACTCAATTATTTGCCGCATGCAGTCGGCTTATAATAAATCATTTGCAAGCGTGGATTTATTTAACTGTGGAAAAAACACTTTTAGGAAACATGTAACAGAATTACTATATCAGAGTTAAAGAATATACTACCAATACGAATGAACCTTTGCACGAATATCTAATAAAATATGTAATAAAATAAATATATAATATATTATAATCTTAAATAACATACGTATAACATCACCACAAACACTCACACATATACATGCACACACACACACGCACACACACTCATAAACGTACAGACTGTCTATGATAATATGTATATTGAGAGTAAAATTTGCATATTGTAAATCCTTATTATTGGCAGTATGAGCAATGTAACCTTTAATAACTATTATTTTCTAAGTGCTGTGGATTTTGTGATAATAAATAAAATAAATAAATAAAATAAAAGTAATATTTTGAAAAAGTCGCCATTTTGTAAAAAAAATATGACATCACCAAATTGCCTAAGGTTCTGAAAAATATTAGTTCCAGCTCGGTCCAGCTATCTGGCACCGTTTCTGCGGGCCGTTGACCCAACAGCTGAAGATGACCATAGTTTCCAAGTTTCAGAGTTTTAATCTGCTCACCAGAAAAGATTGCAAACATTATAAAAAATTCAGCGCAATTGGAGAGAAAAATTTATTTTCGGCAATAAAAAAGCCGCAAAATTTTAAAAAAAGATAGTATGTATGGAGATCGAAAATCAAAAGAAAAAAAAGTTCGCTCGTTTCGCTTTGCTCGCGGTGCTCGCTTCGCTCGTAAATAATTGTATTCAGGAGCACTTAGAACCCCTACATACAAATTTTCAGCGCAATCGGAGAGTAAAATTTATTTTCAGCCATATAAAAAAGCCGCATAATTATCAAATTAATCTAAAAAAAACACAACAACAAACTGTAATTTGAATTTGTATAGAATGATGGCCTGTGCGATGTAAAGCAGCCACACACGTAAGTTATTTTGGCTGGTATATGACAGGTCAGTGTATGTATGCTTTACATTTTTTTTCTTTCTTTTTGAAGTGGCCAGTGCGTTGCAAAGCAGGCATTCACTACAATATTAACTACTTATAATTTGTGGTAGTGTATTTTGAAAAAGTCGCCTTTTTGAAAAAAAAAAAAAGACATCATGAATTTACCAAGATTCTGAACAATATTAGTTCCAGCTCGGTCCAGCTATCTGGCACCGTTTCTGCGGGCCGTTGACCCAACAGCTGAAGATGACCAGAATCTCAAGTTTCATATTTTTACTCTGCTCACCAGAATAGACTGCGCACATTATAAAATATATGACGTCACCAAAGGTCCTAGGGTTCTGTACAACTTTAGTTCGAAGTCAGTCCAAATATCGGTTTCTGACTCCACGAGCCGTGGACCTGAAGGGTGAAGATGACCAAAATCTCCAAATGTCAGAATTTTCCCATATACTACAGGGTATGGGCTATACTCCATCCCTATACCACTTTGGTCCATGAGCACTCCTTCCGGGAGATCAATTCGGGTAAAGTTTCTCGAAAAAACGGCGCTCCGCCATCTTGAAAACGCCGCCATTTTGAAAAAAAAAAGTGACGTCATCAATGATCCCAGGATTATGGACAACTTTAGTTCAAGGTCACCCCAGCTATCTGGCACCGTTTCCGCGGGCCGATGACACGATAGCTGAAGATGGACAGAATCTCCAAGTTTCGGAATTTTTCTCTACTCATCAGAGTGGACTGCGTACTTCATTCCTACACCATTTTGGTCCGCGATCACTCCTTCTGGGAGAACTACTATGTCAGTCAGTGAGTGGTAGTCGAGCTTTATAGTATATAATAATAATAATTATAGAATTATTATAGAAATAGAATACATAACAACCGGACTGGCGGCGGGGCAGTTATATCAATCAAGGCTTCCCCAAAAACAGGGATGCGACTGGTTGACTGGTCGTAGTCGGCGGATTTTACTGATTCGCCAATTGAACACTAAAGACACCGCTATAAAAATAATTGTAGTTAATTGTATACTAAAAACACTGCTTCCAGAGCCGTAAAACAAATAAAGGGATTGACAATGCCAGTCAGCGATTGAAGGAATGATTGAGTTGTCGTGGTTGGTAGTGCAAAACTCGGGAGTCGTCTCGTCGGATTCCTCCACAAAGGAGACGTTTCACGAATGTATGGAGCCCCGGCCTGGACCTTGTACACATATAATTATGAAATGTCAATATTATATAAAAGTGGTTTAATGATCATTTTGGTATATTTTGGCTTAGTTTTCGTGTAGAAATGCATTAAACGTTATATTATAGGCAACACTTACCCTAAAAATAAAGATGGCTGCCACTGTCAATGACATATCATTTGACGTTTTCCACGACGTTTCCATTCGTTTACCATTCCACATTTTTTGTCGTGATCTGCAAAATAACTTGTGCCGTGTTGTTCCCAGCTAGATATTTACATAGGTATAATTATTTTCATTACAGTGCAAAAAATAATTTTTAAAAAAGACGGTGGTCTACCCTGTCTATGATTAATAATTCATAGACAAAGTAGACCAACGTCGTCTTTTTTCCAAGGCTCACGCAATGCCTAGATGTGGAAGGAACGCTTTTAAGCCAGATCTTTTATAGTCATGGAAAGCTGATTTCAAATACCTCTAGTCAAGTATGTTCGGATACGCATCAATTATTTATAATTCATAAAACCGATAATCGGTATTCATCACTAGTGACGCGTGACTGATGAACGCAGTCACACCATTAATCTGACGTCAATCTCACTAAGACTGACGAAAAAATCAAAATATTCAGAAATCCATCCGTCTAATCTATCAATCCGTGGGTTAGATGGTCAGTTTCGCGTCAATATTACCAGACTGATGGTTTGGACTAATATAAAACGATTGCCTAACCGACGTCAATGAAAGAACGAGGAAAGAATCGGGATAAAGGGATTAGTCAAACGGACCGGATTTGGCTGTATGGCTAACCTTTACTAAAAAAATGCTTTTATAACACTCAATGCAGCCAACAAACCAAAATGATACTCAATGCAGAGCCAACAAACCAAAATGACATTCAATGCAGCCAACAAACCAAAATGACACTCAATGAAGCCAACACACCAAAATGACATTCAATGCTGCCAACAAAATAAACCAAATTCGTGACATTACAAAGTAGGTACGTTCAGAAATCACAGCTCGAAACTTCGACACATTTTTATGCAATGAAAAATAGTTGGTGTATAGCTGTTTTATGGAAGTTAATTACCAACTGACGATCAGTTTTCCCATTTTTGTTTTTTTATATATTTGTTTCTTAAGAAGATAATTTAGTTCATGATTGACAGTTATCCCAATACTCCGGACTCAGTTTCGGAACGGACTCGTATTAAACGTACATGTTGCCAGCTTTGTCATCTATTTAATAAAATATTGCTTTTCTACCAGAAAAATACTGCAAATATTTCAATTTTAGTATTATTTTAATAACCTTCAGATTTTTCCTCCAATTTCCCAAAAGTGTACGTAGTGCAGGCCGGATCTGAAACGTCTCCTTTATAGGGATACGTGTAATTTCTCCTCAGAGGTGCAGAATCATCGCAGTCGATGAAAATCCACAAAACAAAAAAATATTTCATCTTCCTCAGAGGCGACGTATCTTCGACCTACATGCGCGACTTGCCCACTGCCACTTCGGCTTACTAATTCCATTCTTCTATGTTCATTTT
The DNA here is from genome assembly GCA_949699065.1 of Metalampra italica. Classification (NCBI taxonomy): domain Eukaryota; kingdom Metazoa; phylum Arthropoda; class Insecta; order Lepidoptera; family Oecophoridae; genus Metalampra; species Metalampra italica. The sequence goes on along the minus strand of OX452991.1, from coordinate 5,056,824 downwards.
ATTCCTCGGAACTTTGTCAATAAAATAAAAAGCAGATGGTGTATAAAAACTTACATTTATTATTTAAATTTTAATGAGTGTATAATTGGTTGCTTACATTGTCACACAGACAAAAAATAACTTCGGGTAGGTACCGGTGTCCTCAAACATTAAAATTGACGATACGTAATACATACAGGATGGAATTATGTGTGTCCAGCCGATTATTTTTGATATAGAAACTGTGTTGTATAATGCAAAAATTTATTTTGGTATTATACCAAATGTAATAAATATACCTATACCAAAAATTAACAAATTGATTATGTCCAAGTCGTTAGGCGGAAATCTTATTTCTTTCTTTTAAATATACACTATGTCTGAAGTACAGTGATATTAGCGAGGCCAGTCTCGTCAGTGTATGCAGGGATGAATGAATGAAATATTTTTCATATAATATTTTACGAAACGTTATTGTCTCGCTAACACTATACTAGAAACTAGCTATTTTAAGAGAAAAGCACATTTACACAACTTTTAGCATTACCATTACGTATTTTGTAAGCATCTCAAATCTAAATATATAAAACAACAGTCGTGTTAGTTACACCACTTAAAACTCAAGAACAGCTAAACGGATCTTGATGGAACTTGGTACAGTGATAGCTTATACCATGGAATAACATATAGGCTACATTTTACCGGGGTAAACTGTTATCCGCGGGAAAAACTTATTCCACGCCGGCAAAGCCGCGGGTAACAGCTAGTCAATATTATAAATCATATTATCATACCAATATTATAAAAAGAAAAGATTTGTATTTTTGTAATGAATAAACTCAAAAACTACTGTATCGATTTCAAAAATTCTTTCACCATTGGAAAGCTATATTTACCCTGAGTGACATAGGCTATATTTATTACAAAAAAACTGTCCAGCCGTGCGAAGCCGGGACGGGCCGCTAGTAATCTATAAAATACTAGCTTTTTCCCGCGGCTTCGCCCGCGTAGTAAAGTATTTCCCTTGTGCATTGTGAAACAGCGCCCTCTGTGTAGGCGTTTTGTTACTTAGGGGGTATTAGCGGACGCCCCGCGACGTTGTCCGCGTTAAAAAGTAGCCTATATGTTATTCCAGGATTTAAGCTATCACTGTACCAAGTTTCATCAAAATCTGTACGGTAGTTTTTGTGTGAAAGAGTAACAAACATCCATCCTCACATCTTCACATCTTTACAAACTTTCGCCTTTATAATATTAGTAGAATAGAATAGTAGAATGTTGAGTAATTGATACATGCAAGTTATGAGAATAACACATCGACGGCGTTGCTCCGTGCGCGGCCGTGCGTGTGGGTCCTGTAGGCCCCCCCGGGGCGGCGCGTGTGTCAGAAGTACTGATGGTACGTGTATCTGCGGGGGTGTCAGGTGCGCCGGCGCTTAGCGGGCACGGTCGCCGGCGGCGTGGACGTGTTCGCGCGCCGCCGCCCGCGCCGCGCGCTCTCCTCCTCTATGGGCGGGGAGTCCCACGCTGCGAACAAGATTCCAGTTGTGTATTGTACGAATAGTCATTTGCGGCGTTCCAATCACAAGAGGCCTTGTGACGGATATGAGTATCTACAGGATTCAAAACACGTAATTTCGGGTCCTACTATACGCCAATAATTAAATTAGTACTCAATTAGTGCCCAAAAATCAGAATTAGTGCCCCAGTAGTTTCGGAGATATAACGGTTAGAAGGTGGTCCCGCTGGGGTCACGCTCTCAGTCAAGGTCGTTTTCTGTCGAGCGATAACGATACATGCTACGCCTATTCTGAATTTAGAAAAAAATTTGTGCTCCAATTGGCGCCTCCAGTGGTAAAAGATCCAGAGTTCCAGCTCTTCTATTAGCCGAGAAAAACAACTTCATAGGGTTTGCCACCGGGACGCCAGAGCGACCACTTGGATCTCGCGAACGGAGCAACTTACGAACAACAGCTAGAATTAATTAGTGCTCCACAACGCGGAATTAGTGCCCGAAAACCAGAGCTCCAGCTCCAGTACTTTCATGGGAAATGGTGGTCCCGCTGGAGTCACGGTGGAAAAACAACATTACGTTATTCCAAAGTGTCCAAAGTGATTCCACGGACGTGCGGTCGACTGTACCTAAGTAGTCTGGGATACGCTTAAACGTTGAACTACTTAGGTACCGTCGACCGCGAAATTTTACAACATTTTAATTATCTCGGAAACCAAACGCCGCGATAAGGTCCCTTTTGATTTGGAAGGCCACATTTAGCCAACTGACCCTATGCAGCCTTTAATGATACTCGCCTTCGCGTCGTTTCATAAACACTACTATCCATCCTAGTGATCCCTCATATTACAGTTTGCACATTACTACTAAGTTAACTTTGTAAAACTAGTCAGTACTGTAAGAGTAACAAAAATTCTCACCTGACAGGCTAGCTTTAGATTTTATTTTGTCTCTTTGCGATGTGGATTTCCTACTGGAGGAGTTGTCTCTGGGTCCTGATGCATTCGAGTCACGAGAATCTCGCCGGCGATCTAAACAGAAAAGTAAATGAACATTACCAAATAACATGTATAGCTTTATCACTTCTTCTTACTTTGCCTTATCATTTTCATTCATTCATTTTTCATTAGGTGTGTATGGACTGAGATCTAATCTAAGGACTCAAAGTGACCTCGAGTGTATGAAAAAGCCCCCCTGGTCAATATTTTGAGTAGTATAATTTAACTAGCTGTTTCCCCCGCGTAGAAAAGTTTATTTATTTATTTTATTCTAACAATACATAGGATTCTAACAAACAATACATTCATATAGATGTTTTAAGTATATTAATCTACTTATATTACTGTAAAGTTTCATCAAAATGTGATCGGAAATGTAGTTCCTTACCGTCCTTCTCCGATTTGACGCTCGGCGTGTCGGTGGAAGCGTGCGAGCTGCCGCTCTCCTTGCGCGCCTTCGCGGAGCTCGCGGTCGCGCTGTCTTTGCGACCGCCCGCCGCTACGGGCGCCACAGCGGCCGGGGGACCCGTACCTGAACAAAATGTCACGTTACCTTTTTTATGGAGGTTTTGGCTTGGTTACTAACCTGGTTACCTAAGACGCCTAATAAGATACAAAGTCCTGGACGTGGCCCATCGATTCACAACTCTAAAATAAAATAGCCTTTATTTTGCTAAAATTTTTTTTTTTACTATTCTACATACTAGCAGCCCACTTCTGGTCAAAGGCCTCTCCCAAAAATCCCCATTCGATGTGTTCAGTTTTTCTAGTCCATATGACGTCGGCTTCTTTTTTTAAATCATCCTTTTCCAATCATTGCCATCTCTAGTAATAACTAATATCAACAACAATCATTCGTACCACAAAAAACACACTGGGAATTAAACAGGTGATCGAATCAAGCAGGTGATTGCCGTGGCTCAGATATTTCTGCTATGTTTATTGAAAACTTATCATACTTACTAATTCCTTCTGTCTCATCTCCCAGTACTGCCTCCTTACACTTCTGTTTCATCAGAGTCCCAAATTCACTCTCGGGCAAACTAAAAGGTATCTCCTGATTGGGAAACGGTATGGGTTCTGTATCGTCCAACATTGACATTTCATATAAGGACTCTAAATGTTTCCATATATCTGAAAAAATCATAATTCATTATATTTATTGCATATCACATTGTAGTATTGATTTACATTTATAGTTTATGATCAAATGTGACACCCCATTGGGCACAGCAACTTAGAGGGAACAGTTATTTAATACCAATAAATCTATTTTAAAAATAAAACATTGTACGCTAATTAATCAGGATGTTGGCGCATCATTGTTTCTCAATCAACAGTAAGTTGCATAAACAAATAGCTATTATGTACTTATAGTTACCACTGTTGGGCCACAGGCCTTATAGAGAGTGCAGGCAGTGGCAAGTAGAGGCGATCCGAAGGTGTTAAGCTATCAGACGGAAAAACAATGAATGTAAGTAAGGTAAGGTCATTGTAAGTTCTTCATTTGGACCTTTTTTAAAACTGAATTACTCTATAATTTCTGATGAAACAGTGGATCAGACAGAGTCCAAATCAGAAGTTCCTAGTTGCAACCATTGCTGCATTTGACGAACTTTTACAGGCTTACAGCTACCTGAATTGTGACTTCCGCTATCAGCTAGTGCCACTTCCTGTACGTGAAGTTTGTATGTAGGTACAATTTTAAATATTAAAACTCAGATTTTTTAGTACTATCTCTGGTTGAAGTAGAGAAAAGGTGGTGCTGAGAAAAATTTTTTGAAAATGATAATGTGTGATAGCTAGCTGTCGGAGCACCCCAAAGGTTAGGTTCGTCAGGTTACTGGTGACCCTTGGAGCGAGCGAAGCGAGCGACAGTACTCTAAAAAAGTGAAATTTTTTAGTCTTTTTCCATTGCGCCCCCTTTTGTCCACACTGACTTTTTTCTTGGTAGAAAAATCTAAACAGCTGATATTCTACACCGATAAACCAAATCTCAATTTATTGGTGTAGGACAATCTGTGAGCGTTAACACCTACATACCTTGTGTGGATATCTCCTTTGTAATTGAATTGGTAAGTTTCTCCCAAATGCAGGCCATGTGAAAATGTTTGTTGATCCCTACCGGCTTGTGGTTGGCCATTGCGTAAAACAATTGTATTTCCATGTCCACGTCCCACTCTATCGTGTCACCAGTCCTCGCCTCGGATTCTTCTTCGCTCGAAACCATGCTACTGATTAATTAAGCAATTTTTATTACTAAATTGTGGAGAAAGACAAATTTTTTTTTTTTTTTTTTTTAATTTTATTAGGGCATTGGAAAATTCCATCAGCCCAACCTTATATATCAATGTCACAAACATATTTATATACAATAAATGAACATACACAAACATCATTGTTACAATCAAAATAAACAGAAAGCGACCCATATTAAACCCCACCTACTGTATTTTTTACAAAATTAAAAATAACACCATACAACTCCTTACACCTAAGCAAACCTTGCACAGTGTGCGGAACGCTTCCAATCAAATCTTGACATTGACAGAATAATAAAAGTCTATCTAATACAAAATTATTACAATTATAGAAAATATGTTGAAGATCACAGAAATCATTTGTACAATATTTACACAAAGCATTATCTAAATTTAGCCTACTTAAATGAGACGGCACTCTGCAGTGGCCTATCCTCAATCGACACAACACAGTAACAAAGTGTCTACCTAAAAATTTGGAGCTTTTTTCAAACCAAGCTTCGGTGGATACGGTAGGTACAATTTCTTGTAACCATTTGCCTTTAGTTTGTCTGCTAGAGTTTAATGATAAACACCAACGTTCTAACATTTTAAGCTTTATAAATGGAATTAAATCTGTGTAAGGCACGAGGTAAGTACAATCAATATTATTATCTGATGACTTGGCCAATGAGTCTACTAGTTCGTTGCCAAGAATGCCAGAGTGGCTAGGAACCCAAGCTAATTCGACAGTAACATTTCTGCAATTTAACTTAAAAATATAATATCTTATTTTATAAATTAGATAGTTGGCTGATGCTGAAACAGTTTTACTTGTAAGAGCCATTAACACACTTAAAGAGTCACTTAATATTAAATATGTTTTATTAATACAATTAACTTGCATTAGAATAAATTCAAGGGCATGTAAAATGGCAAGAGCTTCTGCAGAAAAAATTGAAAATAAATTGTGACATTTGTAAACTTTACCTAGATTAGTAGCAGAGACATAGAATGCAAAACTCGTTCTTTTATCAGTTTTTGAACCATCAGTATAGATTTTAATAGAATTCTTTTTAGAATCTAAGAACTGTAGAAAATCAAATTTAGTTTCATATTTGTTTAAAATTATAGGTATATCCATCATATTGATATCAAATTCATTATTAAAGCAAGGAAGTACACTAGACCAAGAAATTATGTCTTGAAATTCAAAGTTTAGGTATGAGATTGACTCGCTTAATGAAGTAATAATTCTCAAAGGGCAATTGTTATAGTTAGGAATATTATAGTTGTCTAGGTATCTAGAAACAATCACATTGTCACGACTTACAAGCTTTAGACAGTATTTGTCAGTAATGTAAGATCTTCTGATATTCAATGGAATAATTCCGGCTTCAACTTCAAGAGAATTTATAGGGGATGAAATCATAGCCCCAGTGATCACACGTAAGGCCTTGTTTTGAATTAGGTCTAGTTTTCTGAGCAAGTGTTTTGCAGCATCGAAATAAAACATACACCCATAATCAAAATAGCTACGTACTGTAGTTACATACAGTGTTTTTAAGATTTTTGGATCAGATCCCCACTTAAGCCCAGCCAAAGACTTCATAATATTTAATCCTAATTCTGCTCTTTTACATGTGTAGTTAATGTGTTCTTCCCAAGAAAGCTTATAGTCAAGAATGATACCTAAATATTTATACGAGTAACAAGTTGGTAGAGCTTGATTATTATAATATAGTGAAGGATTAATTTTACCATTTTTAGAAAATACAAGAGCTGCACTTTTAGATGTATTAACCTCTAGTTTCAAGTCTTTAGTCAAAATAGATTGTAAAATTTCCAAACTATAGTTCAAGATTGATTCACCTTCCTTAATGTTAGGGCATTGAAGATACACAACCAAATCGTCGGCAAAAAGTAAGAATTTAACTGAATTTGGGATCTTTTTCATTAGTATTACCAAACTTAGAATAAAAATTAATGGTGATATGACAGAACCTTGAGGGGTACCTTTGAAAGAGGATTTAGGGCCATAAATTTGATCTTTTATTTTAAGGAAGATACAACGCTTATTAAGAAAATTAAATATCCATTCTAAAAGAGATCCTGGAAATCCCAATATACTGAGACTTTTTATCAAATATTCATGATCAATATTATCAAAAGCACCTTTAATGTCAAAAAAGACAGCCATAGTATACATGTTATCTTTAAAACCATTGTTGATGTCACCAATTAAGCAACTAAGACTATCAATGGTACTTTTTCCTCTACGAAATCCGTATTGATTTTCAGGAATGAGGCAGTTATGTTCAATGAACCATTCTAGCCTAGCCTTTAACATTGTTTCAAAAACTTTAGAGAAACAAGATGTCAGAGAGATAGGTCTGTATGAGTCTAGGGACCTAGGATTTTTATTGGGTTTCGGAATAGGAATGACATTTTGTATCTTCCAACTTTGAGGAATACACTTAGAAAACCACAACTGATTAAAAATATCTAACAGGATCTTCATCCCATTATCAGGCAGACTTTTAATTAAAACATAAGGCATGTTATCTGGGCCTGGGGATGTGTTCTTTTTATTATGTAATGCAGCAATGAGTTCGCTAATTTTAAAAGGATCATTAAGCCATTGAGCTGAATTATGTCCAGTAGAAGAAAAATATCTATGACAATTTGTAGTAGTATTAGAACAGTCAGGCGAGATTTTGTCTAAAAATTCCAATGCTTTGTTATTATCTTGTAAAAAGTGACTGTTTTTAGAACTTTGACTTTTACTTGAAAATTTAAACCTACGAATGTGGTCCCAAATGATTTTAGACGGAGTGCAGCGATTAAATGTAGAGCAAAGATTCATCCAACTCGTACGTTTTTGGTCTAAAATAGTAGCCTTTTTTCTAGCATCAAACTCTTTATAAATTAGATAATTTTCTAAGCTAGGGTATTTTTTATATGAATCAAGAGCTAGACGAGAGCGATTTACAGCTTGTTGACAGGCATCATTCCACCAAACCAAGGCTTTTCTACTCTTAGTTTGAGTTGAGTTCTTGTAAAGATTTTTCTTAGGAAACAACATCAGGACAGAATTAATACTGTCTAAGAAATTGTTGTAATCAACTATGGGATCTTTAGTTAAGTGATAAGATGAGAAAACTGTATCACACTCTTTTGTAAATTTTGACCAATCTACTTTATTAAAATTTGTTACAGATGTGCTTTGAGATGAGGTGCCAGAGGTATTATTGGTACTGAGTAATGGATCAATAAACTGAAAGCCAACATGAATCGGAAAGTGATTACTACTAAGTGGATCTTCAGAAACAAAAAAAGTACAGCTGGAACTCAGTGCAGATGATGCAAAAGCTAAATCTAACACATTACTATTTTGGCCATATGGAGCTAATGTAGTGACAGTGTGATCATTTAAACATACCATGTTATGATTATCCATAAAAGAGTGAATCAGATTACCTCTTTTATCGTTTTTATTGGAACCCCAAGACGAATGATGGGCATTAAAGTCGCCTATTATTATACAATGACTGGATGAAACTTTACAGAATAGATCACTCAGAAGATTAATGTTGAATTTCCCATTTGGTGGCGGAGGACAATATGCACAGATAATATCAAGAGAGAAGGTGGTGCTTAAATGTAATGTCACCAATATATTTTGAAAACAATGTAGTGATGAAGTGTTGATAATATCATAATTATATTTATTCATAATAGCTATTGCTACTCCCCCATGAGGGTGGTCAGAGTCAATTCTCACAATATTATAGCCTTGAATTTTGAATTTCTTTCTATGATCAAGCCAAGTCTCATTTAATAAAATAATATCAATGTCTATATCAATATCATGAATGTAACTAATTAATTGCCCTAGTTTCGGAGTTATACTACGTGCATTCCATTGTAATATGTTGATATTAGCTAATTTATTAATCATTGAGATAAGTTAGTAATAAGTAAATCCTTAATTACTTTAGAGGAAATTTTAACACCCTCCTCCCTTTTCTGAAGAATATCGATAATGGTTTTGGAAATAGTTTCCAATATGAGGTCCGAGTTAATTATATCTGTGAACATTGCTCTTCTTTGAGGAGTTATATTTTTTGATGACGCCGCATCAATGTTGGTTTTATTAATTGAATTGTCTAAGGGAGTTTTCAATGGAGGAAAGGAGGCTTTAGAATTTCCCCCAGTCGCTGCGGCATATGATAAGTTGCCTGATATCTTAGTTTTAATTTCATTAATTTTTGCTAATTTTACAGGACAAGCTGATGAGATAGCCAAATGAGGACCGCTGCAGTTAATGCATTTAATATTGTCCTTGTTGTCACAATCCTTGAAACTGTGGGAACCAGCACAGACAGAGCATACCTGCTGTTTGCTCTTGCAACTGCCGCTCCCGTGATTAAATTTGTAGCATGTATAGCACTGCAATACAGGACGCACATACTCACGAACGTCGAACCAAATGTGATCATATGTAGCATGGTCAGGTCTTGAAGATGATAAGAAAGTCACTAGGACTGTACGAAGAGGCTCAAATGAACCATCCGGAAGCTTTTTTTGGAATCTTCTCACACCTATTATATCGCATGGAGCAGCAAGATTGGTCAGCAATTCCTCTTCAGTAATTGAAACGGGTACAGAAATTATGCCCAGGGATTCCAATTGATCAAATGGAATTTTTGCAGTCCATTTATTTTCATCCAATAAAGTTTTGTTTAATATAAAAGCATTGGCTTCTTTTTTGGTGTTGAAAAATATTTTTAGGAAAAAGTTTCCAATCTGTTTAACAAATTTTACTCCAGGTACTTTATTTTTAAGTATGAAGTTCACTTGGAAAATATCAATTTTTTGTCTACCATTTTCTTCCATTGAAGAGTCTGAAGATAACAGAACTGGGTATTCATTTTTCTCTTCCACATAAATATGATTGTGATCTTTAAAGAGACCTCTACGACTTCGATTGAAATTTGCCGCCATTTTCGTTGGTGGGAATTCCTTTAGATCACCATCACCTCGTCTTTTTAAGGGATTTACACCGTCACTGCATTCATTCATATCACACTTCCAGCAATTAGTTAAAAAACAAGATAATTCGCAAAAAAGAACCAGCAAAGGGTTTTTAAATAATTATTTTAAATTAAATTCAATTAAAGCGCCCTTTCCCTGCAAAGTTCGCGCCCTTGGAGAAAGACAAACAAAACACAAACGACAGTTTTTTTTTTTTTGTTGGTTTGTCCTCTATTTGTTTATTTGTCCTCTATTGAAGACGGGCAAGAGAACTTCGTCCATACAGCCCTGTCTTATTTAAAATATTATTTCTTATATTTATTTAAGCCGACGGTTACAGTACGGCCTCCACAAAACCAGAGCACGACTAGAGTTAGTCGGCGATTTTCAACAAAACCGCAGCACGGCCCACACTAGGGCACAAGCAGTGCCACTCGGCGATCCACACTGCAGGTTCATGTCAGCATTAAACCGATAGTGCTATAGGTAGTTATAGGTTTAGTGACAAGGGACATTTTAGAACGATCCGGTAGTCGTTACACGCTTTTATTTAACTATCCCGCACAATATACACTTTAATAGGCACTTGTTGCATATAAAACTATCACAAATATACACCAAAACCTTAAATATACATTTTTGGAAAACTAAACAAAAACGACAACCATCTCTGACAAAATCCCGCCAAAAAGCCAGTTTCTTTTTTCAAAAAGGTTTTTTTGGCTTGGCGACTACACCTATAAGCCATTTTATTTTGTGTCTTTGCAAGTTAATTAATTTCCCTACTCGACAATAGATGGCGCCACTAACATTCTTGATGACAATGTTCGGTGCTTGAAAACGACAATAGATGGCGCCACTAGCGTTAGACCTCTAAAATGTTGCTAAATTACTATTGACTATAACTGTTCGGTATGGTGCCGTGTTAGCATACATGACCAGTGAAACTTATGCTTAGCTGTCTTCAGTAGGGACACAGCCAGCACATGTGTAGTGTAAATTAGAATCCAACCTCTGGAACTAGGTGAAAAAGGCCAATGGTAAACAAGGACTGGCAAGCAGGATCATAACTAGGACTGTAGCCCATCTTACCTTTCCTTGATACCTTTACTACGCTAAATTTAAGGACACGCAATGAAATATATAAAAGTTACCTCTTCGTATCTTTTGACGACGTCGGTCTTCCTTGACCCCTAATATAATATTTCTTAGGTTCACATCCTCACCAAACACTTTATGGACAACTTTGTTAAAAATACATGCTTTTATTTTAATTCTGGCACAATATTACACGACCACAAGCACTTAAAAAAATAGTGCTGAGGTTTCAGCGCCAAACTCTCCATTTTGGACGTGTTTAAAAATCTGAGTGTGGAGTCAAGGGTTTCTTCCAGCGCAAACCACAGACCAGATTTCTTGTAGAATGAAGTTAACGAAATTGAATTCATAGGGTTGTACTTACAGCTCTAGGCATATGCCATTTTCAGCTTTCCTTAAATTTTAGGTAGGCCTGAGGGGTAGGCATGGACAAAGTTAAAATTTACAGCATTAAAATTGTTTCAATCCCTGTGACACTAACTGAAACTATTTTTTGGGTCTTACATTACAAACAATTTTTCTTAGTCCACATACATTATATTCAATGCTGATATCAAATCATATCATTAATTCAAATCAACTTAGGTACCTATACCTATAGGCTGCTTTTATAATTTGCCGTACACCGATGTGACGTCTTCCATAGTTTCACCAGTCACCAGTGTCATCAATTTGCTCTGGATGAGTCGAAATGAATAAAACGTCTTCATATCTTTTAACCCATTCATTTCATATGATATGGCAAATATAAAAGTGACCATTTGCTGCAGATTGCGCATATTACTGTTCTTTGTACATAAGAGCATTATTTAGCCTACTGTTGGGGTTAAGATGTCTCTTTTTATGATTCAGCAATGAACCAGTTCCTTTGAATTTCCTATGGCAAATGTTACACTCGAGTGAAGGGGCCATGTGGTTACGTCTAGTGTGATCCAAACGACGTACGGCAGACAGGAAAGCCTTGTCACAAAACTCACATTGATATGGTTTCTCTCCAGTATGCAATCTTGTGTGGTATATTAAAGAATGTTTTGATACAAATTTTCTGTCGCATACGGAGCATTCAAACTTTTTTTCCAGCGTATGTTTTACTATATGCGACTGTAATCCACTTGGGGTGTATAATTTCTTATTACAAAATTCGCACTTAAAGCCTTCTGCATTCTCATGTTCATATTTTATGTGTTTAGCTAAGTATGGTTTGTGGCAGTACCGTTTGTTGCAATAATCACAGATCAATTTTCCTTGTTCTGAAGACTTCCTCATCTTTTGCTTACATATATTATCAGTTACATGTTTATTAAAAGCTTCCTTACTTCTGTAAACTCTACCGCAATCCTGACACACTATTTTTAAATTGTGATTGTTTTCATGCTTTTTTAAAAGATATATGTCAGCAAAATGTTTCCCACATTGACTGCAGAATAGGTCATGGTATTCATCCTCATGGATTTTTAATAATTCTTCAGAAATAAAACTCCTAGGACATTTTGAACACTTCACATATTTGGGATAGTGATATCGAAAGAAATGCCATCTCAGTTTATCAACTTCTTGGAAAGATTTGAAGCAAACTTTGCACTTGAAGTTCCTGTCATTGCTGTCCAGAACAATAGTTGATGTTGGAATTGTCAGAATGTCATAGTTTTTCATAGTCAGATGTCTTTTCTTAAATAATTTGTTACTTACTTTTCCCACATTTCTAGAAATATCAGTGTCCCCTTTAATATAGCTCTTAGACTTTTCTTCTAAATGGACAAGGGAACTGAACCTTTTGTATGCAGCAGATTGAGAATTCACAGGTTGTTTTTCATCGTAATATTGTTTACTTGCAAAATCATTTACATTCAGAGATATAAATAAACTTTTGCAATGAAAGATGTCTTCTTTGATATTTTCTAAAGATTCTGTAACAACTTTAAGAGAATTGATCAAATTCTTTGAGTTCTCCTTGCACTTTTTGATAAAGGTATAGCTGTTTATCACAGACAGTTTACATTGTTTACACAAACCACCAACTGTGGAAGTTATATTCAGCACCTGAAACAAAAACAATGAAATGGTTATAGTGAAACAGCGAATGCCCAGTAGGTACCACCACAAACAGCTACTGTTTAGTGGTACTAAATAGTATACTAAATAGATGTAAGATTCTCTTGTAATAATAATAAATAAATAAAATGTAGATAATCTTTTTGCATACAGTCCATGCCAACATTTGCCAGCTAAGACTAAACACAAATGCTCTTCATTGGACAGCCGTTCTTGCATAAACCTTCCACTTCATGGAAGCATAGGACAAGGATTGCATTGCAGAATACATCTAAGAATAATAAAAATTAGGTTTAAGTCCCATTTTATGAAAATTTGTGAGTGTGGGTGGAGTCAACAGTTCCGTATTCCCGCGCAAACTACGAAGCACACACAAACAAACCTGATTATAAGTATTGTACCAAGGCACCTATGTATACAATACCCTGACTGCCTGACTGACACCACTGTCAACCGATCCACTGGCACCACCACAGAATAGGTACCAAGCTGACACTGGTTCCTCATCCTCTCATACGACAACTAGTTAAAATTTCACGCAGACGAACTCCCGGGCAAAAGCAATAGATACTTTTCTTACATCTTTGTCAAAAATCAACTCCATTAACTGAGACAAATGTGCACCATTTCGGACATCACCGACAACTATGTTTTCAACACAAATTTCATTTTCCTCGATGTCTTCGAAGCACAAACAACAAAAGTCATTTTTTCCGGATAATATTTTAGAGAGAGCATTGCGTAACGATGCCATTTTAGTTAAAATTTTAGATAAAACTGGATAAATTGAAGACAGCTGACATGATAAAAAACACAGACAAGCACTGAAAAAAAAAAGCTTTCGAATTTCGTTCGTAGCATTTTTTAAAATTTGAAGGCAAAGGAAAGTGTTGTGTATACAATCTGCTTTGTATAATATTATTTTGTTGTTCTTTTTTACCGTTTGAATTTAGAAACTGTCAATGAATGCCCTTAAAATAAACGGGTCCAAAGTTTTCCAATTTTATTATTTTATATCCTTAACATAGTGGCGACCGTGACAGGACTTATTTGGTGATGTTGTAACTAACGTGGGAGCTCACAAGTCGTACTTGCTCAACTGCAAAAGCCTCGATGGCAAATTTTCCTTTCAGTTGAATGCTTTAGAGCAAAAGGTTATATGTGAGGACTTGCCTAAACTTCGGCCTGGTAAACTATTGTCTGACCTTAAGACCAAAGGTATAGAACTTATCGATTGTATTGATAATCGCACTGAAATTTCTCTAGTACAAGTTCAGAAAACTGTATCGAAGAAACCTTTTATGCTTTTTGCAAAACCTGCAAGAAAAAAGGCCATGATGCAGCTAAATGCTGGTCTAAAAAGAAAAATAAAGACAATATAAGGAAGAAAAACTTCAAAAACAGTCCCAAAAATTTTAAAGATGATGATGAAAATATCAAAACTCACTTCAGTTGTTATTTGACTGATGAGAGGATTAATAAGTCATGGATATTAGACAGTGGATGTACCACGCACATGACTAATTCAAAGAAACCTTTTGTTGAGCTTACAAAGATCTCGAAAACATTAAAACTCGCATCGAAAGATCAAACAACCAATATTGAAGGAGCAGGACCTGCAGAGATTGAAATAAAACAGGGTACTATCGACATTGCAAATGCTCTCTATGTCCCCAACCTCTGCGCCAACCTTCTATCAGTTGGGAAAATGACAGATGCAGGAAGCACGGTTTTATTTACGAAAAATAAGGCAATCATTAGAGATCATATTCGAGGCGTTACGTCAGTTGCACAAAGAGGTGACGACGGTCTATATTATTTAGACACTATCAGAAATGATGTCAACAGAAGATGTCCAAAAGCCAATGTAAGCAAGTCTAAAAAGGAAAAAAGCCCAAAAAAGGTTGAGAATAAAGCAAATACTGAAACTATTGTACCAGTCTCTAACAAATTTAAAAATGAAGAAACAAATGAAGATATCAAACTTTGGCATTGCAAATTGGGTCACATGTGTGAAAAAGATATGAAGCTCGCCTTGAAAAATAACAGTCTAATAGGACTTAACTTCAACAGTAAGCACTCATTTGGTGAATGTGAAATCTGCATTGAAGCGAAATTGAGCCGAATCCCAAGCAAACCAAGTGACAAAGCAACATCACGTACAACTCAAAAATTAGAGATAGTGCACAGTGATGTCTGTGGACCGATACAAACCGCTACAGTAAGTGGAAATAAGTACATGGTCACCTTCATTGATGATTACAGTCGGTACAGTAAAGTAAATTTTATAAAAAGTAAAAGCGAAGTATTAGACAAATTCAAAGAATACAAGCTAGAAACCGAAAAGTCTCTAGAAACAAAAATAAAATGCCTACAATCAGACAACGGAACTGAATATTGTAATAAGGATTTTAACCTATTCTTGAAAGAAAATGGCATTACAAGGAGACTGACAGCCCCATATACACCCCACCAGAATGGCATCGCCGAACGAAAGAATCGAACGCTAATAGAAAAAGCAAGATGCATGATGCTGGAGTCAAAAGCACCCATGTGCTTGTGGGCTGAAGCTGTATATACAGCAAATTATCTGTCAAACAGAAGCATAAACCAAAGCATTGGGAACTCAACACCGTTTGAGAAGTGGGTAGGAAGAGCACCCTGTATAAATCACCTTTATGTATTTGGATCTAAAGCATTCATTTTAAAGAAAGGTCAACGTGGACACAAGTTTGCTTCGAAAGCAATACCTGGTATGTTCGCTGGCTATTCAGAAACTTCTAAAGCATTCAGAATCTATATACCTTCAAAACGGCGGATTTTAATTGCAAAAGATGTCCGTACTATAAGAAAAATGTTTTACAATGAAGACAAAAATAGAGATTTTGATTTTGAGTTTAAAAATGACTCTGCAAATGAAGACGAAAATGAAGATGGTGATTTAAACATCTATTTTAAATCGTTAGAAACCAGCAACGAGAATCAGTTTGACGATTTGCATAATACAATGCAAGACAATATTGATGAAATTGATTCATCTGACTATGAAGATGTCGATAATGATCTTGTAAATGAAAATACATAATAATAATGTCTAATGAAAATATTGTCGAAACAAATGATTCCGTGGTTCAAGAACAAGAAAGAAGATACAATCTTCGTGATAGATCAAATATTGCTCCTCCAAAACAATTGGACGAATATGTATTGACAGCAATAAATGAAGATCTAGAAAGTGAAGAACCTCAAACTTTTAAAGAAGTACTAAAAAGTCAAGATAAATCAAAGTGGCTTGAAGCCATGGTAAGCGAAATAACTTCACTCGATAAAAATCAGACATGGGATCTAGTGAAACTGCCTAAAGGAAGGAAGGCATTACCATGCAAATGGGTATTTAAAATTAAAAAGAACCCTGATGGTACCACTGAGAGATACAAGGCAAGGCTTGTCGTAAAAGGATTCTCACAGAAACCAGGAGTGGATTACCATAAAACTTTCAGTCCAGTTGTACGACTAAGTACAATTCGAGCCCTATTGGGAGTAGCGGCACAGGAGGACTTTGTACTCCAACAATTCGATGTGTCGACTGCTTTTTTAATGGTGTTATCAAGGAAGAGATATACATGAAACAGCCAGAGGGTTATGAGGATGGCACATCCAATGTATGCAAACTAAAGAAAAGTTTATACGGGCTAAAACAAGCACCGCTATGTTGGAACGAGTGTATATCTGAATACCTGATTTCAAAGGGCTTCAAGCAAAGCAAAAATGATCCTTGTCTATATATTAGTAGAGGAGTTCTGATTGCTCTCTATGTAGACGATGGACTAGTTGCTTGTAAAGATGAAAAAACAGGAAGGAGTTTAATTGAAAACTTGAAATCTAGGTTTAAAATTACAACTAAACCTGCATCATACTTTCTCGGACTGGAAATCAATAAAAATAAAAATGGTATAACCGTACATCAAAAGGCTTATACAAAAAAGGTATTACAACGATTTGGAATGTCAGATTGTAAACCTGTCCCTTCACCAGCAACAAAACTGTGCAAAGATGAAGAAAAGAGCCATGATGGTGATTATAACTTTCCCTATCGTCAAGCTGTAGGAGCTTTAGCATACTTGATGGTTGCTACAAGACCCGATATAAGCTATGCAGTAAGCATTGCGTCACGGCATTTAGAAAACCCTACAAAAAGTGACATAATGAAGGTTAAACGGATATTTAGGTATCTAAAAGGTACTGAAGACAAAGGACTTGTCTTCAAGAAATGCCAGGAGAAGAAGCTGACATGTTACAGCGACTCCGATCTAGGTGGTGATCCGAAGTCAGGACATTCCACATCAGGGATGGTGATGGTATTTGCTGGTCCAATCTCGTGGAAAAGCGTAATGCAATCGTCCGTAGCTATCTCATCGACAGAAGCAGAATTGATGGCTTTATCTGAAACTGCTCGAGAAACAATTTGGCTAAAAGGACTTCTACAAGAGATAACAGATCTTGATAGCAAGTCTGTAATATACGTCGATAATGAGTCCGCTATAAGACTAGCAGAGAATTCTCCCTACGAATTCCATAGACGGACAAAACACATTCAGCTTAAACATTTCTTTATAAGGGAGTGTGTCAACAATGGAGATTTTGCCGTCAAGCAAGTATGTTCTGAGCTACAACTTGCCGACATGTTCACAAAGCCTTTGTATGGACCAAGGCTCAATGAACTGTGTCAGAGAATTGGTCTTAGAGACTTGTCCAATTCTTTAAGTTCCGAGGATGAGAAGATAGCATACCTATCTAGACCATAGTGTAGTTTTAGTCTATGGTGTTGCTAGGCAACTGTTGTTATCCGACTTTCGTTCTATCCTCTTGTCAAAGAACTTGTGCATAAAATAATGAATAAAATAATAACTCAGTTTTACTAATCACAACGTTTAATTTATAACGTAATATAATATAAAGTAGTACCAACCGTTTACTACTTATCAGTTAGGCCATTAAAAATGCTTCCAGACCACAGTAAAAAAAGTAACTTTTTGGTTTTTGGCGGGATTTTGTCAGAGATGGTTGTCGTTTTTGTTTAGTTTTCCAAAAAATGTATATTGTAGGTGTGGTGTATATTTGTGATAGTTATATATGCAATCAGTGCCTATTAAAGTGTATATTGTGCGGGATAGTTAAATAAAAGCGTGTAACGACTCTACCGGATCGTTCCAAAATGTCCCTTGTTATTCTTCATTAAACCTACTAGATAGATAGGCATTTATTCACTGACACAACACAAACGCACAAACAATTAAAATATGACATAAGGTACTTAAACTAGCTTAATTAAACTGAACGCTTCGCGGGCACCCAACGAGACACAATAGGACTCCTACTGTTGTCTGGTCTAGAAGACGTTGGGAGCCCGCGAGAGCGCAGTAGCCGTGCGTGTGCCTGTGTGTCGTGCCAGGGGAAGGGCTCTGACTCAGCATATGTTGCAGCCGGCGGTGGCTGCAACGCTGGTAATTCTGCCAGGGCCCAGACGAGACGACGCGCGTGTCCCCCGTCCCGCACAGTGCAATTTGACAATTTAAAAATTAAAGACTTGAGAGATACATACATATAATTATTATATAAGTACTTATAAATTGGTATAGTTGCATAGATGTGTAGGTACTTATCATGTAATTATTATATATTTTTTTAAATTAGAATGTAATGTAAGAGTCATGTCGGTATGCTATAATATAAACGGTAAGATAAAGAGTGTGTGGTTAGGAACATAGGAGATGATTTAAGAATAGGCGTTTGGTGGGAGTCAGGCAAGATGATATGAAAAAAAAATCTACTATCGGTTTAATGCGGACATGAACCTGGAGTGTGGATCACCGAATGGCACTAAATGCCCTCGTGGAGGCCGTGCTGCGGTTTTATTGAAAATCGCCGACTAACTCTAGTCGTGCTCTGTTTTTGTGGAGGCGTGCTGTAACCGCCGGTTTAATTAAATATAAGAAATAATACTTTAAATAAGACAGGGCTGTATGGATGAAGCTTCCCTTGCCCGTCCTCAATAGAGAACAAATCAAATCAACAACAAAAACAAAGTTCAGTTGGTTGGTTGAGTTCTTTCAACTTCTAAATGTCGATTGAGGCTAGGACACTGCCAATTTAAAGCGCACCTCTACCGTATGAAAATGGTCCCTTCACCCATTTGTGACCATTGTGATGATGAACAAGCAGAGACATTAGATCACATTTTCTTCAACTGCAATAGTTTTACAAATCAATGAGAACATTTAAAAAACCAATTAAGTGAACCATTCCCGTGCTCACTTCAAACAATTTTGTCTAATCCCGAAAATTTCATGCACGTATAAATTCATAAAAACGACAGTCCAAAAAATTTGATATAGACTCTTTAGACAGGGCTGTATGGACAAAGCTTCCCTTGCCCGTCCTCAATAGAGGACAAACCAACAAAAAAAAACTTCTTTCTTTCAGGTGTTTTCTCGAAAGGGCTATATGTACTCAAGGTCAAGACACACACACACACGCACACATACGCACACAGACGTACGAACTGTCAATGTCATAAGTGACATTGACAGCTCGCACGTCAGTGTCACAGTGGTGACAGATGACATTTGTTTTTAAATTAGATTTTGGCTTGGTAACAGGACCTTTAAGCCATATATTATTTTGAATTTAGACTTATTTCATAAATCTTTTGACGTCCGATTGATGGTCTGACTGCGTTCATCAGTCACGCGTCACTAGTGATGTGAACCAATTACCGGTTTTATGAATTATAATTAATCGATGCGTATCCGAACATACTTGACTAGAGGTATTTGAAATCAGCTTTCCATGACTATAAAAGATCTGGCCTAAAAGGGTTCCTTCCACGTCTAGGCATTGGACATGGAAAAAAAAGACGACGTTGGTCTACTTTGTCTATGAATTATTAATCATAGACCAGAGTCTGTTTTTTAAAAAATATTTTTTGGCCTTTATGAAAATTCACGTTTGTGACTATGATGGAGGCTTTTTGGCGGGATTTTGTCGGAGACGGTTGTCTTTTTTATTTAGTTTTCCTAAAAATGTATATTGTAGGTTTTGGTGTATATCTGTGATAGTTTTATATGCCACTAGCTTATGCCCGCGACCTCATTCGCGTTTAAAAAGAAGGCTACTTGACATACTAATTGAGCTGTGCATGCAACACTTCAAACAAACCAAAACCAACTTTAAGACAATAAAACAACCACGCACACTGGATATAAATATGTATTGTCAAGACTTCTTGTCTACACGATAGCTTGTCGCAAACTGAATCCGTCGGCCGAGTGCCCCCGTTTATATCTAGTCAGCGATTACGAATCGATGAAATAAAGAATCGATTAAACTCGAATCGCTTGCCCGATTCCGAATACAAAATTGTGTATCGATATTTTAAAATTTAATCGTAAAAAGGTATGAAACCCTACACTCGACCGTCCTGACAACATGTATGCCCCCATACATGTGCCAGGTGGCAACCCTACACTTGGCCGGTGGATTTTACAAATTATATCAGATTATCTATATAACCTAAACATACCTTCATACAGTAATATGTCAGCTCTACATTCTGTTTGTAATTTACTTAGTTAAATCCCAACGAAAGTGGGAGAAAGAAAAATTAATAATAAAAATAACCTCTTTATGTACCTACCTATCCGCTAATTAATTTTCAGCTAATATTCAACCTCAACGAACCAATCAATTCCCGTTGAGGAAAGTATATATCACCTTATCTTAATTCTCTATCTTAAATCTATAAGGCATGAACCAATCAATTCTCATGCCAAAGCGAACCAATACTACCACTCAGGAGACGAACCAATCAATTCTCGCCCCTGGTGGCAGCCATCGGCTGCGTTAACACACGAACCAATCAATTCTCGTGGTTAACCTTCACTACCAATCAGGAGACGAACCAATCAATTCTCGCCCCTGGTGGCAGGTTATAATCTGCGCCAATACACGAACCAATCAATTCTCGTGGTTGGCGATGGCACATTGGTATGTGAACCAGTCAATTCTCACAATCAAATGTATCATCCTAAGCGCGAACCAATCAATTCTCACGCCCGGTCTGAAACAAAACATTGGGTATTAGATTGCGTAAAACTGTGCATCGCTAATCACTATGCTCATCATTGCTATCACTGCTCTTGGTGGAATCTGATTCCTCGTCATTTAATTGTAACGCGGCTATATGAACCCATGGCAGCATGCGATCGGCTGCTACCGTAGTAGTGCGTTTATTCGTACAATTATTGAACCCGGGTATAGATGCTATCTTATACCTATCCTGACCTAAAACCTTTGTTATGCGGAATGGTCCTAAATAAGATGGGAGGAGTTTCTTACTCTTCCCATCGTTCTTAAAGTTTACTTTCGTAATTTTCACCAAATCTCCCTCGTTATAGATCCGAGCTGGACGCCTGTTCTGGTCATATCGTTGCTTCTGTTTTTCTTGCTCCGTATCTATTTTTTCCTTGACCTGGGATCGAATCGTAGACACATCGACGTCTTCTCGAGTCTCATCCAATATCTCATTTAAACTGGGGTTTATCTCACTATTCATACAAGTGCCGAACATGACTTCAGCTGGTCTCCTACCAGTCGTCTTCTGGACTGTATTGTTCAGCCCCCATTGAATTTTTCCTAGCTGGTTATCCCAGTCTCTTTCGTTATGTCTCAGGTTCTGCGCTTTTAATGAATTCAGAATAGTCCTATTATATCGCTCCACCTGGCCGTTTGATTTTGGACTCGCGACAGCATTCAAAACGTGTTTAATACCTTTATCATAGCAATATTTTTTAAATGTATTAGATGTGTAACAGCTACCACGGTCACTGATCAAACGGTCAGGTATCCTGAAAGTATAGAATATATCGTCTAGGTTACGAATAACATTTTGGGTCTTGGTATTCCGAACGGGCTTTATAAAGACGAATTTGGTGAATGCGTCCACCGCCACTAATAGGTAAGAGTTCCCTCTTTTTGATCTCACGAAGGGCCCGAGGTGGTCTATATGCAAGGTATGAAACGGTAATGCTACTTTATTAATTGGATGTAAAAATCCTTCATTAGTATTGGCTGTTTTCTTGGCGTACGCACAGTCAATACACGCGGTTACATACTTCTTCACGAAACGAGCTAACTTTGGGAACCAGTAATTCTTTTTTATCCTTTCTAATGTTTTCTCTAACCCTGGGTGACCGATCTCGTCGTGGTTCATCTTACATATTTGCCACCTCGCTCCCTTCGGAACTACCCAACGTACATTATCCTTGTCGCCATTTAAAAGTCTGTACAACTTGTTGTCTCGCAGTACATAATTATCCCTGATATACTGGAGCCCCTTTGAATCCACTTTACTTTCTAGGATTTGTCTAGTCCGATCTAATTCCGAGTCTCCTAACTGCAGAGTGTGCAACCAATCCTCATCGGTAATTATCATAATCTGTGGACAATGATTTGGGTATTCTGTAACGTTTTCCTCGGGAATGGGGTTGCGTGATAAGGCATCCACATGGGACATTCTGGTCCCGGGTCTATATTCAATCGTGCAATTGAATTCCTGCAGTAACAACCACCAGCGTGCTATTCTTGGTATAAGATCACGTTTCATAAAGGTGGAGCGTAGAGCACTACAATCTGTCACTATTTTAAACTCTTTGCCCAACAGATATACCCTAAATTTCTCCAATGATCGTACGACAGCCAAGGTCTCGAGTTCATACGAGTGATAATATTTTTCTTCCGGCGATGTTTGCCTACTACAATAAGCTACAGGTTGGAATGAGCCACTATCTTTACATCGCTGCAGCAGCATACCACCAACGCCGTCCTTACTAGCATCAGTATGCAACTCTGTTTCTGCCTCGCGATCATAAATGGCTAATATCGGTCTTTCCACCAGTTTGGATTTTAGCTCCTGAAAAGCATTTTCATGCTCCTGATCCCACTCCCATGGAATATTCTTTTTCAGGAGTCGCGTCAGTGGTGATGCTATTTGGGCAAAGTTCTGGATAAATTTTCTAAAGTAACTGGCGAGTCCCAGGAACTGTCGCACAGCATGGACGTTTCCTGGTCGCGGAAAATTGGCAACCGATTGTATCTTATGTTCTCCAGGCCTTACTCCCGATGCACTAATTTCGTAGCCTAAGTAATCAATGCTAGAGCGCAGAAACTCGCACTTCGACAAATTAAGCGTCAGGTTTGCCTTTTCCAGCAACTTTAGAACATCTTCGAGCCTATCCATACATTCCGCCGAATTTTTTCCGAAAATGAGCACGTCGTCCATGTAAGCTGTGGCTTTAGTGAATCTGGCTGACCCCAAGACTTTATTTATTAATCTCTGAAAAACGGCCGGCGCGTTTGCCAGTCCGAATGGCATGCGGTTGAATTCGTACAGGCCATCCGGAGTGACAAATGCCGTTAAGTATTTGCATTGCTCCGATATTGGCACCTGGTAATAACCAGAAGCTAGGTCAAGTGTTATAAAACATGCCTGCCCTGACAGCCTTGCTATCTCATCCTCTATGATCGGCATCGGATATCTCTCCTTCACAGTGACCGAGTTGAGCATTCGATAGTCAACGCACATTCGAGAGCTTCCGTCTTTCTTTCTTACTAAAATAATAGGGCTTGCGTACTCTGATACCGATTCTCTGACTATTCCTGCATCTAACATTTCACTTACCATTGATTGTACCTTATCTCGTTCGTGGTGAGATAATCGGTAAGGACGATAGACAATTGGGCGCTGGCTATTTAGTTCTATATTCATTTGTGCCGCATCTGTGCAGCCCAAACTCTTTAACTCTGAAGCGAAGCAATGTTGATACTGCTTTAATATGTTCAGTAATCTGTGTCTATCGTTTCTTGACACTGAGTCGTTTAGCCGGACCTCTTCTTCCTTAATGTCCCGGTTACTGGTGGCTTGTACCTCAGACGACTCTGTAACCCCTGGTGGCTGTATCATTATCCTTCGAACAAATTCCACCTTTTCTCCTCTGCTTACGACGAAATCCTTTTTTATCTTACAGGAGTGCGTATACGGAACTATAGGAATGTCCAGCCGTCCACCTTTAACATGGTAGACACCACCAGATATGATAAATTCCTGATCTGGTCCACCGACTATTTTGTTGTTCAGCAGTACACAACCACTGAACTCGGATTCCATACGAGCCTTGATTGTAGCGGGTCCGTAAATCTCGATGTCAGTTGTTACCTTTATTTCCCTCATTGGATGGTCATCAATGCCTGGGGGATTGATCACTGACATTTCTGTAATAGTTTCAAGGAACCGTAGTGTTCTAGAATCCTTGTGTACAATGATGTGTGGTTGTTCTGTATATGACTGACCTATCAATATTGCTTTTTCTAGAAGGTTATCTTCCACAACCCTGCATTCAACATCAGCATTGACTCCATCCACTATTAAGGTCAACAACAGCGTACCTAACGACTGGACCGCATCATTCCCGAATCCTTTCATCATTGACGGGATCTGATCATGAGTTAGCCCGAGACTTGAGACTAGTGATTTCCTAACCAATGTTACTTCACTACCGAAATCGATAAATGCTTCTACCGTTACGTCATTCACTGATACCTGTTTAATAAATTTTGAATTTGGACTAGAGTTTGAAATACACATAGTCTTGGATGGTTCCTTATTATCTTTTGTATTTTCGGGTTTTGTATTACAGTTTTCCATTCTGTGACCAATTTTATTGCATTTTGTACATTTAATCAACGGTTTTGGACAACGCAGGTATGGGTGACCTCGTTCCTTACAATTGAAACAGAACAAAGAACCTTGAAGTTGATTAGGTTTGCCTGAATTACCCTTTGAGCTGTTTTGACCATTGGAGTTGTTATCAGTCCAAGTTCTATTTTTGCTGTAACTACGATCGGCCGTTTGAACTTCTCGGTTACTCATTAAAAATTGGAGGAGCTGATCAGGCTGAGAACAACACAATGCCAAAGCGCTCGACTTCATAGTTCTATCTGTAATGCCATGAATTATACAATCGACAGCACGTTTTCCCGTGATGTCACACTGACTTATCAACGCGAGTTTCTCATAATAGTAAGACTCGATTGGCTCGCCAAATTTACTTTTCCTTTTGAGCATCTCCTCCAGGAGTTGGCCATAGTTATGGTCGTGAGGAAATGCACTCAATAACTTTTCTTGCCATTCGGTCCATGTGTGCAATATCGTGTTTAAGCCTTCATACCAAACCTTGGCCAAACCCTGTAGTTTTTGCATCGCAAAATGTATCGTAGTTGTGTCATCCCAGCCGTATACAACAGAGCATTCATTTACCTTACGTAACCAACTGTCTATGCGCTGATTCTTTGCCGATGGATCAAAATTTGGGAGAATATTCTTATAATTAATATTTTTTTGGTTTATGGCACTAGACAACGACGGCTGAGATGCTAAACCAGTCTTAAATGAACTTACTAGATCTAACACATCTTTTATAGAAAAAGTAGGAGTACGTGACCTTTTGTCCAGCGGTGCGTCCTCACGCCGACTGCCACTGCGATAGCCACTGCGTCCACTGATCTGCTCCGCCTCTGGCAATGCACCTCCACTGCGCCTCTGGCCGGCACTGCAGCTGCGATGGCGCCCCCGGCTGGCACTGCGGCTGTGACGGTGCCTGCGCCGACACGAGTTCGGACTTCCACCCGATCCACGGCCACGAGACCGACTTTCACGTGTCGGAGACTTTTTCTCACGATCCCGGCGCACCTCGCACTCGAGCGCACGCAGAAGCTCTCTACGTCGCTCTAACTCACGCTCTTTCTCTCGTAAACTAAGGCTTTCCTCATGCCTTCTTAAAAGGCTGCGGCTGCGAGTGCGACTGCGACGCGCATTTACTGGAGGGCTGCGTCCATGGCGCGAACGACTCCTGCCTGGTGTCCGCAAGCGCCGCTGGCTTTCACTCTGACCGCGATTGGCCGCGTCCGCCATTTCTGCGTCTCGTAGGGACAACATAAATTATGTTAATAAAAATGATTACTTAAGCAAATAATGAAAAACAAGGAATACTATTTTCTGAAGGGTAGAAAAGAAACTAAATATATATATATATTATATTTCTCTCAAAACCCACCCATACACCTGTCGTGGCGAAAATATAAATAAATATTTCGATTTTGACGTCTCTTTTAATACCATAAAATATAAAAACACAAAAATCCATTTTTCTCGGAAACGGTTCATTTTAGCAAAAAAATAACAATTTTTCGTCCCCCTTTACAATACCCTATATGTATCATATTTAAACTCGATTTCACATATTTGGACTAAATTAGTCCAACAGTGGGATTAGTTAACTACGGGAATCATTAAGTATTTGCTGAAGGATATAAAAATCTGATAATATTTATTAGCATATGCTGGTTCAATTAAGCTATTTTATTATTATTATTTATTTCAGTCAAGTAAAACAAAATAGTAACCACTTTGTGGTCGTGTACTTACCACTTCTGAAGTTTAAGACAATAAAACAACCACGCACACTGGATATAAATATGTATTGTCAAGACTTCTTGTCTACACGATAGCTTGTCGCAAACTGAATCCGTCGGCCGAGTGCCCCCGTTTATATCTAGTCAGCGATTACGAATCGATGAAATAAAGAATCGATTAAACTCGAATCGCTTGCCCGATTCCGAATACAAAATTGTGTATCGATATTTTAAAATTTAATCGTAAAAAGGTATGAAACCCTACACAACCAACCAGCCAACTAACCAACCAACCGGTTGGAGTGGACAAAAGGGGGCGCCAAGGAATTTTTTTTTGAAAATATTCAGAAATCACCAGAAACACTTCCACGCGACCTGGTTGAGGTACAAAAAGAAAAGGGGACAAAAAAAAATTTTTCATATCTGAAAAAAATTTTCGGACTTAGAAAAAAATTCGATGTCAGTATAACACCCTACTTTTTTGATGCCATTCGACATCGGACATCGAGACAAGCAACTTTTGTTATATACTTTTTTTTTCCTGCGCCCCTCCCCCTGGCCGCTAGAGAGGGGGTCAATTGGGGCGCCCTTATCAAGGCAAAAAGGACTTAGAAAAATTTTCAACTAATTTCAATGTCAGTATAACACCTTACTTTTTTGATGCCATTCGACAGGGGACATCGAGACAAGCAACTTTTGTCATATACTTTTTTACCCCTCGGCGCTACAGGCGGAGGTCATGGTCGATGTCATTGTGGAGTGGAGTTTTTTTTCCTACGCCCCTCCCCCTCTAGCAGCCAGGGGGAGGGGCGTAGAAAAAAAAAGTATATGACAAAAGTTGCTTGTCTCGATATCCTCTGTCGAATGGCATCAAAAAAGTAGGGTGTTCCGTGTTATACTGACATCGAAATTTTTCGAATACTTTTCTAAGTCCTTTTTGCCTAGATATAAAGCCGCCCTCTTTGCTACATATGCACCGTGTAGGCACTTTGTGCCGCTTTAGAAGGCCAAATAAGGGGCGCACAACAAAACGGTTCAGACAAAAGTCATTGGCCATGACGCGACTTGTCGAATGCCCCCCAAAAAAAGGGGGGGGGGTCACTATGACATCGACGATGACCCCCCGCCTCTAGCGCCCAGGGGAAGGGGCGTAGGAAAAAAAAGTATATGACAAAAGTTGCTTGTCTCGATGTCCCCTGTCGAATGGCATCAAAAAAGTGGGGTGTTATACTGACATCGAAATTAGTTGAAAATTTTTCCAAGTCCTTTTCGCCTTGATAAGGGCGCCCCAATTGACCCCCCTCTAGCGGCCGGAGGAAGGGCGCAGAAAAAAAAAAGTATATAACAAAAGTTGCTAGTTGTTAGACCAGTGTCAGTTCTCCCCGTGCTTAGCAAGATTTTCGAAAAGATCATACTGAATCAACTGCTTTGTCATTTCAATCTCAAACAACTTCTTCACGATCGTCAGTTCGGATTTACTAAGGGACGATCAACCACCGACGCAGGAGTCATGCTTGTTAAGCATATTTTTGATGCTTGGGAAGCTTCACATGATGCAATAGGCATCTTCTGCGATCTCTCCAAAGCATTTGATTGCGTTAATCACGAAACTTGCTACTCAAATTAAAACATTATGGCGTGAAAGACAGAGCATTCGAATTACTTAAATCTTACCTTGAAAATAGAGTACAAAAAGTTGATATAAATGGAGTTAAATCATCTGGTTCAGTTGTGAAAATGGGGGTGCCCCAGGGCTCAGTTCTGGGTCCTTTTCTTTTTCTTGTATATATAAATGACTTGCCATTTTTAATACAAAACATGTCCAACATAGTATTATTTGCCGATGACACTTCTCTGATTTTTAAAATTAGCAGAAGAGCATGTGATCTTCCTGAGGTAAACAATACTCTCACACAAGTACTTAACTGGTTCAGCATTAATAATCTAGCATTAAATACAACAAAAACTAAATGTATTAAATTTTGCCTACCAAATGTAAGACATGTAGTTAATAATGTAACTTTAGGTACAGAAAGATTAGAAATTATCAAAAGCACGGTGTTCCTAGGTATAACTATAGACTCATCTCTTCAATGGGGGCCCCACATAGCTTCACTAGCTGGCAGACTAAGCTCGGCCGCCTACGCCGTTAGGAAAATTAGACAATTAACAGATATTGCTACTGCGAGATTAGTCTATTTCAGCTACTTCCACAGCATCATGTCATACGGCATCCTACTGTGGGGTCAAGCGGCAGATATAGAAACCATCTTTATTTTGCAAAAGAGAGCTGTTAGGGCGATCTATAATCTACGTTGTAGAGAATCATTAAGAGAAAAGTTTAAAGAAATTAATATATTAACCGTTGCCAGTCAATACATTTTTGAGAATATTTTGTATGTCCGCAAAAATATATCTCTCTTTTTGAGGCACTGTGATATGAACACAGTTTATGTTACAAGAAACAAAAACAAACTTGTACCACCACAGTTAAGGCTTAGTAAGGTCAGTAAATCATTCACGGGGCAATGTATACGCTTCTACAATAAACTACCAGAAGAAATCTTAAATATGAATGACAGAAAATTTAAGACTCACATTAAACAACAACTTTGTAAGAAAGCTTATTATAAAACAGTCGATTATCTAAATGACAAAGATGCCTGGTGTTAATGTTACTTCAGCCTCGCACAATCTTTACAAAATAATGTTATGTACAAACTTGATTTTAAAAGATGTGTTGCGGAAGTTTGTTGCGCCGCTTCTTCTTCCCAGCTCTATATAACACCTTGGAGGCGGTGGTAGATAAAAAATTGACGTTGTATAAATGTACCTAGTGTACTTACATGCAATAAAATACTTTTGAATTTGAATTTGCTTGTCTCGATGTCCCCTGTCGAATGGCATCAAAAAAGTAGGTTATGGCATCGAAATTTTTCGAAAATTTTTTAAAGTCCAATTCAAAAATTTCTAAGATTTTTTTGCGTCCCCTTTGGTCCACCCTGACGCCAACAACGCCAGGGCAGCGTCGGATTCCAAAAAAGAGATTTTTTTCTAAGTTTTTTTCATTGCGCCTTCTTTTGTCCACACTGACCGGTAGATACTTAACATACTTATTTAAACTTGTTAAATAGGTAATTAATTAGATTATTTATTCCCAGATGTCCCACTGATCCTGACAATAGGCATAACATCGGGAGCCACATCCACCTATGGAGGAACTGGATACCTATAACCAGGCCTGGACTTAGAGACCCAGGGACCTTCGCAGGGCACGGCTGGGGACCCGTTGGATGGCTGGGGCCCTAGGCTCGGGCCTTGTGGGGCCTAGGCGGAAATCCCGGCCTGGATATAACACCTATGGAAGAAAGTGGATACTCTAGGTTCTTTATACTCCCGAGTCTCAACCCAACACAATGATGTGTTCCTGAAGACTTTTGGCCAGTAGGAGTAATGTCCCGCTGCTTAGGGTAGTGAGACAGACTAATACAATTACGGGGCCTATCATATCAAAAGGTCCGAAATCCCAGCTGGGCCATTAGCTAATTAATTTGAAATGAATTTTTAAGTGTAAGAATTCTCAAATATTAAGTAGGCTAATGTACTTACTTATATGTTTATGGGCCACTAATTGCCATAGAATAAAATGAAATATTAATACCATGACAAATATCTGCTTTTCTGAGCATCTGGCATTAACCGCATCCTCCGGGGCTAGGCTCATAACATAATTCCGAAGGTAGATAGGTATGCAGGTGGATGTTGTAGGTTTGATATATAGTCAGCAGCAGTGTGGTACATAGATGCTATTTCCCTTCTAGTGGACATGCAAGCCTCCTACACCAACTTGTGACACTGTGGGGCGGTTGGGCTTTTGTTGTTGGCCTTTAGCCGGCAGGTAGGTAGGGTATCTAGGTTCAATAAAGAAAACTAATAAATAATTAAGTACCTACCTTTATCTAATTATGTTTTATTTATAAAAATTGCACCTCCCCTAAGTCAAATACCTAATTAAAATATTTCACAGGCCTTAAGCTTAAAAAGGTTGCAGAAGAAAAGTCCACGGTTAAAGGTTCTGCTTCCATCCAATGTAAGGCAGCTTCCCCATAATACATGCAGGTTTAGTAAAAGTATGATAGCCATCCAAGGCGGTAGCGTAGGATTCAAGATGGTAGGTGAATCCTGGAACAATTGTCAAGAATGTTAGAACCAGTGTGTGGTATCAGCAGCAAAGAGACCCAAGGTCCAGTGACTAGTGGGCCCGTTACAACTGGGAAACACTTCTGCAGTAGGTTGAAAGTTGAACAAAGGAGGTATCTACCTACACCTTCTAATCCCACACATGGATTGAGGTCTCGTCGATCACCGTGACATTGGCATCATCGTCAACTTGATGGAGCCCACAAATTAAATAATAACCTCAGAATTGAACAAGTTATGGCGATTTAGCGAGGTGAGTTCCACAGGTCGGTCGACTCAGTCCAAGTCCAAGCATACTCTTTAAGTAAAACCTCAAAATCACAAGGAAACTGAAAATATAGCCACTTTTGTGATAAAAATGTCACCATTAAACCATGCAATATTTTTTGGGAAATCATTGCTGGCTATGACGGGCCACCCCGACAATTTCCCCACGTTGCCATGGAAATAAAGTGATCAGGTAGTTTACCATAGAGTGTAAATAGCAATAACAAATTAAATTATAACCTAAAACGTATGGGAAAATTACCAAAAAAAAAACAAAATTTTACACTCAAGATTTTGGTGTTGCCTGCCTGTATTTTTCCCTAAATTCGAGGAATTTTTAATTAGTTTAATGAAAAAAAGAAATTACACGATTCGGATGCCATCATTATTAATATTAGGGAACGGAACATGAAAAACTACATCAATTAAATTTGATTCCGTAGCGTTTCACAACCTCTGGGACAAACTACTGGAAAAAATCTAATCAGAGCAAGACGTTTTGCTTGATTCGGAATGTTTTTGAAGGATGTATGAACATCCCTTTCCTTTGCCTTCAAATTATTTTAAAAACAAATCTTGAGTGAAAATAGCCTCGGCCGTGTTTTCTGTCTTGCTTGGTATTTTCAATTTTTCAGGCAGTGGTAGTGACCGACCACCTGCGATTTCTGATTAAGAGCAGAAGCAATGTCTTTACGCAGCGCTCTAATAAATATTATTAATGGCCAACACCACCGCAAACGTATCCAGTCGTTCGGTAACTGTTGTTTGTGTCTCAAAACTATGGGGTCGAATGCAATTTGTCTTCATGATGAAATAATCGTAAATGGATCGCTTGTTTCTCAATCACTGCTCGAGATTCTTGTTTGTGTATTGGGCGACGAAGTAAGTAACTTATGTTTCGAGAAAATCCCATTGGCACATGTCAAGGCCGAGGATCTCGAACTCGGACCTCTCGACATGACAGGCCGCGTCTTCCTACTATGCCACCAACGCACCAAAAATAGGCTATGTTCAAGAAGATTCGAACCTCTTTGGTCGCGCGCGCGCTCCCTGTAGCTTTTTTTTATAGGCATGGCCTATTACTTACTCTGTGATTATGGAAAAGAAACTCATGGCCGTCGTCCGCTGCTGGCCATAGCACAGAGGAAGTAATTGGCCATAGGCCTTCCCTATTATGTACCATCACACTTAGTAAGTACCTACTTAATTTACTATCATACTGATTTTAATTTCAGATTATAAATGATTTATCATTGGAAGATCCATTGTGTGACCTGTGCAAAATAATGGCAGTGAAATGCTATACTTTCATTAAAACATGTAAAGAAACAATGGAGAGTTTGCGAAACGCTGTCAACACTCTTGCAGATGGACTTACAGAGTCCACAGGGGACTTGACTGGTTACAAATCTTTATTTGTTACACTAAATTCAAGTGATTTTACAATAGATCTGTATTTTGATAACAAGCGACCAGTTTCCTATCGTTCTTCATTAATTAAAAGACTTCAGGTTTTGATGCATGGAAAACCAAAACGCAGTCATAAAAAATTTGACTTCGTTTATGAAGATGACTTTGATACTGATCCTCTTGACTGTGAGATAGATACTAAAACAGATACTGATATGAACATAAAATATGTTAAACAGGAAAATAATACACAGTTGCCTGAGAATGTAATTGAAACAGATAAAGTAAAGCTGGGTACAGAACTGAAACATACTATTTTTACAAAAAGTATAAAAAATAGTACAATTAAAAAGAATACGAGTACTGCAACCATCTCAACAAAAGATATGATGTTTGGAAAGGATGACATGAGATGCAAGATTTGCTTACAAAATTTTTCAGTATCAAAAAATCTCAGACAACATTATTTACGACTTCATGCTGCAAAAAAGTTTAAATGTTTTAATTGTCCAAGACGTTACGGATCCAAACAATTATTGACAGATCATATGCTTCTCAGTCATACTCCTTCAGTTTGTAGTATATGTGGTAAATCATATAGCAAGAGATCTTCGTTAAAACAACATGAAGCAGGACACAATTTCAAAGTAATGTGCACAAAATGTGGCAAATGCTATAAAACTCCAATGACTTTTAGGACTCACTCATGTCACAAAAATAGAACAACTTTAGAAAAAAAATACACCTGTGATTACTGTGGTAAAATGTTTGTCCGTAAATCGACAATACAGACCCATATAAAATTTGAACATGGCAATGGTATAGCATATGTTTGTATGTGGTGCAAAAAGAGATTCGCCGCTCTGAGTACATTAAAGCTTCATGTAGTAAAGCATACTCAAGAAAAGAAATTTGGTTGTGAAATATGTGGCGGGAAATTTGTGTCAAAATCATCGCTGTTATACCATACACGAACTCACACGGGGGAAAAGCCTTATGAGTGTAAAGTGTGTAATATGAAGTTTCTATCAGTGTCCCGTCGATCACAACATGAAAGACAT
Organism: Metalampra italica; assembly: GCA_949699065.1. NCBI lineage: Eukaryota > Metazoa > Arthropoda > Insecta > Lepidoptera > Oecophoridae > Metalampra > Metalampra italica. The sequence continues at coordinate 5,023,442 of OX452991.1, read as the reverse complement.
ACCCACTCCTCCCCAACACTGGAATGTGACATATGCCATAGTAAGTTCAAAACCCGTTCAGGTTTGCTAAGGCATCAAAAGAGACATTTTAATCCTAACAGCAAATTGCATTTATTGAAAGCATCTAAGAATGCTGAAAATTTACATGTAGTTTAATTTTTAAAACTAATAATATCAAGCTGTATTCAAACTAATGACATGTGAAGAAAGGTTTGAAAACAAGTGTACCCAAGCCAAAACTGGCTTATCTGGTGTTTAAGTCTGCCAATATAATCTGCCAACGATGTGTATTTCGCGTTTTGTAGCGGCAGTATAAGCGCATATTGGCCATTGGGTCAAGCCATTGGCTGTGCTGATTTAAGGGTTTTAAGAAAAAAAGTTTTTAGTTCAATGTAATTGATTAATTGTTACAAAAAATTTAAAAATAATACATTTGCCTTTAAAATCAGTTACTGCATTCCTCTTTTTCCATTTTGACCCTCATGTTTTGTTCTCCTGGCATGTTCGGAGGGATCAAACTTCTCCCTGAATACAGTTTGCTTGATGGATCATGGTGTCTGCTGATGTGTTGCCTTAAAAATGATGAAGTGAAAAACTTTCGCAAACATATATGACAACTCAATTTAGGTGCAGCATGTTTGAATTTAATGTGTTCAGCTCTGGCTGAAGAATTCACAAACTTTTCACTACACAACTGGCAGCTGTAAGGTTTTTCTCCAGTATGCCTTCTCGTGTGATACAATAATGCTTCTTTAGTCACAAAATTGTTACCGCAAATGTGACATTTAAAATTTCTCTCCCCTGTATGCTTTACCATGTGTACCTTCAAATAACTCGGAGCAGTAAATTGCTTGCCGCAGTGTTCACAAATGTGTGGTTTGGCATTGCCATGTGCAAATCTGTCATGAACTCTAAGTCCACCTGGAGTACTGTACCCTTTGCCACATTTCTCACAAAAGAATGTCTTCTCTATCCTAGATCGATAAGGATGTGGTTCTAAACGATCTTCTAAACATAGTTTGACATGTTTGGCAAAGCAATCCTTTGTTAAATAAGTCTTGCCACACTTAGGGCACTCACTCTTCGCCATGTGTTTCTCTTCATGGGACTTCAACTTATCAAGGCCCTTACATGGCTTTCCACAGTCCTTACAAACATAAAGCATGTGAACTCTCTCCTGGTGTTTTAATAGACTTTTTTCAGAGGTTTTATATCGAGGGCAATCAGGGCATTTGAATTTATGCCCACTTTCTTCGTGTGATTCCAATTCTGTTTGATTTGAAAATGCTTTATGACATTTATCACAGGTTATGGTCCCATGATGAGCGATGTTGTGAACTTTTAAGTCTGCAATGTTGTCAAACTCCTCGAAACATTCTGGGCATTGAAACTCTTGTTCATTATATACAGCTGGAGATGAACTTGTACTCATATTGTCTTGCAGCACAATCCTAGATTCTACTTCATTTAAGATTACATACATGTTTTGATGGTTGCTTGTTATTTCAATATCAACGTTCAAAGTTTGGATGATGTTATCAAATATTTTATGAAGCATTTTGTTGGAATTCCTATAGGTTGTGAGGAACCTGCCCATTTGCAATGCTTTGTCGACGCAGTCTGTACATACTGCATCTATTCCTGGGATTTCTTGAGACACCTGCAATAAGTAGTTTGTATGACTGACATATTATCGACCTAACTGACAAATGTAAGCAAATCCATAATAGGATGCGAGTAACAATTTACTTCAGAAAAAATGTTGGACGAACGAACGCTCTCTCCGTCCGCGGACACGCGCCGCCAATTGAGGCAAAACGATTTACTTTCTGCAATTCTACAGCAAGTTTAACCAGGGATTTTTGTCTGACCGAGACGGGCCACTCGATAAATTATACGTGAGTAAAATATTTGGTAAATCGTGCAAAAATAGTAGTGTACATACATATCTTCACGCTATGTCCCTGGCGGGGTAGGCAGTAGTGTAAATAACTAAATATTTGTTTCTTACCTCTGGGCCTAGCAACGTAGTAAGCACATCTGATAGTGGCTTAAAAATCTCGTTTTCCAGAGACACGCAGTCATCCAAACGAACGTAATTCGTCTCAATATCACCCAAACATAACCTGCAATGGCTATAGCGATTTTTGTTGATTATAGAAACTAGAATATTCAAGTCTGTTGCTTTTGCTTTAGTCATTACGGATAAGTTTTTCTAAGACGAAAACTTGAAAAATAGCAAAAGATGTCAAAAGAACCCGCCGATTTTAATTTTCGTTCAAGAATAGTCGAAACGAAAACGCACTACAAAAACCAAACAAAAACCTATGAACAGTTTCTCCCTTTACGACAAGAGCAGTTGAAATAGATTATATAAGGCCTAGAGACCAGTGACCACATATTGAGCCACAGATAGACGCCTATAGGTTTTACGGCCCTGGAAACTTATTTTTATTTAGGCTCATAGTTTTGTATCATCAATACTCACGGACGGCGAGAACATCCGAGTAACGTGATTAATCTAGTTTCTCTGCGTCTCGTTCTCGCCTCGCTCGGTTCATTGTTGATATTTTTGGCCGAAACAGAGATACCGTAGATCTTCGCCGTGAATCTGGAGGGCCTATTATAATTTTTAATGGCGGCGTTACAAACCTCGGCTAACCTATGGCAAATGCAAACGTGTGATGCCTGCGTTTGCATAGTGCCGCCCGCCGTTGTCAGTTTTTGTGATTTTTAGTGATCGAAGATTTTTAGGCACAAATCAAAATAAGTTTGCGTACGTTTGTTAGTATGGCCAACCTATTGCTTTCGGAACTAAATGTAGTGTATATATATAGATGACAGCGCTCAAAATCCAGCTTTAGTACTTAGTACTATTACATTTATCCATGAAATTCCAGAGTAACTCATATACAACGTGGGGCGCAAGGATATTTATTTAACTTTCCGACTTTTGATTGTATCTTGTAAACAAATTACCTCGATATTTAATTTCTAAATACATTTATTGACTCATTAGTATTGTTGCATTTTTATTTATTTTATTTGACTTATTGCTTAAATAATAAAATTCTTGTAAATCTGGTGCTTTTTGAAAGTTTAGTGCGCAGACATACAAAGGGGCTGGCAACACTGGGAGCGTTTGCGGCAAACGGCATTTAATTCAAATAAGATATGGCTCGTAACCGAGCCAAAACCTACTTTAAAAAAAGTCAGATGTCAAACCAAATCTTTCAGGGTGCAGGCTGAAGCGAATTGGTTTTTGTTAATTTCTAAATTAAAATGTATTTTATTGCAAACAAATAATTTCTATTATTTGACTTTATGCCACTGTTGTCATGGCAAATCATTATGAAGTGCCCAGTTGGTAAGAATATTCTTTTAGCTGAATTATATACACAACATAACCATTTCTTTGAACGACGATGCCGCTAATTTAGCCAAGAACTCCTTTTTACCTAATTGTATTGATGTTTAATGACAGCCAGATTTACTCTGCGTATTTCTGTGATAAGATATATAATTGTAATGCCAATTATCACCTAAATATGCCCTAATTAACTGTTTATTTTCGGCGAATGGTAAAGCCGCACTGAGGCGGCGGTGGTTAGTTTGTGTCAGATATTGCATGTAGGACTACTTTATTGCTGATTACAAAATTTTTCAACCACCAAAAGCTGGTGGTTGGTCGGTTGAGTTTTAAAGACTCCACACCAATGCAAAGTTCAATCCAGGCTGTATATTTGTGTATAATAAAAAATGATGTATAGTACTGGAGTACCTCTTGGAGGGATATTACTGGCCTGTAAAGATTGCAATTAAAATCTAGGAAGTTCCAAAAATAAATATTAAACAATAGAGTTCTCCCTCAGCTCGATGATGGTGACAATGTTTTTCTTTGCCTAAGAATTAATACAAAATATAAAATAGTCATCTAAAACAAATCTTTAGCTACGTCCACCCCGAAGGAAGATCCCTTACAGTACCTACCAAGGCCACACCTTACCCACAGGTTGCAATTGCATTAGTCTAACTTTACACCCACTATATGTTTGATTCGTTGCAGGGCTGGCAAACCTCCAACAGGGTTACATTTAGATGTCCTGAAAGGCGACAAGCTGATACAAAAGCTGATGATAGACGAGAAGAAATGCTATTTATTTGGGCGAAACCCTCAGATGAACGACTTTTGTATAGACCATGCGAGTTGTTCACGGGTTCATACTGCATTTGTGTATCATAAAAACTTGAACAGAGCTTTCTTGGTGGATTTGGGAAGTAGTAAGTATTCACGTTTGTGATCAGAAGTCAGAAATGTTTGTTGTTAGATCCAGTTCTTCAGATCTTATAACAATGTAGTTATTAAAGGTAGAGTTTTTCAACTTTTTGATGTGGTCCTTCTATCAGACTTTGCCTGCATGGAATCACAGGAGTAGATTTTTTTCATGCTTATCCTACTAATAATAAAAAGGAAAAATTTGTAAGGATGTTTGGGAGTGAGGATTTTTGTTTCTCTTTTATGCTGTAACGGCTGGACGGATTTTGATGAAACTTGGTACAGTGATAGCTTATATCCTGGAATAACATAATAGGCTACTTCTAGTCGGTGCAGGGACCGTCACCCCCCTTTAAGAATAAGAATAATAGGCTACTTTTTACCGCGGTAAGCACTTACCGCGGGAAACACTTATTCACGCGGGCAAAGCCGTAGGCAACAGCTAGTATTAAATAGAGTCTTCCATTTAAAAAAAAAAATTAACTTGTTCCTTTTTGACCTTTATATTGAGCCATCTTTTAGCCAAGCTAGAGATGTTGAGATGTTGCATTAGAGTTTAATGTAGCTAATGAAGATAATAATGAATGTTCATTGTTCTTGTTCAGGTTCTGATATTATTTTTCTTACAATTTTTTTCAGCACATGGAACGTACATAGGCCAAATGAGGCTAGAACCCAACAAGCCTACACAGCTGCCCATAGACTCCACCTTCCACTTTGGAGCTTCTACGAGAAACTACATTATTAGGTATCACTAATCTACTTTTAAATAAGTGTTTCTAGCGTTGTTTCCACCGGGTAATATAATATGCCATGTTATTATTATTATTTTAGGCAGACAAAATACGTCACATTCTAAAAGCTATTGTAACATTTTTATTTAAAAGGGACTTTTTTCCCAGGGAACGCCCTACAGGCAACGCTCGCGGCATCATAGAGGACCTTCCCAATACGGAAACGGAAGGAGCTCTGCTCGGATTGCCTGAGACGCAGACGGAATTGGATGTATATAATTTTTTTATAATTATTTTTAATTTCATCATCATCATATCAGCCTGCAGACGCCCACTGCTGGACAAAGGCCTCCCAGGCCTGTCTATGCTGCGTCTTCCGATACGTGGTCGCCACTCGAGAACCTTTCTGCCCCAACGGCCGTCAGTTCTACGACCGATGTGCCTACCCCACTGCCACTTCAGCTTCGTAATTCTTTGAGCTATGTCGGTTTTGACCTTGGTTCTCCTGTATTGGTATTTTTATGTAAAAAACATACTGGATGTTTTAAAGTCTGCTCTGTTAATGTATGTTTCAGAATCTGACAGAATTCAACACGGCGCATAACAGAAGGATTTCAATGTTAGGTATATCGACAGACGATGGAAGCGACGTTATGAAGGTAATCACAAAGACTGACATACCGCGCCGGCCGCCATTTTGTTTTTGTTTTTCAAAATGGTGGCGCACGTTAAAACGTGTCCGTTCACCTAGCGTACACATAAAGATTTTAGGGTTTTAGTGCCATTAAATAGTGCCTAAAGTACCTAGATCAAATAAATAGTACCTCTGTGGTATAAGAAATATACACCAGTTTTAGTGTGTACGCTGGCGTAACGTTCTGCTGGCGTACACATGGCCGTCCTCGAAAACGGCTTATATTACAGCAACGAATTTACATACAATAATAGTGCTCTAATAGTACCCTCGGTATGCGAAATCTCATAACCATTGTTCTTAAAGGAACGGAGATATTGAACATAACTTTCCGAGCAAGCGTTCCGCCAGCATACCCATTATAGTCATATTGTTTTCTTATAGAAAGCGGACGTTTCTATAATATAAATGATATATCAATAAATAGTGCTTGAAATAGTGTCTCCGCTAGTACAAATATTTCATGTGAATACACACGGGAACCATACAAAAATCGATGTTAAGTTCTAGGAACAAATGTGTTAACGAACGGTCGCGCCCCGCACCCCGCCGCCAAAGAGACCTATAATTCTGATAAGGTTTAGATAGATAGATAAAACATTTATTTCTTACTGCAACACATACATGACAAACAAGATAAACATACAAAAAAGTCCTAAAACAATTATTTCATTCAAGAAGTTTGCCGTATATAGTCATATTTAATTAAATCCAATATCTGTCCCAGCCACCAGCCGGCACGAAGCGATCGGCCTCCACGCCCGCCGGCGGCGTCGCGAAGAAGCAGCGGCGGAACGTTTCCTTCAACGAGGAGGTGGACATCATCAACCCGGAGGACATCGACCCCACGATAGGCCGGTTCCGGAACCTCGTCAAGTCCACCATAGTGCCGAACGCCAACACGCTGCCCAGGAAGCTCAAATTGCAAAGTGCTGACGATGGTAAGTATCCGATATCCGTAGTCCTACCGATATTATAAAGGCGAAAGTTTGTGAGGATGTTGGTTACTCTTTCAGGTAAAAACTGCCGATCCGATTTTGATGATCATCAACAGCCTATTAATATGCTGCCCCCACTGCTGGGGCTCAGGCCTACCCTCTCAACGAGGGAGTTCGGGCTACAGTCCACGACGCTAGCCCAGTGCGGGTTGGTGGATTTCACATCCGCCTAAGATTTTCTTCTTCAGCGTTGCAGGTTTCCTCACGATGTTTTCCTTCACCGTTTGAGAGCAGTCAGTAAATGTACTTAAGTTTCGAGAAAAAACCCATTGGTACATGGCCCAGCCGGGGATCGAACTCCGAACCTTTCGATATGATAGGCCGCGTCTTATCCCCGACGCCACTGACGCTCTTTAGGTATGGTTATTTAGGTTTGTCTTTGAATGAAGTAATAATGTTTTAACAAATTTACACACGGCTGTTTAGTCCTAAACTAAGCCGAAACTTGTAAATGGGTACTCAACAACTGATAAACATACATAAATACTTAAATAAAAACAAAAAAGAAATAAATAGATAATCTCTGTAGTTATTGACGCCCTTAGGCTATAGAGCGACGATCTGCGCAAGGCGGCTGGTAGTGACTGGATGCGGAGAGCCGAAGATCAAGTTCAGTGGCGCGCCTTGGGGAAGGCCTATGTCTAGCTGAGCAGTGGACCAGTACAGGCTGATGATGATGGTATCTGATGTAAAATGGACTCATCGTTCTTTCTCTGAATTCTTCAAACGTTTGCAGGTCAACATCACCACTCGTTGCGGCTGCAGGAGATCTCCCGGGGAACCACTTTGTACTCAGACTTACCAGCGCCGAGTTCGCATCTCAGTCTCATCGGCGCTAGGTAACAACGTTTGTACGGTCGACAGCACGTCACTGCAAACAAAACCTGTATAAACTCATAGTATTGAAACTCCCTTCTCCAGCTCAAGGTCAAAGTATTTCCATTGGCGTGCGGTCGACTATAATATTGCCCTATCTTTTTTATATAATTAGTTTTATGGCCCTGGAAACAGAGTCCTTTTAGGCCCTTGGTTCACATTCTCGAGCGATAGCAACTTTAATGGTGATTTACAACAGACAATTTTGGCACGAGCCGAAGGAATTGTACATCTCTTAGTTCGATCCAAAATAGAAATCTCCATTAAAGCGGCTATCACTTTAGTGCGGATGTAAACTATAGTGCAAATCGCCAACTAGCTCTATTGAGCCGTATTTTCATGGGCTGCTGCGCTGTGACCGCTGGTTTTTACCGACTTCCAAAAAAGGAGGAGGTACTATGTTCGGCTGTATGTATTTTTTTTTCCTTTTTGTAAATAAGAAATATGACTACATTATAAATAAGATACGTAAATGTATAATAACCGAGCCAAAACCTACTTTTAAGAGCCGTGGTAGCCTAGCTGGTTGTGCACTCGCCTCACGTTCATGAGGTCGTGGGTTCGATCCTGGCCCGTACCAATCAGTTTTTCGAAACTTAAGTACGGTTTATTATAATACCACAGGTTTTTCGGTGAAGGAAAACATCGTGAGCAAACCTGCATACGCAAAAGATTGGTGTTTACTATGCTAAGGCGTATGTGAAGTCCACCAAAAAAACGGTTTGGCGGACAGGGGTTTGGCACAACAGATCCCATAGGGTCGAAGTGTCGCCAGGTATTCCTGGCCCCCTAAGAAGATAAGATAAAAGAAAACCTACTTAAAAAAAGCTTATGGTACCCATACTACTTCTGTTTCAGACTGGGCCTCTCGCTGCCGAATCCTGCGCCTGACGTTGAGCTGGAAGGTCCAGAGCCACATCTCAACCTCCACCCGCCTTTACCACACACAGGTATAATAATCTTATCTTAATTTTTAAAAATTACATGTATAAAACAAAGTCGTGTTAGTTAGAACACTTATAACTCAAGAACGGCTGAACGGATTTTGATGAAACTTGGTACAGGGATAGCTATATGCTGGAATAACATATGGGCTACTTCAAAATTGTAAATGTAGGTAAATAATGACGGGATTTTGGATATCACATTTTAAAGGAGAGGGCGGGGGGAACAAGAGGGGGGGGGGGGTGAAAATTTGCATGATATATTCTGTTCCCATCAATTATAATTTATTATTTTGTCTAGATAGATTACATAGATTACATCTGTAGGTAGGTCTGTAAATCTTCTGAATTACTTCCTTTGTACGTACAAAGGACGACAGATACATTTCGATATGGCGTGGCGTATGATATATGATGTTGTTCAGTATGTAGTAATAGTAAGTAATTGCTTAAACTCTGCCTACATGTATGATTTTTTCCTGCAGCGCCCGAAGAAGCAGGCCCGTCCAGCGAGCCGAAGAGAAAGAAGTACGCGAAGGAGGCGTGGCCGGGCCGGAAGCCCGGACGTGAACTCTAGTACAGACTCGCCGACCACGTGTAGATGTAACAGAAACTCAGCACTAGCTCGAGGTTAAACTGGTGGCGTATTTGCTACAGTAGGGCCACATACCTGCCGACCACGTGTAGATATAACGAATACTAAGCTAGTGCTCGATGATAAACCGGTATATGCTATGGTAGGGCTACATACCTGTCGACCACATGTAGATGTAACAGAAACTCAGCACTAGCTCGAGGATAAACTGGTGGCGTATTTGCTACTGTAGGGCCACATACCTGCCGACCACTTGTAGATATAACATGGCCGAAAGAATTCGAAGCTAAACTTGAGGGCATCTTATTTAAGTTTAGCTAAACGTTGGGTCTACGGAAAACCAACTTTAATTCTACGTAAGTTATTAGGCGCGACCACACCAAGCCAGCAGCCTCGCCCGAGGCCCACCACGCGCGGCATGCCTCGCGCAAGGCACGTCCACACCGACCGCGCGTTAGAGCGTTTGCCGCGCGCGGTGGGCCTCGCGCGAGGCTGCTCGCTTTATGTGAACGCGCCTATTTACAAATTAAAAGAAGCAATATTACTTGTAATTAGCTCCCTATACGATCATGCGGCATGACATGCAATACGTGCTGTCACTCATGCATGATCGTCTAGCTGTAGTGGTTGACATGCATGACATGCAAACTACGTGCTGGCCGTTGCTTCACTGTACTTTGTGATTGATAGCAAGCATGATGGTCCATCATGCAGCATGACATTCACGTAAACGTTGCATGTCATGCAAGCATGATCGTTTAGGGACATTTTAATAAGTTCTATAGATAGCAAGGGATGTTTGCGTGAAGTATGTATGCGTACAAGTTCTTAGAGTACGATCTGGGCGGCCTTATCGTTAAATGATATCTTCCAGACAGCCTTAAGTAGCTATTTACATACTTTGTTTCGTTTACGGCATGCATGAGTATGCTAGAGTCGTGGTACAGTCAACCACAGTTAAGGTTATACAAAATCATTGCAATGTAGCCGCTAACACGGCAACTATGCTGACTGTGGGTACAGTTTTTACCACAGAACAGAAAAATCTGTCGTTTGAACACTCGCCTTACGGTCGGAGCAGACCAAGCGGAAAGCCCGCGCACTTTTTGACGTCATTGTCAAATGAACCATATCACTACAGCCTAAAGAACAAAATCACATGAATGACCTCGAGCGCGAAGTGACGCCGACGTGCAGAAGTCATTTTACGATTTTGTTCTTTAGGCTATAATGATATGGTTCATTTGACAATGACGTCAAAAAGTGCGCGGGTAAATTTCCGCTTCGTTTGCGCATTTCTCGTGGACCTACTTTCTTGTCCTATCAGTAGGTCTACGAAGGGTATCTTATTTCTCGACGTCCTACTGATTTTAGAAACAATTTTTAATCTCCCTCTATATAGAGGGAGAAATACGAAGAGAAATACCCGCTTGCACAACGTAAAGGGGAATCCCCGCTTAAACCGAATGTCGTATCGTCGTGTATTTAAAGTGAAGGGAAAGCCTTGGTATTGTAATTGATTTAGGGTAATTACCTATTATAGTATACAGGTGTAGTAAAAAGTTTGTTAAGTAGTAGTAGGACAATGAGAAATACAATATCCTCGTGGGTCTATGGATAGGACAAAAAAGTAGGTCCAGTCGAAAGCATCCGCCTTAAGCCCCCACCCTGGCGGTGGCGGTGCGCGGTCAATGCGCGGCCAAGGCTCCATACTTTTATTTCCGCAGGCCCCTAGTATGGAGTCTTTCATGCAATCCCATATTCTCACAACTAGACGTCGCCGCTACCACAGAGCCACTACCGCCGGTGACCTAGTTGGTTTTTCGAGCGTTCCCAAATGAATGAGTTACGTCATTTCTGTTCAATATATTTTATTGTACTTTTAATCCTAAAGTGCGAGTGAATGCAGAAGATTTTTTATGTGTAAGACTTGTTTTATATAAAGAGAAGAAAAATGTACTTTCAGAATAGCTATATTGCTAATCTTATTTTATGCACTTGTAGGCGGCTAGGTAACGTAGGTAAATCAATTGATTATTACCTACATCAACACGTATGTTATGGTTAGGTATAAATTATAGAATTTTACAAATTAAAAATGGATTTTTTACAGTTATTTGTAAAGAAATGCATGCGGTCCCGTGCTGTGAGTTGTACTTGGTAAGTCTTATGTTAATAAATAATTATTAACTAATTTAACTTTGTCTTATTTATTTATTACTAGCGGCCTGTCCCGGCTTCGCACGGGTGGACATTTTTTTGCAATAAATATAGCCTATGTCGCTCAGGGTGAATGTAGCTTTCCAATGGTGAAAGAATTTTTGAAATCGGCACAGTAGTTTTTGAGTTGATTCATTACAAACATACACGCAAAAATAATTGTACTTATTCTTAAGCGGTCCCTACACGATCATGCTGCATGACATGCGTTACGTTTACGTGAATTATCATGCTGCATGATGGACCCTCATGCTTGCTAATAATCACTTAGTACAGTGAAGAGTAAGCTTACAAGTCAATCAACGACTAGCACGTAGTTTGCATGTCATTCGCATCAATCACTACAACTTAGACGGTCATGCATGAGTGACAGCACGTAATGCGTATCATGCAGCATGATCGTGTAGCGACTGCTTAGATACGATAAATTTATCCACGCGGACAAAGTCGCGAGCAACAGCCAGTAACATACTACAGTACAGTAGTACGGAATTAAAATGACAGGTCTATGTCCAGCAGTGGACAGCGATATATTAGCCTGCCTTAAATAGTACGCGGTCCAGTCATAACATAACAGCTATATGATACGACCACTAGACACTTTGTGACGATATTTGCGACACAAAAAAGTGATAAGTACGTATATGCTGATGCCAGCACCTGGGACGCATTTGTCTCAAACACGGCACTAGAAAATAGACACCGTTAGAAATCGTGCCCAGAGTAAATGTAATAAATAGTCAACATGTTGCGGTACGGCCGAAGGCACGTCGTTGGAAACTAAACCAGTATAAACTGGTCTCTCATAGTTTTGAAACTCCCTGACTAGGCCAGTTAAGGTCAAAGTGTGTACACTGACGTGCGGTCGACTGTACATTTATAAATGTCACAGGTACTTACCTATACCCTGCGAACTACGAATACCTTGTTTACGTTGACCTTTTTACGACTTAGACTATAAATACAGAAAAAAAGCCTCTGAAAGTATGTTATGCATGAATGTGTGATAGATACCCAGGTTGTTATGACAATTCCTAAGGAATATAAACCCCAAATCCGCCTTGTGTCTGAGCGTTCTGACATCAACCAGATTTAGTTCCGCGGTGTTTTCTTTGATAAAAAAAGTAGGTATAGTTAACTAGGTACCTACTTTCCTATACGTTTGTTTATGCGAAATTCAAACGAAATTCCCAAGTCGGTGCTCTTCGAGACTTGAAGCGGTAACGGTTGAGGGAGGGGGTACATTCCGACACAGTAGGGGTTGAGGAATGGGGTGGGAGCACCTGTTGCCTGGTGCTTATCACGGATACCTACTTATGTTATGATTATGACTTTAGGGACCTAGTTACTGGTATCCAGTTTAAACTGGTTTTGGGCTCCGGCCGTGTTTGTAACCGAGTTTTGTAACCAGTTACTAACGTTTTTTTTTCTTTGTTTGTAACCAAGTTACGAAATAAGAATAATTTGCACGCTGTATTTTCTTTCATTATAATTAGTTACGATTGAGGAATTTATAATGTCTTCGTTGGTAACCGAGTTAAAGATAAATAATTTTCGGCTCTTCAAGTTTAAAAGAAGTCTTAAAGAAGTAACTACGAACTAAGAAAAATTGAAGATCCGAGAATTATTTGTTTGTAACTCGGTTACAAACGAAGACATTATAAATTCTTCAATCGTAACTGATTACAAGGAAAGAAAAGAAAAAAAATCTTTTGTAACTGGTTACAAAACTCGGTTACAAACACGGCCGGCGCCAGGTTTTGTTTCCACTGACGTGCGGTCGACTACCAGCTTTCACCTTGAATGCCGATGATGTGGAGAGCTTTCGGGATATTCTGCGAAAAAAATGGGACGTATGGCGTACGCTAGACGGCCATGTAAGTGTCATTCAATTCCATCAGTCAGGACTGATGGTTGAATGATAAAAAAAATAAAGTATTTAGATTTTCTCAGTCACTGCCATGGAACTGATATGTACTGTACTACGCAGTACATATTAGTTCCATGGTCACTGCATTACACGATCATCCGTCCGTCATACACCGCCTGACTGTGGAAAAACCACGGTAAAACTGACAGCAAAACCTACCGTGTAACGGGCCCCTATCTTGTTCACGTGCGGCCGAGTAGAGGGCCTTCGATCGACTCTTAACGAATGTGCTTCATTTGTTACATTTCTAGTTTTAGAGTTCCGTGCACAGAAATATAAAACCTAGCGATATTTTTTTATATATTTGGTGTTAATTTTATCACGACACATTTTCACATAAGTAGTTTAAAACAATTTAACATACAGACCAGTACAAATTTAAATAATAATATTAATGCTTGGACAAAGTCACACACGGCTGTTTAGTCCCAAACTAAGCCGAAGCTTGTGGGATGGGTACTCAATAACAACTGATAAATATACTTAAATACTTTTAAATGAATACCCGAAAACCAACAGTTAAGCTCATAACACAATGTTGGCCCGGGTGGGAATCGAACCCACGACCTCTGGCTCAGTAGGCGGGGTCACTACCAACTAAGCCAACGTATATATAAAGTATTTAAGTATTTATTCAAAAGTATGTATGTATGTTTATCAGTTATTGAGTACCCATTTACAAGCTTCGGCTTAGTTGGGACAAAACAGCCGTGTGTAAAATTTGTCCAAACATTATTATAAAATTGTCGGTCAGGTGATCGTTACTATAAATAAAACTAGGTATTCCCACGGAACCCTCCGTAGAGGCGCATAGAATGTTTCCACGAGTAGGCAGCGCGTTCGTTATTTATTGGCTAGAATTTATTGTGAAAATGGATAGTCGCTGCTAACAGGGAATTAACTTTCCTTAGGGGGATAACACTTACGAACGGATACGCTTACAGCGAACCACACTATAACGCAACATTTTGAGAAGATAGTTTTTCATTATCATATCAGCCTTTTAGCGTCCACTGCTGGACATAGGCTTTCCCCAATGAACGCCGCCACACCCGGTCCTCCGCCCTACGCATCCAGCCGCCCGGCCATCTACTTCAGGTCGTCGGTCCACCTGGCGGGGCGTCCCACGCTGCGCGTACCGTGCCGCGGTCCAAACTCACCACTAAGGTCAGCTGGTAGAGAATGGCATTGGCATTAAGTTCGCCTTTTGTACAAATTAGTGCAATAAAGTTTTAAATAAATAAAAACAAATAAAACTCGTCTGCCCCAACGGTTGTCGGTTCTGCGAGAGATGTGACCTGCCCATTGCTCGTTAATCCTTCCTATCATTTAGGCGGACAATGTCCCGTTCGCAAAACGTCCTTTCATCATTTCGCAAAAGGTCCCTATCGCAAAATGACCCTTTTTCAAAACGTCTCTTTCTCAAAACATCCCATTCTCAAAACGTCCCATTCTCAAAACGTCCCTGATTCAGTTAAAAATCGACCACACCGGCGATGATTTATAAAACGCCAGCTTTACAACCCAAACAAACAAATGTACAATTTCGCAAACACAATCTTTAATAACCTTAGTTCTCTGTCGAATCTTGTACTTAGATAGTTTTTGCGGATACAAAATGCGAAAATCTATAATGTACTGTTTAGATTACAGATATAATTGTGCAAAAAGCGTTTATGAACCAATTAATTAGTTCTTTGAAAAGGGCAAGCGAACCCACGCAGAGGTGCTACGAGCCTCGGATGCTACGCCGTAGCAATTTGCTACTTGAGTAGGGCAAATTATTGCTACACGCGCCGTAGCTAAATACTATAGGCACAGTTTGTACTATAGTACATTGTTAACCTAGGGGTGAAAGTAACTTATTTAAGTCCCGAGACGGGGTTTGGCAGGGACCTCTAAATAAGTCTTGAACCCGAGGGAAACACTGTGCTTTTCATTAAGAATACACTGAAAGTAAAAACAAAAACATAAAATGAGTGTTAATACAAATCTCTGCTATAAGGAAGTATAAACAAAACTCTACAACTCGAAAAAACAAATGAAGACCGGATTGCCGCTTTCCCGTCTACTTTTTTTTTTCTGTGACCGGCCAGTTATTCTGCCATTATTTTTCATTTCCATCATTGAAAAAATAGTAATAATTATAATAAAGTCATTTAAAAAAATATATTCTTATACATAACTTTATGTTATTTCAATTTTACATCGCGCTGTAATTGAGTGGCTGTATAGACAGTTGGAACATGGTCCAATAGAAATGTCAAAATAGTACTAGTTTTTTTAAATATAATTTGACAGCTGTCAGTTGAAAGCGATTCTCCCTAGGGCTGAGATGTATTACTTTCAACCCGCTCCTCAGGCAACTTCAGACCTACTTTCAGAGTATGAGTCATGAAAAGTATATTTATATTCTTTAATCATATTCATTTAATCTTATAACAATATTCATTGTACTTCATCCTTCACTAGCTGTTTCCCACGGCTTCGCCCGCGTTTTACAAGTTATTTAGACTATTTATTTTTGCTCGGCTCCTAAGGGTCGTAGCGTGATGTTACATGGTCTAAACCCTAATCAAGATTATTCAAATGAAATAAGACTACCGCGTTTAATTAAAGGAAAAAAAAACACGTCCAGCTTTATTTAGTTTAGATAAACTTAACTGTTAGACAAGTATATAAACTTTTGTATATATGTTAAATATTATTATAGTGTTTTAACCGTCGATTTATCTAAAATAAATAAAAATTTTAATGTCATCTATCGCAATTACAATAAATTCGAAATTTAAATGTTGTCCCTTGACGATAAGTCGGCGGTACCATATTATATATTCTATGGCGGCACACACACTCAAACAAAATACTAATAATAAACAAACACTTTATAGCAAATTGTTAACTTTTAAAAAATCTATTAGTGATACGTTTACATTGAAATGTAATTAAATTTGTTTGTTTGATTTTAAATATAGTACATTACTGCCGCGGCCCGCAACAGAGGCATTGATGGATGAACGTGTGCATGTGGGCCGAGGCGGTAGCCAAGGCACACATACGTGAGTCCATCAATGCCTGGTTGTGGTCAAGACTTGTATAGTAGTTTTCTCAAACAAATGCGCGGAAATTCAAACTATTACCTATGTACACCATTTTATTTCATACATATACATTCCAAAATCAATGACGAACAACAATAAATTTCCACGCGCCAAAATGTTCATTTGTTTTTTTACACTAAACTGCAATTTGCAAGGCAATTCGAAATTTTAAAAAAATGGTTGTTATTTTACCTCCGTGGTTGCCATGGTCACATGACATGATATGAATGAATATGGTCATTATTTGACCGCTAGGCACTACATATATGGATTTTCATTCAAATTATTTGTCCGTCTGCTTGACCAGTACAGCAATGACGATTGAACTCAAAGAAGGTTGTCAAAATAATGTTCACATTTCCAAGCATGTTTGAGAAAAAGAATTGTTAGGCATCGAAATTGCCTCGAACAAAACACTAGGCCAAGGAAGTGATCGTAACAAGCCATAGATTAAAAGATGGAATGGCCGGTGTCATGGTATGATCCTCGTTGATGGTCGATAAAGGGATAATACTCGTGTGAAAGTGGGCCGTAAAGGTGGACTATCGCATCCGCGTCGTCAATACACCTTGTTTGGTGGGGTGCCCATATGTTTGGGGAAACGTGGATGTTTCCTCCTGTAGTTTTTTTCCTCAAATTCTTTACCGCACAATTATACGAGACAGTAAACAGACAACACACACATTGAGTAAAGCCAATAAGAAAGTGCTTAGAACTCATTTTGAATCGCTCTCCTCGCTTCGAGCGGTCGATTCTACAGATTTTTGCATCGGATGTCGAAGGGAAATTAGTAGAATCGTCCGCTCGAAGCGAGGAGAGCAATTCAAAAATAGGGCTCCTAATTACACGTTTAAATACATCAATGGTGAAATAAGAAAACAGAAAGAGAGATAGCAATTAAAAGATAAATCAAGATTTCTTATTAGTAATAAATAATCTTGACTGCTCTCAAACGGTGAAGGAAAACATCGTGAGGAAACCTTCATACGCTGAAGAAGAAATTCTTAGGCGCATGTGAAGTCCACCAACCCGCACTGGGCTAGCGTGGTGGACTATAGCCCGCACGCCCTCGTTGAGAGGGTAGGCCTGAGCCCCAGCAGTGGGGACATGTAATAGGCTGTTGATGATGAATCTTGATTTATCTTTTTATTGCTATTTTTCTTTCTGTTTTCTTATTTTTACCAGTGATCTATTTAAACGAGTAATTAGCAGCCCTATTTTTGAATCGCTCTCCTCGCTTGGAGTGGACGATTCTACCAATTTTTCTACTAATAAGTTAATAGATAAGAGTGTCGGTGTGTGTGTATGTGGTGTGTGTATGGACACACAATGTTTATTGTTTGTGCTAAATGGTGAAGTTCCGTAACTGTGACGGGGTCTCTATTACAGTATCGGTATCAAACAAGCAGAAACCTAAGTGAAACTTTCTTAACAATGAACTGAATTCCTCTGGCAGCAATTTCCTAATTGAACTTGGGTGTATATTGTGCTAAAGTATTCTTAGGGCTAGACCGCACTGCGAATTTTCCCGCGCGATCTTTTTCGCAGAACTCTGTGACATATGGAAATTGTATGAAGCTCACGCCTTGCGAAAAAACCGCGCGAAAATAATTCCGCGAGCAAAACCTGCATTTTGCTGCAGTGACGCGACGGGATTAAATTCGCGCAAATGTTTCGTGCACTGTTGATGACCGCGCTGCGAAAAAAATTCGCAGGGATGGCCCGCTCAGTAGTTACTATCGTTATCGATTTTTCTCGGCCGAGAACTGGGTAGAAACTGACAAATATCACGCCGAATTTTATTCGCCGTATAATAGGGTAGTGCAGGTAAAGATTCAATAGGTATACGCGGACTAAACCACGAGAAAAAAAATCGCGCGGTAGAATTTCGCAGTGCGTGCCAGCCCTTAAGTATAATTATCACACATGCGGCCATCGATCATCATCACTCGCGGCACGAGGCTTCGCTCGTTGATTGATGACTGCCTTCAAGTCACTAAGTTCAATCAAAACTTGTTCAACAAAAATTTTCGTCTTGAACTAAGTTGCGAATAAGACCCTAATGCCTCGTACTGCGAGGCAAATTTACAGCTTAGTCGTTTGTAGTTTGCGGCACTTATACCTATACTACATAAAGGGCGGGTCAAACCGAATGCAGCACGGCGCAAGCACAGCGCAGCACGGCTTATGACTTTGTAAATGTATGGGATATTATGAGACAGGACACACAAACGCACGATGCTGCACAGCGCTGCGCAGCTACGCGTGTGTCCGTGCGTCAAGCCACGCAGAGACAACCCGAGCGCGCGCGGTCTGGCAACGTTGCGCGCGCGCCGTGCCGTGATTGGTCCTCACTAGTTGACGTCAAACCGCGTGAGGCGATTGCGTTGCGGCACAGCACGTCGCGACAACTGGCCGGTGTGAGGTGCTACGCAACGCGCTGCTCTGCTACGCTCTGCGCTGCACCGCATACGCATCCGGTGTGACCCGGCTTTAAACGCAAAACAAGCGTGAAAATTAAATGCCACTAAATTAAGTAGGCTGAAAGAGTGCGCCACCATAACCTTAGCGCCACCATTGCTCTTTCCATCCGTTCTGGTCGGCTTACACTCTCCCACGTCCGCCATTGTTGGCTATTACAAAACAAAATTAAAAAATAATTAAGTGTTCATCGAGATTCATTGAAATCAACTGTCAACACAAGCACATACCTACTTCAAAGTTTAAATTCTGTTACATACCTATAAGTACACGTATACTACCTACCACGCTTGCTAGGTGTTAGCGCTGTAAGCGGCGCAATAAACTTCAGCGATACATATTTTAACATCAAGTTTGTATAACATAATTATTGTTTGTAAAGTTTGTGCGACGCTGAAGTAACGTTAATACCAGCCATCTTTGTCATTCAAATAATCGACGATTTTATTTTAAAATATTATTTCTTACAAAGCTGTTTTTTTATCCTGATTCTTAACTTACTCTCTCATATTTTACATTTTTTCTGGTATTACTAAAACGATTTACTCTAGTTATAATTTGTAACGTATCTTACTTTTTCTAGCACTGCGTCGCAGATGTTCCGAGAAGTAACTACAAAATGCATTAACACTTTCTGTATAAAAAACAGCAAAGTGATTGTGTAAAGTGACTGTTATAAGGCAAAGGTCCAAGCACTTCACGAAGTGTGGTCGCCTTAGGTTAGCCGAAGGTGGGCGTGTTTATGGCTTCATACATTACAGCCGGGTCCACCATTCGTTACGGACATCCCGTCTCAGGGACAGTTCTTTAGAATTCGTTTACTCATTTATTTCCAGAAAGTCTCTGTCAGAAATCTTGTAACTATAATATAATATTTTATTTACTCCTATCCTACATTAACTATTTTAGACACTTTATAAGTGGTTAGAAATTTTACTTTTTTTTGGTGTAAAGAAAAATTTTGTGTCTTAATTTGTCTACAAACAATTAAGGAACAATTTTTTTTCTTTACAACAAGTAAACGCTGTTTCAAACAGTTTGAATAGAGTAATGGCGCTTAAATAAAATTACTCCGTAACAACGCTATAGAGCATTCGAAAATGAAAGTGAAAACATAAAATTTCCCGTCCTTTGAGGTGTTTAAAATATTTAAAGACTTCCTCAGGCGGCGAGGTGTCGACGCGTCTTTGTTTATTTTACAAAAACTCCCGGCCTCTTTTAAGACGGAGAATAACATCGTCGAAAGACCTTTGCCTTTTGATACTTATTTATGGTGTGACATTTTCCCTGAGCATTTTCCGAAATTAGGTTGCTTAGACTTCGACCAAATATAAATGAATAGACCAGCAATACGCATATAAAGTAAGAGCACGCACTCACTGCGTCTCAGTCTCGAAGTGAATGATAATATTAGAAATTTGATAATACTGTCCAGATTATTGTATAAGCTTTCGTGTGCATTTGTTATGTAAGAATTCGACAATAGATAAGAATTAGATGAATGAATAACGGATAATAATATATCGAGCAAATGTAACATACACATTTTTCGGTATAGATATAGCTTATAGATTATTTCACTATATAGCATAAAACCAATACACCTAAAAGGTAAAGGTTGTCTGGAAGAAATTGCTCTTAGCGATAACACCGCTTAGATGTACATTATTGTATCTGTTTTTTTTTTCTTTTCAACCGACGAAAAAAAAGGAGGTTCTCAATTCGACCCGTATATTTATTTTTATTTTTTTTATGTATGACCACGCATAACTTTTTACAGAGCAGTCCGATTTTGATAATTCTTTTTCTATTGGATAGGGTCTACTTCGAAGTTGGTCCCATTTAAATTTGAAGAAAAAAATTCTACCCTAAGGGTAGAAAATTAGGGGATGACTGAATAAATTCCTACTAAATTTTCATATTTGAACCAATTCTGTTGAAACTAGGCACAAATAAGTAGTTCTAATGACCCTACAATATGACTGTTGTGGATAGATCTTGTGGACTGTATATTGTTCTTGTTCGATCAAATGAAACTAAGATTGCTTGTTCAAAGACGACCATTGACCATATTTATTTTCCCAATGTTCCTACTTAACTACTATTTACAAGTTCTTAACTACTAGACGTTCGGAGCCGTACTCGATGGGGCGTGGCTTGTGCGCCGTTTCCTTTCTGCGTCCTCTCGCTCGCACACGCACGCCGCTCAGTTGGCCGCTGGCAGGTTCGCGGTTCCCAAAACCTCGCGTGCGCGCCATCTCTCTCTGCGCCGTCTCGCTCGCACACGCGCGCCGCTCAGTCGGCCGCGGGCAGGCTCGCTGACCGTAACATCCTCCCCCCGGCGCAGCCCGCGTAGCCTCTTTCCGTTCCATAGGACGGCGAGCTTGCAGCGAGGATGAAGACGCGCTCGAAGCCTCGACGCGGCGGCGCACTCGGAGTGGCGACCTCTTAACGCTGGCTCCAGTCTGTACAGCCGGCTCACCCTAGGGATGGGGCGGGCCGCTGCTATCTTCTTCAGCTCGACTCCGAAGCTCTCCTCCTGTGCGCGTCGCATGAGTGCTCGTTCCGCGCGCTCGATATGCCGTTGTTCTTTGCGCGTCGCTCGGCGTCTGCAGATGTCTGCAAACGCTGGCACGCGTGCGGTTGCTTGTACCAGCGACTCATTTTCTGAAAAGCGGGTCGGATCTGGCAGCCAGGCTCCCTCCCGCTCGTCTTGCACGTTCGTGTGCAGGGCTTCTTCATGGTCGGCGGGAGCTCGTTCCGTGGGCCATCTCTCCTCCGGTTCGCGTAGGAAGCAGAGCCCCCAGTGGACCACGCTCGCTAAGTCGGTCCGCTCAATCTCGATTCTGTGTTCCTTTCTTCTGTTCGCGAGCCTCGCGCCGATGACCGCCGCCTGTAGCTCCATGCGCGGGATGCTCGGTGCGCGTCGCAGCGCCACCTTGACCTTAGCGGCGACCAAGATGACGCTCACGCTGCCGTCGTAATGTGTAGCCCGCCAGTAGGCCACGGCCGCGTAGGTTCGTTCGCTCGCGTCGTCCATATAGGGGCTCTGGGTGATGGCCACTAGAGCGCATGCGTTGTGATCGCGCACGCTGTGCGCCATGAATGGAGAGCTGGCTGCGCCGAGGATCATGCTCGTTATCTTGTACTGGTGCTGCGGGGTCGCTCGTTCTTGGTCCCTTCCGTCCTTGGCTTGTCTTGGTCCGTCTGGGTCCCTTGGTCGAGCGGCGCCACCGGACGGCTTTTCTCGGAACCGAAAAACGATCCCCTGCAGTGAGAGCAGCAGGTCCGGTCCCTCCAGCAGTCGGTCGTTAAGACGCACGCCGCGACTTTGGTGAGCGGCGTCGGCGTCGTAGTTCATTTTTCTTTCGACGCTCTTCAGGCGGCGTAGCGCTGCGTCGCAGCTCGGAGGCAACCCGACTTTGTAGCCGCCGTCGTTCTTCGTCAGAATGCTCTCGACGATGTTCTTAGCTCGCTGATCTGCGTCGCTCACACGTTGCTTGTGAGCTGCGCCGAGCGCGTCGATGCAAAAGTGCGCCTCCACAGGCTCATGGAGGCGCTGGTCGTGCTGCTCGCTCTCGCGTATTCGCCGGTCGGGCGCGTACATATGCAGCACGCTCTCTGTGTGGAAGATGGTGCCGCGTGGCGCGGATCCGTGCACCACCCAGCCCAGCTGTGTTCGGGATGCGGCCAGTTGAACGGGGCCGCCGATGCGTAGCTCCCGGGACACGATCATCTCCCAGTGATCCATGCCCACTAGAATGCGGGGGCGTGCCAGGTCGTAGCACACCTCCTCCTGCAGCAGATCTCGCAGGTGGTCGTGGTCCAGCAGTGTGCTCGGTATCGACTGCTGGTGGAGGCGCAGGTCTCGCACAGTGCGCGCTCGTAGCTCGTGTAGCGCGCTCTCTCCTTTGCCTCGTAGCTTAACGGTGACGATCTTGCTCTGGTTTTCCCGCTGCGACATGTTCACGCCGAGTAGGTGCAGTGGTCGTGCCGGACCCTCGGCGCCGACGTCTCTCGCCAGTTCTTCGTCGATGAGAGTTAACGTCGCACCCTCGTCGAGCAGCGCGTAAGTGTTTACTGCGCCGCGTGGGCCGGAGATGACGACCGGGCACACCTTTAGCAGCACGGCCTTGGTAGCGTTTAGGGGCGCTACCGAACAGACCGCCCCGGCGTCGCTCGATGTCGGCGTAGCGCTTTAGCGCTCGGCGTAGCGCTTGGCGTAACAGGCTGGTCCCGCTCGTGTAGTGTAGGATGATGCGGGCGGCGACATTGATCCACGCCGCATAGCTTCGCCTTGCAGCGGAAACGTCGGTGTTTCTTCTCGACGCATCGGAAGCAGAGACCCTTCTCTCGCACCAGGTCCCAGCGTTGATCGACGCTCAGTGCCGTGTAGGTCGGGCACTGATGTAGCGCGTGGGTCTGGCCGCAGCTCGGACAGCGGTCAATCTCTTCTTCAGGTTCGGATGCGGCGATGTTGTAGACGGCGTTCGGCTTTCTCTTGGTGGTCGAGGCGGCGGGCTTCTGTTCTGTTCCCCCTGGCGCGGTGGTGGCGCTCGTTGCAGGCGCGTAGGTGTAGCGGAGTGCTATGTCCGCCTCACGCATGAGGAAGCGTGATAGCAGCACTATCTCCGGATCGGCTGTCCCTTCATGGCGCTCGGCGTAGTCGCACCATCGCGTCCGGAACACTGGACTTAGCTTGTCCAGCACCTCTCGCACTAGCATGGGGTTGAAGAGGTACCCACGCCGGTCGATTGTCGTCAACACGCAGACGACGTTCTGGAGCTTGACGGCGAAGGTATTTAGCTCTGTTGCCGACTCTCCTGGTTTGGGCAGCTTCGTCAGATCTTCCAGCGCCCGATCTATGATGACCTCTGGTCTCCCGAAGCATTGTTCTAACGTCTTCATAATGACGTCGGGGTCCGTGGCGGTGTGCAGTAACGCGGTCACGGTGTCACGTGCGTCTCCTTTCAAGCTGTGTCTCAGCCGCTGCAAGTTCTCAGCGGCCGACAAGCCGTAGAGAGTCGTTGCATCTCTGAATGCGGCCTTGAAGGGCAGCCACTCGCCGGGTGCTCCGGAGAAAGTCGGTAGCTCGGTGGCGTGACGGGGCCCGGGTCTGGCCATCTTCTCGATCGCCTCTGCCAGCTGCTCAATGCCCCTCCTGGTTCGTTGTGGAGTGGACGATTTTCCTCGGCGGTCTCGAGGCGGCGTCGGCGAACGATCGGTTCGCTGGAACCGAGCTCGGCGCACGCCTTCAGGGGG
Source organism: Metalampra italica (assembly GCA_949699065.1). NCBI lineage: Eukaryota > Metazoa > Arthropoda > Insecta > Lepidoptera > Oecophoridae > Metalampra > Metalampra italica. The sequence goes on along the minus strand of OX452991.1, from coordinate 4,999,331 downwards.
CTGCGGTGCGTCCCGCTCCCCCCGTGGGTTGAGCGGGTTGTCGCGCAGCCACTGGTCCACCTTCCGATGATCGTCGGCGGTGGATCGATGTTCGTCGGGCAGGCTCTCGTCGTCGTGAATCGACGCGACTTGTATAGCCAGCCGCTTCTTGATGAGGTCAGCTTCTATGGCGATCTCTCGCCGGCTTAGTTCTGCCAGCTTCTCAGCGGCCTCCAGTTCCGCTTGCCGTTGCCGGGCGACGGCGCTCGCAGTAGTTCGGCGCGAGCCCGCTGGCGACTTCGATCTGCGTGAAGGCGCTGCTGTGCCAACGACCGCTCGGATCGGATGGTCGGTGTCGGTCGGGTTCGGCGTAGGTGACGCCGGTGGGTCCACGGACAGCCTCCTGACTCGTTCCATGTCGAGGCTGTGAAGGTAGGCCCTTCGCTCCGCGTCTAGGTTTCGACGCGCAAGTTCTCTTCGCTCTTCCGCCAGACGCTCCAGTTCCTCTTGCCTCCACCGTTCTTCCAGACGCTCTTGTTCCGCCTCTGCGATGTCTCCCTGGCTCCGGGTGACGACCATCGTGTTCGGACGACGTGCAGCAGACGAATGACTGGATGAAGGCTTGATCCGGCTTTTGGTGGCTGGTTTCGGCTTCAGATCCGACTCGATGGACCAACGATGTTGTGGATAGATCTTGTGGACTGTATATTGTTCTTGTTCGATCAAATGAAACTAAGATTGCTTGTTCAAAGACGACCATTGACCATATTTATTTTCCCAATGTTCCTACTTAACTACTATTTACAAGTTCTTAACTACTAGACGTTCGGAGCCGTACTCGATGGGGCGTGGCTTGTGCGCCGTTTCCTTTCTGCGTCCTCTCGCTCGCACACGCACGCCGCTCAGTTGGCCGCTGGCAGGTTCGCGGTTCCCAAAACCTCGCGTGCGCGCCATCTCTCTCTGCGCCGTCTCGCTCGCACACGCGCGCCGCTCAGTCGGCCGCGGGCAGGCTCGCTGACCGTAACAATGACGGAGACCTGAACTTGATCTGATGACGGAGACGGAAGACAGTTGAGGGAACTCTTCAACGGTGTACAGCAGCTAACTCGTGTTTGGGCTTATTCATTCATCTTAATGAGAACTTTAAACCTAACTTATGATTTATTCGATTACGACTACCATCGATGGGTGAAGATGGAGACGGAAGGCTGTCGAGGGAATGAATTAGTATATTTTAGTCACAAAAAAGTAAAAAATAAAAACTTTTTAACAAAAAAATTAAACCGTCGAAAAAAAGAAACTGAAAAGCGAAAAATAATAACAAGTTACCTTGTTAGTCTATAACTACGCTCCTACACTAATGTAAACCTAAGTAATTTTGAGTCGGCGCCTAACAAACAAGCAAATTAATTAAAGTTGATACGTAAAGTGAAATGATGGCAGCCAAGTTTACGTAAAGTGGAATGATACAAGCAATCAATGAGATGATCATCAAATTAGAGTACGAAAAACGTAATAGTAAGTAATAAAAATCAAAGAAATTAATTTGTATGTGTGTTGGGCGCCGACTTAAAATTACTTAGGTTTACATTAGTGTAGGAGCGTAGTTATAGACTAACAAGGTAACTTGTAATTATTTTTCTCTTTTCAGTTTCTTTTTTTCGACGGTTTAATTTTTTGTTAAAAAGTTTTTTGTCTGTAATTTTATAATGTGCAATAAAGTGTATTGAATTTAATTGGACCTATACAACATTATTAAATTACAGTTCTAACTGTAAATCGTGAAATAATCATAATACAATATTCTAGGCAAGTATAAATTATATGTGAATGTCTAAAGTAAATTAAAATATAATGAAATAATACTATCACGAGACATCAGGCAGGTACTTACCTATCCTAAGTAAATTTAATATTTAAAAATTCGTCAACAGAATAAATTTCAATAACCAACAATAGGTTTTTAGCTAAAAAAGTCACCCGGGGACGAGCTAGAGTTACTAAGTACCTAATATCCTAGATCGAGATTTTTCCCTTCCTTTTCCTTTCTCGTAAAGTTTTTTAGAAGTTAGGCTGGATCATTCATTTTTAGAATGAATCAAAAAATTTTGCCCCTCCCATATGGATGAGTAATAAAAGCATTCTATGGGTGTCAAAATCGTGTCAAAGTAATCACAAAATTATGACTCACTCACACATTCTCATTTTCAAACTCCATATAAATTTGTATTAGCAACCTCCTCCCGCTACTCCGCTTCCTTTGTCCGCACCCCCCCGGTAAATGGCATCATAGGTTCCCATACTAAATATGCAAGATGCGATCTCCACGGGGAGCGCGCGAGCGACCAAAGACACTGAAACTTATTGATTTTAGTGATCGAAATACTCACGTATCCCCCATGAACATTGCTTCATTCGATTAGCTTTATTCTAAAACTCAAAAATATCCCAGCGACACTGACCTAAATTATAAAGAAATCCATATCGATTTCGTCATCTCGCCCAGGAATTTGAACTGCCAACTTTGCAGAGCAAATTCCTGGGCAAATTCTCTGTCAACCCTGCCTATGCTGGTACTTTTTTCTTTTTCCAGCAATTTATTATCGTTTAATCTCCCCTGTTCGTAACACCTTACAATTTAGATTAATGTAATTGAGGTGTGAACATTGTATGAATAATTCATTTTGTCTAATTGTTTTCGTGTTGAATTTATTGCGGCCGGGCTGAAGTTTTGCGGTCAACTGACACGGACTGTGCTTTTGTTGGGTTCGGTCCATAATTTCAATATTCACGACGTTCTACCAATAGTACTAACAATACCTACTGCAATCAGTACTGGGAACTTATGTGTTCTAGTATTGAAATAGGTGTGAACAGTTCATGTCATACTCAAACTACATAACGAACATTGTAATGTTAAGTTTTTATTTATTGGAGCCTCGAGGTTTATTTATTTTTAATTTATTTGTAGATTAGTTTTAGTTTTATAATATTAAGTTTTATTTCAGAATTAAGTGAGACTATTATAATGAGTGTTTAATAACAACACAAAAATACTTTATAAAACAATTACAGACATGTCCAATTCGACACTTAAATTATAAAGTTTATAAGCAAAAGATCGGAATATGTAAAAATAATAATGAGGAGAATTTTAGAACCTGATTAATTTAAAACTTTGATCTCCAACACTAACACCTAGTTTTCATTATTATAATTTAAGAGCTATAAAAAGTTTCGAGCTCCTCTATCCAAAGTTACAGGATGTTCCCCGCCAAAATTGCTCTTCAGCAAAACAAATAAAAAAATGTATACTACTTTTGTTGTGTTCATATCGGGCGACGAACTCGATAGCTTTCCTTCTGTATTTCAGCGAATTTCAAGGAGTCATCGTCCACAAAGCGTTTTGTGAGAGGCCATAAATCAAACTTTTTGCATGTAGCTCACCTGCCTTAAATGCTTTGGGAATGTTCTAGTTGCAAGTCTTTATTATGTAGAATAAATTAAGTGGAAGGGTTCGTAAAGGCAATGGCCTTATTTAGCAACGGCTAAGGTTGGAACTTTCTCCTAAGGAAGTATTGAAATCAGAATGATTGGATGATCGAACGTAGAATTACATGAAAGAATTAGACACAGATTATGAAATACCTACATAAGTAATTTAATTCGTTCTGAACACTTAATATAAAAGTGTATTGAAATATTGTAGTTCACTGTGATCCGCCCGTAGGCACACAAAATTGTATATAAAAGTAAAAGAATAAAAATAATGAAATTTTAATACACTAATAACAAGGTACAGTACATTCAAAAGAAATTTATACCAATAATGTCCATTATAATAATAAACGTCAAATGTCACATGAGCAAAAATGAAGGAGTCTTTAGAATCCTAGAGTGGCTTCGGAGGAGACGAGTAATAATGCGAAAAGCAACTCTCGTAGTGTTAGGCCATTTATGCACTATACGTTTCCGATTCACATTCAATACGTGAAAAAGACGGGACGTGAAATTCACGTCCTACCGCTTGTGCACTACACTCCGTTCATATTCAATTTCAATACGGGAAAAAGACGGACGGGATTTCCTCCGGTGTGACCATTGGGAAAATAGAGAATGTTGCCAAAATCTGCTTTGAGAAAGCATACATTGTAGTGTGTCCATGGGAGTAGAAAATAAAATAAAAAACACAATTTTCAAAGAATTTGTATATAATTAAAAATATTTTTGCTGTAACTCAATGTTGTCAATAAAACCAATTTATTATCATTTTTTTTTTTTTTTAAATTCAAAAGTATTTTATTGCATGTAAGTACACTAGGTACATTTATACAATGTCAATTTTTTATCTACCACCGCCTCCAAGGTGTTATATAGAGCTGGGAAGAAGAAGCGGCGCAACAAACTTCCGCAACACATCTTTTAAAATCAAGTTTGTACATAACATTATTTTGTAAAGATTGTGCGAGGCTGAAGTAACATTAACACCAGGCATCTTTGTCATTTAGATAATCGACTGTTCTTTAATAAGCTTTCTTACAAAGTTGTTGTTTAATGTAGGTCTTAAATTTTCTGTCATTCATATTTAAGATTTCTTCTGGTAGTTTGTTGTAGAAGCGTATACATTGCCCCGTGAATGATTTACTGACCTTACTAAGCCTTAACTGTGGTGGTACAAGTTTGTTTTTGTTTCTTGTAACATAAGCTGTGTTCATGTCACAGTGCCTCAAAAAGAGAGATATATTTTTGCGGACATACAAAATATTCTCAAAAATGTATTGACTGGCAACGGTTAATATATTAATTTCTTTAAACTTTTCTCTTAATGATTCTCTACAACGTAGGTTATAGATCGCCCTAATAGCTCTCTTTTGCAAAATAAAGATGGTTTCTATATCTGCCGCTTGACCCCACAGTAGGATGCCGTATGACATGATGCTGTGGAAGTAGCTGAAATAGACTAATCTCGCAGTAGCAATATCTGTTAATTGTCTAATTTTCCTAACGGCGTAGGCGGCCGAGCTTAGTCTGCCAGCTAGTGAAGCTATGTGGGGCCCCCATTGAAGAGATGAGTCTATAGTTATACCTAGGAACACCGTGCTTTTGATAAATTCTAATCTTTCTGTACCTAAAGTTACATTATTATCTACATGTCTTACATTTGGTAGGCAAAATTTAATACATTTAGTTTCTGTTGTATTTAATGCTAGATTATTAAGAGTCGATGGTATGTCAGCTCAAATTCAAATTTCCCCCCCGCATGCCTCTCCCACCGCCGCCGTCAGCGCACCTATCTCACTCGCACTATTTATGTAGGGTAAGCTACACAATATTGACCGTCCAAGATGGTTCTTAATAATAAAAAAAAAATTGCAAGCTCACGTTTTACTTTCAATGTTGTGTTCAGTTTTATCATTTACGTCGTGATTCATCAAGGAATCAATGTTCAAACACTTTGTATTTTTTTCCAAAGGAAATGGCATTGGCACTCTGAAATACACACGGATGATTATTAAAATAAATCAGGCGCCCCGCGACCTCATTCGCGTTAAAAGACTACATGACACACTATTGAGCTGCACCAACCAACCAACCAAACAAACAAACAAACAAACAAACAAACAAACAAACAACGTCTAGATACAGCACCCCCGGGAACCTAGAAAATGGTAAAAACATCGGTGCGTTGCCCGTGATAGGTACCACCAGATCAGATGGAACTGAATGTATTGAATCTTCTAGTGTTAGTACTCTTTGCTAAATAATAATTAAAGTCTTCTATTTTTTACATTCAATGAACTCTTTTTTTCTTATCATGGAAAGCCACCGATTTGCGTACATTTTGGTAGCCATGGAGATATACAACGTCAATTTTTTTTATCTACCACCGCCTAGAAGTCTACCTATCAGCCGTGTTATGTTATTAGTACTCATAAATTGGATAATCCCGAAATCGAAATGTTGCTTCAGAACTTACTTTTCCATGTTGTTATATATGTTAACATCTGTTTTATTCGGAGCATTCTCCTTGTCAGAGCCATGGTTATTTTCGGATGCCCCTGATCGTCGTAATCTAATTTGAGAAAGATAAGTACCACCCGTGATAGGTACCACCAGATCAGATGGAACTGAATGTATCGAATCTTCTAGTGTTAGTACTCTTTGCTAAATAATAATTAAAGTCTTCTATTTTTTACATTCAATGAACTCTTTTTTTCTTATCATGGAAAGCCACCGATTTGCGTACATTTTGGTAGCCATGGAGATATACAACGTCAATTTTTTTTATCTACCACCGCCTAGAAGTCTACCTATCAGCCGTGTTATGTTATTAGTACTCATAAATTGGATAATCCCGAAATCGAAATGTTGCTTCAGAACTTACTTTTCCATGTTGTTATATATGTTAACATCTGTTTTATTCGGAGCATTCTCCTTGTCAGAGCCATGGTTATTTTCGGATGCCCCTGATCGTCGTAATCTAATTTGAGAAAGATAAGTACATTTATGATTACGTATAATAATTTAACCCGATGTGAATTTTCTTTACCAAATAAATTATACTCACTTTAGTGCTTTACTCAAGTTTTTGCCTTTTTTTTTACGCCAACCAAGTCTTTTCTTTTTTTTGTTACCTTGGTTTCCCATTTTAAAAAATTCGTTTTTATACTAAACGGTCGAGAAATTATTAAGAAAGATATTGGAAAATAAATATTATCTTCAGAAAATTTCTTTTGTAGTCTTCTGTCTACACGTCGTCGTCTATTTTTGTTCTGTCAAGTCAAACAACCAAGTATCGAAACAAATTACAAACAAACATCCAGTCATTTTTCAGTCAAGGAGACTGTACTCCAAAAAACACTAGGATAGCAACAAAGATGCTACCCTATTTCAAAATATAATTTGAATAAATGACGTGTGACGGGAGTGACAGCTGGATGGCGGCGAGCGACACGTGTTCCCCGTGCCACTGGCAGAGCGGGACTGACGCGGGGTAGGGAGATGCCATGCGGCTCAAGTTGGGCTGGCTCAAAAACGCTTAGATTTAGGTTTTTCCTTTTTTTGCCGAAAGTTATGTGTATTTTGTAAATTCAAATGTTATGTGATCTGCATATTAGTAAGTACAGTTAGTACTCAAAATATGGTGATTGTACGTAGCTTTATTACATAAAAGTAGCGAAAATAAATTCTTAAAATGGTTGACTTTGGAATTTTTTTTAATTGAGAAAATTTTAACGAACTGTGTTTTCGAAATCGTGAATAACTAGTAAAAGTCTTCTACTTTACTGCATATTTATTACAAAATGAATGATACAGTATTGTTGAAATAGCGACGGATCATCCGACCCGCTGTGAGATATCATAGCCCCTTAATGCTGAACCAGTTAAGTACTTGTGTGAGAGTATTGTTTACCTCAGGAAGATCACAAGCTCTTCTGCTAATTTTAAAAATCAGAGAAGTGTCATCGGCAAATAATACTATGTTGGACATAGTACATGTCCGGACTCGTTTCCAAACTATTTAAAAACAAAAAACTTTATCCGTGAAAAAACGGATCTAACACGTGTCAATCACGAATTGAATGAATCGGAAACGGATGAGTGCACAAGCGCACATACATTTACTACTACGGCCAAGACGGACTTAAAACGTGTCCGTCTTTTTCACGTATTGAATGAGAATCGGAAACGTATAGTGCACAAACGGCCTTAGAGTGTGGTAGCATGTACCGAGTAGGTATTAGTGTTAGGCGCGGCGTAGGTACCTCTTACCCTACCCGACCTTATAAACATTGAACTCTAAAGATTTGAGAACAATATCCACTATTTACTAGATTTATACGACCTTACATTGTAAATAGCTACCTAACTTAGTAAGTAGTTGTCTACAGAGCCCAGTAAGTAGTCAAACAATGAGGAATTTAGGCCGAGACCGCGATCCCTTACGAAATAATTCATCCACATCAAGAAGGCAGGCCAACAATAAATTATATTAATTACAGTAGCTAGGGAAACCGACATATCTTACCATTAAACTTAGTAACTGCTAAATTGTTTTGAAGCAAAGAATTCCCAATTCAAAGCACATCGAAAATCAAATCAACAGCCTATTAATACGTCCCGACTGTTGCGGCTGAACCTTACCTTCTCCACGAGGACATACGGGTCGCATAGTCCACTACTTTTTGTGTTGGCGTTGGTGGACTTTACTCACACATGTGCCTAAGAATTCGTTCTTCGGTATGCAGGTTTCCTGACGATGATTTAATAACCTCAAGAATAATACGCAAAAATAAAATTTGAAATCCAATTGCAAGTTCTAGCGATTAGCGCGTTCAAACAAACAAACGCTTTAGCTTTATTATATTAGTATAGATCTACATTTTTCAGGTAGGACATTTTTCAGATTGGATATTTTTCAGATTGGACGTTTTTCAGATTGGACATTTTTCAGATTGGACGTTTTTCAGATTGGACGTTTTTCTGATTGAACATTTTTCAGATTGGACATTATTATCGTAAATCATATTATTCCTTAAATGGTAATTTATACCGAAGTCTAAATGCGTCACTGAAAATGCCACACATTCGGAGCACATTGTCCTCGTGTGATGAATGTCACAATCCTGACACGGGACACAGATGACCTCAAAGGCGAGAGGGAAAGGTCGCACAAGTCGACGCGACAAAGCTCTCTAAAATGGGACACGTGCCTTCATCCGAGAAAGGTGCTTTATAGATGAAACGCCATGAAATGTTCTTGTATGATCTGTTATGGCGTTAATATTGGAATCAATGGTGTGTGGAATAAAATACTCATACAAACTGTTTCCTGCGGTATAATAATTTTTATAAAAAAAATCAATTTCGTGCGGCATCGATCACGTCATACTCAGTGAGTCATCATAAATCATTTTGAGATCAGTAATTACCAGATTGCAATATAAAGGTTTCATGTTAGAGCGACTTTAAGATCCGCACACACTATAGCCGTGTCCAATTGACGCATTTTTCAGATTTGACGTTTTTCAGTTTGGACATTTTTCTGATTGGACATTTTTCAGATTAAACATTTTTCAGATTGGACATTTTTCAGTTCGAACTTGGTCGTTGGACATTTTTCAGATTGGACATTTTTGAGATAGGACATTTTTCAGATTGAACGTTTTTCAGTTTGGACATTATTACAGTAAATCATTAAAACGGCTAAAACTGGGTCTAATCTGTCTAGACAGCCTTAAGGACGTTAAACCAGAAGATTCATTAGGCAAGTACCTAAGAGATATTTATAGGGTAAAAGTACCTATACATACCTACAGTTAATTTCGGCAAAGTGAAAACTTCGTCCGAATACCGATACTGCTCCAAGTTTCATCCATGCATCATTTTGTAAACGTGGTCTCAAACAAATGAAGATGAAGTGTTGCTATAATTATTTTCCTTTTTAACCTCCTACGCAGTGTTTAATTATAAAGAAGATGGGTGATTTGTAGGCTGTGTTTATCATTTGGAAAGTGAATGACGATAGAACATCCTCACTAAATTTTAAAAAGTTACCTTCTTTGAGAAATAAATATCTTTAAACCTTGAACATCTACTTTGCCAGACTTACAAAGGATTTGGGGTGTCTCCTAGCTTCTATAAGTGCATTACTGCATGACGTGCGTACATAACAGGCGCAGCAGCCCCGTTTCTAGCTCCTTTAGCAAGGTGTACCTTTAGAAAGTGTTCCGGCAGGAAATAAACAATAGTACATTGTTACCCCAGGGGTGAAAGTAACTTATTTAGTCCCGAGGCGAGGTTTGGCGCCCGATGCGTAGCGAGGGCGCCAATAGTTCGAGGGACTCTAAATAAGTCTTGAACCCGGGGGATACACTGTGCTTTTCGTTACGAATACAATGAAAGTAAAAACAAATATATAAAATGAATGTTAATACAAATGTCTGCTATACGGAAGTATAAACAATACTCTACAACTCAAAAAAACAAATGAAGATCGTATTGCCGCTTTCCCGTCTATTTTGTTTTTTTTTCTGTGGCCGGCCAGCTATTCTGCCATTATTTTTCATTTCCATCATTGAAAAAATGGTAAATATTTTGCCCAAATCTGTTAATTAAAAAAAATAGTTGACAGTAATAATTATAATAAAGTCATTTATAAAAATATATTCCCTAATTATTACTTATCTTTAACTTTACTTTCAATTTTACATCGCGCTGTAATTGAGTGGCTGTATAGAAAGTTGGAACATAATCCAATAGAAATGTCAAAATAGTAGTAGTTTTTTTAAAATGATTTGACAGCTGTCAGTTGAAAACGATTCTCCCTAGGGCTGAGATGTATTACTTTCAACCCGCTACTCAGGCAACTTCAGACCTACTTTCAGAGTATTATGAGTATGAGTAATGAATAATCTTATTCCACTCAGGCCAAGAGCGTGCAACAGCTGGTAAGTACCTATTGGGTGTGCAAATAAAATCCCACGATACAGTATCGAAGCAACAGGTCACCTACCACCACCTACACATAATTCTTAACTCTGAACTCAAAGCCGTAAAGCTAAATGTCGTTTCCATAAAAGTAAATTATGTCGTAAGCAACATTTTTTTACGTTACGTGTCGCTTCAGATATTTTTTAAGGCGTCTCAGTGTCACGCGAGGGGGTGTAATTTTGAAATTGCTATATTAGATCTCGCGTATAAGATGAAACGTAACTGACAGTGTTCAAAGAAAATATACGTCTTATAAATCCGAATGCCAGTTTGAAAAACGTGATGAAAGAAAATAAGGATGGATGAAAAATAATGTCGATAGTCTTAGTAAGTATTTATTTATTTATTTATTCTTTGGAAAACTAACAGGACAAATTACAACATTACTAAAACATTACTAAAAAAAACAAAAACAAAACAATACTAAACAACACAGTAGAATAAACAGATGCCAATAACAAGTTTTCACATATAGATATAAAATATAGGTTACTTATAAACATAACAAAACAAATACGGACCATACACAGCTAGGAGATAGAACAAGAAGAAACTATATATAGACAAGAAACAAATGAAATAAATATAATCTAGTAATTAAACCAAAAAAATATGCACAGTAGTAGATTCTAGTGTCGTTGTCAGCCTGGCGGACAGCGCCATACCAAGTGGTAGTGACCCTGCTTACTGCGCCAAAGATCGTGGGTTCGATTCCCACCCGGGAACAACTGTGTGATGAGCATAACTGTTGGTTTTAGGATTCTGGGTGTTTGTATGTATATTTAAGTTTTTATTTAAAAGTATTTATGTATGTTTATCAGTTGTTGAGTACCCATTTACAAGTTTCGGCTTAGTTTGGGACTAAGCCGTGTGTAAATTTGTCCAAAAATTATTATTATCTGACACCTTTTTCACAGTAGAACTTCTGTGGTAGAACGTATAAGTAGTAGTTTTTTCTACTTAGAGAGGAACGTCATTAACGAAATTTTTGATATTAATTTTTTAATCTAAAATAGGTTGATACATTAATATCTTCACGATTATAATATTACCATATCCAAACCATCATAACCAAAAATGTTATGCTGCATCCACACGTTGGCAAACCTTTACAATCGCAAGTCAAACCCGTTCCACACGCGCTATGCGTTTGTAAAGGTTTGCCAAATTAACGTGTGGATGCAGCATAACGTTTTTGGTTATGATTTGGATTTAAAGAATGATGAGACTGAGCGAAGCGATTTTGACGATGACAGTGTCATCATCAAGACATGCTCAGTTGGTTCGGACATGTCGAGTGAGCGAATGAAGAATGAGTGAAGAGAGAATGAGTGAGTGAATTCTCTCGATATAGGTAATTATTTGCATCGTCATTCGTTCATCATTCACTCGCTCAACATGTTCGAACCAACTGAGCATCCCTTCGATGATGACACTTGCAGTCCAGCCATATTGCTTCTCTCTTCGTATTCGGTCGGCCAAGGTAAAGCACCTATTGGTTTTTAATTGAATTACAAATGTAATAAAAGAAATGTTGAGCCGAACGAAATCTGGGGCAGAACAGTTATAGGGCTTTAGAACTCCGTAAGTTATTTCCCGTATTTCCAAGTCAAAGTTAATTAGAGTAATATTTAATCACGGTCAATCTGTCGCCGCAAAATGAATGAGACTCGGAACTCGTAGATAAGTTCACGAATTTAATTTCCTCAAAGCGAGATGATCCTGTGAGTGTACGTACATACGGGTCCAGATTTGGTCCGGGCCCGTGCGTTTGTAGAATTTCCAAAGTTTTGTGTTTGTCAAACCGATGGGCCCATTGCCCAGTCTTGACGATTTTATGTTATTTTAGTTAAGCAGAAACTTGATACACGCATGTAGCCTGGAGGAATGATTCGTATCGGAAGACGGCCTATGTCCAGCAGTGGACTAGTGCAGGCTGATGATGATGATGAAGACGCAGCTTAGGCAGGCCTCACAAGGTGGACCGACGATCTGGTGAAGGTCGCGGGACCCAGCTGGATGAGGTTAGCGCAGGACCGGTCGTCGTGGAGATCCCTGGCTGAGGCCTTCGTACAGCAGTGGACGTCTAAAGGCTGATATGATGAATGGGAAAATCTATACTTTCTACGCGGGCGAAGCGACGCTTCGTAACTCCGATATACGAGTACTTACAACTCGTACGTAACTTATAAAGTAGGTAGAATGAAGCAAATCCCCAGTTCTTTAGTATACTTACTTGGTGAGCAAACATGACGTGAGCCGATTTCTGCTGTCGATTTCGACGGCACCGAGCTGACAGGATCAGCCCTGCTATTCTGTAAGCGTATTTGTGCAACTCGATCCTGAATCCGCAGTGAGATCGGTCTCTAACTCAATGATTTACAGTTCAATACTCACTTTACTTCGCAAGTGAAGTGTTTATTAAGTAGCTTGTATTTGTTTACACAATGCGACATCAAGGTATTTCATGATCGGATGCGGAGTGAAGTAAGTGACTTGCGATGTGATGGTCGAGTTTTAATTCATACTTTACAGAATCACACAGCTGATCTCGTTGACGTCACATTCCTTCCAGTAAGCCCCCGACAATTTTGATCGTTATATTTATTTTTACAATAAGCTGGAAACGTCGAGATTTGGGTTCCGTAGAAATGGGATTCAAGGAATTTTCCGGTTTGTGTTTTGGCACAGGCACAAGTATGTACCTACAAGTTTGGTACAAGTTTTGGACAGATACAACATGGATATTTCAGTTGACTATAGGTATTTGTCCGTGCATCCGTTCTGTTCTAGGGCTAAATTTTATATATATATTTTTTGTTGAAGTTGCCGCGTATAGTTGAGGAACTTAATACAATAATCACTCACTGAGAAAAAACAATGTACAGTCTACAGCACGTCAGTCGATACACTTTGACCTTGAGCTGGCCTAGCTTATTAGGGAGTTTCAATACTCTGAGAGACCAGTTTATACTGGTTTTGATTCCACTGACGTGCGGTCGACCTTACGTGTAGTTAATTTTATGAAGTCCAGTGAACTTACTAACTAAATACCCTCTCAAACAAAAAAAATATTTTTAAATCGGTCCACAATTGACGGAGAAATCGGTGAACATACATAAAAAAAACATACATACAGCCGAACATGGTAGGTACCTCCTCCTTTTTTGGAAGTCGGTAAAAAATAACAATGTTACTACACCATAAGGCTACAACAAAAAAGTTCTGAAACAAATTAGGTACTTAAATATGTTTTCGATAACAAATAGTTTTAGATATTTTTAAGGTAGATTGTAATATTTGCAACTAAAATTTAGTAATACGGGACGATTGCTCATTCAAATCCGCAGCTGAGTAGAGGAAAGGTCAAGTCCTGTTATTAATACAAGCACCATTCAATGGAATTTCAGCGGCCTTAGGAACAGCGGTGTTAAGTAACTTAATTAATAGTACATTGTTAACCTAGGTGTGAAAGTAACTTATTTAAGTCCCGAGACGGGGTTTGGCGCCCGACGCGTAGCGAGGGCGCCTATAGTTCGAGGGACCTCTAAATAAGTCTTGAACCCGAGGGAAACACTGTGCTTTTCTTTAAGAATACACTGAAAGTAAAAACAAATACATAAAATGAGTGTTAATACAAATCTCTGCTATACGGAAGTATAAACAAAACTCTACAACTCGAAAAAACAAATGAAGATCGGCTTGCCGCTTTTACGTCTACTTTGTTTTTTTTCTGTGACCGGCCAGCTATTCTGCCATTATTTTTCATTTCCATCTTCGAAAAAATGGTAAATATTTTACCCACATCTATGTTATTTTAAAGAAATAGTTGACAGTAATAATTATAATAAAGTCATTTAAAAATATATATTTTCTAATTATTACATAACTTTATGTTATTTAAATTTTACATCGCGCTGTAATTGAGTGGCTGTATAGACAGTCGGAACATGGTCCAATAGAAATGTCAAAATAGTACTAGTTTTTTTATATATAATTTGACAGCTGTCAGTTGAAAGCGATTCTCCCTAGGGCTAAGATGTATTACTTTCAACCCGCTCCTCAGGCAACTTCAGACCTACTTTCAGAGTATGAGTAATGAAAAATAATTTAGGCTCAGGTGGCTGGAGTTAAAAGCCGGCTTACTATGTACAGTGTACATTTAGTCACCTACGATAATTAACTGGGCTATAACGACCGATGCAGCCCATGTGGTACACTATAATAATAATAATAATAATTGTTTGGACAATTTTACACACGGCTGTTTAGTCCCAACTAAGCCGAAGCTTGTACGTGGGTACTCGACAACTGATAAACATACTTAAATACATTTAAATAAATACATACAAACACCCAGAATCCGAAAACCAACAGTTATGCTCATCACACAAATGTTGGTCCCGGGTGGGAATCGAACCCACGACCTTTGGCGCAGTAGGCAGTGTTACTACCACTGCGCCAACAGGCCAGTCACTATATCAATAAGAAAAAGTTTTTATTTTTATTTTAACCTATTTCAACCCTGAATAATGATAATCGGTAGCGGGGGTGCGGCCGGAAATGGGACGTTCATTGTCAGTAGATCCATTGACCAGATCCATCACGGATCTAGTGAGATGTTTTTTTCTCACTAGATCCAATTTTTGACAGTGTAGATCTACTGAAAAGTACTTTTCTCGCTAGATCCGTTTACCAGTTCCAGATTTGAAAGTATGGACCTACTCAGGAATTTCTTTCTCACAAGATCCAGTTATGGATCTAATAAGAACTTACTGTAGCTGTAGATCGAATGTTGCTTCTCAGATGGATCTGGTCAATGGATCTACTGAGAATGAACGAAATGGGAGGGGGTGCAGCGGCAACCTTTGCCGGCGTTCTGTACGAGATTACATGAGTTTTAAATCAAAAAATCAAGTCAACGGCCTACCCTCTAAACGTGGGCGCTCGGACTATCCAGCACGATATAAGAGCGCGGGTTGGTGGACTTCACACGCGTTTTTATATAAAACATATTTATTATAGTATAGTATTTATTTATTAATCACAATAAAGTACAATGAAAATATATTACGGTGCATCAAAAACCAGACTCGATTTGTCTGTGCACCGTGACGTCGTACTTAAATGCTACTAAATATTACAAATATATATTTATCCTATGCGCTAATCCAGTTTCATAACTTATATTTATAATAATATATTTAAACTTTAAAAAATATAATTATATAGGTACTTATATATATTGTTATAAATAAACTTAAGTAATACAAACAGAATCCATAGTTCCAGATTTCACCAAAGCCTTAACTTACCTACTTTAACACCCCATTACCTACACACTAGTCCACTAACTACAATATTATTTATGATAATTACAGAATAATCGATTAATATTACAAGTCCCAACGAATCATAGTTGTAGTAGCTGATAAGCAAATTAAGATTTTCTCCTGTACCATCTGTAGGTACTAGGGAAAGTAACACCCAGAACAGAACCAACCTGTACAAATCGTAAAGTTGTGTGTCCCGGTAATCGAACCCACTATAAAAACTCACTAAAGCGACTACTATTTCCCCTACAAATTCGTCTCCGCATCGGTGGGCAGCCCGGCCACCAATGAACAGCCTTAACAGCCTGAAAAGGATTCCGAACTGATAATAATTTCCCTATAAATTTACCCCATTCTCCCCTCAGTCGCCCAAACTCCGCCGTCTGGGGCGGTCGCGTCGATCTCTCCCGCCCTACGCTGCAAAAACAGAAACTGCAAATTTCCTGTGAAAAACTACAGTTTTCTGACTAAGTTTCGAAGTGTACTGAGTTTTGTTACGGATTTCAGTTACGGTAAGTCATTTTTATTTAAATCAAGGTCGAATTATAATCTCTACCTGTTGCTGGAATCACAATTTCCATCCGAACTAAAACAGGAACTGATGATTGATCCCGATGAAAAAAATCCACCGTTATGTCTGGTACGGTAATTCGTACGATAATCTTTACGGTAAATATTTACCGATAGGGTAGTTATAGTAATATTTATCTCGTGTTATTGTACGCGTCATATTGATCGACATTTCCCGCTGAGTGTAATATTATTGGCTCCGTATGATGCCAATTGGTGTGATAGGTTTTTCTAATGGACAACAATTAGATATTGGGTGCTATATTTTCTATATTTTTTACTGTCTTCGGCCTCGCGACTTTTGCTGATTTGTTACCAGCAATAATAAAAAATTATTTTAATGGAACCGCTCGATAAATGTTTAAATAGGTATATATGTATTTATTTTGTTATAATATATAGAATATTAAATGTTAAAAAAAAACAATGAAAATACAGAAAAAAAGGTATGTAATGTAATTTTTTAAAAGTAGGTTTTGGATTGGTTACGAGACCTTTAAGCCATATCTTATTAAATAATAATAATAAAAAAAAGTATATTATACATAATATACCTTTATTCGACTTTCCAAAATCGTTGAACGAAAGTTGTTCTTTAATGTCGTATGTTGTCAATGTTGCCGGTTAACGGATGTTGCAACAAGTGCTTACTTAAAATCGATGTTTACGTGATAATGCATGTATGTAGGTACATTATAAATATGAAATAAGTAATTAAATAATACATTGAAAATTCAAATTCACTGAGCGGATACCATTTTCATAAAAAAACAAAAGATTGAATTGAAAATACCTGTTCTTTTATGTTTTATCACTTAATCAGGGATCGCCAAGGATTTTATTTTAATCATCTGATATTTTAATAAATGTTTTATTAAAAAGCATAAAAAATCCCCATACCTACCTATACAGTCGCAATTAAATTAAATAGAAGTCGGCAAAAAAAACTTTTCTATTATATATCTTTGTTCGCTCTCACATTTTTTTGTCTAATTTGTAGGCAATGCAATACCTACCATACCAGCACGAGGAATGACCCATTTCTGATACTTAAGTGAGAATCGAACCCACGTTCATCTTATTAAATACATGTATATAAGACATGCCTAATTTCTTTGTGAAAACACTTCATTCAATGCCATCTGAATGAACAATAATTTGATACATTGATTCCGGTGAAATTCGGTTCCTACTAAGTATATATAGCTATACAAATTGTAAATACCTTTTACCTCTCAGTATGGTTAATCACATTCAGGGTGCCACAGATCCTCTGGACTTTATTTTTATCCTTTAATCGGGGGTTCCCAGCACCCTCAGTTGTTATTTTAGGATCTTTATCACACCCACATTCCCGTCGTAATCATTTCGGATTATAAAAATGTTTGCTGTGGCAATGCGGTTACATACATGTGCATGATTATTTAAGATTAGGAGCCATTAAAAACACTGGATTATATTGCTTTTTAATTAATAACTAGCTGTTACCTGCGGCTTCGCCCACGTGGAATAATTTTTTATCCCGCGGGAACCGTTCACCCTGGTAAAAAGTAGCCTATATGATATTCCAGGCTATTCGTAAGCTATCACTGTACCAAGTTTCATCAAAATCCGTTCAGCCGTTCTTGAGTTATAAGTGGTGTAACTAACACGACTTTGTTTTATATATTAAAAATACAGTTATATTGTTTTCTAATTATCAATACTTTCAACTAATTAAATCAGTGACCTTAGTTTTTTTATATGGGCTAATACTTATGAGCCACAGTTAAATAAAAAAAAAAAAAAAAAAATTAACCACTAAAACATTTTATTAAAAAACTTCTATCCCTGGAAGTATTCCTCGAAACACTCAAATCCAGGGACTAAACCCAGACCTCTCGACATGACAGGCCGCATCTTTCCCACTACGCCACCGACCGAATGTAACACGAAAGAATATTAAAACTGTTTTCTTTATGATTATTTAAAAGCTGAGCAGGTGTGCAACAATACATCTGGCCAGGGTGAAGACTCTTTAGAACGGTGGTTGAAAACAGAAAATGTTGTAAAAGAATCATTGCCAATAATAAATCAATTGCAAAATAGCGTTTTCCGATGACCATTAATGCCAGTCGGTGGACACTTTCGTTTGTAATGGCTCCTGCAGACGCTGGCCGAGCCAAGGCAATGGCATCGTAACAGTAAACAGTCTGTTTCCATCTGTGCCATTGATTGTCTGTGTTTAGGGGTCCATTAAAACGGTTTAGCTGAAACTCGGAACATAAGTAGGTACCTACAATGTAAAATTACCCGACAACGATGGGAAAATCCCTTATAAATTCCTTGTAGAAAATCTAGTTATAATCATCAGTATTCTCGGAGAAAAATAATTCCTGCTAGATAACCGTCTTCGCATATAATCAAAATATTTAAATATATTTTTATGGACTGCATCTTTAATGAATTAAAGCGTCTATTAAGATAGATAGAACTTGATAGATGCATAGGCTGGTTCACAGCTGTTGGGACCGGACGGGACACGCTCCGGGTCTCCGCTCTGGGAGCCGAAAGTATAGCTGTGAAACCAGCCATAAATTTAATAAAGATGCAGACCTTAAAACGCCAACACCTTCCTAAGCACCCGGGCACCTGGCGGACAGGTACGACAGTCCGATGCTGAGGCACTGGGTGAGGCTTCACCTCTCCAGTGCCAAAACTATATTTTGATTTAATTTCATTAATTTGATTATATTTTTATTTTAATTTTTGATTATTTTGTTTTGTTTTTATGATTTTATGTTATGGAAATGAAAATGTTGTTTTTTAATTACTGTATGTACCTACTAACATATTTATAAGGTTCTTGTGTATTACTAACAATATTATGGACAAATGTCTGAAATAAAAATACTCTATTCTATTCTGAAACATATTAAAATATTTTGATCAAGCTATTGCCAATAATTATATTAGTAACTAGCTTATGCCCCGCGTCTTCGATCGCATTAAAAGGTATCGTTTATGTTACTTACTAACTTGCCCGCGGCATATAAATTTGGTGTGTAAATTTTTGTTCCTATACATACCTAAATATCCCTTTTCACCCCTTTAGGGATAGAATTTACAAAATCAAAGTACACCAGATTTTAAGTCAGACTACAAATGCTTTCAAACAAACAAAAAAACGGTTCAAATCGGACCAGTAGTTTTGTCGTGATGCGGGTACAAACATACATACATACAATAAATTTTTTGAAAAGTGTTTTGGGGTCAGATAAGCCTAAATAACGACGTATTCCAAAAGTTTTTTTTTAAATCCCTTCAATGTACAGAAATACTCCCGTTACGATTTTATAAGTAGATAAGTAGTACAGATAATACAAATAATTAAACTATTTTAGGACTTTTATGTTTAAAATAGATCTGACATATTATTATTTTTACATTTGAGTTTGACATTTGTATTTTATATTAATCTGATACAATACTATACCTATTGTAATAATAAATAATGTAGGTATTACTTAAATTATTAACGCTGTATGTTCATTAAAAAAATAAATGAATATGAATATGATATCGGCCATTGGAGCATTACATGTTATTGTGCCCCCTTATAGCCCGACTTTTGGCAACTCCTGTAACTTGTGCACTGTCTGCACTTAGCACAGTCGTCAACTGCACAATAAACAGGGCACTAATCCGCGTCTCTCTAAATATAAACTTTTACAACCAACATGACGTTTTACTACCGACATGTACCGAGCCATTCAGAAGGAACTAGAAGATTGTTCACTGACTTATGCCAGTACTGACCATGGGTTACAGTTTCGATACGCTAGCGACTACGTACGTAAATCCGTAAAAATGTAGACTAAATAACAAAGAAGGCATTATGCGTTACCGAACATATCGCTATATAGACTTTCAGCGATGTAGGCAAATGCCGCCCGACCCAAAATATCTCTTTTCAACTTACCACAAAATGCAAAAATAAATTTTTCATTACTCATACTCTGAAAGTAGGTCTGAAGTTGCCTGAGGAGCGGGTTGAAAGTAATACATCTCAGCCCTAGGGAGAATCGTTTTCAACTGACAGCTGTCAAATTATTTTAAAAAAACTAGTACTATTTTGACATTTCTATTGGACCATGTTCCAACTTTCTATACAGCCACTCAATTACAGCGACAGAAATGACTTTATTATAATTATTACTGTCAACTATTTCTTTAAAATAACATAGATTCGGGCAAAATATTTACCATTTAAAAAAAAAAAAATAGACGGGAAAGCGACAATCCGATCTTCATTTATTTTTTCGAGTCGTAGAGTTTTGTTTATACTTCCGTGTAGCAGAGATTTGTATTAACATTCATTTTATCCTTAGCTAATTCATGTTTTTATTTTTACTTTCATTGTATTCGCAATGAAAAGCACAGTGTATCCTTCGGGTTCAAGAATTATTTAGAGTCCCTCGAACTATTGGCGCCCTCGCTCCCCGTCTCGGGACCTAAATAAGTGACTTTCACCCCTGGGGTAACAATGTACTATTCTAATAATATAGTTCCAGAGAATCTAACGCACGTGAATGTGGGTTCGCATTTGGGCTTGGACCACTAATTGATGTTTTTGTGGGTACATCCGTTGTTATTACAGAAATAGATAAATACAGTTTGTTTTCCTCCAAAAATTAACAATGTGCTCGGTAGAGTTAAATATTAATCTTATGACGGCCAGTTGATTGGACATAAACTATGTCATTAATCGATACACCGCCTTCTGATGGCCACAGAAATGACTGTAATAACTTAATAAATGACCCTGGCTTAGAAGTTATCTACCTACCTACCATTTATTGACTGTGTCTTTCGAATTTCCGAAAGTTACCCAATAATAGGTAGTTTGATCAATATTAACACCTAGGGTCAATCAAGATATTAACTAGGGTCAATCATAGCCGATAACTATATATTTTTATGTTTAATAAATATTATTAACTAATACGTAGGTGTTTATTAACCCTTGTTTAAGATATTTGTGTTTTTTTCTTTCTTTTTGTTCTGCTCCAGCGTAATGTTAATTAGCCTTTAACCAAACTGACTGCCTCTGGCTGGTAATCGGTCATTTATTACTGTACAGTTGTTACACTAGGTCCCATAAAGATGGAAAATAGTCTTTGTTAGATTGATATGACCATAGATACGGTTAGATCTAGTGTCCATGGTTAGATTGCTGTTCGTGATCAGATCGAGATCGTACTAGACCAGAGTGCTCTCCTTTAAATATTTCTTAATTAAATATACTTAAGTATGTATTTAGCTGAAGGTTCCTGTTTAGGTTCTCTTATAGAAATCGCTTAAAATCATAAGACCGCCTCAGTTGTACATAAATTCTGCATAATGTAACTGGTTTTTCTTTTATTTGTCAGCTTACAAAATGAATGTTATGTCTGGAAACTCTGGAAATGTCTGTGATACGTTTCGCTAGAATATTTCTACATTTTCCATAAAATATTTTCTCTGCAGCGTGTAGGTATAGTGAAATGAGAACTTTACTTTTTTGAAGCGCTGCTTTGTGTAGTATTTTAAAACAGACATATTAATTTAAATTTTTACTTTTAGTTTTATGAAAATGAGAATTTATGTTAAATAACTGTAAGCCATCTGAAGTTGTTATTACAAACATTAATTCCAAGATTTAATGAAATGTATTCATAAATTCTAAATCTATCTAAGTACTTATGTCCATCAAATCTTGATAGACAACCGAAATTGTAACCGAAAACTCGAAATTGTAAACGGCAAATCTCACTTTGATCTAAGATTCCCCTTTTAATCACGCGAAAGGTTTCGCTTTTGACCTTAGGGCCAAGCACACGCGATGTTTTAATTATAAAAGTATATATTTTATGTCTGCTCATCCCTATTGTCTCGACAACAACCAAACCGATTGAGCTGATCTTTGCCACCTATTAAGTAAAATAAAATTAAATAAGTAATTAAATAAATTAAGTAAAATTGACCTGTCTTAAAAAAAATATTTCCGGGGTCTTCGAGGAAAACTAAAGGGAATAAATAATGATTGCTTTTTTTTTTATTGCTACGGGGGCAACAAGCAGGCGGGCCTCCTGATGTTAAGAGGTCACCGCCGCCGCCTATAGACACCTGCAACACCCGGGGGGTGCTGGTGCGTTGCCGGCCTTGGTTGAAGAGCTCTTTTGACTCTCTTCTTGAAGGACCCCATATCGTAGCGCTGTGGAAAAACGTCAGAGGGAAGGTCATTCCACATTTTGCACGTGCGCAGCAGAAAAGAACGCGAGAAGCGCACAGTGCTGGTCCGCCAGGGATCTATGAATTGCTTACGATTTTGTTGACTTTTTCATTATTTCATATAGCCTTTTGACATCTGCTGCTGGAGAAACACTTAATGTTACCTTTATGTACATGCCTAAATGCTGTATAAATCCATACATATAATAAATCTACATAGAAGACGTGTCTGTTCATTAAATACTTAAAAAAAGAAATAGGTACCCTACGATCGATACCGAGGATATGCAATTTATTTCATTTTGGTCTGTATCTTCAGACATCACGCAAAAACTACTAGACAGATTTTGACGAAACTTTGTATAATGATAGTGTATATCCTTAGCCAACATATAGACTATATAAAACATCTAGAAAACTAGACTAGAAATCAGGACCGGCAATAAAATCCCTCATTACATAACATTTAAATGAAATTACAGTTCAAAGTAGACGGGTTTCATTGAAAATGCTACAGGTGCATCGAGAAATAAGGCTAACCTAAGTGGTTTATTATAAAATAAAACCCTGACTGGCTGACATACATATCAATCGTGTAACAAAAAATACCTGTAGCGACCGGTTACGGGGACATTCGGTATCGAATAAATTACCTTGTCCAAGCGAACGAAGTCGCGCGCGGGTAACAGCTAGTATTTATTATTATTATTACTAAATTCCATTGAGTGCCTGATGGCTAAACATAGATAAATATTGTAATGAACAAGCTATATGTATGAAAGCAGGGCCCTGTGCTGTTGGGTTTGTTGCTGTTTCTTCCCTTCGGCGACGTACACGTGGAAACAGAGTAGTTTTAGTTTTAGACAGAATTGACGTCAAAAAAAGAATATTCTATTCCAATTTTGAATAACGAATTTTCATTTTCATTATTGTTCACTATGCGTGCAACCAGAAACCTCATAGGGTTACATAAATAAATGAAACACTTATTAGAATATTTACGGAGATAAAGCAATAAATGTTATCTCGGAAAACAACATGACATAAGACATTTCCGTGGGCGTATTCTATAATTGAATGTCACCGTGGGATTGGTCCATAAAATGTTCCCGGAATGATCCATTTGCTGCTACATAAAATATTTACTCGCCTGGAGATACGGAAAGGGCATACCGATTCATGTAGGTAGGTTCTTTATACCATGCACGACTGTTAAAATTACCTGTATTGCTTTATTGAAATTATAGCCGCCGGCGTTGTAGGTTAATAATAGAAGAAAATAATTCAGTCGTGCTGTCACTTATGCTTGACCGTCTAGAAATAAGAAAGAAATAAATAGTCTAGTTGTAGTGATTGACGTGCATGACATGCAAACTACGTGCTGGCCGTTGCTTCACTGTATTGATTGATAGCAAGCATGGTCCAACATGCAGCATGATAATTCACGTAAACGTTGCATGTCATGCAAGCATGATCGTTTAGGGACCACTACACGGTCAAACCTTTCTTGTTAAAAATGATCTTACAAACGCATTTCTTTAAAACCTTGTAACCTACGTACCTTCTTACCGGGGTGGCAGAAAATATGAGAGACTTCATTATATTAAAAGCAACAGGTGGCTACCTCCCTATTGTTCTGCATTTCGCTGAGCCTTATATTAGAAGCCCGAGTGAAGCACCGACTCCGCTTCGGTTTCAGTTTTAGAGTGCCGCTTTGAAGTATTTCAAGTTTTACAAGAGTCTGTCTTACCGTCTACTTGCATCGCAACCGGCGTGCCAGATTTATTCGGGCAAAGCGGGATTTTGAAACCTTTTGGGTAAAAAAAGCGGGATTCTGTCGTCGAAAGCGGGACATAGGTACAAAAAAATGATTGATTTAAATTATTTCTGGCATTCAATCATTTTCAGTGGGGCGCCTTGGGGAAGGCTTATGTCCAGCAGTGGACTAGTACAGGCTGATGATGATGATGACCATTTTTAATTCATTTGGGTATATTCAGGAAAGCAGTTCGAATTTGGGACACTTATAGGAAGAAAACTAGATTAAACACATTCCTGGTATCAGTTTTTGGGAACTGTTTAAAGAGCTGGTGATATTTCTTGTCTTTACAATTTCCTACTATACGTCCAAGGATGATTTTAATCCCCGAAAAGCGGGACTGGGTCTGTCCCGCGCGGTATATTTAATTTTGGGCTAAAAATGGGATCTCCCGCTAAAATCGGGACATCTGGCAACGCTGGTCGCAATCGACCTTAAGTTCTATGTGAGTTCTTCAAAAAAAGGGTCTTATTACACGTTAAGTAGTTACTTACCTGTTGATTTCATTTTTTTTAATCACAACTAAAAATATTATCAAACAATATTGAGTCTGATTGAGTCGATATTTTACTCCCGTACGTGGTAGTTGAAATAATAAGACTGTTAAAATGTGTATTGTTTATTAAAATTAATTACGTAATCGTCAATTGGGTAAGCAAACCTTTTGATATGAACGCGAAGTGAAGGAGGCGGACAGCCCACAGATTGTTTAAAGCTAAATTGTGTTTTATTCGTATCTATGGAAGCTCTAAAATTAAGATTATATGTTAAATAGAATACAATTCAAATAATAGAGTTTGTTATCCGACACTAGAATAAGATATACATTGTCCTTTTTATGTCAGGAGCGAACAATCTTCGGTCGCAATTTCCACCTCCTCAACACCACTCACTGCTCGCAGGGCCGTTCAAGGCGTGCCCTTTAACACGAGGGCCCTCGAAAACGTCCTTCAAATGGTTATTAGGGAAGGTTTCCGTCCAAAGCTCAGATACGCATCCAGAGTCAAAGAAATATCTAACAAAGTTACATGGAAAAAGGTACCTAAGTAAGTAGAAGGAAGTAAGGAAGGGAATACAGAAGGAAAGGAACTAGAAAAGATTAAGGAACAGAGGGAAGGAAAGGTAGAATTGAAGATTGAAGCAAAGAAAGAAGGAAAGAGAAAAGAATGAAAGTACAAAAGCAGAACGAAATGTGGAAGGAAAGGAGAAATAAACGGTAAGGTAGATGGAAAGAAAGAAAGTACTTACAGGGAAATAGAGAAGCAATATTCACATAAATTTACAAACGATGTGAAATTTAGAGGCTACAAGAGAACTCGGGTGGAATGCCTCGTTTGCACTGTCTGTCACAGGCTTTAATTACTTAGTGTGCCGGTGTATGTGGCACACAGACACTGTACTTAGTACTCACTTCAAACCGTAACACAAAATACATGCATTGTTATAACTTGTGTTATGTTATGGCAGAAATATGTTTGACTTTTACTTTCTCGCAGTACTGTAGGTACTAAGGGAGTATTGTAATGGCAAAAAATGTTTTTTTTCCGAATTTCGCGAAAATGTGTTCTATGTCGATAACACATACCGAAAAACCGAACATCTCAATTCCGTCCGTCCGTCCGTGCATCCGTCACGCTTGGCTCTGGAGGCTAAACCTTTGGTCCGATTGTTTATTTATCAAGGGACAATTTGGAACGATCTGGTTGACGCGTTACGTACGCGCTTTTATTTAAGTTTCCCCACACAATATAGGTATCAGATATAATCTTGCATAATCTGCTTATTGCTGTTTCCTTTTAATATATAACAAACGTATATCTTAAGGTTCTTGCGAAGGAAACCCGGGGAGACCACATCTCCTTTACATAAAATACCGGTACCCGTACCGATACTGTCCACAACCACTTGTTGCAGACCTCTGCTCGGCAATAGTATAATCTATACACGACAAACGAAAATACCTCTTCCAAATGCTACAAGTTACACGTAATTCTATTTCGTTCAAGTTTACATGTTTGTACTTTCGTTCACATTATTGACTAGCGCAGGGGAATGAGATATGCCAACAATGTATGCGGCGACAAATTCAATTTGAGTCTGTTAGAGTGTTTTTACACATGCCGATATTTTGTTTTTATACGATACACGCTGGATAATATCAGTTGATCGTTGTTGACAATGTCAATCAACGTGCGATTTACCCATTCGATGAAGTTTTTGAGTTAAATATTGACATACTATGGTAATTCATGGAATCTACAGATATCGTACGTGCAGTGGGTAGTTTCTGGATATAAAATTGTAAAGGTTTTAAATAACTACCCACCTTCCATTCGCCATCATCACGAATAATGATGTTCATCATCAAACTGTTAAAACTGGACATGACTTAGGCGTCCTAATCGAGGAAATCTATTAATTGCGATTCTGGTTAGATGTAAGATATAGACCTCTCCCCAATGCGCGCCACTAAACCCGACTTCAGTTCTCCGCATCCAGTCACTGCCAGGAGCCTTAAGCAGATCGCGTCGTCTATCTATCCGGGGGGCGTCCCACACTTGTCTACCTTAGCGGTTATGCACTTACAGTGTGGCTCCCACTGCCATTTCGACGTACTCCTACAGTTTTAAGCATTAATAGATACTTAGTAAAATGTCACCATGGGTGATTGGGGTTTTCTCGAAGTACATTTACTGACTGCTCTCAAACGACGAACAAAAACATTGTGAGGAAACCTACATCCGACGAAGTAATTCTTAGGCGCATGTGAAGTCCACCACCCGCACTGGGCTAGCGTAGTGGACTATAGCCCATACGCCCTCGCCGAGAGGGGTGTGTCCACGTGGTTCGACAACGTGGATCACTAGTTTCCGAGATACAGCTGTTTCGAGTTTGACAGCTGTCATCCGAAATGATGATCTTGACGAGATCTATCATTCCTCTATACATACTAGTAGTATAGGATCGATAGTTTCCGAGTTACAGCTGTTTTAAGTTTGACAGCTGTCATCCGAAATGAAGATCTCAACGAGATCTATCATTCCTCTTCAGAAACTAGTAGTCTAGGAGCACTAGTTTCCGAGATACAGCTGTTTAAAATTTGACAGCTGTCATCCGAAATAAAGATCTCGACATGATCCATCATTCCTCTTCAGAAACTAGTAGTCTAGGATCAATAGCTTCCGAGTTACAGCTGTTTTAAGTTTGACAGCTGTCATCCGAAATGAAGATCTCGACAATAAAGATCAAATGAAGAATGATCGAAATGAAGATCTATCACTCCTCTATACAAACTAGTAGTCTAGGATTAATAGTTTCCGAGTTAGAGCTCTTTTAAGTTTGACAGCTGTCATCCGAAATGAAGATCTAAGATACTTAGGCATTCTACAATTTAGACATTGATTTTAGGTATTTAGCGTTTTAGGCGAACCGATTCAATGATCCTCGTGGTTCGAGGGTCGAACCAAGTGGAATTTAAAAATCCTCTTGGTCCGATGGTCGAACTAAGTGGAATATCAAATTCCTGATGGTCCGACATGTCGAACCACGAGGAATCAAAATTCCACTTGGCTCGACTGTCGGACCACGTTGTCGAACCACGTGGACGCACCGGCTGAGAGGGCAGGCCTGAGCCATAACAGTGGGGAAATATTAATGGCTGTTGATTTGAGTTGATTTGGAAGTGTCACCATATCCGATATTATCGGCGGTATGTGTGAAACACTCTATCTTACCTTAGGCAATGTTTGCGGCGCCTTAATTAGTTTATGATTGTTTGCGGAGATGCCTCTCTAGGCGGATTGCCACTCCAGGCACGAGCATATTGTTTGTTGCCACAGTTTGTTGCCGATCTCATAACAATAGGTACCTTTAGATATTTCTAGGGAGAAAGAAATATAACTAAATCTCTGATAATATTTTCGTGTTTCACATCTCAAGTATCTGATAGATAAATAACAGTCACTTTATCTTGCTGTTAGTAGTCCGACACGTAAGGCAATCAGATACCTGTGAACCAAAAAAATGGCTATCATTCAGATAATCTGCATATCTGGGACTTTATCAGCAAGCGGTGAAAGAAGCCCTGGATGGCAATGCAAGATATGGTAATGCAATATTTTATGGATGGTAATTATTCCAAAGTTGTAGCGTGCTTCGTCTGTTGAAGGAGTGATATTGATAGAATGATATGCGCAAAACTTTTAAAAGCTCCATATTTTCCTTTCAGCGTGCGCTAAGTTCGAACGAAAACTTTCTGCTTTTTACTTGAAAGGTCGCCAACGCGAACTCTACAAAATGAATTTTTAGTTTATTAAGTAGGTGGTTCTGATCTGAACGCTATATAAGTATAATTTTATAACAAAATATAAGGTTCTGAGTTGTTTTTTTATTGCTACGGGGGCAACAAGCAGGCTGATGTTAAGAGGTCACCGCCGCCCGTAGACACGTGCAACACCCGGGGGGTGCTGGTGCGGCGCCGGCCAAGGTTGAAGGGCTCTTTTGACTCTCTTCTTGAAGGACCCCATATCGTAGCGCTGTGGAAAAGCGTCAGAGGGAAGGTCATTCCATTTCTCTGCTTGTATAACAATAATTGTTTTTGTTTTATAAACATTTTTCACTTCATTGTCTTGGTGCCTGCCTGACACCATAATATTATAATAACTAAGTACATTTTTATTCTAAACGTTTAAAAGGTGAGCTTCGTTCACCAGACCGTATTACATGGGAATTCAGCCATGAAATTCTTTTTCATGGCCAGGGTCGGAGTCCTGTCGAACCAAAAGTAATTTACAGAGTATAAAAAATGTAATCTCAATGTTTCAGGCGGGGTAAGACCTTTGAATGATGTAATTTATTGAGTAGTTGTGATATTTTCTAAGCTGAAAAATAATTTCAGCCATCTGTTTTAATTAGCTTTACAATCCGCGTATTTCTATTAATTTCAAAATCAAATGAACAGCCTATTAATGTCCCCACTATTGGGACTCATAGGCCTAACCCTCTAGACGAGTAGGTATGCGTTAGGGCTACAGTCCACCGCGCTAGCCCGGTGCGTGTTGGCAGATTTCACATGCGTATAAGAATTTCTTCTTCGGCGTAATGAGGTTTCCTCGCGATTTTTTCCTTCACCGTTAGAGAGAAGTCAGTAAGAAAAACCCATGAATAAACAATTTAGCCACTCCCATATGGATGAGTAATAAAAACATTCTATGGGTGTCAAAATCGTGTCAAAATAATCACAAAATTATCCGAGTTCCGATACAATGCAAGATGCGATCTCCACAGGGAGCGCGCGCGCGACCAAAGAGATTTGAAACTTCTTGGAAAACCCATGGATATATGGCACGAGCGGGGTTCGAACTCGCACCTTTCGACACGCAGACCGCGCCTTCCTATCTATCATCTAATTCTAATCATTTAATTCAAACTTTTTGTATAAATAAAAATTCAAAGTTCTCAATTGCCATACAAAACGGGGACGGGGAACTTTGCACCACTCCCCGAGAGCGAGCTCGAACCGCTGGCAGTCTCGGGCTCTCCGAATAGAACCGCAGGCAGCCTCGGGCTCTCCGAAACAAATCTATTATACCCCGAGCGAAGGATTCGTTAAAAACTGTAAGTGGTGTATTGGTATTGAGCGGAGTTATTGTGAAATATTTACAGTAAGGTTCATAAGTGCAGTAGCACGCTAAGAGTCATTATTCTGTACAACGGTGCGCACCATAACACGAAAACCAAATAAATAGAACTGACCACCCAAGTCAATAGCGTGTTTTAAACCTTATTGTCATAGCATGATAAGTCATCAATTCATCTGACTTATCATGCTATGAATTCCTGGATATTAAGATAAATATCCAGGAATATGTTAGTAGATTTAAGCGTGTATGGGTAAAGATATAAAAGAACGTCGTAAGTGAAACTGGTCTCTCAATTTATTGATTTTCGAAACTGCTACTGCCATTATGAACCTTGACTGTACCTATTTTAACAGGGAGCGGATTTGGGCAGGAAGTGGAAATACGTGGAATAAATCATTTATTTCATTCTAAACGGAATGACAACTTACAGCTTATGCTTCGATAGCAGCATCAGCTATAAGCAGCTTAGTTAGCATATTAGCAATTAGGATAATACCAGGATATTATGTGTATGAAGAGAATGATAAGACTGAGCTAAGCGAAATAGGTGTGTCAGGATCGCAACACTTGGCGCTCCGTTCTTTCTGCCACCCCGCCAGGGACATAGCGTGAAGATATGTATGTATGTTTACATGTAGAATATTAAAAGACATCATAAGGTTGGATGGAGCATGAATGAAGTCATAAGCCTTGTAGTAAATAATACGCTAACGTGACGGGTGAGGAGAATGGAAGATTGGGTTTAGTGGCGCGCCGAGGTCTAGCAAGCTAGTGCAGAAAGAAATAAAGCAAAGTATATACTTAATTATCTCGAACAGTGTACATTGACATGCCGATGAGGATTATCATCGCGGACGAAGCATAGAAAGCTTTGCTTTGATAAACTTGAGCTGCGACCCGATCAATACTTTCCATTTATCCGTGTGATAACAGTGTCCAATGTTGCGATAACGTTTTGATTATGATTCATCATCGGTCATGTGACCGGCCGGCCGCATTACTATGGACCAGTTGGGACTAATTTAATATCTGCAACGGACCTACATACACACATATCTTCATGCTATGTTCCTGACGGGGTAGGCACAAAGAACGGAGCAATAAGCGTGTGTGGCGAGAATGATGAGACTGAGTGAAGCGAAGGTGTGTCAGATCGAGTGTGCTCAGTTGCCACCACTGGTGGCAAATGGCATATGACGGTTACATGGCGTTATTTATTGAAACTTATAAAGAGGACACATTTGTTTATTATTTTTCATCACACTTGCTAAGGGTTCATCATCTCGTTAAGGGTCTGATTATATGCGTACCTAAAGAAACACAATGGCCTATATATACCCGCGGGAGAATAATGAAAATCAGTACAATATTATACCCCTAGGGCTGTAATGTGTAGCTGGCTGTACTGAACTGGTTTATTAATTACTTAAGTTAAAATGTTATTTAAGTTGTATACATATTGTTATTTAAGTTGTAATTAGTCTGTAAGTACCCCAAAAAGAAAATAAATAAATAAATAAAAATTAAGTTAAATTGAGTATTTAACTTGACTTATCTCGACTAAAATCGACTAAACTCCACTAAACTCGACTGTACTCGACTACTCGACTTTACTCGACTTGAGTTAAACTGAGTTAACTTGAGTTATATTAAGGTAATTAAATTTAGCTAAATTTAACTTAATTTAACAAAATAATTTAATAAACTTAAATAATATCAGCAAAGTCAAAGAAAATAAATTTGTTCCCTTGTGTCGTAGGTATTTATTTCCTCGCAAATGTGATGAAAAACATTGTATGCATCACGGGCAGTAAGGGTATTACAAACTCGAGTCATTAAAATCCCTTCGCCTTCGGCGGCGTCGGGCTTCTAACAGACTCTCGTCTGCCCTTATTGCACAATGTACTACTAATAATTCAAACATGGAAAATATAATAATAAACAAATGTGTCCACTTAGTTCGACCATCGGACCAAGAGGATATTTAAAATTCCACTTGTTTCGATCCGCGAACCACGAGGATCATTTAACTTCCACATGGTTCGACCCTCAGAAAATTACGAGGATCAAATATAGGAAAAACAATATAGGATTGCTATATATAGCAATAAAAAAATTCTGATAGTCCGACATGTCGGACAACGTTGTCGAACCACGTGGCCGGAGCCAATAATTTTTGGTATTTCTAAACACGGCTTCTCTGTTTAAATTGAATTACTGTAAACGGATAACATTTTGAATAACCCAAGTTAATCAAACGAAAACGTAGTAATAATCTAGTTCAAAACGAGAAATGTTCACGATAAACGTAATTCTGTAAATTTCAAACGAATTTTCTATTCACGTGAATGTTAAGTTTTCGTACTTCATAATAAAATAAAGGTATATTCCACCAAAAGCCCCATAGCAACATCTGATCCTGCCAGCAGTTCTGAGAAATCCATTATGTCCCGAACCTCTAGCAATTATTCATAACCTCCTCTGGGTATACAGCCAACCATAATGATGCTCTATTACAGTGACACTGAAGTAAAACAAAGTCAATATCTGTGCCGCCCACTGTACCTTTGTCCCAGAGTCCCTAAAGGTAAGCGGTGATTTAAATGACGTAGGGTTGAATTTTGTAAGGGAAGAGTCGCAAGGGACCATTTCCACAAAGTGTTGTGAGTTGGGATTGTAACTAATATTCTAAACTAGCTGTTACTCGCGGCTTCGCTCGCGTTGAATAAGCTTCCCGTGAAGCCTAAAATTTCGTTGAAAAGCCAAGCTAAGCGACAATGGAATCCATTCAGTGCTTTCGGAGGAGAAGTAACAACGCAATGTTCAAAACAATCAATTAAACATATAAAGCATTCAAAATATCAGTTTGATTTCGTTTTCCAAAGCACACAATCAGTATGCATTTATGTCAATTTGTAGGTATCTTGAAAGGGCCTGAACTTGGTAGGCCAAGTTTCGTTCATATCGGAGAGTTCAGGCCCTTTTAAGATTCCATAAATGCACCGCGGGTAACTCTGAGCACAACCGCACCAGCTCTACATTCCTAACAGTTTCATCCTTGTTTCGTCCATTTCGGAAAGTTCGGGTACGATAAAGCTTCCCTTGTTAGTCAATTTGCTGTTAGACGTTTAGAAAACTAGACATTTTTCGAATTAGGCATTTTGCTTTTTTTTATTGCACACAATAGTACCTACAAAAGGCGAACACAATGCCATTATGACAGTCTCTACCAGTCGACTACGATTTTAGACGATATGATCTTCGAACCGGCTAAATTGTACTAATTAGGTGTCAAACAGAGCGAATCTTGGATTCAAAAAGCAAATCACTGAGTTAATGAGTTATATTTTTAGAATTTGACTTTTTTCCATTTAATAATTTCACCCAAAGCTTTCAAAACGGTTTAATATCCGTCGACCATAGAGTAAATCAAGGATTTAATAAAAAGCCACCTTACAGGTGGGCACGCATCAATAACCATTTTGTTTACGCCGAACCCACAAAGCCGATGCCGAAATTGAAATTTCTGTTTGCTCTATGGTTCATTCTCATCCCGACCATTTCAATGATTAAAGTCTAATCAACAGCTTGTTTTTCCAGGATAAATAAGCTATCACTGTACATTATTACCGAAATCTGTTAGGCTGTTAAAGGGTGATTGAGCAACATACAAACCAACTTTTGCAGTTATGATATTAGTAGGATCACTGTTGAACAGTGATAGTTTTATCTGCCATTGCAGAAGACACTCGTAAGATACATACAGATACTCCTAAAATACCCCGCCAGTACCTCTTTAATCTGTGGTTTCCGCTCATTTGCTCTTTGATTGCTCCTTTTGTGAAATTCGCTTTGACTCCGAAATAGGAAGACAATCTACGCCGTAATCAAAATACAATGGCTGGTTAGCCACGGAGACTACGGGCGGATACAACAGAATGTAGATGATTTAGGTACCTACCTACTTTTTATTCAAAGTTTTATCAATTCAAAACTAACATATTTTATTGTCTCAAAGCATTTAGATCTCTAGTTTGTTCTGGAACTAATTAGCAACACAAGACACAAAGTGTAAAAATTATTTTTTTTCCGATTTTTTGTTTGTAACAAGCACAATTTTAATTTTATTTTTTTGTAATAGATTTAGAATAGCGAAAAAATTTTAAATATATGGTTTGTACCTTACTATTTACATCCTATGTCTATGTCTATGCAATGAAGTCAATTTTTTTTAAAATCCGACTGGTGGTTTCAGATAATCTGTGGAACTCCAGTTCGCGCGTAAAAAAACCTCTTCAGCTTTATTATATTAGTATAGGTCTCTGTCTATCAATCTTAGGTCGATTCGATACCGATTGGTCCGCGCGGATGCTGTAGTGGGAAATAATATATTAGTATCCCGGTAAGGAGCGATCAATCACCAGTTTTAGCCTAACGGTTCCTTGGGAGAAGGCGAGATTGAAACTATCCGTCTTGGCGAGACGTGACTTTTTATGGGACATATATTGAAAATAAGGTAGAATGGATACTTCTTTGATACAGCTAAATCAAATTATGACTGGCCTGTTAGCGTAGTGGTAGTAACCCTGCCTACTGCGCCAAAGGTCGTGGGTTCGATTCCCAGCCGGAATAAACATTTGTGTGATGAGCATAACTGTTTTCGGTTTTCGGATTCTGGGTGTTTGTATTTAAGTATTTATTTAAAAGTATTTAAGTATGTTTATCAGTTGTTGAGTACCCATTTACAAGCTTCGGCTTAGTTTGGGACTAAACAGCCGTGTGTAAATTTGTCCAAACATTATTGTTTATATTATTATTATTATTATTAATTAAATGTACAGTAAGGTTCATAAGTGCAGTAGCTGGCTAAGAGTCATTTTTCTGTACAACGTTGCGCACGACAACACGAAAACCCTAACCTCACAACGAGTTATTTCGGGCTAAAAGAAAGAAAAAGAAAGAAAGTGTAGGTAGGTACTCTTTATTGACACCACTGCAAAACTAATAAATGCTTACCTACCTACAACTATTACCTAAATAAATGGGTGAGGAACAGTGTCAAAAGGAATCTTCCTTTCTTTTCTTTTTTTCTAAGATAACAATACAAAATGAAGTTTTGTAGAATTGCGTCCCTTTTTGAAATTTGCGTTTTCAATTGGCTACAGTACCTACTAACTATTGGCACTCAATTCAACTTAAACCTGTGGAACAGTATAGAGAATACGTGATATAATGGAATACGCAATCTGTTCGAATTTGCATTGAGTGAGCACACAATGACTGGAACCATTAATATTCATGATCTTTCAGTCAGCTGCTATTCACCAGTAATGCGTAGATTTCACGCATCGCTTGATTTCACATCGGCACGTGTTGGCTAAAAGCCGCCAATCATTGAGCTCATAACCACCCCCCTTTCTCTACCCATTTTCCGAAAATACATTTTTAGACCTTTTTTAGGCATTTTGTTAGGAACCTTGCGTATGGCACTCAACTGGCAGATATACCGTATAGCTGCTTTTTTGGCAAAAACCGCGTCTCTTCTTTATTATTAACTATCTTATCTTATCTTCTGAGGTGGCCAGGAATACCTGGCGACACTTCGACCCTATGGGATCTGTTGTGCCAAACCCCTGTCCCCCAAACGGTGCCCCAAATCGTTTTTTTGGTGGCCTTCACATACGCCTTAGAATAGTAAATACCAGTATTTGGTGTATGCAGGTTTCCTCACGATGTTTTCCTTCACCGAAAAACCTGTGGTATTTTAATGAACACGACCTCATGAACGTGATGTGAGAGCACAACCAACTAGGCTACCACGGCTCTATTATTAACTAAAAAATGCATATTGCGGTTTGTTGTGCTAGTATTTATACAATAAGTGCTTGTGGATGTGTATATTGTGCGGAAAACTTTAATAAAAGCGTGTTACAACTCTTTTCGTTCCAAAATTGTCCGATGCAAAATCACTTTAGTGATGATACGAATCTTAGTGCGAAACGATTAGCTTTAGTCGTGCCCTATTTTTGAGGATGTCGCTTGTTTAATATATATAGGAAATATGGTTTTATATTAAAAATTGGATATGGTTCAAAGGTCTAGCAACCATGCTAAAACCTACTTAATAAAAAATAGAGATTTAGTTATGGTATCCGGAAGACGAATCACCCACACCGCGCTCTTTAGGTGTGGTGACTGGCTTTAGGGAAAACCTATATTCAGAGCAGGGTTTGTCCACAGTATAATAATCATGATAGGTACAATACTACACCACTGCCTCATAGTTAAATCATCGTAATTCACAGTAAATGTAGTTAGGGGAGTCATCTCATGTAGAGCGTCAGTGGCGTCGGGGATAAGACACGGCCTATCATATCGAAAGGTCCGGAGTTCGATCCTCAGCTGGGCCATGTACATTTACTGACTGCTCGTAAACTGTGAAGGAAAACATCGTGAGGAAACCTGCATACGCCGAAGAAGAAAATTCTTAGGCGCATGTGAAGTCCACCAACCCGCACTGGGCTAGCGTGGTGGACTATAGCCCGAACACCCTCGTTGAGAGGGTAGGCCTGAGCCCCAGCAGTGGGGACTCTTAATAGGCTGTTGATGATGAGTCATCTCATAGTCTATTTAACTAGCTTGCTACCTACTCATTTGCGCCCGACGATAAACTGAACACAGGGAGGGAGGGCAGGGAACGCAGTGTCGCCTCTTTACGTAGTAATAGTTTGTAGGTAGTTGTAGGTATACAGAAGTTTATCTGTTCCAAGAATTTATCAATTTACTTACACTTATTTTGCTGTCTGTCACAATTTTGTGTCATCACCTGACGCCCTCCGGTGTTTGTCGTCAACTCCAGACGAGGGAGCTTCTAAGCTTTTAGCCCTGTAAACAAAATGTCTGCGTGTTTTCTTTACCGCCACGAAATTGCGGCTTTATTGTTAGCTTGTCACTTTAATGTGACTTTTTTGGATAGAATTGCGTTGTTTTAGCTGACTATAAACAAATGTAGGTAGATCGAGTCATAGATAAAGAAGTCTTCGTGGATATGATATATCTTTGGGGTTTGCTGATTGGAGATAGAAATGAGACAATTCTGATGATCTGATGGTGATACATGATTTATTTATATTTTGTAATTTCCATGAAGATGTTCGCAACAGGCGACTGTTGAGCGGAGTACTTAAGCTAGAAAAGGATAGCACTATCTTGTTACCCACATGTCCTTCATTGTTGCCAATTACCTTTAAGAGATAGGTAAGCTATAGTTCAAGAATTGCACTTACCGACCACGACCGGAGGGAACTAAATTCGAAAACATGTGCGTATATCTCGTATCGAGCATGAAATGGCTTTGTATATACACTCGGAACGATCTCGCTTCCTTCCTCGAGAATAACCTCATTATGCTCCATACGAATATATTTTTGCTACTTATTTTGCAATACGTAGGTAACTTTTACTGATCTTGAAACTGACTTTTTGTTCGCATTACGGATAGAAACACAAGAAACTCCACTAATAGGGTTCCCAGCGTAACTTAACCCTAAAACGGCTGCGT
This sequence comes from Metalampra italica, assembly GCA_949699065.1. NCBI lineage: Eukaryota > Metazoa > Arthropoda > Insecta > Lepidoptera > Oecophoridae > Metalampra > Metalampra italica. The sequence goes on along the minus strand of OX452991.1, from coordinate 4,961,681 downwards.
TAACCTTTGGTGAAGAGTAATATGAAGCCAAGAAGTCCGCTCCACCGTTCCATGAATACAGCATCGATTACTTTGATGTGGGTGATTTCTGCGCGCATCCAGCCGCGGCGACGAGCGGGGGTCGCGTTCAAAAGACAAATTACATCCGGTTCGGCCTCGGCTCACGGAGTTTAGAGCCGTCTACGGCATAAGCGACAGCGGAATTTTAAGCGGAACTTACACATACAAATGGAAAACCGAGTAGACCATCCGTCAGGAAAGTAGACAGATTATGCAGTAGAGGGTTAAGGAAAAACAAGTAGTCCGATGGGGAAGTGGACAGTTTGGAAAAATGGACGGATGGGGAAAGTGGACCGATAGTTTCGGAGGGGTTATGGGTACTTATTAAGTTTCAGTTCAAATTGGTCCACTTTCCCGTCTCGTCCACTTCCTCACCCGTCCATTGTTGTAGGTGCAGAATATAAAGTTACTACCACCGTGTCCCGCGCACCTTTAAATACTGTGCTCTGATTGGCCGGTTGGAGTTATTACATTGCGCCGATACTACGCTAGTTGCGAACCTGCATTTTGTGTTATCATTTATCCATTGCTTACGTACCTACTTGCTATAATGCAATGTAACTGGTTCTCATAGTTTCTTATTACATAATTTTTGGAGCTGCGAAATTCATAAGCATAACATTAAAAGCCACTCTACCTTCAAAATGGATTTCAGACTGTTTAAAAGTTGATCTCCAAAGATCGGAATTCGGAGCGGTAGCAATTATTCCAATCTCCTGTAATAAGCTTGTATGGTATTAATACAAAACTGACTTGTTTTGCCCCAATTACCAGGAAATGAGAACATCGTAATATCATTTAATTATCCTAATTACTTAGTAATTACTCACCCGTGTTTTTTTATATTTTATCCTCACTTATAAATTTATTTTCCTGTGATTTTATGTGAGAGAAATTATTTTGGGCGGTGTGTGCATTTTTACATTTCCATTCCGCTTTGGGAATATACAGTTTTTTGACTTATTAATTAATATAGAGAATAATTAAATGATTAAGCATGATCCGTTTATTTTCTGGCTTTTCTTTTTTCGTCATTTATTTTTATTATTTTGTGTAAGTATTCCTTAGATTTTTTTCCCGTTACTAAAGAAATTGTCATTGTCAACTAAGTTGTTGTATTATTAATATTGTTTTTCTTTCTCGCTCACAGCTTATGCATCAACCGTGAGTGTGACAGAGAAACAATGTCGCAACAAGTGTAGTGGAAACACAGGGCAGACATTAATCGTGCGATCGGAACGAACGTCTAGTTCCACAAATCTAAATCCGTATGTTTGCTAACAGGCCATGGCCTGTTACTTCCCGATTGACAAACACCAGGTCACATTCCAGTTCAAAATATGCGGCATGTTGCTTCATTATCCTCAGTTACATTAGGTTTTTTAAAACGGACCCCAAACGAAAATTTAAGAACGATATTTTGAAAACCATAACAAACCCAACAATAGTTATTTGTTAAGCAAGGCTGCAAAGTTGGTTATTTTGTGCGAGTACTAGTATTCAAAACTGAGCAAAGCGAAGGGTTCGCTCGTGGTTCAAAGATAGAATCCTGAGCGTAGCGAGGACTTTAAGGTACGAGACGCAAAATAACTTTGCTGCCGAGCGCAACACACAATTTTTCACCTCATGACTACAGCGAGGAAAATACTAGGTGAATTGAATCCTTTCGGCGGTTTAGAACCATAAATAATAATAACCACAATTAGAATTGACCACTTCTTTAAATGTCCACCTTCTACAAATTAGAAGAAAAGTTTTAAAAAGTTTTTTTCCAGGTGCAGTTTTCCACGCAGCATTCGAATGAGAAAGTATACACTTCCGAGCTTGTGAGGTGAAAAGGTTATTTCTTAACATTGATTTTAACTTGAAACCTCCCGATTTTAGGGACACAATCTAGCTCTACTAAAAAATAAACAACTTTTAAAAAAGCTACCCTTATCTACTGATATATTTATAAAGGGACGGTTAGTGATCCAACAATGTTTGTGATAGATGCGCTCGTGTTTTTCCGTTGTTTGTTTGACAAGTAAAATATATGGGTGAAGTGTTTCTTGATTCAAAATATATACGTGCCCTACCTACGTACTACATACGTAGATTATAGGCTATGTGTTTATATATTATATCGAAAAGTACATAAAATTTCTTAACAATTAAAGAAGTAGTTATTACATATATTTTTTGTTTTTCTCCTATTAAAGTGAGATTCCTTTTCTTTCCAGGTACAACAGTGAAGTGAAATGAGTTAAGTGAAAAACCGACCATGGCAGTGAACAGTCCTGGTGGATACCCTCCAGTGTCTCCCAAACCTCACACCCCAAAAAGTCCCCGCCACTTTGTCTTCCCTCAAAAGAGTCCTTCCGTTGCTTCCAGCACGTCTTCCTCAGGATACTACACTCCTCAATCCGGCTGCAGCTACGACAAGCATCAACCTCCAAAGTCTCCCATCGCTCACGGCCACAGAAGCCCTATGAGTCCAAGACATTTCAACTTTCCTCAGAAATCCCCATCAGGGAGATCCAGTCCTTGCAACTTTGATCGGATCACGTCAGGGCTACACTACTCAGCATCTTTAAAACATAGCCGTCGAGAAAAGTCCAGGTCACCCAAACCCCCTCCAGTACATATCCATACCAACCCTGGCTATGTATCCCCCAATCGCACGAGAAAACTCTTCGGTTCCACGTCCACAGTCAACTCACCGCGTCTGGTGACGTCTCCGAGCATCGTCTCAAGTCATACTGATGACTCAATGGATGCCATGCCCGGGACACCATCGGCTGTCATCCATGACGCCGATGACGAAGCGACGACCACGTCGTCGAGGATATGTCGAAAGTCTACATCGGATCTGACAGATCTGACTGAGGACACTCAACAGACGAGATCGACCAGCGTCAGCAGACCATGCTCGCCGATGCGTAGAGGGTCAATGAAAGGTGGTCTGGCATATTTGGCGAGTAGACGAGGCTCGCGAGAGTCGACAGTCTCGAATTGCGATTCAGTGGAAGACATCGGGCCGCTCAACTTTCAAAACACGATGCGAGGCCGGCAGAGGCGGACGTCCAACTTTCTAGAGTTGCCAGGTGAGCTAACAGAACACTACTAAGAAATATCCAACGGATTCAAAATTGTTTACATTGTTGGATAGCTACTTCTTTAAGGTTTCGTCAGTGTTCATAGTACAGTTCTCAAAGGAGGTACAACCCCCAGACCACAGCCAGTTTATACAAAGTTGTGTTTCCCCGGTGGGAATCGAAACCACGGCCTCTTGCGTTCTAGTCACAACGGCGCCTGCGGTCGCAAATGACCAATTACGCCCACACCTCCGGAAAATGTTACTGGCTTGGACATTTGATAGATTCACGTGTTTCGGTAGTGGGTTCGGGAATCCCTAATGTGGATATCAAATAATGGCGTAATGAAGTTGGAAAGGGCTGGGGTAGGGTTTAATTGCTTTATGGCCGTCTGTGGCCGTGTAATTAAATACGTTTCGACGTTTGAGTTATACATATTCATCCTGTGGTATTAGGGAACTAATCCCGAAGTTTATTACCCCCCTATGCGGTCTTTGTTAAAAGCAGTAATTATAAATTAATATTTTGCAGTACATATAATAAACAGGTGTGTGAATTTGCTAGAGAAAAATTCCCGGAACTATTTTAAGAAAAAATAATTTCTTGACCACTGGTTCTCTGGACCACTGGTCCACTGGTTGCTCTTGATGGACAATTTTTAAATAGAACTTACAACTTACTTTGCACATGAAAATGAAAATTGATGTACGGACTTTGCACTAACACTGCATTAGGTATAAAAATCTGTCATGTTTTTTTAACTCTTGAACTCGCGGGAAAAAACCAAATACATGTTCATCAGCTAAGTTTGCAGAAGAACTTTGAAAGCCATTAAATAATTGCCATAAGTACCTATACATTACCATTTATGTGAACGGGCTAACTTTTCTCATCTTTAACAAAGTTAGTGGACTTACCGCCAAGTTTTTAAAGTACTGCCTATAATTCAATAGACTTTCTGAAGGACTTCGAGCATGGGGTTCCGATAGAATGGGAACCCTGTTGGTATTTCGTTCGTCTGTCCGCTGGGCACGATTAAAACTTCTACACCCATTGTGTTGAGGGATACAAAAATATGGATACAATTACTTACTTATTATTTACTAATTATCATTTTATAATTGACTAATGACTAATTTTTTACACTTTTTTTATTAGAAATTTGTTTGTTTTTTAGTTTAATTTATTTCAGTTTGTAGGTAGTTGTATTTATTAATAGAATTGAAATATAAATATACATCTATCTCAAAAAAAAAAAAATTTTATAATATTATTGTCTACCTACATGTACTTATACTTTTGATTTTCTCTCCTAGATAAATAGTTAGAGCTTATTGCTTTTATATCTATGAAGCTTAGGTTTAAATACGAAGTAACAAATGATTGTAACATTGAATTTTTTTTAGTATTTAGCAAAATTCGCTCAAAGTTCTGTGACGCAACTCAATAGATTGGGCGACCAGGTTTCACTTACAACTTTCTTTTATACTTTACCCACACATGCACACATCCATCAAATAGGCACGAACATAATTTGACAGCAGCATATTACTTACTCTGTGACAGCAGCCAGTTTATTATAGTTTTAATAATATATTAACTACAGGTAAAGAACCATGTTGTAGCTTTATATATATATTTATTTAACTATGTGTGTATGTAGTTTTTTTTAAATTAGTTTGTTTATTTAGGTTCAGTTTATTTATTTATTTATTGAAATTGTAACAATGATATATAATAAAGAACTAAGAAGTATGTATCTAAAAAGTTTTTCAGGACCAGCAAGCAGTACATTTTCTCTCACGTACGGGAGAATCTAATTACCTATAACTTATTCATACATTTACATATCATTGTCAATTACCAGACAAGTCAAATCACTGTTTCAATTACTAAAACTAATAATAGATGCTCTTTGATTAAACTCTATTTCAATTCTAAATACGTAGTGTACATTATAATACAGTACCTATTTACGAATAGACGAAATGGGGATGATAATTTCCATCAGCTTGTTAATTAATATACCTCGGGCTAATTTCCGAAACTAATTCTGAAAATAGATATTTTAAATACCTACCTACCTGTTGGAATGGTTTCTGCATGTAATTTTGTTAACTTTTCCATATTTAGGACTTTGTATGATTGAGGAGGAGAGGAGTTTTAATTTAGTACGTCAAATCGTTGGTTATTTGTAATTGAATAAAATAAAGAATTAATGGATCATATAGGATTATATAGCAGCGGCTTTTGGAAAGTTAATTATTTTTAATATCGAACATGCGATATATATTGCTCTATCATAAAATGTCGACTTCTCATGTCTGACTGATACGAGAAAAAAAAAATGGTTTCAATAAACCCAAAAAAAGAAACAATCATGAACAATCAAGTACCTAGTTCTAGATAATTACTAGAACTACCTATAAAGCTGTAGTCGCACGCACTAACAAAATGAATAAAACCGTTTTTTTTTTACTTTACTGTTGTAAAGTAATATGTTGCTGCTACACTGAACTTTCTGTCCCCAGTGGTGGAGCACTCCCGACCTCGAGTGTGCTCGCTGCCGGAGAAGCCGTACAACCCTCGACTGTCTGACGACCTCTACCGCCTGAGGACCTTCTCCATCACCACCAAGGGAGGCGTCGTCAACTGCGGCGACTCCATCTGCAACAGGCGGAGTCGGTCCAACACGTCTGTCAATTCCACTAATAGCAGGTATGTTGGCTGCTCTTGCTAACGCGAGTCACATTGCAACATTGTAAGAAAATCTTACAACTATATAGTGTTGAGAGAAGACTCAGCCTGGAAGGCTATCGAGTCTTAAAAGCTCGAGTTTTAGCCGTGAAGGATATTGAATTGAGCCTTTAATGCTCAAGCTTTTAGAGATGAGCTAAAGTTGTTTTGTTCTTTAAAAATCAAAAGTTAGTTTTATTAACCCTTAGTTAAAATGTGTGGAGAGAGCCGATCGGATCTCGTCGGTGTATCTAATACTAGACTTATATTATGTCTAGATAGGGTTATTTTTTTGAAAACCAAAAAACTGACAGCCACAGTCTAAAGTTTATATATAGAATTCAAGGCTGCGAGCTTTTTGAGCTCAAGCTGAGCACTGAGCCTTCAAAGCTTGAGCCTTTAAGGCTCGGTAGCCGCGGCCGGAGCCTTCGACCATAAGCTACTTACAGCTCACTATATTCACACCAGATGAAACCATATAAGATCGAGTTGGCACGTTACTGACTTACTGAAAAAGGTCCTACAAAACTAACAAGGAATCTACCCGAAGTCGTTACCTCTGATTTGATTTTAGGATTTTATATGTTGTAGAGCATTGAAAATAAGTGACCTATATTTCCGAATTTCTTTGTCAATACAGCCTATTGACATGTTCCCACTGTTGGGGCACTGGCCTATCCTCTGAACGAGCATATGGGCTATAGTCCACAACACTAGTCCAGTGCGGGTTCTTCTTCGGCGTTGTTTCCACGAATAGCACCTGCCAAAATTATTGATCGGTGCCCTTCCTGGACTAGGCAAGGTGCTATTCGCGCAGGTGCTATTGGGACGGGTGCTCAGCTGTAGTTGGACTACGTCTGTAGGTTAAAGTTTGAAAGTGGTCAATTAATCGTGCTAAAAGTTGGTACAGTCAACCGCACGTCCATGGCAACACATTGACCTTGAGCTGGCCTAGCCTATTAGGGAGTTTCAGCACTATGAGTGACCAGTTTATACTGGTTTTGTTTCCACTGACGTGCGGTCCACCGTACAAGGCACGACATGTTAGCTTTAATAACTAGCATGCGAGTCGCGTCGGCAACGAACGGTACCCGGATGCGCTTGAATTATCATCATCAACAGCCTATTAATCTCCCCACTGCTGGGGCTCAGGCCTACCCTCTTAATGAGGGCGTGCGGGCTATAGTCCACCACGCTAGCCCAGTGCGGGTTGGTGGACTTCACATGCTCCTAAGAATTTCTTCTTCGGCGTATGCAGGTTTCCTCACGATGTTTTCCTTCACCGTTTGAGAGCAGTCAGTATATGTACTTAAGTTTCGAGAAAAAACCCATTGGTACATGGCCCAACCGGGGATCGAACCTCGGACCTTTCGATATGATAGGTTGCGTCTTATCCCCGAGGCCACTGACGCTCTTATTATCAGATTAGCGAAGATTTGTGACTGATTACAATGTTGCGTGACCACCTACTAACCTATTTACCTTCCAACAAAGTTATCAATGCGTTTACCGTGTCGCTAATGTGTAAGAATCAGTTAGAAACTCCATGTCATTCCAAAGTAAGTTAGAAGTAGCACTGTAGTTCGATTTTACGCCACACGCATGTAAAAAATGGCCGGGCGGCGGCAATTTGCACCCTCTTGTTGATGAATGACTGTACTCAAGGAGTTGCGTCTGTATCGTGATATTCTAATTTAGGGGTTCTTTACCTTTTGGGTATGCGTGGGGTATGAGGAGAGGGGAGGAGGAGGGATTTCTGATGGGAGGACCTTCAACTCGGTATGGAAAACATATATGAGTTACACGCATAGTAAATTCTACTCGAATGTTTTCATATGGTCTGTCTTTATGGCGTACCGTCTATATGGCGTACCGTCGATATGGCATACCGTCGATATGGCGTACCGTTGATATGGCGTACCGTTTATATGGCGTACCGTTTATATGGCGTACCGTCTATATGGCGTACCGTCTATATGGCGTACCGTCTATATGGCGTACCGTCTATATGGCGTACCGTCTATATGGTGTATCGTCGATAAGGTGTACTGTCGATATGGTGTACTGTTGTTGGAATATTTTCGATACAGCGACCGTCGATGTAATGAATGACTGTCGATGTCGTGAATTAGACCCGTAGCGGACGGACGCCCCGAAAAAGTATCCTTTGTGTTATTCTACGTTTTACAAACCTACTGATTTTTCCATTATAAATCGCGAAGTAGAGCACTTCCTTAAAATACCAAAGGATCGTGATAATAGCAGTCAGCTTTTCATATCTCTAATCTCGATATCCGTTCCCTCTGTTATCGGTCTGTGAATCAATTTCGAAACACGTGTTAAGTACTTAGTCCTGGAAGTTTCATTAGATTCTGTAAACTTAACTAGCACTTGCGGCAGGTTAGAAGGGTAATTAGACTCTAAGTGATATGAGTTACATTTAAGTGGTTCTCAGGTATATTCTACGGTTAGTTGAGTTAGTTCAAGTAAAGCACTACTGCACTATGCCTGTCTAAGTGCAAATTACCTGACTATTTTAACAAAATTAATATCATACCATACTAGCCGATGCCCCCGCAGCTTTGTCCGCTATATCCTGTTGTACCATGAAACAAAAAATAATAAAAATATCATTATTTTTCCTCTTCTTTAGGTCTTCCTAAAAGGTTCAGTTTATGTTTTAAGGAAAAATCTAGCTGGAAGCTGTGGTAGATAAAAAATTGACGTATAAATGTACCTACTGTACTTATTATTATTATTATTTATTATTATAGCCTCCTACAGACATCATAAGTATATATCAATATTAAATACATTGTTTTACTACTTACACCTACTGTACTTACATGCAATAAAATAGTTTTGACTTTGTAGTATTAATTTTTATGAACAGTATGATAAATTGAACGCTACAAATAATAGTCTTTAAATAATTTTTAAGAAGGTAATAATTCATATGATAAACCCTTTTGATCGGTATCATAAAAATACTTTATTTTTGAAAAAACGTAGACAGGTTTCTTTTAAATATCTGTACTTGACCATGTGCGTGTTCACGTATCTTTAAGGTTTTTTTTAATTTCCGAATAAATTCTACATAAGTTACAATTGAAAAAGAAAAATAAGTGCTTGTGACTATATTCGTTTTATTATTGCTGTAGCAATAAATATTCAAAACAAGTCAATTTCCTCAAAAACGAAATCGTCTAATTTCTTCAGGGAGCTGCGATCATTGACCCCAGTAGGGCGACCACGATCGATGCGACTGTCGTCTAATGATTTCTGACAGAATGACTGAAAATTAAGCTTTATCGCGACGCGACAAAAACTGTATTGCAGCAGCAGGCAATTTGTATCCAGACACATTAACGCCACATGTCGTACGAGAAAATATAAAAAATTCTGGAAAGTTTGAGCTTTTACGCAAATTTGATGGTTCCGTACAGTATAGCGTCTCTTGCTTATTCCACAGTGTGTAATTAAATAAGTACCTAGTACCTAATAAAATATCGACAGTGTGTTTTGTTGGTGATCACGTGTTGTTTTCAAGCATTTACTAACTATTTCCCGCGGCTTCGCCCTTTTTCCCGCGGGAACAGCTTTTCCCGAGGCAGGTATATGTATAGCCTATAATTATGTTATACTGATGTATACCTAATCAAACTACAACTACTACAAATTATGTATTACAATTTATATATACATAAATCAATTAATTTAGAAGTTGTTAAATATCTATTAATAAATTCTTTATTAATTTTTTTTCGGTCAAGTTTGAGGTATTCAAATGTTGGCAATACGTTTTCCTGCACTGGAGCTTTCGGATAACGAACATATATCGCGACCATGAGCGGGAGCGTAGCGAGCTTTTCTGTGTTCTGTGATCGCGACTGTACTAGGCGATGTCATTTGGATGGTTTGGTCCATCGATTTAACGATGCACGCCCCGTTCCGTCAGTCGCCCTCCCCCGCCCAGGGTTGGCATTCAATAAAATAAATAAATAAAACATTAAAATTATGTTTTATTTTCAATATTTTATACATTGGTCAGAATCACCTAGTTCATCTAGGTGACTACATAAACGCAGAAGTAAGGTACTCGGAGTTTCTAGGAAAGATTGTTCCGTAATGAGGGATTTGAGTACGACTATATGGTCACCATTACGGCTTAATTTTTTTTTGTGAAGTAGCTAAGTTTAAGTTGGGGACGGAAGGGACCGCGTATACCGTTAGTAGGTAGGTACTAGAGCTCACCGTAATGAAGATTACGTTAAAATACATTTTTAGCATTTATAATACAAAGAAGAGCGGCCTTTGGTGACAGGCAACGACAGTGGTGATCTTTGGTGACATTTTACTGAAATACCACTTTTTGACATTTCGAATAAAAAAGGAACATGAAAGTACTCCACCCTTTGGTATGAACCAAAGCAGCCTAAATAGGCCAAAGTCTAGACATCTATTAATTATAAGTTTGTTATATATTAAGTCTAAAGTTTGAAAAGATACGGTTACGAAATTGAGGATTTCATTTTTATTTTCTACGCAACCCTAAAAACGTTCTTGCATATTAGAGCAACATCGTTCCGTGTTCAATTTTATTTCTTCTCCCCTTATTTCTCTCTCCAGTATATATTACTCAGAATATCAAATATTTACTTACGAAAATACAGGAAAAAGGTACACCGTCTTCATTTCGTTTAATTGTATTGGCCCGTTTGTGACCACTATTAGCGATTTGTCCCGATTGTCCCGTCTTTTGTCCCATTTGGGCCTTGTCCTCCAATACCTAAATAGGGTTGACATCCGGTCTCTTATAATAGTCCCGGAGTTTTCACCTTTTTGAAAGCTATATAGGATGTCCTTTATGATTCCACTTCTTTCAATCTTTCCCATTTTGATATCGAGGGGATTTAACCAATCAAGTAAATGGAAGTTCTTAGTTTACGTATACATTTGGTTAGTTTATAGGTACCTACTACTACTACAAAGGTAAAGGTTACCTACATACTTAGTCGAAAGTAAAAAAAGTCAAAATATTTTATTACATATAATTATTTTATCGAATCGCAATTACGCAGTTATGGTTTTGCATTATGAACCCAGCTTTACCCACGCGGCGCAATTCTGAAAAAAAAACGTTTATTTAAACGCTAAACCGAAAATGTGATAAAAAATTCTAACAATTTTAATAATTCTAAATTCTGGTAAGAACCAGAAAAATAATAATAAGGCGTGCTGTGATTAAACGGCTGTCTTCGGATCAAACTCTCGATAGGTTGAGCTGCCAAAATATTGTTTCCTTGGTTTCATATTATAATATAGTGACAGCCCTATATAAATTGCACATTATACTAATTAATTGTTTGCCTGAGAAGTAAACAGAGCGGTTCCCTTGTGGATCTCAAGCGCTACTACCTTCTGGAAATACTTGTTTGTTTATAGGATTGAGCTAGAAGCAAAGTAAATGTTACCGTCATATACAATTGCGTTCTGATTTGAAGCCATGTTGCACGGCTGTGCAACTTGAATGGCGAGAAAAATATTGATTTTACTTAAATAATACTTAATTTTATAGAAACTTATTCTATCTACATTATTTTTTTTTACTTAACTAACACTTGTAAATTATTATATAATTAACTTAATTTTATTATTGTAAATAAATTGACCTGCACCACATTCAAAGATTTTTGAAAAATCACGTGCCTCAGACGGGAATCGAATCGGACAAATGTGGAAAAAAAACATTGCGTATTTTTACGATATCGTTAAAGATTATTTAATTTAGGATTAACATTCTTCTAAGTAACAAAGTAAGTAGGTATTTTAAATTAAAGGAATATACCTCGAGAAACAAAATTGTAAATTTTCTTTCGACGCAATAATACACAAACGTAAAATACCAACTCGAAGATTTTCTATTGAGTTTAGTTGAGTTATAAAGAAAAAGAAAGAAAGAAAGAACCCCAAATTACACAATAGTTGTATGTATTTATTAGTTTTGTAGTGGTGTCAATAAAGGGCATTCTTTCTTTCTTTAAGATTCTTTTTTTTTCTTGAAGATTTCAACATCACTCTAAGGTTGCCTGGAAGAAATCGCTGAAAGCGATAAGGCCGCCTTTGGTTGTACACAGTTTAGTAAATTATGGTAGTGTAAACTTTTGATATAATTTGTTGCTCAATAAAGTATATTTGATTTAATTTAATTTCATTTCCAGGGTTGTCTCTAGTATTGAGTTTAGTTATATTATTTGGCAGGGCATCAGACAGATCACCATTCGACGGTTCGTGCTGCTCAGGGTATCGGCCGGTGGACTCCGCCAGCCTCACCACCCCTGATGAAGACGATCTGGACCCGGTAACACATTTTTATTTTTATACGCACTAGAGCAGTGGATGTGGAGTGGACCTTTTTGTGATGAGGGACCATTTGACTAAATGTTTGTTTTGTCATGGACCACGAAATGTTTGACGGTAACATAAATTATTATGAGGTTGGCCTGTAAATAAAACATACAATAAAATTTATGGATTGTGGACCATTTTGGTAACTTTCAGGGACTACCAGTGGTCCTCGGACCACCGGTTAAGAACCACTCCCCTACAGCAACCGTCAGACCAATTGGCAATAAATGAAAAAAAATTTACGACAATTTACAAAGTTAACTTTGCAGTCCACTTCAGAATACCAACTAATGTATATTTAGTCCTCAGACGCAAATGCGTTGGTTTTCGTACGCCATTTTGTGTTGGAAGAAATGTTAAATCCACACATGAATCTGTACAGTAAAGCTCTGTTAAAGGTACTCGTACTTGCTTGAAATATCCGACTGGAATAAACATTTTGTGACTATCTGTGATTTTGTGACTGTGCTATCGATAGTCGCATCTATCCCACGCCAAAGGTCGTGGGTTCGATTCCCACCCGGGACCAACATTTTGTGTGGTGAGCATAACAGTTGCTTTTCGGATTCTGGGTGTTTGTATGTATTCAAGTATTTATTTAAAAGTATTTATGTATGTTTATCAGTTGTTGAGTACGCATTGACAAGCTTCGGCTTAGTTTGGGACTAAACAGCCGGGTGTAAAATAAAAAACATTAACTAGAAAATCGTGAAATTAGTGTGTATGACGTAATTTGTGGATAGCCTCTAGTCAACAACAAATAACCGAACTTACTGAAACTAGAGTGAAACATTTCGACTTATTTTATAGATATTTATTTTTCTAACCCTATTGCAACATATAACGTGAAACATTTGTTTTCAGATTAAATATTAAAATGTTTTGGATTGGACCTCGCTTATAGCGCTTATAGAAATTATGTCCACAGATCCCGAAGCACAGAGTGGTGTTGTTGGGGGATGCGGGAGTAGGAAAGACGGCTTTGGTGTCTCAGTTCATGACGTCAGAGTATATGAACACGTATGATGCCAGCCTGGGTAAGTACCGGTATTATACTGGTATGTTTTTAAGTTTAATTAAAACAATGTACGTGTCAGCCCTATATACATTGACCCCATCTGTATTATTAAGTAGAATGATTTTGTAAAATTTCGTGTCTTACAAAAGTGTCCCTCAGTTACTGATATTATTTGCAAGTTTTTCAACTTTTTGATACAGATGCGGGTCAATGTATTTTTATGTAGATATAGCTGGCACGTGCTACTTACATTAAATAATTGAGATAGAATGAAAAATTATAATTTCTCAATTTTTTGAGTTTAAGTAGGTATTTGCTGCATGGTGTAGTGTAGATTTTGGTGTGCTACTTTATTTCAATTAATTTAAAATCGTTGTTTTTATTTTTTTATTAATTGCAAAAAAATCGGCTTTATTTTTTGGTAATCATGTGAATGAAATTTAATTTAAGTTCATATTTTAATTTGTGTTTGTTTATTTCATTAATTTAAAATGTTTAATGTAGGTAACCTGCAGTATGGGATGCTTGCATGCATTAAAACAATTTTCCCTTCCGGACGAAATCGTAGTTTCTAGGTAGGTATACTTTGTAAATACAAAGTCGTTAGGTACTTCGTTTCTAACCTACTCAATACATACAAAGTAATGGCAAAATTTATGACACCAATAATCCACAAATGTGATTTCTGCAATCCACTCCCTTTTACAATGTTTAGTCGAACGTATTGTGCAATCCATCAGCACGCCTCCACAAAAACAGGGCACGACTAGAGTTAGTCGACAATTTTCAATGATTTGACATCCTCACTAAAGCGATAATAACTTATACATTTACAACTTAATTTTGGTACGAACGAACGGAAGAGGTGTTAAAACACGCTTTTATTTTACTTTCCCGATACACAACCACTTAATGTGTAAAATACTGTCACAATTATTTAAAATTCAAACCAGCAAAATGCATTTTATAGGAAAATAAATTACAACAGACCAACACGACGAGTGTCAGTGGCGTAGGGGATAAGACGCGGCCTATCATATCGAAAGGTCCGGAGTTCGATCCCCAGCTGGGCCATGTACCTATGGGTTTTTTCTTGAAACTTAAGTACATTTACTGACGGCTCTCAAACGGTGAAGGATAACATCGTGAGGAAACCTGCATACGCCGAAGAAGAAATTCTTAGGCGCATGTGAAGTCCACCAACCCGCACTGGGCTAGCGTGGTGGACTATAGCCCTCACGCCCTCGTTAAGAGGGTAGGCCTGAGCCCCAGCTGTGGGGACATTAATAGGCTGTTGATGATGATGATGAACATGACACTGTGGCTCCCGCCAAATGAGTCTGTAATAATTAGTTAGAGAGAGGTTATGGTATCAGCCCAGTAAATAAATAATAATTATAGAAAATGATACCTAAAAAAGCTTGTTGCTGCTTCTTACTTGCGTTTTTCCTTAGCTGTATTTAGATAAACGCTTAAATATAAATTGCGACTGAAAGTAAAATATACAATAGACGCTGTTTCTAAGTGAACCGCAAAGTTTATATGGTAATACAAACTTGTTTTTGCTGCTAGTACCTTGCACGCACATGTAGACGAGACGCAAATAGCGTTTGTTTTTTTATGACAGCTAAGGAAAAACGGAATAATATATATTAAACACGATACGTAACGTCAACTTAGCCTAACGACGAATAATGTATGAAGCTACTTATAGTAAATTGGAGAAATATTAGGCCCGGACCGCCCGATCCAGGTACAAACTCCATCCTACACGCCTGCCACATCACGGGACTAGAGCCGGAGCGAAACCGTGTGAAGAGTTTCGGCTTTAGCGGTTTCGGTCTAACGCCGAATCAAACCATTACTAGCAGTTTTGCTAGAGCGTCAGTGGCGTCGGGGATAAGACGCGGCCTGTCATATCTAAAGGTCCGAAATTCAATCCCCGGCTGGGCCATGTACCAATGGGTTTTCTCGAAACTTAAGTACATTGACTGACTGCTCTCAAACGGTGAAGGAAAACGCCGTGAGGAAACCTGCATACGTTAAAAGACATTCTTATACGCATGAAGTCCGTCAACCCGCACTATGCTAGCGTGGTGGACTATAGCCGGAACGCCCTCGTTGAGAGGGTAAGCCTGAGCTTCAGCAGTGGAGACATGTTAATAGGCTGTTGATTTGACTACCTGTTTCCCGCGGCTTCGCATGCGTAGAAACGTTTTCCCGCGGGTACAGCTTTTCCCGAGGTATATCTATTAACTTATTTAAGTGTTATTCTGATGTAGGTATAGGATACTAGTAAAGTTTCATTGTTTTGCGTGAAAGAGTAACAAACGGACGTTTGCACAAACATCCAAACATCCTTACCGAAACCGAAAATTATGGTGAAAGTGCGGACACCGAAGCCGAAACTTGGGCCGGCACTAACGTCCACCGGGTCTGACAAGGGTAGACTTGCCCACTTCCTAGTACCACAAAGTATTTTATCGGAAATCCCGCGGGCAAAAGGTTTAAATTGGTCATTTTAATATTTAATAACTCGGGAAAAAGCTCTTAAGCTGCCCATGAATTTATTTTGCGCCTTGAATTTTTCCTAATTCAGTTACACGTCTTATGCCTCGGAATAAGGTTTAAAAGACTGATTTGAATTGTTTTGTATTTTACGGGCTTCTTCAAAAGGAGAGGAAAGTTTCGGAAATGTTATGTTAGGGAAGTTTCTAATAAAATGTTTACTTCTTTGCAGCTAAGTTATAGACGCTTTTCGTATAAATATCCAATACCTAAAAATCAGGCCTAGAACTCAAAAATTTTTTGACTCTATAAATTCAAATTTTTTTTTAATCGTAAAAATAGACCTATATAAATAAGTCTAAACATTTTTTATGTAAATAAATGAAAAATGAAAAACAACTTTTATTAACACGGGCAATAAAAATTGCCACGAAACTTTTAAAGCTAAGCGATCGAAGCCTCTAAAAACTCTGGTATACAGGAATTTCATGAAGTTTCGATTATCATCATGACAGTTTGAAACACGCGCCCCCCATTAGTTAAGTGTTAATAACGACATACAGGCTATAGATACCCTTTCCGGTGAAGCTGTAACGGCCGTCGAGGCCAACAGTATAGTCCGTCAAAAAAAAACTGTAGATACACCAATTAACACCCGCAGTAATTGGTGTCGACTTATATAAATCACCAACCCCTTCCTAACTGCGGGGTTTGGCTTGTTAAAACTAATTTAACTAAAGACTAGTGAGGCAGACTTCCTGCGGGAAACAATTAGAGTTTTCTATAAGATATTTAATACAACATTTCCTACTGAAAGCTGTATTACAGACGCAATTAAAACATTTTTATTTTTCCTATATTGCCTATAGTAAAAAGATTGAGAAAGAGAGATTCCACGGAGTGTCAAATGACATAACAGCTCGAAACACCCGCCACCCTTAGTTGAAGTGGTAATGTAACGATATACAGCCAACAAAGACACCAATTAGTACCCGTAGTAATTGGTGTCAACTTACATGAATTACCCAACCCCTGCCTAGCGGCGGGATCTGGCTTGTTACGACTGTAATGTAAAATGTTTAACTGACTTGAATGTCTGTTTGTGCCTCTTTCACTACCTCTAATGTGGAAATAGAATAAAGTAATGTAAGGGATAGGCATAACGGTGATAGCATCGCACACTCGTATTTCGCACTTTCGATACTTCGCACAAGCGTGTGTCGCGTACTCCAGTAGTAGTCCAGTGTGTAATTCTTGAATTGGTATTAAAATTAAGATCCTACAGAACTTATCAATCAACGCACAGCCTGCAGTACTAAGTCTAGAAAGCTGAAACATAGGTTTATTTTATATAATGTAAGCATCCGCCAAAGGACTTTTGGAATTTTTATCTTTAAGGGGGGAAATGGGGGGGGGGGGGGGACTTTTTATGAAAGTTTTGGTGCTTTCAAGTTAGAAACATGAAAATTTACTGCCAATGTGCATAAATAAATAATGACTAGTCCATACACCGCTTGGTTCCCTACTTCAAGATCCCTTTATTCAAAAAAGAACCCTGATAGGGTTAGGGAGAGCGTCAGTGGCGTAGGGGATAAGACGCGGCCTATCATATCGAAAGGCCCGGAGTTCGATCCCCAGCTGGGCCATGTACCAATGGGTTTTTTCTCGAAACTTAAGTACATTTTACTGACTGCTCTCAAACGGTGAAGGAAAACATCGTGAGGAAACCTGCATACGCCGATGAAGAAATTCTTAGGCGCATGTGAAGTCCGCCAACCTGCACTGGGCTAGCGTGGTGGACTATAGTGGGCTATAGCCCGACTACCCTCGTTGAGAGGGTAGGCCTGAGCCCCAGCAGTGGGGACATGTTAATAGGCTGTTGATGATGAGGGTTAGTTTAGGTTAAACACAGAAACACACTCAAACATATATTATACCAAAGCTATAAACCAAACTGTAGAACACCACAATACGTTCAATATTTCCACTTGCTTTATTTCGTGGTTGCATTGAATCTATTTACACGGCTATTTTCAGAAGTATTTATTAACATCACACCTTAGCATTCGGAGAGCGTTTATTTCTGCACTGGGCCCGATAATAGACTCGTAACGCGGTAACAGTCTCGTGCGACTCCACGTGGTTAATGTTTGGAGCATTAACCGCGAACATAGAGTAACTATGCGACCAGACTAGTCTACACGCATTTTTTTACCTACAGCTATCGATCTATTTATTTACTTATCGTGGTTTCTACAGTCTATTAAAATTTCGAAAAGGAAAATCGATCTACTTCAGACAATATGACTTGCAATGGAAATTTAAAACTTCGCGTACCTACGCGCTTATAATGTAAGTATTTGAACTAAAACAGAAGCAAAATACGAAAAGAAAGACAATTCCTCGTTAGTTTCGAGAATTTCAAATTTCATTTTTATTTTAGTTTTATAGATAGTTTTTTTTTTCACGATTTCTACTGCTTTATTATAAGTATACAAGATACATAAAAAATGAACACACTAATATAGATAGTTTTAGAATGTCCTATGTCATATATGTGTTAATAAATAATACGAAATCAGAAAGAAGTTGAAGAAATAATAATAAATCTATAATTCTGGTCATAATTTCAAATGACTGTTACTCTGATTGGTTATTCGCAATACGCATGCGGGACACTACAACCATATTGCGGTCATTCGCTCGCTAGTTTATGTTTATACAAATTTACTTACAAATTTATCATGGATTATAAAAATAAAATCTACATGCATGTATCTCTATGTGTTAGCTAAAAACTCGGGAAATTTTTTTGCTCAGATCACTAGATCTCTAGTACCCCTAGGCCCTAGGACATTCAAGCTCACGTCAAGCTTACGTACTCTGTTGTAGCAATGTCAACTTTATTTTGATCGCGCTAAGGCTACCACTGTAATAGCTTAACGAGTTCTTGACTGTACCTTTAATATTTGATTTTGTTTTAAGAAATGTTTGAATCAACACAACCAGTACAAAAGTCGACCAATAAATTTTTTTACTAACAGGCTTTCGCTATTCAATCCTAAAAATTAATAGTTTATTAGGTACTACAATTTTGTACAATTTAAATACCTATTTACATCCTCAATATTGTCTTTGATTTTAATTTGTTTTAGGCAAAATTCCTGTGATAATCCGCCCTTTCTAATTAGTCTATGTCCACATTTATGGAGTGTAGATTGCTGTGGTTTTACCGTTTTACAGGAATACCGTGTCATTTACATGAACTACTCTGGTGAAAGTTTGCAACTTATATACCTATATATATTTGTCTGCATGCTATTAAAACCTGTGGTATCTAGTTTCGGTTAAATTATGCCGTTTATTTATTGAAATTTCATCGCACGCAACAAAAGGCGAACTTAATGTCTAGGACTCTCAGTCAGTTGAAGTTATATTATGCCATACAGATGCTGACTGTAGTTTATTTTCATTTCATTTTCATTTAGTTTCATTTTTAACTGTTATGCATATTATTTAATTGTGACGCATGCACGGATTAACAAAGAAAGAGATTGGCCACCTTTAGAGCAAATCGCATGTTAAGAACACAAGCTTTTTTCTGTCTATTATACTCTATGATGTTTATAGGTACTGTTTTATTGGCCACGCAAAAGAGTTGTAATATTTAATTAAACTTATTATTCTTTATTGCACAAAATAATTTTACAAAGAAAAACAAACAAGAAATATGTGTACAAAGGAGGACTTATCTCTACAAGAGATCTCTTCCAGCCAACCCTCACTGTTAGAAAGAGTAAACATTACGGGAGATCTAAAGTTGTGCATGTTAAAATTTAAAAAATATTTAAGTAATAAATAAATATACCTAATTAAATATTATAATATACACATACATACATAACATATTAATAAGTTAATAACATACTATAAATATACTATACATACCATAATACATACTATAATATATATGATAAACTATGACGTTTTGTTTTTTAATTAATCTTGGGTAGGACAGGCAATGGAGCTGTTACAGCCCGTTTTTTAGTTTTAGGTAATATCTTTAATTTTTACAAGGCAAATATGCCAAATCGTAAAATAACTTTGCTTTTGAACTTCTGTGCTATTACTACTACCTAGGCTGTCAAATCAGTAAAAGTTTTAATTTTTGAGAATTTTTGCGTCGTCAATACTGAACACCGGTTTCCTAGAAAGAAAACACTAAAATACAACTATAAAAATTAATATGAATTATAAAAAGGCTGAATTTAAACAAAAGCGGCTGCCCAATTATAACAAGTTTTTTCTTCTTTCTTCCAAGTAGTGATAAGGCATATCAGTGTGCCATTATACCAGGCGGTCCATCAGTATCCCCATATACCATTACGTAGTAGAATTTGGGCTAACAAAACGTGGTAGAATTGTGCTAACAAAACGTGGTAGAATTGTGCTAAAAAAACTTGGTAGAATTGGGTTTACTTTGGTTTCCAAGCATCAAAAGAGATCAATATCGGTCGCATATCGGCGTTTACACCATTCAACATATATAAGTCCATTTGCGTCTTAAAAAAGAGGGAATTGAAAAAATAAACGCCCATAGACTGATACTCTTAGATGCGAGAAATCGAAATAAATATGTAATGTACAGTAAATATACTTAAGTAGAATTATTAGCAATAAAGATTATATTAAATAAAACTCGCTTGGGCTGTAATTGAACTAAGCTTTGAGTCTAGTGACAGGCGGAGGCGGGAGCGGATGGAATAGCGGTAAATTAAGTTTAAATTATCATAAAAGTTCCGCGCTGGAACTCTGTGAATAAAATGTTGCTCGATAAATGCTTTGCTAATCAACATACTATGTCAAATCAGTACGTAGTCAAATATGTCGCTACCGTGATAGGTAAACTTCGCTCCCGCCTACCGCTATGCCCGCGACCTTAGCATACCATGTGTGGCTGGCTAACGCTAACTCTTGTGTAAATAACATAACTTCTTTTTGCTTGCCCACGTCCGCAGAAGCTAAACGCGGTAAGTTCTTACCCTTAATAAATGTTCAGTAAGTTTGCCTTAGCCCACCCTGTGCCCTTAACACTTAGCTATACAGGGTGTTTCGTCTAAAAACCAATAAGGCCCGATTCGGTTCCGATTGCGGCTTGACATACATTTGGCACGGGGATAGAACGAATGAATAGTTATATATTATTGTATAGATCGAATCGGAACCGGAGTTGAATCGAGCTCGTGTACTTCCGAACTAATTAACATAATTCTACGAACCGTTGCATACTTTACCTTACTTCTGAGTTTTCTGCGCAGGAAAAGGAAGATGGGAAATGTGTGGTGAGCACTAAGCTACCTCCCACACATGGGCGGTGGCGGTCGCTTAAGATGCGATTGTATAAAAGACACGCCACACTGACGTGGACAAGGCTCGGTCGGCGACTGCAGTACCTTGATTGGAGTCAGCTGCGGCTCTGCCACCGCCATTGCCCCCATGTGGAAGTGGCTCTAACATTTAACTACTCACATGATTCTCAGCATTTTTTTAAATAGAAAACCACTGCCCAATAGTAATAAATATTGTGTATAGTTAAAGTTAAAACTCATTTCGCGCTTAACGGGTTTATGAACATGACATTTTGCGAGAAGTGTAAAAAATACGATAGTAAGCTATTTTAAAATATAATCACCCTGTATTAGCTATATTTTATCATATTGTCTTTTGATTTCTAATCCTGTAGTGTACCTACTAGCTGCCTGCTTTAAATTCAGTAACCCTAATATTTTTCTTTTCGTATACCTCTTATTGTAGTAACTAATAGTAGATAGGTATTCGTAGTTAGATTTTTATTTTGACAGTACCCTTGTCCATAGATAATATTACTAGTAGTGTACCCTGTGAATATGTTATTGTTTAAAATGTGATTCGATGTTTCTCGAAAATATTTGCCCCAAGTTGGTCACATTTTTTCCCGTTGTTTTGTGTGTTTTCAGCCGTAAATAATTTTCTTTACGTCTTTCCCCGCACTGACTGGGGTTGGAAAATCAGGGAAATGTCACGGAAGTGACGTCAAACCGTGACGGTAGACGCAAAAGCGTCAGGAAGCTCAAGTGACGTAAACAATTAATTAAATTCAAGCGTGATACATTGTTTAACGTATCGCTAAACGATTTTGTTCTGTCGTTAAATACAGACGACCCCAAAAAAAATCTACTCTAAATCTCTATAAAACAGAGAATCCGACTAACAAAAAAATCAGATATATAGGTACGGTCGACCGCACGTCAGTGGAAACAAAACCAGTATAAACTGGTCCCTCATAGTATTGAAACTCCCTAATAGTCTAGGCCAGTTCATGGTCAAAGTGTATCCACGGACGTGCGGTCGACTGTACTTTTGAAGTATGACTGTAAGCTTTCAAGCTCTCTTGCTTACACTAGGTAAACCGTTCGTTGATCAGCGCTGCGGGTTTTACGCTGAAAATTAATATTTTTAAAGACGTAAAGTTCGAAATTGCATGAAGGACTATTTGTCAGCCTTGGAACTTTGTTCTAAATTCAGTGTTAGCGTAAAATGCATTCCGTTGACCCTTACTGTTAGCATCAGAAATAAGTACTTTCACGTACGTTTTTTAGGTTTTTTTGCGATATTCCTACCGGTTTGATCCTACCCTACACCAATTTCCTCATTCGATCCGCCATTTAGAATACATTTACGGGAAATTACCGACTCCTGAGTCCTTCCCCTGCCCGTGGTATATTACCTTACATGATTACGGTCGTTCTTTATTTTTTCATACCTTCGTGAAGGGCGTACTTCCAGATAATGTACGTAAGAGAGTACCTTGTTCGTTCGACGATCTACGAGGTACTTAATCATAATCACTTAATGGGCCAGCGGTTGTAATAATATTATTTCTTCTATTAGAGAACGAAACCATAGCTTTAACCCTCAGGAAAAGGAACACAATAAGTCTATTCAATAAACATTATGAATGAATGAATGAATGAATTAATGAATGAATGAATGAACGAACGAACGAATGAACGAACGAACCAACGAACGAACGAACGAACGAACTTAATTAATTAATTAATTTTTTAATTAATTAATTAATGAATGGATGGATGGATGGATGAATGAATGAATGAATGAATGAATGAATGGATGGATGGATGAATGAATGAATGAATGAATGAATTTCAAAATTTTGTGGTCGATTCAGGGAAAATAACTATCATTATCAGTTCGCACCAGTCCTCTGGGCTGGACTTTCAAACCAAATTTTCGGTTCTCCTCATCCAGCCACTGCCGGCCGCCTTACGCAGATCTCCGTCTGGCCGTGGGGCGTCCTACACTTGACACTTACATGCCCCTTGCCCGATCGGTTATCGGTTTTCCGACAGACGTTGCCACTGCAACGTAAGAAATATCCGTCTGAATTTCTTCAATGAATCTTAGTGGACGGAGCGACTTTTTAGCTATCTAGTCGAAGACTTTAGTTCTCTGACGGATCACCTCATTTCTGAGTTCTTGGACTAGTCCCACTGTCAGTCAGTGTCCACGTTTCGACGCCGTACGTCCTTATGGGTAGGACGTATTGAAGACTTTTGTCTTCAGGCATAACTGTCAAACAATAAGAGTTAAAATAATGATCGTAAAGACAAAGTATTTTCCCAAAGTTTTTTGTTTGTTTCTGACCTCTGACCGCTCGCCATTTTGGTAACATAAATAATTTCAATCAACGCCTCTCTTTAAAAGTGTTTTCCCAACTTTTCTCAATTTGATGGTGACTTAATTACGAACTCATTTCATCTCCTACTTTATATAAGTTGAGCACTTTACGTTAATATCGGATGTCCAATTATTTCAGAAGATAATTACTGGGTTCTAATTGTTCCAGACGATGAGTTCGGGGAAAAGTCCGTTTCGGTGCTTCTCGACGGGGAAGAGTCGGAGCTCATATTCATAGATCATCCTAGCACGGAGATGTCGGTACGTTGTTGTCTGCTTCTGTTACGCTACAGAAGAAATTCTAATGTGGCATTACTAAGTAAAGTTGAACAATCCGCATAATGACGTGTGTGACTGAGACCTTTGAATTTCTATTAAATAAAAAGTAAAAACCATATAGCTCGTGCACTCAGGTAAAAATTTCAGGATTGTTTCGGATTCTAGAGAAGAGACAGGAGAGAAAACCTTCACTAGGAGTACCACAAGCTTTGGACCTTAAAAAAGGTTTTGCAGTGCAGTCTCCAGGTCGAGACCGAGGACCTGTGCCGGCCGAGGACCATGCGTTGCTCTATGGTCACACACAATACATTTCTAGTATCTTCAAATATTAAAGTGAACATTACAGCAAAATTTCAGTCTCCGCAATGAGCTTGCGAACGAAATTTTTATTTTTTAATACCTCTATACAAGTTCCAAATATTATGGCATTAATTTTTTTTCTAGCACCTCATATTACTTCGCAATATTTTAATAAAGATTTGTAAAAATGATCAGGTGCTATTTCCGTAGGAACTATTATCTAACCTGTGCTATTGTTTACATTTCGCCCGGTGTACATATTGCACTCTCCTGTAAAAATGTTGACTATTTCCACAGGTGGAAAACTGTCTCTCCACGTACGAGCCTCACGCCTGCGTGGTGGTGTACTCCGTCGTGGCCAAGAGTTCGTTCACCCGCGCCGCCGAGTTGCTCTCCTACCTAGCAAGAGAACAGTTCACTGTGGAGAGAACCGCAGTACTGGTGGGGAACAAGGCTGACTTGGCGAGAGCGAGACAAGTGTCTACTAATGGTATGTTTAGTGAGGGATAGCTATAGGTCTTAGAACTCTTTTACTGCTTAGCTTATGGGAACATAGTTTACTGTGGGTGGAAGTCGGTAGAACCGCAGTACTGATGAGGGATCAAGGCTGACTTTGTGAGAGCGAGACAAGTGTCTACTAATGGTATGTTTAGTGAGGGATAGCTATAGGTCTTAGAACTCTTTTACTGCTTAGCTTAAGGGAACATAGTTTACTGTGGGTGGAAGTCGGTAGAACCGCAGACCTGATGAGGGATCAAGGCTGACTTTGTGAGAGCGTGACAAATGTCTACTATTGGTATGTTTTGTGACGGCTGACGGACGGATTACTGTTAGGTCTTACAACTTTTTTGCTACTGGCAAGGGATTCTTTGAGGAAAGAACCGCAGTACTAGTGGGAAACAAGGCTGACTTGGCGAGAGCGAGACAAGTATCTACTAATGGTATATTTAGTGATAGATAGCTAAAGGTCTTAGAACTCTTATACTTTTTGGCAGGGGAACATATTCTTTGTGGAAAGAAAACTCTTTTACTGCTTAGCAAGGGAACATAGTTTACTTTGGGTAGAAGTTGGTAGAACCGCAGTACTGGTGAGGGACCAAGGTTGACTTGGCGAGAGCGAGACAAGGGTCTACTAATGGTATGTTTAATGAGAGATAGCTATAGGTCTAACAAAGTTTCTTTCTATCCAGAGGGCAAGGCTTTAGCAACAACAAGAGAAGCAAAGTTCATAGAAACATCATCAGGGATCCAGCACAACGTGGACGAGCTTCTGGTCGGCATCCTGAAGCAGATCAGACTCAAGGAGAGTCGTGACAAGAAACAGGCGAAGAAGGTAACTAAGCAGGTAAAAACGTTTCAATTGTAATCTTTCGCTGGGTTTCTTTTGATGTCTTTAAACTCGAATCTTTGAACTAGAAATATCTATGTCTGTTTTCCCACTCTTCTTTAATGTATGCTACTACGCGTGGTACTATCGACGTGTCTGGAAGTACCTAAAGCATTTTAAACTTCGATCATAAATTACCTATTATAAGGAACGCCTCCGGGAGGGAGTATTTAGTTTACCCTAAGTATGAAGATAGCAAATTTTACTGAAAAGAAACATTTCTTTATTTGATCATAAAAACCGGGATGTGTTTTTCCCAGCGAACTTTAATATGTATAGAAATACTACTAATCCCTAAAAATGATGACACCAAAAGAGTCGCCGCGGCGACTCTTTTGTTCCCAGCAGTAGGTGATTTGAGTATCTGTACTAGACATGAAAATGTATTATATAGAATTCAATTCAAGCAAATGTATACTTTGTCGCATAGCGATATGGTCTCTAATCATCTTACACGCTTTGTTACTTCAGACTAGCATATTATAATTGCATTTGTTTTAATTCGAATCTCACATTTTCAAATAAATTTGTATGAAGTAATGCTTCTATACTTATTAAAGTTCGCTGGTTTTTCCCGACTCAGACAGAGGGGTCTCTTAAAAATAAAATCTGTGAATGTAGTACTTATTTTTGAAAGTAAAGGAATGTTTCATTTCATATTTATAAACGCCGCACGCGGTCACAGCGAGTAACATGCACAATTAACTCAACTGATGATTACAAAACAATACTTAGAGTATATTTATGCATTATGAGCACATATGCGATATCTGGGTAGGGGTATCACTTATATATCCTTTATTATCCTTCTTTATTGGTTATCATTGAAAGTGAGTTTCACTTTTCTTGACACGATGTATGAATGAAATGTACCTAGTTCATTATTTATCCTTCCGCACTTCACCAGTCAATGCTACTTATTCTTTCTTTTATGTTACCATAATTATCTTTATATAAATGCAACGTATAGTGTTACATATAATATTCTTTTCTTTTTTCTTCTTTGTGTCTGTTTGTGAAGTTGTATTTTTCTATTTATATGTGAGTACTTGTTATTAGCATATTTATATTCACATTGTTATTTAAGTTGTAATTAGTCTGTAAGTACCATAGAGTTAAGATCTCTTTGGTGCGTGCGTGCTCGCGGCACCTTAAAGAGGTGTAAAAAAGGCATTCTATGAGTGTCAAAACCGTGTCAAATGTGTCACAATACTGTGACTCACTCACACATTCTCATTTTCAAACTCCAAATAAATTTGTATTAGCAACCTCCTCCCGCTTCCTTTGTCCCCCCCCCCCTGTAAGTGGCACCATTGGTTCCCATACTAAATATACAAGATGCAGTCTCTATAGTAAGCGCACGCGCACCAAAGAGATTCGAACCTTCCTGGTAAGTACCCCTAAAAGTAATTAAATAAATATGGTCGAGAGTTTTAAACCCTAACCTCCGTTGTCCCAGGAAGCGAAGCCTCCGAAGCTGGCTAGCTCGCGCACACACATCTCGCTAAGCATCGCGCGGGAGCTGCTACAGAAGATCTGCATCAATGACATCTCAAAATCTAAGTCATGCGAGAACCTACACGTCCTGTAACCTTCTAATAACCTAGTACTTTTGTTTAAAATATTTTATGAAATACAAAAAAATAGGAATGAGGACTTGAGTCGTATAATTATCAAAGGCGGCAAACTTTCTTCTGATCTTATTTACTTTTTGGAATAACTACAGATTGTCGCCTTTGATATTAAACGATTCAATTTGTCAGAGAGAGAAAGAGAGAAAATTATCTACATGGTAACAAAAATTAATAATATTGTAACGAAATGACAATCGTAAACGATAGGAATCTCAATGTAGAAAGTTTTTGAGTTTAATTTGAATAGTGATTTAAAAGTATGGAGAAATCCATACTTTTAAAGTTGGTTTTCAAAAAGTAGTGAAACAGAAATGGAATTTATTTGGTCTTTAGAAGTCGCGAATAAGTAAGACTAAACTTTGGTACCCTACTAGTAATTTGGCAAATTAGAATTCCTTTGTTATTAAAAACTCCCGTGGTGTTTCAATTTTATACTCTTCATTTTTGCAACTATAGTCAGAGGCTTAGTCTAGTCCAAAATTTATTTATTTTAATAAAGTAATTTCCTTTGATTAAACTTTTCAGTAAGATTGACTTACTATCGGTTAAAAGGGACTGTCAAAAGTATTTGAGTTAGTTATTGAAATATCGAATTATCTGAAAATAATGTTTAGTGAAAACTGAACCTTGTGCCGTATTGAAAATCTGTTTGACTTCGCGCGGCGGAAGCTGTTCAATTTCCCATTTTTACCCTGTGTTAGGTAGGTACTATCTATTATTTGTATTGTACTAGCGGATCATAATTAAATTATGCTATTCCATTAGGGTTTAAGCTCACTATACCAAGCTTTATTCAAATCCATTCAGGCATGAAGCACCCGGATCTCACAAATATCCATATTTTCGTATTTAGTACATACCTGTACAATATTGTTAATAGGGATTATCTAAGTATTGATTTACCACTAAATTACTTTATTCTGCTGTCCGTACCAAGCTATACTTAACTGTTAGATAAATGTTTCTATGACGTTTCTACTATTTTTATTAGATTTTAAGAATAGTTTAATGTTTTGTACCTTACGTTTATTGTACCAACTTAGTTATTGTATATTGCATTTGAAAATCATATCTTAAAAATACTTTTAGCACCTAGGTAGGTATTTTTTAGACCAATTTAGGGTAAAACTCGGTAATACGCCCCACTTGACAAAACGCCCCACTTACCCAGCACGCACACTAACAAAGCCGCGCAGCACACGAACAGAAACGCAAATAGCCATCAGTCGCCCGACAAGTTGTCTACTACGTTGCATGACTACTTGCGTTTCTATTCGTGTGCTGCGTAGCTTTGTTAGTGTGCGTGCCAGGTGAGTGGGGCGTTTTGTCAACTGGGGCGTATTACCGAGTTTTACCCTAATGTTAACTAACACGCCGTATATTTATACTATATTAATTAAGTTACGTACTATCAGTATTATACGTAAGTAGTTATATTGTTTGATATACTTACTATATAATTACGAAATACGAAGAAACACTAATCGTCTTCAAATAAAATAAATGATGAACATAACTTTGCGAAACGCATTCTTTGCATGATTTTATACCGGTTATAATATAGTTTTAAGAAATTTGACCTAATTTCCTGACCATCAAGTTGTACTGACCTTTTTAGACCCCCCTGTGCTCCAGAAAGGGTCCAGCAAGGCCGTGGTCATGCCACAAGGGTCCGAAAGTTTTAAGGCATAACTCTCTTATTTTAATCGCTTATCTCATCACGATTTGGAAATTAGATTTTCTTGGCAAAAACTTTTAAATGCGTTTTACCCACATTATCTGAGATTTATAGCTTCATATTTTAATTTGAACGTAGAAAGTTTTTATGATAAATTTTGTTGTTGGCTTAATGTGGAAATATTTGAGTGAAAAGATTACGAACATAACTTAAACTTAGACGTCAATTTTAGATTCTTGTTTTTTAACTATGTACCTATATGATTTGATTTTCTTAAATGTTTATCCATGACATTTCCATTGTAATAAAATAAAAAATGTTTATTTTAAACATTAATATTATTTTTAAAATACCTATCACGTTAATATTTGTTTTTAAGACCGTAACTTAAACTAATATAAACAAAAAAACATGGAAACGACATTTTTTTTGCAAAAGTTTCGTTAATTTTCTGATGTGTAGTGGTGTAACTTAATATTATTAGGATCTTTAAACTACATATTTAGATTATCCATCATAGTGAGTAAATGCGATTATGTTATTTGAAACAATGTTTGAATATTTTTAGTGTATTTTTAAAATAAAAATGTCAAAATGTTTAAATAGTTATAAATGTCAGTATTATGATATAATTAATATCAAAATACAAAATATACGCTTGTTTAATGTAGATATAAAATAAAAATATAAGGTTTATATAAATGTAAAACTACACGTGTTACTATTAGATAACTGTTATATTTTTCTAAAAAAACTTTCTAAGACTTTTACATGGACTGCTTTTGAAATTTTATATTTATCATTGAAAATTTTTAAAGCTCATATTTATGTTAAATACATTATATGTATATATTTATTAAGTGTGATATTTTATTACTTTAATAGGTTTTATTTTTCATAATTTTCTAGTAGTGATTTTATAACGAACAAATAACTTTTGAAATGTAGAAAATATTTAAGTATTTCCTTAATTTTAAGTCAGTATCTGCTTTATTACTACAGTAGCTGTAACTAACGTTCTATTGAGTGTTACTAAGTTTTAGATAGAAACTAAAAGGTTTTGGGGTTTGTGCGATTTTTTTATACTTACCAGAAACTACAATTTAACCCACTTCCAATCCAGATATTTAAATCGATGCTTACAATCAATGTGATGAATTTAATTGCTTTACAAACTTAAATACCAAACTTATATACTAAACATCTATCGTGATGACCTGTTCTGGGTGATCATAATAAAAAAATAAAGGCCCGAATGTAGCCCGCATACCAACAGTATAATATTATAGACTATTATATAAAGTTATTTTTTAATGTACTTATATATTAAGTTTGTTATAATTAAATAAAAATTTTGAAAATTTATTGGTCAATTAGACATAGAAAATAATTTGATGTAAAGCACAAACCCCAGTATCCCAGCGTGGGAGATCGAGCTTTAAAAGTAATAATAGAATGGTGTATGTACATATTCTACTGTTAGTGTAACTTCTTGTTTTAAATTATGTGATTTGATAAGTGCTTGAACGTTCAGTTACTACGTCTTTACGATTTGTCGCGGTTGGCGTTAGAATTTTTTCGTCACAGAATTGCTATTTATTTATGAGTCCTATGACCTTAACTATCCCGAAAAATAATAATGAATGAAACAAAAATATATGTATATTCAGTCAATCCTTTTAGACAGGAATGGTTTACATTACAGACTTTATTATGCAGAAAGTCATTAATAGTACATTAAAAACATTAATTAATGTTTTTACTCGGTAAGTGTGTTGAAAAACGTCGCGTAAGCATTGGTCATACACATCTTGGCCTCGGCTTCAATACGTACTCAACTTCATCTCGTTCTGTGCAATCCAGTCTCGAGTGTAATGACTAACTTATCTCACTTGTATCATTATGTAAGTACTTATTATAAATTTAAATTAGTTTAAGCTGTGGTCACAGCGTTTGAAAGCCGGATACCATATTCATATCAGTTTGGACATTTTTCAGATCGGATATTATTTAAACTAAAGCTTTAAGGCCGTCCATTCCGCTGACAAAATTTTATTTGCACCGATCTGACCTTGACTTGATTTGAATATTCTCAGTTGAGTCACTCGAGTGTTCTTAGTTAATTAGTAATTATAATTATGTACGAGAAGCAGTATAAATTACTAATTAACATCTCCGTCTAAAACACGAATTGGGTTACGAAAATTAAAATGATGCTTCGATTAACTAAATGTTTCAAGAATTATTTTCAAGATCTACCTATATACGAGTGTTACGCAATTTTATATTATAAGTATTACGATTTTCATTCTGAATTTCTGTAGGCAATTCTACACTATGCTTTGAAGCCCGTCTTTCCCTCACCTTGTTACCATATAAGATAGTTAAGTTGTTGGTTTCTATTCCTACTGTTGTAATAGTAATAAATAACCTTGCCTTTCATTTGATTCGATGTTTGAAGACAATTTATTGAACTATGTATGTGATTCAATATACCTTGATAGTTGCAAATAAAATGTATTACCTAAATACAGTTTTTTTTTCACATTGAAGTTAAATTTGTTGCTTCATAATTTATTATTAAGAAGCAGAATAGGTATAGACAGTTAAGTTGATTAAAGCAAGCCTCTGTTCAATCGGACGCTCTGGTTATTTTTAACGGAGGATTTATAATTACAATTAAATAATAATAATAAAAAAACAGATATTTTTCATTTATTTTTCATTTACTTTAACTCCGAAACTTTTTTAGAAACTTTTTTCGCTTAAAATTTTCTATGAAACTATTATAATATTCTATGATTTTTACTACAGATTTTTTTCTCAAAAACTAATAACCGGATTTTATTGCCCTTCGAGTATTTTTATATTTATCAAAAATTTTAAAAATTATTTATAGATCGGTGAAATTTCATTGATTTAAGTAAACTTTTTTTCTATATTACTTTCCGTGTGGTGTCTTTGACAAATCATTTCACTTCAGTACACGGTTTTCCGTTACCATACAAATTTCGGCGTTTCTTCCCACCTAGGTACATACCATAATTATGTACGTTCCTACTATTGTTTTAATTTGAGCCCACTCATCCTGGTACAATGCGCCCCTCGGTCTCAATGGGACGGAAGCCATGAAAACGATTCTCAATGGTTCCTCTTCCTTTTCTTTGTACAGAATGCCTTTGTGTTGTTTTTCAGTCCTTTCAGTCTGTCCGTGCAAGTTTCAGACAATAAATAATTAGTTTAAAAAATAAATTGCAAATATTTGAAAATACAACCATCTATCAGCTTGATGACGGTGATGATTGGTGAGACTAGCTATACAGGGTGAACTACATACATTTAGTCATCAGCAATATAGTTAACTGGGGTTATTATGATATGACTAGGATGTAATCATCCTAAACTACAAGCAATGGCGAAAAATACCCAAAGGAGTCTCGGGGTCGATTTTGATAAAAACTAAAGTTGCATCATTACATTTTAGAAAAAATAATTCTCCCAGCCGGGAATCAAACCTATTGGTTTTGAAAAAAAAATACACATGCTGTATTATTGCACTGTCCGGTCAAATCAAATCAACAGCCTATTAACATGTCCCCACTGCTGGGGCTCAGGCCTACCCTCTCAACGAGGGCGTTCGGGCTATAGTCCACCACGCTAGCCCAGTGCGGGTTGGTGGACTTGACATGCGCCTAAGAATGTCTTCTTTTCCCTCCGTTTGAGAGCACTCAGTAAATGTACTTAAGTTTCGAGGAAAAAACCCATTGGTACATGACCCAGCCGGGGATCGAACTTCTGAACTTTAGTTAATAATATGATAGGCCGCGTCTCATCCCCGACGCCACTGACGCTCCTATAGGCTATCTGATAGTGTCGCTAATAAGGGTCAAGTTCTGGAAAGTGTACAGGTGTAATTAATAATTATAGAGGACCATTAGTTTTCACACAAACTCGTAGTTTTTTAGGCACATTTAAATTAGATTTATAATACGCCTGCTGACTGAATTGAACCTATAATTTTCTTGAAACGTACAACTGTAATCTACTCATAGTGACAGGAAATGGACTAATATTACGTTATGTAGGAGCTCGACGTGGCCCTGCTATTAAAGATAAGGTAGAAATGAAATTTAGGGCTGCCAGACATTAAAAACATACAATTACGGATAATTCACATGTAAAAACCGGTTCCGTCTAAAACGCAATTTGCCTATAAGACAAAATGCCTACAACGTACAATGTCTAATTATCAAAAGGTCTAAAAAGCATATTGACTACTAATCAATTTGCCTTAAACGCATTT
Organism: Metalampra italica; assembly: GCA_949699065.1. Classification (NCBI taxonomy): domain Eukaryota; kingdom Metazoa; phylum Arthropoda; class Insecta; order Lepidoptera; family Oecophoridae; genus Metalampra; species Metalampra italica. The sequence goes on along the minus strand of OX452991.1, from coordinate 4,928,556 downwards.
GGTCTACTTTGCAAAATGCCTACAACGTACAATGTCTAATTATCAAAAGGTCTAAAAAGCTTATTGACTACTAATCAATTTGCCTTAAACGCATTTGGTCTACTTTGCAAAAGGCCTAAAATGTACAATGTCTAATTATCAAAAGGTCTAAAAAGCATATTGACTACTAATCAATTTGCCTTAAACGCATTTGGTCTACTTTGCAAAATGCCTACAACGTACAATGTCTAATTATGAAAAGGTCTAAAAAGCTTATTGACTACTAATCAATTTGCCTTAAACGCATTTGGTCTACTTTGCAAAAGGCCTAAAACGTACAATGTCTAGGTTAAACCTCTAATTGCTTTATAAAAATATGACGGTTAAGAAATGGGTAGAGGTAAAAGGTAGACCAAAAATTTTCAGGAGAGCAGTTGCTCGTAAAATCTGTCGTTGCAACAAAAGTGAAGACTTTGTGAAGAAAATCATGGCAAGCAAGAGAAAGGCAGAGGACCAGGTGTGGTAAAAAATGGTTGGATTGAACATGCAGAAGAGAAATCACTTTTTCTTTACAACCACGACGCTATTCAAGCCATTTCGCTTCGGTGTTTTTTTGAAACCTGCTGTCACGTAAAAAAGAATCGGCGACTTTATAAGCTTCTTACTTGTGTCATATTTTAAAAAGGCACTCACTTTTTAGATAAACATAAAGAAAACCTCACTGTGCTGTACGTTATAGCATTTAGGTGATTATGTTTCTTCCACAGTCGAAGGCTTTTTCAGAACGACGGAAGCTTGCGTCTTAATTTCTATAAAAGTTTTTGACGTTAACATTAAAATGGAGGTGTATAACGGTAAAGAAAGAAAGCAATAGAGGACCCACTAAAATAACAATAATAATCAGAGAGAGACACACTTATTACAAAAGTGGTAAGAGTGAACTAGACAGATATAATACCTTTTATCTCTTTCTATACGTATGCGAATTTTTTGTTCATCATGTCAGCCTGTAGACGTCCACTGCTGGACAAAGGCCTGGAATTTTTTGTTCTTCCAAAGAAAACCTAAACACCTGCTCCACACGTTTGCATTTGTAAAGGTTTGCCAAACGTGTACATGCAGCATAATGTTTTCGGTTATAGTTTGGATTTGGTAATATCGTTCAGAATTAGCGCGATGGGCCCCCAGTTCCATCACTTTGAGCTGCGCCGGGCCTTAGAGCCGGTGAAAATTACGAATATGTACGAATAACGTAAAAGCATCATCAATTCTTACACCCACAACTTACAGAGTGATATTGAACGTTAAGAAAGTTTTCCACCAACACCCTACTTATAAGAGTTACGTATTAGGCCGCATGGGAAATCCAATGCGAATTGACGTGAAAGAATCACCTTAACTTGGGAAAAAGGTTACATAAAAATAGAAATAAAAACCGGCCAAGTGAGTGTCGGATCACGCAATGTGTAGGGTTCCGTATTTTACAGGTTTTCCTTCTTAACTCGAAAAGAGTTCATCACAGGATTACCCGAAATAATGTTCATCGCTATTCATACTTTCGTTTCCTACTTACTTCGCTACTTTGACCGACTTTAAGTTTCTAGTCAAATTATTGACAGATTGTTAATGAGATGATGGTCTTTATTTAGGAGACTAGTAACGACTTTAGCCGGATATCTCGTACCGTAGGTACCTACGGTAGATAAAAATATGTGGTGTGGAAACACTGCTTTAAATAGACTTCTTAAAAAAAATTAATCACGCCTCATGCATGCAGAGGAGTGGTTAACCCATAAAAAAGGAAAATCTGCAACTTTATATGTTTTCCAAGTTTATATTACCTTATTAAAAAACTCATGTTTTTCGTATGGTGTATATACGAGTACATAAGTGAATTGATATCTAAGAAAACTCTAGGAAAAAAAAATTCAACTAACTATAAAAGTTAATCATGTGAATTAAAAAAGCGATTAACCCATAAAAAAGCAAAATCTTCAACTTTATATGTTTTTCAAGTTTATATTACTTTATATAAAGAATCATGTTTTTCGTATGGTGTATATACGTGTACATAAGTGAATTGATATCTAAGAAAACTCAAGGGTTCTTTGTCGGCCTACGAAACCCTAAAAAGGTATTAAAATAAAAGATTTTAAGCCCGGAAAGATTTTTTTGTATTAATTGGCTCCGAACAACGTAACGAGTTGATATTGTTACGACTTCCAAGAAAATTCGCACAATGAGAGGAATTTTTTTTTTTAAATAAGAAACCTCGTGTCACGAAGAGATTTAAAACAGCTATTCCGCTGCTGCTTGTACCTACACCTGTTTTTCATTTTTTGTTTTAAATGTGCAATAAAGTATATTGCATTGAATTGAATTGAAACTTTTATTTTATTTTCGCGTACCTTTTTATTAAGAGCTAAGTTACCAATAATTCCGGTCCAGTTCCAATTAGAAACGTGATACTTACTTAGCTAGCAAACTACTGCAGTTTCTACAAAAAAAACGCATGTATAGCTAAATGTAATAACTATACAAAGTCAACGTATGTGAAAAATTCGATCAACCGAAATAATCCGATAGGCGACCATAGTCAAAGCTTTGGGCTTTTTTTTATTCGTCTCTCCTGGACTTTCCTTTCGAATCATAAGAAAAATGGTTAATGGACTCTACACTGGAGTCTTACAATAAATAATATTAAATTAAATAAATTATTTTCAAGGATTTATGGAGAGACTATACTATACATTGAGCATTGAACAATTTTATTGGCTTTAGCACTCAAAATTCTTTGCCTTGTTTATTTATTGCAGGTGACTAAATGTAAATCCTCTATGGAGCCTGAAGGTAACGCTCAAAATTTACCTTACCTACTCGTATAGACGTCGTTTCGCAAGTGAAAGGAACACCTTTGGAACTCAACGTCTACGTGACATGCCGTCAAATGGCAGCACAGAACATCGGATACTTTCTAAATATTATATTACAGGTGTACAACCAAGAGCTTCAGTGGCGTCGGGAATCATCATCGGACGTGGCCTAATAAAATACCGGAAGGTCCTAAATCCGATCCCCGACTGCATGTACCAATGAGATTTTCTCGAAAATTAAGTACGTTTACTGACTGCTCTCAAACGGTGTAGGAAAACATCGTGAGGAAACCTGCATACGCTGAAGAAGAAATTCATAGGCGCATGTGAAGTCCACCAACCTGCAATATGCTAGCGCGGTGGACTATAGCCCGAATGCCCTCGTTGAGAGGGGTAGGCCTGAGCCCCAACAGTGGGGACATATTAATAGGCTGTTGATTGATTGAGATACAACCACTCCACTTCTTCACTTCGATTTGGGCAAGGTTGGCACAGTTTAAGAGACAAAATATAAAAGCCTACCTATCAATGAAGAGAATTGAAATGGCATTTCCTTTACGGAGTCAGTCTCTATCACATCCATGTAGGACTTTAACAGATATTTAATTTGGGAGCTGTGATGCCACAGACAGATACACATACACACAGGTTAAAACAACACCCCTCTTTTTTCGTCGGGGGTTAAAAAACGGACTTTAGATGAAGATTAGGTATTAAAGTGTGATGTGCATGAAACATCTTGATTTTCTTCTCTACTGAAGGATAAAGCGTACCCAAAACTTACTTACCCACCTTTTCTCACATCCATTACACTACAAATTGCTTCTCTATCAGATTATACGCATATAGTAGAATCGTGAGGTTTACCCTTTCTGGCGCTAAAAGGTTCTTTTCACTGCTTTAGTCAGTGTCGTACTTGTCATTGGCGGCCCAGGGTGGTCATTTTGCGCCCCTAAACTTTTTGTTAAACTTTGTCTGAATTACGTTTAGGAAAATGTAAATGCGCTTATACATACAGTAGCCAGCGGAACAAGCTAAGTACAAAAAATAATTACCGCTATTTAATTATCAATTTATAAAAATCTAAAATACAGCTAAAATTGTGGTTTTGGTGAGTTTTACACCAAATTAAATAGGTTTTTATACTTTTTACAATTTGAATTTGAAAAGGAGATGAGTTTTTTTGGTTTCAGTACGTTTTGCCGCTTAAATTGCATTTTCTTTTAAAGGTAGGTTTAAGGGTAGCTTTGTCACTCGCATAAAACGTCATTGGGATTGAAGGATTTCATGGGCGACAGTGTTAAGGGGGTATTGCCTCCACTCTGACTGCGGTACTGTTTACAGACTAAAAGCTTATAAACTGAAGTACTTTTGCCGTTTACCTGGGTCACTTTACTCGTCACTTTTATATTAAGAACAAAAAGCCAAGCGTTCAATCATACCTAAGCTGGCTTATTTAGGATTAACCGGACGCTCAGTCTTACTAGAGTTAACAAGTGCTATCTCGTCAAATCTCGTGTATTTCATCTATTTTAGAAAATGCTCCGAACTCGAAAATATGATTTTAGAATGTTTAATTTTAATTGGCTTTCAGCTTTCCGGGTTTGTCGAAGGGCCGTGCATTGATTACGTGTGTTTAGACTTATGTGTTTTTCTAAAACTCGGACTTCTCCCCTGGTGATTTTCGTTAAAACGTGAAATTAAATTTCTTGTATACATTACAATCCATATTTACTGATATTTCAAACTTGACGTCTTAACAAGAGATGTCCGTTGTCCCCTTCCTCCTCCTAAACGACATTTGGTGACCCCCGAGCTCACGTGGACGCCCCCCGGTGGAGAGTGTATCCTGCAACATTTCCACCCATCAACTCCAGACTTCGTGTGCGAGAGTGTAATATCTTTTAAAACTTCTGCGCAATTTCACGTATCAGAGACGTACGGTAGGGACTCTCAAAACCTTACACCTTAGAGTATACTTATGCTAGCTTCCATCTTTTATATCCAACACTCAAACAATTACAAGTAAAACAAGCGGGGGAGGGCGGACGGACGGGGGCGAGGCGTGCGTGCCAATGAGACGCGCAGCTAATAGGGTAGAAGAAACCACGCTAAAACGCAGTTTGTAATAGTATGTTTAAATATGCTTAGATTTAAACATCAAGTCACAAATAAATGATCATTGAACAATTTTTGTGGTCTTATCATTAAACCTTCCTTGCATTGTTTTATTATTGCAGGTGACTAAATGGTACAGCTGTACCTATTAGTGAATCTAGCGCCACTATACCGCTCCAAACGCGTTTACAATCGAGATAATCATATAAAATAAATCTAAGGTTCTGCCTGAAAATCAGTGCCGCAGATTACTCTGCGGCAAAAAGCTGAGGCAGCGTCCTTTTGACACTGTTGTTCACCCTGTTTAAACAATAGTTGTATGTGTTTATGTTTTAGTAGATGATGCAATGGTGTCAATAAAGTGTGCTCTTTCTTTCTTTCTTAGATATAGGTAGGGACACACGCATTTTAAGGCACATAAAATGTTTTCTCTTAGGTATACTTACCCACGTATTTTAACTTTGATTTAGTGTTGCTTATTTGTTTGTTAGTTTTTAGGTAAATGCTAGTTTATCTTCTATATCTACTAGGAATATTTTATCATTATGATACCACACTGTACAAATACTCCTACTGTGCACTGCCGTCGATATCCCGCCCATGCGACGACGTTACTGCTAGCTGCAATTTAAAAACAATCCGATGCAGAAACATAAAATAAATATAAAAGTCTTTATAAATATTTTCATATTTTATTCAAATGTCTGGATATTTTTTTGTATTTCAGGTAATTTTTTCATACAGTTTTCCTATCATTATCCTAGCTTTCCTCACCCACCACCCTAGCTTTCCTCATTCACCACCCTAGCTTTCCTCTTTCACCACCCTAGCTTTCCTCATTCAACGCCCTAGCTTTCCTCATTCACCACCCTAGATTTCCTCTTTCACCACCCTAGCTTTCCTCACCCACCACCCTAGCTTTCCTCATTCACCACCCTAGCTTTCCTCTTTCACCACCCTAGCTTTCCTCGCCCACCACCCTAGCTTTCCTCATTCACCACCCTAGCTTTTCTCATTCACCACCCTAGCTTTCCTCTTTCACCACCCTAGCTTTCCTCGCCCACCACCCTAGCTTTCCTCATTCACCACCCTAGCTTTCCTCATTCACCACCCTAGCTTTCCTCATTCACCACCCTAGCTTTCCTCATTCACCACCTTAGCTTCCCTCATTTACCACGTCAGTTTTTCATATTCAGTATGTTTCGGCTACCTTTTAGTCGGTCGGGAGCGAGTATTAGACTTAATAATGGTCTAGCTGGGTAGATTCGTTGGCCATCGCTATAGGCCTTGCCTCGACCTCTCTGCTGCCCGTCGCCGGTCTGAAGCATTTATGATTATATACCTATGTGTTCCTGCTAATAAAGTGATTTAATGTGAATTGTCTATGTTGTCAGTTAAGTATCTACGTATACGTTTTGAAGGGAAACCAGAGTTTTAAGTATCTATAGTAAAGTTTAATTTATAAATCTGACAAGACAAACATAATTATTCATTCTCTTTGTTCTGATTTACAGCATTGAAAAAGACCGCCTACGAAGGTTTAACAATCTGCTTTTATTTTGGTTGTAAAGATGGATACAGAAGAGAAATAAAATTTTATTTCCGATCGCCTTTTTATTAACGTACTAAATTACCCAGCTAAGCTCGATGTAGCGAAATGACCTTACAAAATATCATAAAGGATACATTTACTATCCACTAGCTGTTTCCTGCGACTAGAAAACATTTTTCCCTCGGGAACAGCTTTTCCCGAGGTATCTATTTTTATTATTATTATTATTTTATTTTAGAGTTTTTTTTTCTGCTATTAATAAATAATTATATAATTATTTACGGGTCTTACACACGAATAAGTTTTATTTACCTTGCCCGACGTTTCGACCAGGTTACACTGGCCGTGGTCACGAGCTGACTATATAATTATGAAATTATTAATTATTAATTATTAATTATTAATTATTAATTATTAATTATTAATTATTAATTATTAATTATTAATTATTAATTATTAATTATTAATTATTAATTATTAATTATTAATTATTAATTATTAATTATTAATTATTAATTATTAATTATTAATTATTAATTATTAATTATTAATTATTAATTATTAATTATTAATTATTAATTATTAATTATTAATTATTAATTATTAATTATTAATTATTAATTATTAATTATTAATTATTAATTATTAATTATTAATTATTAATTATTAATTATTAATTATTAATTATTAATTATTAATTTCATAATTATATAGTCAGCTCGTGACCACGGCCAGTGTAACCTGGTCGAAACGTCGGGCAAGGTAAATAAAACTTATTCGTGTGTAAGACCCGTAAATAATTATTTAACTTTACAGTATTATAGATCATACATCAGAATAACTTAACCAGAGCCTGAAATAAAGATCTTTTATTTATTTATTAATAGTACATTTTAGACTTTCGCGCTTTGTATTCATATTATTAATAATAAATAATAATTAATAATTAATAATTAATAATATGAATACAAAGCGCGAAAGTCTAAAATGTACTATTAATAAATAAATAAAAGATCTTTATTTCAGGCTCTGGTTAAGTTATTCTGATGTATGATCTATAATACTGTAAAGTTTCATCAAGATCTGTTTCGTAGTTTTTGCGTGAAAGAGTAACAAACATCCTCACAAACAAGGATGTTTGTGAGCCTGCGAGGATGTTTGTTTCTTTCACTTGTTTCGCTACTCGTGTCGAAATTCAGCGACGTTGCCTGGTATTTCTGTGCAAATAAAACGAAATGTAAATACACAAAAAGCCTCTGGCAAAGAGTATAACAAAGAATTTGTAATGAAACTCAACCGAGGCGGTAGATAAAGGAATTTATTCGTCAGAAAGGACCAATTGTTTGTTGCTTAAAGCGATGTTTAATGGCGGATTGGAAAACAAAACGTCGAACAAATATCCGGCCGTGGTCATATTGTCGCAATTTATGATGCGACTTTTACTACCTAGCCTGTCTTCTTCCGGACGAATTCATCCACGTTCCCAATTACACGGCGATCGAGAATACTACAGCAAGTAATTCGCTGAGACTAAAGCCTTTGACATAGCTCAAAGGGTTAGCACGTTGAAGTAGCAGTGGGCTGGTCACATCTGCCGGAGAACCGATAACCGCTGGGGTAGACAAGTTCTTGAGTGGAGACCACGCGCGGGCAAGCGTAGTGTGGGACGCCCCCCGGCTAGATGGAGCGACGACCTGCGTGGGGCGGCTGGTAGTGACTGGATGCGGAGAGCCGAAGATCGGACTCAGTGGCGCGCCTTAGGGGAAGCCTATGTCCAGCAGTGGACTAGTGCAGGCTGATGATGAATTCGCTGAGATCACCAAGTACTTTTATAAGTACAGTCGACCGCACGTGAGTGGAAACACTTTGACCTTGAGATGACTTAGTCATATTAGTTGAATAATCAATACTATGAGAGACCAATTTATACTGGATTGTTTCCACTGACGTGCGGTCGACCCTATAGCCCTAGACCTACTCTATAAATTGAGTGTGATCGATGAACTTTAAGTAATAAATAAATAAATTAATTAACTAAAACCTATATAAAACTAAAATTACCTAAAAATAACTAAAATCGTCCAGGCTGGGCGATGGACCCATTGATCCAAGGACGCTGGCTGCATTGCCTCGTTGTATGGCCAGACTGATCCTCTGAACAAGGTATTCCTTGCACAGAAGATCATCCCTCAGCTTTGCAGCCAAAACTTTGCGTTCTCGGACCAAGGGCCCATCGTCTCAACCGCGAATTATTGTTGTGACAAAAATATGTATGGAAGAAATTCTTCCTGTATTTGCACACAAAGATTGTATGGAAGACGACGTGGCAATACCCTCGTAATTAAATTACCTATGCTTATTAGTTCCCAATATTAGATTTTAAAAACAGGTGGACAAACTAGATACCCTATTTTAAATTTTTATCTAAACTTGAAATAAAAGACGAGACGACGTATAGAAAATGGAAGACGAAATCATCTCCATTGGGAACGTAGCCCTATTTCTGCGCTGATGTGATGTGTTTATACAACCGTTTATACTTCCGTTGGGGCAGAAAAGTTCTCGAGTGGCGACCACGTATCGGAAGACGCAGTGTAGGCAAGGTGGACCGTCGTGGGTCGCGGGGCCCAGCCGGATGAGGTTAGCGCAGAACCGGTCGTCGTGGAGATCCTTGAGGGATCTTTGTCCAGCAGTGGACGTCTACGGGCTGATACGATGATGATGAATATAAGAATAACTACAAATTATTTTAGGTACTGTGCTTCTGGTTTAATACTCAAAGTAAGTGTACCTAACTGTAAATTTGTTTTACAAAATGTAGGCAATTTATATCTGCAAAATGAGGAGGAAAAACCTGGAAAATTAAAAAAAAAACCGTCAGATATTTTCTAATTAAACTTCCCCTACAACTGCGACGAGATTGGATATTTATGTATTTCGCTCACCGTTTTGCACCTGACGCACGATAAAAAATGTTTTATGAATTTCTCCCGTAAATAATTGATTAAAACTCCTCGGTACGCTCTAAAAGGAATAAATGCCAAATAAATCCGCAGTCAACAAACAACAGCCATCTATCAATTAAATTATTTTTTGTGTAAAAAAGTCTACAAAATGTCGTAAAACAGTCGGAACCGGGGTCTAACGTAGTTAGTTATTTGCACGATAACACATATTTCTGCCGGAATACAATTCTGTTTTCCGGTTTTCTGCTATGACAAGTCTAAGAAAAATCTACTATTTCTAATTATCAGGGGGAAAGCTGCTTCGTGGAATACATTAGATTAGTTCCATAGACCACCCAACCAATTGACTGCGCATTGACGGCGCATGAGAAGGCGACAGCGTTCGCCGAACATAAGGTTATCTCCGCTTTGGTGTATTACCGGGCATCAAGCCATTTTATTTTAGTGTGAGTTTGATTTTGCCTAAGGTAAGGAACAAAGTCCCCATGTAATACAACTACCTATTGCGGGAGCTCTTACTTTAGGCAAAATCAAACTCACACTAAAACAATTATGGCTTGACGCCGGTACTATACCTATTATGTTCGGCCGTTAATGCGCAGTCAATTGGTTGGGTAGTCTGTGGTTAGTTCCCATAGGACTACTTTTCTACTAACACCGCTTTACCAAAAATAATCACTTACCAAATTGACCACTTTTACAAAGAATTATTATCCAGCCTGTAGGACACTAGAATCTTGAGACTTTTTGTATAAGTCGACATTGAATGAGACGAAAGATTAACGTATCTTTATGTACCCACGCCCCAAGTAATTGTCGTATATACGCATGTATACAGTAGGGATAGTAGGAACTAAACTTAAAGACAGAAAATGATGAGAGAGTATGTAAGCGATGAAATTATAGCGTGACGTTATTGTTACATTGCTACACTGCTTTCTGTCAATATAAGCTATATGTTTGACAACTAAACCTCGAGCCAATGACGCTGTGCTGCCTGCCTAATTTAGCAGCGTTATTTAAAATAAGTATACCACAGATTACTTCATGTGGTTACAGCGCCATTGTTTTGTCACCAGAGCCTTGCATGTTAGCTTATCAATGTAGCTCGACAAAAGTAACTGTAGATTTTTAAACTTAGAAGAGGAATTGTGCCAAAAATGACTTGTGCAGATCTGAGTGCTCTGATGCACTGCGCTGATGATTAGCTGCTGTAGAGAAAAAGTCTTGAGTTTAATTGGGTATTTAATGAAAGCACAGATTAAATTAACGACACGTTTATTTGAACGAAAGACGGACAAGAGAAGAAGGGCGGCAGAAATCAGAATGAACGACATGAATGAATTAAATAATTGAATGAACCCGTTTGTGATGGGTGTGACGCCAACAGTGTCAATATAACGTCGACAACTGCGATCATTAATACATTGACGATCGCCGGTCGACAACTTGCTCAGCATTGTTTACCAGTCATACTGTATTGTTACTTTACTGTGATATAACCTTTAATGGAATAATACGTCTTTGAAAAGAGCCTAAATTAAATTTTCACAACACAATGCTGCGATCCATGACGCGGAAGTAAATTGACTGGAATGGCTTGATATTTCCGAATATTTTATATTCCTTTACAGAACAAGTCGTCTTCAAGGTAGGTGCCCTAGGTAGGTACCCAATAATGTTGCCAGGCTGATATTTAAGTTTTATTTTGATATAGAGAGAATGGTACCAGTTCAGACGGACGATTTCCATAAAAAACGGGCCTGTGCGGTTCCAAACCAGGAACCAGGAGCTCTATTTTTGAATCGCTCGCCTCGCTTCGAGCGCTCAGTTCTACTAATTTTGACAATTTAGTAGAATCGACCGCTCGAAGCGAGGCGAGCGATTCAAAAGTAGGACTTCAGGGATTTTATATTTTAATTTTATTTATTTAGGGTTGCCAACAAGATTTACACTCTTACTTGCTAATAATTGTAAACATGTATATAAACATATGCGTGTAAACATGTGTAATAGAATAATCTTAGTGCTATCTTTAAAGGCTGTTACAATATGCAGAAGTGACTGGTTATTTTTAGAATATTTGTGACTTGCAACTTAATTTTGAAGTACATGTGAGATAGTAAAGCCAAATTGAACTTATAAGAAATCCTGCCTTTGTGAAAAACAGTGAAAAAGGAAAATTGATAGCTATAGGTGTGTAGTGATGTTAGTTATTTATTACCTTTTTGAATTTGATTAGATTATAGGTACGTAAGCTATAGGCCAACAAAAAACAATTGAAAGAGTAGAGTTTCGGAGGAAGATTTATAAACTGATATTATTTTGCAAGAAGCAAATTACAGGAAAATATGTGGCAAAAGCAGATCCGAAAGATTACAAACGCACAAAAAAATAAGAGAGAGAAAGGCTTGGGAGTACGTAAGAACTTCCCGAGGTAGGTACCTCGGGAAGTTCTTCAGTGTTCGTGGTTCCGTCATTAATACGGTCTATTCTTCTTTCTAAACACTTTGTCTATGTAACAATCCAATTATGGTAAAAGGACAGAGTTTTTTTAATTTTCAACCTAACATTTTGCTTGTTTAGCATTGAAAGGATCCCGCAAACAGATATGTTTGAACATTAGGGTGGGCGTAGTACCATTGTCATGTCGATTTTAATTACGCAAAATACGAAAAACGGATTTCAACTTCTTTTGTAACCTCGAGGCCTCGGGGTGCGTCTGGATTTTTCATTAATTTTGTTGACATAATTCTTTAGTTACAAGGAAGCTGTTTGTAACTGAAATTCAGTCTGAATGAATCACATAAATACCTACTTACTGAATTCTGTGATCAGTATTTAGTAACTCTATTGTTCCGCGAAATTTTATTTGGGTATTCTAATTTTCAATAAGAAAGTGGACTTTTTTACTTCTAAGATTTTGTAAAGGTTACTTGCCATAATTTCTAAACCCAGTACATGAAATGGTATATGGGAAGTTATACTGTCAAACATCAGAATTTCATATAGGATAATAATTTTATTTTTTCAGCCGAGTAACTATACGTTTTAATATATTTAAAAGTATTTATGTATGTTTGTCAGTGGAAGCAAAACTAGTATAAACTGGATCCTCATAGTATTGACACTCCATAATAGGCTAGGCCAGCTCAAGGTCAAAGCGTTACCACTGACGTGCGGTCAACAGTCAAAACCAGTTCCTAAAGTGACAACTGTAGGTACAATATTTATCTTTATACGGTGTGACCCAAACCAGGCTTTGGGCCCTCCCACAAATCAACATTGGGCATTATAAATCCATCACGTGACTGACGTCCCCAAACATGTCTAAGTGGCCTGTCCGGGTTGTAAGCCCTGAATAGAGTCTTATCGGTAATGTGTGCTTTTTCATTCGGTCGAAACCGAGATATTTCGGTTTTCGCACGACCAGTTGCCTTCCTACTATTACCTAAAGTTAAATATAATGTGAGGGTTTCGAAAAACAAGGAACCCTTATAGTTTCGCCATGTCTGTCTGTCCGTCCGTCCGTATATCCCATAGTGTGGAGTATCGTTAGATAAGCCTTTCGAAAATATTGCGGGTGTGAAAACTATTTTTACACTTATTCTAGTTGTTGTTAGTTTTTGTACTAGACTACGGAACCCTACACAGCGCGTGGCCCGACACACACTTGGCCGGATTTTCGTTTTTAATAATAAAATATATGGTTTTTTTTTTCAAGTTTTTAAAATTATAAGGTCACGCATTTATAATTGCTGCGTATTGTCTGTGATAAATCAAACTCCATACTAAATATCGACTAAGTACCTACTTAAAAACCTGTCGGCATGGACAACGATTTCAAAATAATTATCATCACGTCAGAATCAGTACAGGTTCAGGGGTAGAGAAGCGCTTTTTTTGTACAACTGGGTAATTCACTAACAAATGGCGTGTCGTCACAAAACCTGACGTTTTTTTCAAAAAAAAAGTTTTCCATATTTTGGTAGGTAATAGAAAAAAAAATTACGTGACTCTTATTTCTGAACACAGCTTGAGTTATTCCCAATTACGTACTGTTTGAGCATAATTAAGTTTAAAAGACTTGTCGGAATTTCGGGGAAAAATCATCGAAAGTAAAAACATTCGGCCGAAAATGGCGAAAGGCGAAACCTGGACTGCGTCGGCCACTAGTTACAAGTATATGGGGTGTGGGAATTGACATGTTTGGCTTCCGTAGTGTGTCGGGGGCTTGTCAAATAAATGTTAGGCGCGGAGACCGATTATCATTTCTTCGATTTTCGGTAATCTTTACATTAACTATTTAAAATACAACTGTAAGGTTGTTGTTTATTTACTATTAAGAAATACATGTTAATGAGTTATCTTTTTTTTTTTTTTACTTTTAGGATATTTTATTTATTTTTTATGAGTTATCTATTTATTTATTATTTAAAGTACAGTTTATTACAACGTTAGTACTACACCACAAACTATTAAAATCCTCTGTGATACCACTGTGCAGGCACGACCGGCTCGTAGTCGGGTCGGCTCGGGCACTTTCGTAGGTGTATGTATTCACGTAGATGTCCGAACCGACTGTCCGTACACAACTAACAGGTTATCTAGCAGGAATTATTTTCCTAAGGATTGCTGGTTGTCTAACTACATCATCAGCAGCCTGATAAGGTCCACCACTGTTGGACATAGTACCGACTACGCAGGGCAGTGTTGGCCATTGCGGTACAGTGGCGCTATGCTTGTCACCTATTAAGGGTATCCCAGCTAGTCAGTGTATGTCAATGGGTGTGAGATAGACAGATATTGTATTGTCATCATCCTCGTCATGATGATGAAGATGATAATGATAATTGTATTGTATTTATTTATATTTATTCAGGATACCAACAGCTTTTAATTATAATATAATATAAATAAAAGAAATGTCATTTCCATCTATTTTCCACCCATTGTATGACTTTGGCAGTTATTTGCATAAAAACACACACGCAAACAATTATTTTAGATAAGGGTAGCTAAATTCTTGAGTTTCGTGCCCAAAACCATCCAAAACTGTACCAAAGACCCCATTTAATGTCATACGAGCCGCATTTCCGATTGGTCCCGAAGTGAGAGGCGTGTCCGTACAGTTTGCACAGTAAAGTATCTAAAACTAATAACGCGTCACTCCAAGTTCGTGACAGCAAACACGACATCGAGTGCCTGTACTATACTCTTTGAAGGGTGGTTTCATTAACAATTTATTCACCCACGCTTAACCAAAGACTTTCAAACATCTTTTTGTTTTAGGAGTTTGTGGCTTGGTTTGATGATCATTTCCTTCATTTGATCACGGAATATATAATTGACCGAGCGAGCGAAGCGTCTATGTTTCGAGATTGGCCAAAAATGCTAATGTCCGTCTGTCCTTCTGTCTTTCTGTCTGTAATTCTCTACAGGTCGCATTTTTCAACCGATTTTGACGAAAATTTGGCATGGGTATAAATTAATTAAGCCGACAAAATGAGTAGAATAAAATCTCGAAAAACATTTTTTTTTAGAGTACGTACCATACTCGCAAAGTGGCAGTGAATTTTTTTTTCTTGTGAATCCCGTAGTGTGGGGTATCGTTGGATAGGTCTTTCAAAAATATTGCGGGTGTGTGAAAACCATTTTTCGATTTAGCGATCCGTTGGCGAAATATTAAGCTTTAAAGCGGTAATTTTTGTTAGAGTCACGTGTGTCCCCCCCCCCCCGCCCCTGCCGGCTAAACGGTTGCTTCTGGATATGTGAAAAAATTCATGGCAGTAGCATATATAACGTAGTTACAAGGAAAACTATTACGGCTAAGTAGGTTCTATTAGTTTTTGAGTAATAGTCGATTAACTTAAGAAAGTCGAAAAATTAAATTATGTTCATAGAACTGCATACGAAAAATGGGAAATAAATTTTTTTCCGCGTGAATTCCATGGTGTGGGGTATCGTTGGACAGGTCTTTCAAAAATATCGCGGGTGTGTGGACAACATTTTTCGATTCAGGGATCCGTTTGCGGAATATTAAGCTTTAAAGTGCTAATTTTTGTCACTTTAGTACTAACATCTTCTCCTATTGCAAAATTTACTTTTGTTCGTTTCTTTTAGGTTTGCTTTATAAAGGCTGGCGAGGTCTACTGTTCTCACGGAACTACTAGTAGTATTTGGTGCACAAGATAAAGCTACACTGGAGGGGAGTCGCCATCTTCCTCCTCTCCTAAGGATTCGACGAAAATCAACCAATCGAAATAACATCACAACATGTCATCACCATCACTATCAGTATCTACCTATGACGTGATGTGAAATGATTTTGATTGGTTGATTTTTGTTTGTTTGTCTGTTTGTTGTGTTTTATAACAACAGCTTTCTAAGTGTAGTGTAGATCCCATATATGTTTCGCATCGAAAAAGAACGCTAACAGTCATAAATGCCATCGTCATATTTGAAATAGGTACTGACAGTCACAAACGACATAAGGCTCTGTGTCCCATAACAAAACAGGTAAACTCAATATTTTGATAAGCAAAGCTCGGCCTATAGGCAAGTTAATCTAGCAGGTAAATAAGATACGTCTTACAAATTACTTACACAAAAGGGACAGGGTATGAATAGCTAATGAATTTAATGTAATTTAATTTCTTGTATACCTATCCAAAAGACAGCGAGTACCTACCTACCTAAGGTCTTTGACTCCGCGATCAGCCTAATAATATGATGTCCACTTTTTAATAAGATAGGAAATTGAATGTGTTTCTATGTAAAACTCTGGTGTCACCTTTGTTAGATATAAAAAAATAATAGTAGGACTAAGAGCGTCGTGGCGTAGTGGTTAAGACGCGGCCTATCATATCGAAAGGTCCGAAGTTCGATCCCCGGCTGGGCCATGTACATTTACTGACTGCTCTCAAACGGTAAAGGATCGTAAGGAAACCTGCATCCGACGAAGAAGAAATGCGCATGTGAAGTCCACCAACCCGCACTGGGCTAGCGTGGTGGACTATAGCCCGAACGCCCTCGTTGAGAGGGTAGGCCTGAGCCCCAGTAGTGGGACATGTTATTATAGGCTGAATAGTGGGCCATATTATTATTAAATATGTCTGAGCTGAGAATCGGAAATATTACAGAAATATAGGGTGTGTTTTAGAAGCACCACAATAGCGTCGTTTTTCCACCCTGTATAAGCTTCTGGAAGTTATATATTTCACGTAAAGGTCTGTGGTAGGTTAATTAGGTAAACAAAACAATCAAGCAAAGCTATACGTATACTTTATGCATCAGTATATTGTATTGACCTATGTATCCTAATTTAAATAATGATAATTTGACTGGCCTGTTGGCGTAGTGGTAGTGACCCTGCCTACCGCGCCAAAGGCCGTGGGTTCGATTCCCACCCGGGACCAACATTTGTGTGATGAGCCTATCTGTTGGTTTTCGGATTCTGGGTGTTTGTATGTATTTAAGTATTTATGTATGTTTATTAGTTGTTGAGTACCCATTTACATGCTTCGGCTTAGTTTGGGTCTAAACAGCCGTGTGTAAATTTGTCCAAACATTATTATATTTTTTATTATTATAATGATAATTAAAGACTTTGTCATAATACCTCATAAAAGTGGCGGCCACGTACTGGAAGAAGCAGCGTAGGCCTCCCACAAGGTGGACCGACGACATCGTCAAGGTCGCGGGACCCGGCTGGATTGCGTTAGCGCGGGACCCGTCGTCGTGGAGACCTTTGGGGGAGGCCTTTGTCCAGGTGTGGACGTCTTTCGGCTGATATGATGATAGACTGTGTTTATATGATTAATTATTTTATAATTGCATGAATAATTTTAAAAAATTATTTGTTGACTAAATAACAAAATAAAATTTATTTATTTATTTGTCTTTTTTATTATTTTATTTCGGCTAACGAAGTGGGCAAAAGTTAGTAATAGGTAGGTACCTAGTCTACTTAGTGAAACATTTTCAATGTGAAGCCTCTGGCGAGGGCGGTTGAAAGGAGAACAGATTAGAAATTGGACTCCTTTTCAGAGATAAACGACGTTGATTAGACAGATAAATGTAGCCATTAGAGAATTACAACACACGGGGTTAATTTTCTTTGAGTTCTAAGAACTGTGACTCTTTATTTAGATACTCAAGATACTGTTTTTTGTAACTCGCCAGTAAGCTGATAATTAAAAATTAATACCTAAGAGTAATCTGTGACGGTGAGCTGCCGTCCAAGAGTTTAAGGTGCTGGTGAGCTGGTGGTAAGGGGCCTGTGGATTATTAGGCCTTCTGGGCTCTAATAATCAAAGCTGCGCTTTTATACAAAAAAGAAACAGCCTCGATTGATAATATCACGACGTACCTAATATTATTAGATAATTACTAACCGAAAGATTTTATAAATGTTGAATTTAAATATATAATTTTTGAATGGCCAATGCCGACTTAGCCTGAAAAGTCGATAAAGAAGGAAGAATATGTCGCGTAGTGTCAGTAGTACCATTGATGGTACAACTGACACAACTTTGTATCACTAGTACCATGAAATAACGTATGAGTAACGTCTCGACTCTCGTTACAAAGTGATTTCGGTTCCCACCTGAGATAACTTTGTAGTAGAAGTTGGTTGGGTTTGGATGTCTTGTTTGTGAGTTTTCCTGCCCTTGTCTAGGGTATTCTGGCTCAAGTTCAACAAGTATAAGGGCTTCTTTCACCGCTTGCTGATAAAGTCCCAGATACGCAATCTGCAGGTTATCTGACAGATAGCCTATTTTTTGTTTGACAGGTATCTGATTGCATAATCTGTCAGATAAACTAACACCAAGATCAAGTGGATGTTATTTTTTTATCTGTCAGATATCTCATGAGAGACTTGAGGTGTAAGTAAACACGAAAATATTATCAGACAGATTTATCTGATAGATTAGTTTATCTGTCAGTCTATCTGTAACAATATCAGCAAGCGGTGCAAAAGCACCTAAGTATTTGTATATGTACAGTCGACCGCACGTCAGTAGAAACACTTTGACCTTGAGCTGGCCTAGCCCATTAGGGAGTTTCAATACTATGAGAGACCAGTTTATACTGGTTATGCTTCCACTGACGTGCGGTCGACCGTACGTGTGGTATTCGAAGCCCACAGAATTCTTACCTAATAAGTAGTTTACGTTCAAAAGTTTATATGGTTTTATTAGACTAGAATTAAAAACAAACACAGCTAAAAATATGACCTTTCCTTATAGGTAGGTTAAATAGAACAGTTTATGCACATAGCGGCCTTCTTTCTTATCAGGGCAGAAATGTACTAGATTTGAATTAATTTAGAAGTCTGTCATTGACTAATGTACCAATTTACATTGTATTGTATTAAAAATTACTGTACATTAATCTACGACTAGTTAGATTTCAGACTGACTAAATAAAAATAACAGAAAAAAACATAACAAGTGGCTTTAGATTTAAATAGTAATGAGTGAAAATTAATTGAAAAGTTAATCAAATTGACGAACTTTGCATGTAGGTACAGCTATGTATTTCAGTAGCTAAAGTGTAGAAATTTTCGATTCATTAATCTTTTAAAGCATAATATCGTTTATTATCCTTACAAGTAAGAGATTGGGCACAAATAAAATGCAGATGAGGCCTTTCCCCAAGCTCTACTTAATCCCTGTCAATTAGAATTTCCGTCAAATTGAACAATATTTTTGTTGTTCTTCGTGACAACTCATGCGCTAAATTAATGAACTGCGAACATCAACATTTACCTACCTAATACGACTAAATATCATCATCATCATTATAATTATTCATCATCAAGTAGTCAGCATGCATTCAATTCAAACCGCGAACAATACAATACGAAAAGCTAGAGCTGAATCAATTGGAAATGTCCTAAAGTTACGCAAGCGTATACATCTCACCTAGGCGTGTAATAAACCGTGCGACTGAAATAATATACTTATCAGCTAGTAATTCAAATTTAAGGTCAACTAACCTAACCTACCCAGTTCAATATTTTAGCTGCCACTTTCAGGATCGCTTGAGGACATAAAATAAAAAACAAAACAAAACGTTAAACATAAAAAAATATTAATCATAAAATAATTGTATTTTTAGACGTTCACTTCTTTTGAGGACTTAAAATAGAAAATAAAACAAAACGTAAGACATAAAAATAAATAAATAAAATTTCAATTCTCCCAGGACTTAGGAGGCTATAATAAAACACAAAGTTTGTATAGACAGTGCTAATTAATGGAGCTTGATCCTTAATCGAAGCAAGTTTTGTCACACGGTTTTCAACATCCATATATATATCCTTTAGGATATCGAGAAAATTGTCTTCAAGATTTGAAGCGCAGACCTACTAAAGAACGTAAAACACGTATAAATAAGAACTTTCATTGAAAATTTTTGACATGTTTTTTTTACCTACAGTTATAAAGCTAGGATCGTTTTGTTGGGCGCCCGCATGGGAGTATCTAAATTCGATCCTTCCTGCCCTGCAGTAGGTAAGTAGCTAAAAATCATTCGCCAAAATTCACTAATGAAAGCAGGCAAAAAGAAAATAAGATTCTATAATGACTTGACATTTTCGCCCGCTATTGTCTGCCATATTTCCATTATAGTCTATCCAATGTTCAATATCTGAAGCAATTGAGTACGGCGGGCCCGGTTCGCGCTAGACTGAGCAGCGAAGCAACGGCGACATGTCGCCAAATTGCCAGTTATTGAACGACACGAAGACTTTTATCACTACATCGTCTCCAATAACAAGAATATTTATTTTGTACATGTAGGATAACACGTAAAGAGCACTCGCGTCCCGCGGCGAGCGTGTATGAAGAGAATGACGACACTGTGCGAAGCGATAGAGAACCGTGTGCCAGGTTTGTACGCTTTATGCCAGAAAAGCACAATGTCAGATTAGCGGAATATTAGATTTGCAGTATGTCAGATTAGCAACATGCCAGATTAGCATAATGTCAGATTAGCTTAATGTCAGATGACACAATGTCAGATGCCAAAATGCCAGATTTACATAATGTCAGATTAGCAGAATGTCAGATTTGATTTCAAATTACACATCACACTGACCAACATACTGACTGACTGGCTGACAGATTGACTGCCAAACATAATAAAACGCGATGCTTGGCGCTCCGTTCTTTCTGCCTATCCCGCCAGGGACATAGCGTGAAGATATGTATGTATGTAGGATAACTAGGGTATTTTTCCTAGGGTTAGTAACTTAGCCAACCCCAAATCAAATTAAATTTCCTAGCCGATAAAAATCGGTTATGATCAATAAATCGTCTAAAAAGCAATTTGCCTATAAGACAAAATGTCTAAAACACACAATGTATAATTATCAAAAGGTCTATCTAAGAAGCATCAACATGCTTTATCTTGAGTAATTTACAAGCGCCTATCTGTCATTTCCTTTTAGTTAAAACCCTCTCTCTAAATAAAGATTTTAAATTCATTGTATCAATTTCTATCGCTACATTTTTTCATTAGCAAACCATAACAATAGTGCTATTTTATTGTTAAAATAGTATGAGACCATACCTAAATTAAAAGTAATTTTATATCAGTCGAGTAGTGTCAAACCAATGGTAAATCGGTCTAGTCGTTTTAGAGCTACCCGGGAGACGATGACCAAATAGCTATAAAAAGTAACTAATTAAAACTGTCACTGCACTCTTTCTGTGGTTTTAATTTGCTGATTTATTGTCTAATAACTGTACAATGTACAACGTAAGTAAGCTCTTTTACAATAGAGGTAGTATCGTCGTCTCATCACCGGGGACAATATACACCGAATTATCTCTAATTAATCCGACGGGGATGACAATGAAGCTCAAATTGGAACTCTTGCTTTGTTTTTGTTAGTTAATACAGTTTGCCCGTGATTTCGTGGATTATTCAACTCTCTAATGGATGAGAACTAGACTCAAAATACAGTAACAATCATAAAATGAATTGAAATATAAAAACTATTAAAATTTAAATTAAATTAAACTAATTGAAATAAGTTAAAAAATAAAATAATACCCTTATTAGATTGCTCATAACTAATTAGGTAAGGACGTACGACCCTTTGGGGTAAGGGATTGTTAAACACAGCCTGTAAAAGGTGAAAAAGTAAACGATTGCCATAATCATCATCATCAGCCTGTATTAGTCCACTGCTGGACATAGGCCTCCCCCAAGGCGCGCCACTGAACTCTTGCCCATACTCTTAAATTCACAGTCATGAGTCATATCATATCATAATCAGATGACATACTGCCTTGTCTTGGTAATATTGTATGTTTGTAGATAATTCCCATCCATGTGAGGTCGAGTTTCTGATTCAACAGGTGCCTAAGTAGTCCGTGATATATGGTGATAGATGGTAAATAAAGACAAAAGATT
This sequence comes from Metalampra italica, assembly GCA_949699065.1. Lineage (NCBI taxonomy): Eukaryota > Metazoa > Arthropoda > Insecta > Lepidoptera > Oecophoridae > Metalampra > Metalampra italica. Next base: position 4,906,639 of record OX452991.1, on the reverse strand, counting down.
TTATTAATAGCGGACATCAAACAAATCTCAAATAAATACTCAATTGTAGTACAAATATACTGATTGCGTACCAGAGTGTTTCATTTGTGTGCAATCTGTATTTGCATAATTTAGGTCCTGGGTTTTTTTTTTAATTGTGGCTTTAACCCGAACGTTATCTAGCCAAAGACAAGGTTAGGAAACGTTTCTTCATAGCAAAATTTTGGGTTCGGATTTTGAAGGTTAAGGATCAGTAAGAAAGGCGAATTTTAAATTTTTATGTGATTATTTGATACAAAGGTAGAGTCTAGGTTAGACGTTTATTTAAAATTTAAATACAACCCATAGACAAATATCTAGATAATTTCATGACTAGATGAAATAGATTTTATAAGCTCAAAACCTCGACTATCCACATAGAAATTTGCCAAAACGCGTGTCCAAATTGCGTTATTAACGAGATCCAGTCGACAGTGAATTATTGAGTACACAGTATTGAACACGGCGGAGAATGATTAATCGCCTCACTGCGATACAGCCGCAATCAGCGCGATAGGCTTTTTATGATGGAACGTGTTGTGGAAGCTAAGTTAGGTGCGATGACCTCAAGTACCTACCTCTATTGTTTTGGTTATAAATATATAAGGTATCAAGCTAACACATTATTTGATTTCCTGCAACAATTAAACATGTAATCATATAGGTACTTATTCTTATTCTTAGACAGGGGTAACGGTCCCTGCACTGACTCCACGGAGCGGGAGTTTTGTGCAACTATGGGAGGAATTAAAAGGCCGTATAAAATATCATCACCATCATATCAGCCTGTAGACGTCCACTGCTGGACAAAGGCCTCCCTCAAGGATCTCCACGACGACCGGTCCTGCGCTAACCTCATCCAGCTAGGTCCCGCGACCTTCACCAGATCGTCGGTCCACCTTGTGGGAGGCCTGCCTACACTGCGTCTTCCGATACGTGGTCGCCACTCGAGAACCTTTCTGTCCCAACGGCCGTCAGTTCTACGAGCGATGTGCCCAGCCCACTGCCATTTCAGCTTCGCTATTCTTCGACCTATGTCGGTGACCTTGGTTCTCCTGCGGATCTCCTCATTTCTGATTCGATCTCGCAGGGAAACTCCGACCATAGCTCTCTTCATTGCCCTCTGGGTGAGCTCAAATTAAATTTAAATGTATAAAATATAAATAAATAATATTATCATGTTTCCAGGTCTCGAGCCCGAGCAGAATCATAGAGCTTATGCAAATCACAACTCCGGCTAGCTAGAGGCAATATATCTGAAGTGTCTTCGAGAACTTTTCTATTTTCTACCCGTCTGCGCCCGGCATCCGTGAGGCGATATGGAAATCCGTTATTCAAGCGGTCTGTATCGCCCTGTATATAGGTATATACAGAGCTACCTATAGAAGCAAGATTCGATTTTCAGTAAGCTATGTAGGTATAGTATTTTTCAGTATAAAGAACAGGCTCCGTGTTTGAGGATTTTTGTGTACTCTGATACTTTTCAAGACTCGAGGCTCATAGGCTATGAGCCCGCCGAGTCCGGCACAATCGAGGTTAGTCTTCAAAATTGCGACTCAAGAACTCGAGCGAATCTTTTGTAATAAGTACTAGGTAGGTGGTAGGTATGTCTCATGAAACTCACTCGGGCATGCTGCCCGGTTGCCATTTCGTGTTAGAAATATATTTTTTTATAATTTTCCAATGTAGCATAGAATATGTACCTACCTACATAAATAGTACTTACTACGTAAGAGAGACTATTATTTAATTTCAAATATCAGCATTTTACGTTTTCTGTTTAACATGAGACTAATAATAAAAATGTCAAGTACTATTTTTTTTAAAATATTACGTCTTCAATTTTATTTGTAATTAAGGACTATATAATTATTCTTCTAGATATAAACTAAATACTGTATTTTGATAGGTAGCTCAAACACGCTTTTTTATAACTACCTACACGTTTATAAAGCTACAGTCTGAGTAAAACGCGCTAAATACCAAAGTTCATTTAAAGATTAATCCGTCTAATCCCTAATCCCATTAAAATAAGGAGTTGCTCGTCTCGGCTTTACTAAAATAACAGTGTCTGAGTAGAAAAAACTAAAAGAATAGATAGTTTTTAATTTAGTCTGTGTATCTCAGGGTACAAGCGAAGCTTTTTGTCCGTGTATATCTCGAAAACTGCTGAACCATTTAAGCTGAGAGACGAAGAAGAAGAAAATTGTCCGACAAATTACTTTCAAAGATTATATATTAGGACGACCATTTTTCCCCCTATTTGTCATCTTTTGAATATCATTCTTAATTCTATAATAATTTATTAATAAAAAACAAACCCCATCACAACTACTTACCTTTAAGAATAATATTAATAATTATTGTAACAAAGAAAATTAATCAATTTCGTTTAGGTACAGTTTTCAAAATAATATATTTAAAAAAGGTGTAGTGCCAAAGGTTAGGAATTTATTTTAAAGTTTTAAATTCATGAAAATTTTTTGGTTTTATCTGTTCATTATTCAGGGTAGCACGGGTATGCATGCAATGAGTGACCTGTCACGATCATCGAGTACCTAATAAAAGAGGTACAAAAAAATACAAAGTAATTTGCAAACAAAATACAAGAAAATTATCAGCATAATGTTTTCGACTTTAAGGAGCACTTTATTGCCTTTTACCGTTGTCAACCTGCAGGTAGAGAGTACATATTTATTTTGTGTACGCCGTAGCTCGGTTCGTAGACTACCTAAACCGGTCGTAGCTCGTAGACTCGTAGCGTCGTAGACAAACGACAACATCCGAAAATAGCCGAAAACCGTTCGTTAGGCGGTAATAAAGGCTTTTATTTGGATGCCTGCCTGCCAGCCGTTACTGAGGATTTACTGAAAACCTGCTAACGAGATAGGTTTGGGCGGTATGATAGAGAATTCCGAACAACGAAGGAAATATTATACTTACCTACTGTATCAAATCGCAAAATAATACGAGAGATATTGAAGAATATTTAATAAGGTATAGATGCTACTTTAGCTACTGCTATACGGGGTAGGACAGGACGCATTTATTAAGAGCAGAAGATTTTTTAAATATATTAAATACTAGCTTTTCCCGCGGCTTCGCCCACGTAGAAAAGTTTTTCCGTGTACATTGTAAAACAGCGCTCTCTATGTCGGCGTTTTGTTACTTAGGGGGTATTAGCGGACGCCCCGCGACTTTGTGCGCGTTAAAAAGTAGCCTATATGTTATTCCAGGATATAAGCTACCACTGTACCAAGTTTCATCAAAATCTGTTCGGTAGTTTTTGCGTGAAAGAGTAAGAAACATACGTCTTCACATCCTTACAAACTTTCGCCTTTATAATATTAGTAGCAAGGATTCCGTTTTTAACCGTTTAATTTATAAAGATTTTGTTATAGCGCACATCAAATAAATACTTAATTAGACCAAATATCTGATTACGCAACAGAATGCGCATTTGTGTGTATTTTTGATGTAGGTTAAGTTAGATGTTTACTTAAATACAACCCAAATTTTAATAGTTTCTCATTTAGTTCTGTTTATAATCGTTACAGTATTTTACAGTTCTGCGACAGATGTGACCTTGTATGACCCGACTATGATCCGACTTATGTTCAAACAAAACTCTAGACAAAACAATCAATTTAAAAAATAAAACAGAACAACCGAATAACAAAGTCTAAGCCTCAGCATTATCAAAACAAACAATGATTTATTTTTCAATTTCGCCTAAAACCGTTGAGTGAAAGGGCTTTGGCTGCCGATAGTTTTGTAACAAAAAATGCCCGTTTGCTTTTCGATGGATGGAATCGTGTAAATCCCCTTTCACGAGTCAGCCGTGAATGGAAATATGCAAAAATCCACGGGTTATTTTCTTCAATTGGTACTTAAATGATGAATGTTTGCAGAAATATAATTCTTCGTCTAGAAATACCGATAGGGATTTATACCCACCCAACCTATTTTGGACTGTCTACATTTTGCAAAACTTTAATTATCTCGCAAACTAAATGCCGGAGGACTTGATGTACAGGGCTGAAAACTGCATAAAATATAAGTATACCTTGTAAACCTTATGGTTATTAATTTATAAATTTTTGTAGTGATAAGTTCCCATTTATTTGGAACGCTACATTTTTTTATATTCACGAGCTCGGAACGGTCAAAATCGTGGAGCATCAAAACAACTAAGTTAGTCCTAATTATACATTTTATTTTGAATTCTTTTGCCCGCATTTTAGGTGGGTATTTTTTTTCTTTTTATCCATGTTTTTCCAAATGTACGAGCGTGTGTCGCACTCCAGTAGTAACCCGTACGAAGTCGCGGGCAAAAGAGTTTTTCACCAGATTTTAATTCAGACCTTCAGGAACACAACTGTGAAAACCGCATCCAATTTGGTGCAGTAGTTTTTGCGGGAACAAATGTTTTTTTAAATGGTTCAACGGTCAATTGGAAACAAGTCCATATAGGCTAAATCGTAGTTTATAATGACAAATCTGCGATCACCATAGTATTGGTGATCGCACTGACGAATACATAAAACCGCAGCAGCCTCCGGCAACTAGTGCCATTCGGTGATCCACACTGCAGCTAACATCGCACTAAACTGATTGTAGGTTTATGCTTGACTTGACACACACTGAGCGGCGGCTTTGCGAAAGCGTTGCGGTTTTTATCTGAATTGTTCGAAATAGTATGAAGCCCTTTACATCAAAGCGGCGGCGGCGCGGCGCGTTCTTCATACAAACTTTCGCTGCCGCAACGCTTTCGCAACGCCGCCGCCCAGTGTGTGTCACGCTTAAGTGTCGAGTTAGCAAGGGACAATTTGGAACAATTCGGTAGAGTCGTTACACGCTTTTATTTAACTATCCCGCACAATATACACTATAATAGGCACTTGTTGCTTAAAAAACTATCACAGATATGTTGCACACCCCTACTGTACCTACAAGCGTATAGATTTGCGTGTTAGTAGATTACATCACAATACCCATGTCGCCCGTTCGTTTACAATACACACGCATTAGATGAACACAGAACTTCCATTTGGAAGCGAACTTGACAAGTCATGCTCTGCTGCTAAGGACCAGTTGCAAGAAGTAAAGTTAGACAAAGTCGCAGCAGCCAGTTAGAAAGTATTTCATCTAATGACAAAAGAAACTCTTTACTCCGTAGGGACAAATATACAAAAAATGCGTGTATACTTTTACACTGGGAAATCATAAAATGGCCGACAATTTGGCCTGTCATCACTACACTGTTTTATATATGGTACATCGCAATTATAGCAATGAAAGTCCAGTAAATCTCACGATTCCCACTAAATTTCACGAAAACACTTGTATTTTACTGTAAACTGCATTTTGATGCACAATACGGCGAATCGGCACGCTCAACAAATTAAATTATGTATGTAGATGTTGAATAGGCCATCTCCTTTAGTTTCTTTTATCATTGATTTTATCCAACTGCTATAAGGAATTAACTAGGGCAGCCCAACACAGGCTGGGAAAAATATAATCACGATAACTTTCCCGATTACTTTGTTAATTCCCTAATTTGTTCGTATTCTTAACAGTGTCACAAACAGATATTAGAGACAGTATTTTGGAAATTAATCAGTAATCGAGACTACATTTGACCAACTCATAACCACCATACAGTATTTAGACACTGCTATACTACTACTGTTACCTAGTCTGTGCATCTGTGTTTAACAGTTAACAAGTGCGTTGCCTGCCACCCTCAAGTCATAGTTACAATATTTTATGTGTAAACTGGGCGTTTTACCATTAAAATCAACACGGTACCTACATAAATGCTTGACGCTACGCTAGAGTTACATACCAGCTTTTTTAAATATAATTTGTACTAGCATACCAACATGCACCGTAGGTTTATACTCCTGTTCTCAATACCAAAAAGCCCACTCAAGATTCATTGTACCTACAACCACCTTTTGATACAATCGTACGCAATGTCATCTGTTTCCAGCTTAACGTTTCCATCTCTAACGAGAAAACAAAAGTTAAACTTTAATTAACTCAATCAACGTTTTAACTACCATTTCTGCTATCGGCTCTCGATCTTTACGAATAAATACAGCAAAAGTTTTACACTGAGTGCTTTGAATGAAAACACTCCCTTATAAATGCATTCGAATGCCGATAATTTCAAAGCAATACATACTCAAGCTTCGAGTAAAAGGTTTTATTATATCTTTAAATTCACATGAGACCAAGAAATGGTGGCGGGACTAGTCTGCACAAACTCTTAGTATAGCTTTTAAACCCGGCCATAGTCGAGTTGTTGAAATGTAAAGGAGGAATTAAATAAATAAATTCTATTTTATTCATTTTTATTTTTTAGGAATAGGTCGCAATAACGTCTAAACTAAACACTTGGCTACCTTCACTTAAATATAGCGACTAAAAAAAGCGCGACGGTCGGGCGCTGTAGCAATAAAATCTAGTCTCGTATTTTTAAAATTCCTCTAAAATATGTTGCAGACTGTACTTATAAAAGCTTCTTTTGTTTCAGAACTTTGAAACGTACCTTACCTACCTATTAGGTATCGAGTTTCCTATTCCATTGTGTTGGATGTTTGTCTAGTCACCCCTCCCCGTCGGCCCTACGCTAGAGGTTCAATCAAAAGACAATGCTACGAAGCGTTAAATTTTCTCTCGGCTCTGAAAATTTAAATGTACTTTACATCGTTGATTTAATTTAACTGAAATATTTTCAGCCATTAACTATTAAAACTGGGCGAGTATTTTGTTTTTGTAACACGGTGGTAACACGACATAAAAGAGAAGAGCTATAAAAATTACGACAAACTGTTAAGCAATGTATTAAAATTAAGTGTACTCAATTTAAAGAGTCCCTACTTGTTAGTTGTAATTTGTGTTTCTGGTACGGTCGACTGCACATCAGTGGTAACAAAACCAGTATAAACTGGTCTCGCATAGTATTAAAACTCCCTAATAGGCTAGGCCAGCTCAAGGTCAAAGTGTATCCACTGATGTGCGGTAGACGTACTATGCGTCCGAAGGAACATTGGGTATGCGCAAATTTCCTTTATCCGAGTCGGCGAGGGACTGTAGCCTACAACTACCTATTACTGTATTTAAAGGTAAAAGCACCTTCATCAGTATGCATTGTATCAACGGGTCAGTTAGACCTGGCTGCTGGCGGTGTTTCGTGACCTTTAGTGAAGGCAGCGGGAAGGTCAAGGGAGTGGGCAATAAATTTTCATTTATATTACGCGTTTCGGGCAAGACCTGCCAACCTTCACAGGTCTGCAAGACAAGTTCACAATCCTATCCTATTCGCTTTTCTGAACAATCCTATTTCTATCAAAATCGCAATTTCTCAACTTGTTTCGCAATCATTTTTCAAAGAAAAACTTTCATTCTACCCAAACTATTTATACCTAATATTTTAATATATTTATGTATATAATATTTATGTAATAAAAGTATTTTTCTTATTATAATTTGTACCTATTTATCTATTTGTAGTGTATGTAGTTACCGATCATTTATTTACTGTTTTATAATATCATATTGTTTAAATAAACAAAATTATCTTTTTGCGCCTACCACTAATTTATCTGCATGGCCCAAAGGTCAGCTGGTAGAGAATGCCATTGGCATTAAGTTCGCCTTTTGTACAAATTAGTGCAATAAAGTTTTAAATAAATAAAAATAAAAACTATACACCAAATAACTATATATTAAGTTATAATACGACATACACTTATCATTCTTATCCAAAAAGGAAACGCAGCCCACCGAATCCTCAGCACATACTTTTATTATTAAGCTGCTAACTAGGTACTAACAGCTTTACAATTTCTTTATTTAGGTACTTACATCAAAATACCTCTTAAAATAATGTAATACCGGCTGGTGGAAGATAGAAAAGATAAAAAGAGTTCTAAGCTCTCAAAAGAAAATAAATAAAATATGAACTTATGAACCCAAACTAACTTTTATCACTATGTATATTGACTCGTCACTTTGAGACTTGCTATAAGTTTCTCTCAAGTATATTTTCTCGACTACTATGGAATCTCGAACACAAAACATTTCCGACCCACGCCAAGTAAGTATGCTTTACCCACCATATACATATAGTACCTAACCTACCTAAACGACTAGATAGTAGACTAGTCCTGGTCTAGAGTGCAGCGTGCGTAGCTCTGTGGAGTCTGGGAGGGAATCCTTACAGGACTGGACCGGGTTGGCCCATGCCAGGAACCAGAGCGTCTGGCTGGATTGGGGAAGGCTGAGGAGCATGGAAAACACCACAAGGGTGGCCATGTGTGAATCTTAAAAGCCTAATCATTTATGGCAGTATTAAGGTAATGAAGCTAAAAACTTTTTGGCGGGCGCCCGCAATTAGCTTTTTTTTTTCCTTCGTGATTGGTACAGTCAATTAAGACGTATATCCTTCGTGAATTTATTCGCACAGCAATTGCTTCATCTTCTCGATGTCTTGTCTTAATATAATCTTAATATAGGTACCTGCTTTTATTCCCGAGTTGCAATAGTAAGGGCAGTAACAGTAAAATATATATATCTTTGTGGGTTTGAAAGCTTAATATGAAAGAGAAACAGAAGGGGACCAAGGGGAACAATGATTGTATCGCCCCCAATGCCACTTTGATCTTTGTCTATTGTTTCATACAGTTTACTTATGTTTAGTGTTTGAATATCTGGATTTGACGTAGCTTTATTTGTAAAGCTATTGCTACAGTGAACAATATAAGTGTACCTATGTATAAACTGTAAGCTTTATACGTCGAAGACACTATACTTTGTATAAGCTCTATTATTCTATTCTAATCAGGAAGGTTCAAATTTGGGGCCCTCCAAGGAGATCCTATCTCTATGAATTCAGTGATTCAGATTCTTATTAACTGAATTCACAAATGTTTGCCAAATATGGCGATGTAATTTATCTAAGTACCTACCTACTAATAAAAAATTGTAACAAGGAAGTATTTCTGTATTAATTGTATTATACCTATTAGATACTTATTACTTGCATTTATGTAGTTTTTAAGTAATTTCAAATGTCTTTTTGTCATATTATTACTGTCATCGCACCTATCACAATCTATCAGCACGACCCAAAGGTCAACAGCTGGTAGAGAATGCCTCCGGCATTAAGTTCGCCTTTTGTACAAAAAACATGTGCAATAAAGTTAAATAAATAATTAAGTATTTCTGTACATTGAAGGGATTAAAAAAACTATTAGGTAGCAGATGAGTTGTCTTTTCCGACCGAAAAATGTCGGCGAATTGTGCGGGTAATGTGAAATACGGGTTCCGATTTTTTAAATTTTCTAAAATAAATTTCTTTTAATATTTTTTATCGCTTAAGTTTATGTTACAGCTCGACAAAGTTTCGGGGTCAATGACGCTATAAAATACTTGTAACGATTAAATCTATTGCTCACATCGACATATTTGCTCATTTGTCTATTATTATACCTACATAAATACCTATTGTATACCTACACCAAAACACATAATACAACATAGATCACCAACCAATAATTCTAGGCAGGCGCTTAACGTAAGGCAGACAAAAAGCTTTTTTTTTAAGGAGTTTGTGGCTTGGTTGCAACAAAAAGCTTCGATATTTCTTTTTATCTAGAGTCCAGCCTTAGAACGGTATTTAATCTGAAGGTTCAGCAGTACTTATCAATTTAAATTGTCATAACCGCATTTCATCTGGGTCTCGACTTTCTGTTTGTAAAAAATTACTATTAAAAAAATACTCTCGACGCAGTTCTAGCGTACGCTTTGAAGTCGGTTTGTTAATTTTCCAGATCACACCGAGTACATTTTGGTACCTACCGAACAAATAAGCTGTATGACCATAATATCTTTGTCCAAAAATCACCATTAAATACGGAGGCTCGTTCCGAGGCTGTGATCGTCGATTCCTCAGTCGATCGCACTCTTATTTTTTGAAGCCGAGCGATCCGAGCAAATGTATGAATACAACATGGAAGTAATAACGTATTTTAATAGTACTACTAGGTAGTTCCATAGAATACTAACTACTACTGGCCTAAAAAGACTTTGTTTCCAGTGCCTTAAATGGCTGACTACTGACACTGACTTATACAGTCAGTCAAGTTGATTGACAGTGACAGTTGATAAATTGACTGACTGACTGACGTGTTGTTGTGGCCGAATTTTGTAAACAATATTCTTCAAACTAAATTTCCCAGAAGTTTGTAATTTATTCGTCTTGAATAGTGTAAATAAGTGTATCAAAAATGTTGAAAGCCGTAATACTTATTGGAGGACCGCAAAAAGGTCGGTATTTAGAGCAAATTGTCAAGTATTGTATACGTCACCGGCTTTATCATATTTGTGCAACAAATTTAACCTTTGAATGCATTAATACACAGTAATAAAGATAAGCAATGGACTAAAAGTGCATAACAATGTTTATAAACTGAAGAAGTCGTATAAATTATGTAATAAACTTTTACCTAAGTCATGAAAACTTTGTGCTAGAAATAGTCATGTTTCATTGTGAAAGACTATCTTTAACTCTTTATCTTACATGAACCCCAATTCTTTGTTACGAATACATAGCACAACAGACTTTCGGTCAATGTGGACAAAAGGGGGCGCAATGAAAAAAACTTAGAAAAATTTCACTTTTTTGGAATCCGACGCTGCCCTGGTTCTCCAGGTCCTGCCCTGGTGCTCCAACCTTCCGTAGTTCAACAAGGAAAGGAACCCTTAAATGATCATCCAGTCCGTCCATCTATCATACTTTATCTCCGCCACAGAGGATTATAATAGTTTCCAATCTCAGCATCATTACTTTTACAGTTATGAATGGAAATGAAAAAAAAATCCATGCAAAGATACCTACTCTAACAGAACATCTATTTAAAAAAATTTGAATAGTAGTTGGTTTGCAGGCTTTTTATTTTATTTATTTATTGCTTTTAATTTTTATTTGGTTCCTTAGAAAGGATAAGCCAAAGTCAAAATCTTTGTTGGACATGAGTACATCAATTTTGATAAACATATAAGAACATTCTGATCTGCTATCATATTGTTATAAGCGGGTATCACAATAATAAGTCAATTTATTTGATTTCCAGGCACCCGTTTCCGCCCGCTATCCCTAGACACTCCGAAGCCTCTGTTCCCCATTGCTGGCCTGCCCCTCATCCAGCACCATGTGGCTGCATGCGCCAAACTCAAGGAGTGCAAGGAGATTCTGATCATCGGTTCCTATACTAGCACAACCATGGCCCAGTTCATCAGTGATATGCAGAAGGAATACCATGTTATCATAAGGTACTGTCTGTTGCCCACCAAAATTGGTCTGTCCATTTCTGAAATAACTTACTATTTGTGGGCATTTTCAAGGCTTACCCAGCCTGGTATCACTGCGAACATTGCTGATCTATTGGAATCACCTGAAATTACTTATACAAACTTGCAAACCTTCCTATTTCTTAATATTAGATAGATAGATATCCTAAGATGATACATTGAGTACACAATCTTTAAACTACATTATAATGAATGAGAACAATCTGTCTGATTGTATGTTTGCATAACTAAGGTCCAATATTTTTACAGTTCAATTAATCTGCATTTTACATAGAGTTAGGAATAGAACATCGTCAGGGTAAAAAGCTAGTATTATAACCTTTAATCTGCCACATCTTCTGATTGAAGTGACAATGATTATTATATTTAATGTTGCAGTTGTTTTACATTCTATATGAAAATAAATGTTTTTAAACGAGGCAGACCTTCCCCATTAGGGACATAGCGTGAAGATATATATGTAGGCCTAGATCACAGACCCTAGATATTCTTATTCTTAAACGGGGTTGACAGTCCCTGCACCGACTCCACGTAACGGAAGTTTTGTGCCATTTCCCCCGGGCCATCAGTCCAGCCATCCCAATTGAAGTTTATGTTTAAGTAATGGAGTAGGACTTCCGGCTGGCGGCAGCACTGTTGCAGGTTGCTCGTTGCCGAGAGGTCGGGATCTATTGTCAGCCCCTTTACGGATCAGATTTCCTGTGTTACGGGACAGTGTAGCACTGCATGCTCCATCCTGCAGACAGCCCCTACACAGTGGGCCCTAGATAATGATATTAACAGCATTTTGGATATTCAAGATACCTGCAAGAGTTCACACCGCTGGGCACGGGGGGCGGCCTGTACCACTTCCGCGACCAGGTGCGCGCGGGCGGCCCCGCCGCGTTCTTCCTACTCAACGGTGACGTGTGCGCAGACTTCCCGCTCAAAGAGCTTTGGCATTTCCATGAGAAGAGATCTACTGCTTTGGTAACAAGATTGTCTTGGGTTTTATTTCTATATTTCTTTGAAGTTTCTCTCTTCGGAGTTCTTTAGAGGGATATGATTGCAGTGAGATCCAACAAAGAACTAGAGTTACCAATATAGCCGAAAGGGTTAGCAAGCTGAAATGGCCGTGGACAGGTCACACAGGTTATTCCCAGTAGTTCCTTATGCCGTTGGGGCAAATGAGTTCTGGAGTGGAGACGGTGGAGGTATGTGCAGCGTTGGAGGTCAGGTGGCAAAGTGTCCGGAAGCGGCTGTATTCATGATGGCGTTCATTGGGAAAGATCTATGTCCAGCGGTGGATATGATATGATTAATTTCTATATTTAAGCAAGCTTTCGCCTATAATTGTGAAGCTTATTAAAGTGTATCATCTTAAAAATATTGTATAACGCGACAAGCTCACATTTGTGAACTTTATGAAAAGATTAACACTTTTTTTTCCACTATTGCCAGGTAACAATAATGGGCACCGAAGCGACGCGTCCGCAGTCCGTGCACTACGGGTGCATGGTCCGCGAGCCGAGCACCAAGTCCGTGACGCACTACGTGGAGAAGCCCGGCTCGTACGTGTCGACGCTCATCAACTGCGGCGTGTACGTGTGCTCGCTGCCCGTGTTCGCCGCCATGGCCGACGCGTTCGAGAGGAAACAGAGCGGCTTCTACAGGTGAGCTTGCTTTTTGAGCTATCAGAGGCGCGAATATACAGAAAAGGCGAAGGCGCGGCACAGGCACGCATACCGTGCTGTGTATAATTTTAAAAATGCCGCTTCAAATTTTGAAGCAACACCGTGCCTGTGCCGCTTGTGTACATTTTGTATGACCGAAGCGGCACCGTGTCACTTCTGTATAATTCACGCTAGAGATAGGAACTCTCGTCGGCTATCATATTTGATCATGGCCGTATCAGTCAAAGTCAAAACTATTTTATTGCATGTTGCAAGTACAGTGGGTACATTTATACCACGTCATTTATCTACCACCGCTTCCAAGGTGTCAGCGCTGGGAAGAAGTGTTCAAATAGTGCCACTACAAAACGACGCTTAAATTATACTCTTAACTCTGATTTTAATTCTTTTTCTATTTACAGTGGCAATGGCAACGGACATAGCAGCAACCCCGAGTATATGTCGTGGGAGCAAGATGTCCTGTCCCCACTAGCAGGGACCAACAAACTTTATGCTATGCAGGTATGCCAGTGTAATTATAATAATGTAGTTTTGTGTATGATACCTCCCACAAGGTGGACCGACGATCTGGTGAAGGTCGCGTGACCCAGCTGGATGAGGTTAGCGCAGGACCGGTCGTCGTGGAGATCCTTGGGGGAGGCCTTTGTCCAGCAGTGAACGTCTACAGGCTGATATGATGATGATGTGTATGATAAATAAATTTTTTCTATCTTTTATCTATCTATCAGTGTCTAATGAATATTCAAAAAAAATTCGCTTCGTACGCATAATCATAGTCATCGTCATCATCAGCCTGCACTAGCCCAATGCTAGTGCAGGCTGCCAAAACCATATCCGAACTAGGCATTTTCATAATTATTAAGTTAATTCAGAACGGTAGTACAATATTCTCTTTTTGACGTCAATTCTGTCTAAAACTACTCTGTTTCCACCACATAACACCCAGTTGCTCCCGGACCAACCTGTACAAATTGTACTTTACCTGTCTGTGTGTAACTTCCTGTATTTCAGGTGACGACCTGGTGGTCTCAAGTGAAGACCGCTGGGTCTGCGATCTACGCCAACCGGCACTACCTCGAGCTGACCCGCCCCGGTATGCCGCCGACGGCGCCGTGCCACATACTGCCCGATGTGTTCCTCCACCCTACGGCCACGGTGGACCCTACTGCCGTGGTGAATATAGCATCTGGTCCATTCCAATCACAGAGCTGACTGAGAAACTGGATCCGACACGAGGTCTGCCAGAGAACCAAAGTTATAGCTTCGACATAGTTGCAAAGTTAGTATGTTGTAGTGGCTGGGGACTGGTCACACCGATAACCGCTGAGGTAGGTATATTAAAAACGATGACTGAAAGTAAAATGCGAATATCATAAAAAAAAGCGAAAGCGAAAGAGGTGTGTCAGAATCGCGATCTTATCTTATCTTCTTAGAGGGCCAGGAATACCTGGCGACACTTCGACCCTATGGGTCTGGTTGTGCCAAACCCCTGTCCGCCAAACGGTGCACAAATCCATTTTTTTGGTGGACTTCACATACGCCTTAGAATAGTAAATACCAGTCTTTGGCGTATGCAGGTTTGCTCACGTTGTTTTCCTTCACCGAAAAACCTGTGGTATTATAATAAACCGTACATAAGTTTCGTAAAACTCATTGGTACGGGCCAGGATCGAACCCACGACCTCATGAACGTGAGGCGAGTGCACAACCAGCTAGGCTACCACGGCTCCTCCAGAATCGCGATACTTGGTGCTCTGCGTAAAGAGAGAAACAATAGAGGACGCACTAAAATAACAATAATAATCAGAGAGGGACACACTTATTACAACAGTGGTAAGAGTAAGCTAGACAGATACAATATTTTTTATTTCTTTCTACGTATTCGAATTTTTTGTTGGTATACAGTTACTGCATAATACCAACAAACAACAGCCCGACTAAAATAGATAATGTTTGTTCAGTTTGACCCCGCCATAGAAGAAGCGTCTTCTCAAGTTATTAGGGTAAAATACTATTGCTATTTCATGCTATACGCTGAGTGCAAATCGATGTTAATATACTAAATCTATAGTGCTCTGTTATTCTTGCCTACCCCGTTAGGGACATAGCGTGAAGATTATGTGTAATATATTTTTCACCTCACCGGCTCGGAAGGGTATACTTTCTCATTCGAAATCTGCGTGGAAAACTGCACCTGGAAAAAAACTTTTTAAAACTTTTCTTCTAATTTGTAGAAGGTGGACATTTAAAGAAGTGGTCAATTCTAATTGTGGTTATCATTATTTGTGGTTCTAAACCGCCGAAAGGATTTAATTCACCTAGTATTTTCCTCGCTGTAGTGAGGTGAAAAATTGTGTGTTGCGTTCGGCAGCAAAGTTATTTTGCGTCTCGTACCTTGAAGTTCTCGCTACGCTCAGGATTCTATCTTGGAACCACGAGCGAACCCTTCGCTTGCTCAGTTTTCAACAAATAACTATAAAAATGTCTCCAGATTGGTCCGAACGTGTCAGTGGGCGCGGGGGTGTCGGTGCGCGCGGGGGTGAGGCTCAAGGAGTCCATCGTGCTGAGCAACGCCACGATACACGAGCACGCGCTGGTCATGTACTCTGTCGGTGCGTACATAACTGCATACAGAAGTCGGCACTCATTTAGTAATACGTCTTATCATTGGCCAGTTGGTCCGCATGAGAACCAGGGTCACCGACATAGCTCAAAGAATTGCGAAGCTGAAGCGGAAGTGGGCGGGGCACATCGCTCGTAGAACTGACGGCCGTTGGGGCAGAAAGGTTCTCGAGTGGCGACCACGTATCGGAAGACGCAGCGTAGGCAGGCCTCCCACAAGGTGGACCGATGATCTGATGAAGGCCGCGGGACCCGGCTGGATGAGGTTAGCGCAGGACCGTTCGTCCCGGAGATCCCTGGGGGAGGCCGTTGTCCAGCAGTGGACGTCTACAGGCTGATATGATGATTGGTCTTATTATTCTTATTCTTAGACGGGGGTGGCAGTCCCTGCACCGACTCCACAAAGACGGGAGTTTTGTGCAATTCCCCCCGGGCCGTCAGTCCAGCCATCCCAACTCCTTGAAGTAATGGAGTAGGGCTTCTGGCTCACGGCAGCACTGTTGCAGATTGCTCGTTGCCGAGAGGTTGTATTGCCAGGCCCGTTTCGGAACTGAATTCCTGTGTTGCCCCTGCACAGGGGGCTGTCTGTGATGGATGATGATTGATCAACTAAAGCCTACCCCATTTTGTTATTGTATGTAACCAGAGAGTTGTTAGTATACATAGAGCGCGCGTTAGCAAGTCTGAACTGTAAGCACGGGTCTGAACAGTGTCGAAATTTTCGGGGCGACGCTACTAGTCACAACACGTCAGTAGCGCTGATTGTTGCTCTCGCCGATATCTATTTAGATTTGGAGTAATCATGGTGAAATGTGCAGTGCCAAGCTGTAAACACGACTCACGGAAAAGAACGATCTAGAAAAAATCTAAATAGAAGCGTCCATAGAACACCTGCTTACAGTTGGCACAATGGGCAATGAGCGATGCGCGCGCTCTATAGCTAGTATACTACCTCTATGTATGTAACCCATGCCATGGTGTAAGTAATGCGTGGTCTGGTCTCCGGCAGTGGGGCAGGACGCGTCGGTGGGCGAGTGGGCGCGCGTGGAGGGCACGCCCTCCGACCCGGACCCCAACAAGCCTTTCGCCAAGATGGACAACACGCCGCTGTTCAACACCGACGGCAGACTCAACCCCTCCATCACGATACTTGGTGAGGATCCACGTCATTCTGTAGTAAACGCATTATCGTCTGAGTCGTCGAGCATTTTTTTATAGTAGGTTTTGGCTTGGTTACGGTTTACGGCGAAATAAATTTTATTAATATTTCAGATAGAGCGTCAGTGGCGTCAGAAGAGCGTCAGTGGTGTCGGGGATAAAACGCGGCCTATCATATCGAAAGGTCCGGAGTTTGATCCCCGGCTGGGCCATGTACCAATGAGTTTTTTCTCGAAACATTTTACTGACGCTCTCAAACGGTGAAGGAAAACATCGTGAGGAAACCTGCATACCCCGAAGAAGAAATTCTTAGGCGCATGTGAAGACCACCAACCCGCAGTGGGCTAGCGTGGTGGACTATAGCCCGAACACCCTCGTGGAGAGGCCTGAGCCCCAGCAGTGGGGACATGTTAATAGGCTGTTGATTGATGATGAATATTTCAGATACTTTTGAAACGTTCTATAGAACCACAGTATTGTAATACTTTTGAAAATTTCAAATACAACTTTACTTTTGAAAGTGAAATAAAATTATGATATTATAATTTATCATAAACCTTCTGCGAAGTTATAGTATCAAACTGTTTTGATGTGTTTGACAATGCGTTTTTTTTGGAATCTTAAATTTTTTGGAATCAACATCAAAAGTAGATGTTGACTGTACAAGTCCACCAACCAAGCCCCACCAGCGGGGAATAAAAAGTGGGGGATTAAAAACCTTGAAATACATTTCATGAATGAATGAATGAAATTTAATGCATGAATTACGGGTAGGTCATTTATTAATGAGTGCTAAAACAATGTTGTTCCAGGTGCCGGCGTGGTGGTTCCAGCTGAAACGATACTACTCAACTCCATAGTGCTGCCGCACAAACATCTCACGAGAAGCTTCAAGCACGAAATTATTTTATAGTCTTATTTAATAAGTATAATTCAATTTAATAGATAGGTATAACCACAGAGCAAAGGTATAACATTGGTGTCGATTCATTCAGATGGTGAACGACTTAACTGACCTTTAAGCGTATCCCACGGCCTACCGCAGGCCGCAGCCTCAATATGCAAACGCAGGCCGCGCGTGTCTGAAGTCTCACATACATCGCATAGGGAATACAACAGGCCGCCACCGCCACCGCAGGCCGCGTGTGTTTGGGGTCAGTCTCTTGTGAAACAAGAAAAGGATGACATGAACATGAAGAACTGTCAAATTAGATTAGTCCTGGCCGGAAAATGTATCGGGGTTTTATTGCAATTTAAATAGAAACTCAGTACATATTCTTGTGTCATGCCTTAATAATATTGTATTATATATTATTAATGGGCTGTATATTATTGTACTGTAATATTATAGTATAAATACACCAAGTTATCTGTGAAGTGGCAGAATCAGGAACTACGCAGAATGTCATTCGGCCGTCAGCACAACATATATAGAATGACGGGCATGGAACGATGGCAGAGCCACCCTGCAGTTCACAGATAACTTGGTAAGCCTATAAATAGTAATCCTCTAGATAAGCTAGTACAACCTACGGTTAGCAGATGATGTGTGGACTATAACGTACAATAAAGCGTGACACACTGGGCGGCGGCGTTGCGAAAGCGTTGCGGTTTTTTTCTGTAATGTTCGAAAAAGTATGAAGCCCTTTACAACAAAGCGGCGGCGGCGCGGCGCGTTCTTCATACAAACCTTCGCCGCCGCAACGCTTTCGCAACGCCGCCGCCCTGTGTGTGTCACGCTTAATAGTATCGGTTTAGCCGCCGGGTAATTCATGTCACTACGCATCTGTCAGACACCTGACTTTGTCAGTAAAATGTCATTTTTATGTCAGAAAAACCTACGTCGACCGAGTTTTAAGCGTGTTCCAGACACACGCGGCCTGCGGTGGCGGCCTACTGCAGGCCGCAGCCTCAATATGCAAACGCAGGCCGCGCGTGTCTGACGTCTCACATACATTGCATAGGGAATACAACAGGCCGCCACCGCCACCGCAGGCCGCGTGTGTCCGGTATCTTATTGCGCTCTGTACGCCTACTATGAGTTGACAGCGTCGATACACGCTAACGACTACATAAAAAACTATGTATATCTCTGTCTTTCGTAATTAGTCGAAAAGAGATAGCAATATTAAATAATAACGTAGTTGCTAGCGAGTATTGACGTTGTCAAGTTGTCAACTGAAGGTAGGCGTACTGTTCACGAAATACAATATTATTATTAATATTATTGTAATTAAATAAATCATCATCAACATCATCAACAGTCTATTAATCTCCCCACTGCTGGGGCTCAGGCCTACCCTCTTAATGAGGGCGTGCGGGCTATAGTCCACCACGCTAGCCCAGTGCGGGTTGGTGGACTTCACATGCTAAATAAATAAATATATAAAAATATTTATAAAAAAATTATTACCTTAAGAAATACCGAAGTATTTTTGATAATTTCATTTTTTTAAAGACGGCATGCGGCCATAGTATGACAATGGCATAATTATGCTATGGTGCCAAGAACATTGAGAAAGGTCAAACAATCCCGATAAGATATGATCGAATTTAAAAACTCCATTAAGTACATGTATACTATGTCCCAGAAAATAACAATAACTTTAAAAAAACATGGCGGCTTGACTTTTACTGACAGTTGTAGGGATGTAATATCGTATAAATGAATGTAAGTGTGAATGAATGAATGAATTTCTTTTGTTACGACATTTTCGAATTTCTATTTTGTTCTTCTCATAGCATGTTTTTGACATCGTACGACTGAATTGGAAGAATAATTACTTTTTTTACATGAATTTTTTATGAGGGAATTTATTCTCAACCAGTACCGCTACCTTGAGTTTAGAGCGTTTTCTCAGTGTTCCTGGCACATAAGTAACCTATTTTTGATAATATTTTTTAACAAACTTTTCATTAATTATTTATGAATCAATTTTGAGATAGATTTTAAAGCAAATTGGAGTTCTATTCTTAACACCTTCAAAATCAGCTGTCTCTGTCCGTCTGAGACTCGAGCAAATGCAAATTCCGAGAGATAAATAATTTTGAAGGTACCGTTATCAAACTGAATTGTAAATATGCGAAAGTGTATGCAGTGATCTTCATCATCATCATATCAGCCTGTAGACTTCCACTGCTAGACAAAGGCCTTCCCCAAGGATCTCCACGACGACCGGTCCCGCGACCTTCACCAGATCGTCGGTCCACCTTAGGTAGGCCTCCCACGCTGCGTCTTCCGATACGTGGTCGCCACTCGATTGATTTTGATGACATGAATTTATGATAGTGACTATTTTGGAGCGTAATTGGTGCTTATTTTTTTAATAAATAAATTTGCACAAACTATCGGCTTTTATTAAAAATATATAGGTAATGAGTTTTATTTATTCATTCATTAAAAGTTAATAAATAAATAATTTGCCTTGGCCACGGGAGTTTATTTTACAAAAATCTCGACTCAAATGAGACCATAGGGTTAATTAGAAGGTAGAAAAGGTCGAATTGAAAAGTGAACTACAGAAGTATTATGTGAATTAGGTATTTGTGTGATTTTTTTACAATTGTGTATGGCAAATACCTTTAAAGTGGCGCGAAATAGTACTTTATGAAACTGTAATATAACGAGGTCCATTAGGATACTGTGTGCTGTTTAAGGTTAATTCGATCATTAAAATCTGACAGCATTTTGCTGAGCAAGGTTGGCATTTGGTGTTTTGATGTTGTATCGTACACTAATTTCGACTACGATAATCCTACGAATATTATAAACGCGAAAGTTTGTAAGGATATTTGGATGTATGTTTGTTACTCTTTCACGCAAAAACTACGCAAAAGATTTTGATGAAACTTTACAATAGAATAACTTATTATACTTACCTAAATGCTATACCTAAGTATACAGTTTTTTTTGTGATAATTGTTACGTTGGGTTAGTTTGTTTGTTATAAATACCATGGGAAAAGCTTCTACGCGAGTGAAGCCGCGGGAAACAGCTAGTAGTCAATACATAAACTAACACTACAGTCTAGTCTCGTGTCTACAAAAATAAAGATGTTTATCAACAAAAGATGCAAATAAATGCGACCGGGTAGCTGTATAGCGCGTTCACTAGTTATGTGTGCAACGAAACAATACTCAACAATCATCATCATCACATCAGACGACACGACGACCGGTCCCGCGACCTTCACCAGGTCGTCGGTCCACCTTGTGGGAGGCCTGCCTACACTGCGTCTTCCGATACGTGGTCGCCACTCGATAATAATCATCACAAAAATACTCAGCAATAATCATCACAAAAATGTTCCTAGTTATCTGATGGAAGCTGACCCAGTGTCCTAAAAATGTGATACATTTACTGATTGCTCTCAAAAGGCGAAGAAAAACATCGGGAGGAAACGTCCTTAGGCGCCTATGAAATTCACCAACCAGCACTGGGCTAGCTTGGTGAATTATTAGCCCTCGCAAGTTGAGAGGGTAGAACTGAGGCCCAACAGTGGGAATATTACTAGGATGATGATTTGAAAAGAAAATTGACTTTTATAATGCAGTAGGCCTTACCTATGTATATAGTATGTACCTATTGGGAAGTAAGTCAAAGTCAAAACTATTTTATTGCATGTAAGTACACCGGGTACATTTATACAACGTCAACTTTTTATCTACTTCTGCACCTTCAGGAACTATTTGTTAGTCCTATTTGAGTGGTTGCTTAAGGGGCTATGATATCTCACAGCGGGTCGGATGATCCGTCGCTATTTCAACAATACTGTATCATTCATTTTGTAATAAATATGCAGTAAAGTAGAAGACTTTTACTAGTTATTCACGATTTCGAAAACACAGTTCGTTAAAATTTTCTCAATTAAAAAAAATTCCAAAGTTAACCATTTTAAGAATTTATTTTCGCTACTTTTATGTAATAAAGCTACGTACAATCACCATATTTTGAGTACTAACTGTACTTACTAATATGCAGATCACATAACATTTGAATTTACAAAATACACATAACTTTCGGCAAAAAAAGGAAAAACCTAAATCTAAGCGTTTTTGAGCCAGCCCAACTTGAGCCGCATGGCATCTCCCTACCCCGCGTCAGTCCCGCTCTGCCAGTGGCACGGGGAACACGTGTCGCTCGCCGCCATCCAGCTGTCACTCGCGTCACACGTCATTTATTCAAATTATATTTTGAAATAGGGTAGCATCTTTGTTGCTATCCTAGTGTTTTTTGGAGTACAGTCTCCTTGACTGAAAAATGACTGGATGTTTGTTTGTAATTTGTTTCGATACTTGGTTGTTTGACTTGACAGAACAAAAATAGACGACGACGTGTAGACAGAAGACTACAAAAGAAATTTTCTGAAGATAATATTTATTTTCCAATATCTTTCTTAATAATTTCCCGACCGTTTAGTATAATAACGATTTTTTTAAAATGGGAAACCAAGGTAACAAAAAAAAGAAAAGACTTGGTTGGCGTAAAAAAAAAGGCAAAAACTTGAGTAAAGCACTAAAGTGAGTATAATTTATTTGGTAAAGAAAATTCACATCGGGTTAAATTATTATACGTAATCATAAATGTACTTATCTTTCTCAAATTAGATTACGACGATCAGGGGCATCCGAAAATAACCATGGCTCTGACAAGGAGAATGCTCCGAATAAAACAGATGTTAACATATATAACAACATGGAAAAGTAAGTTCTGAAGCAACATTTCGATTTCGGGATTATCCAATTTATGAGTACTAATAACATAACACGGCTGATAGGTAGACTTCTAGGCGGTGGTAGATAAAAAAAATTGACGTTGTATAAATGTACCCAGTGTACTTACATGCAATAAAATATTTTTGACTTTGACTTTGACTGTGTCGTAAGGCAAGGCAACAACACTCGTCCATATATGATTGTTCTCTCTCAATAAAATTAAATTTATAATTTAATTCAATATGTACAGTTTATTGCACATTTAAAATTACAGACACAAAAAGAGAAAAACAGATACAGTAATGTACATCTAGACGGTCTTATCGCTAAGAGCGATTTCTTCCAGACAACCTTACTTTTTAATAATTAATTTATAGGTACCTAATATAATAAAATTTATAATTATTTTTTATAATCTGTACTACTAATAAAAAAGAGGTAAAGTTTGTATGGATGTTTGGAATGGTAGATGGATGTGTGTTTGAAGTAATCATTGTCATCCAACGCGATGACAAGTTCTGGAAACAGATTATGGAAGATAAATTAAAAGATTTTTATTTATCATGCATGTTGCCAGAGTTATGCGATCCTAGACATGTTCGAAATATGCCAATTCGAGAGTTAGGCGAGGTGTGACGACAAGTCCGCCCTCAATCTACTAAATAAAAAAATTAAACCGCCGAAAAAAGAAAGGAACTGAAAAGTAAAAATAAAAAGCCGGCAAGTGCGAGTCGGACTCGCCCACGGAGGTTTCCGTTCCGTCAGCCACACTAATATAAGCTATCACTGTACCAAGTTTCATTAAAATTAAATATTTTTCCCGCGGGAAAAGTTTACCGCGGTAAATAGTTGCCTATATGTTATCCCAGGATATAAGCTATGACTGTACCAAGTTTCATCAAAATTAAATATTTTTCCAGCGGGAAAAGTTGCGGACCAGGACGCGGGCGCAAACACGCGTGACAGGAAAACCGGCCTAAATGTATTAAATTTTGCTTACCAAATGTAAGACATGTAGAAAATAATATGACTTTAGGTACATGTAGACTAGAATTTATTAAAAGTATTGTGTTCCTTGGTATAACTATAGATTCATCTTTTCAATGGGGGCCCCACATAGCTTCACTAGCTGGCATACTAAGTTCGGCCGCCTATGCCGTTAGAAAAATTTGACAATTACTGATATTGCTATCGCAAAATTAGTATATTTCAGCTACTGCCACAGTAACATGGCATAAGGCATCTTACTGTGGGGTCGAGCAGCAGATATAGTGACCATTTTTATTTTGCGAAAGAGAGCTAGGTATTAGCTCGATCTATAATCTGCGTTGTAGTCATTAAGAGAAAAGTTTAAAGAAATAAATATACTAACCGTATCCAGTCAATATAGATTTGAGAATATTTTGTTTAAGTAAACCCGCTGTAAAACCACAGCCGCCTGCTGGTGATGTCCGGATGGATGATGAGGGTTTCACTATCGTACAAACTACCAGGAGATATATATATCTATCTTGAATATGAAGCACACAAAGTTTAAAAATCACATTATGTAACAATTTGTTATTATAAAATAGACGATTCTTTGAATGACAAAGACGCCTGATATTAATGTTACTTGGTGATGTGGTACTCCTATGCTATAAAGTATGTTGACATTGACTGTAAATAAATTATTAATACATAGTGTTTTTTTTATTAAGAACCATCTTGGACGGTCAATATTGTGTAGCTTACCCTACATAAATAGTGTGAGTGAGATAGGTGCGCTGACGGCGGCGGTGGGAGAGGCATGCGGGGGGGAAATTTGAATTTGAGCTGACATACCATCGACTCTTAATATAATATAGGCGCATAAAGGCTACAGCAAAGTGTAAATGTGACATACACATACACAAAATAAAATAATTGTCATTTTTAAAACAAAAAGTAGGTATGTAAATAAAAACAACGCATTTGTTTATTATTGAAAGAAAATATCGATCAATTGATTTTGTAGCAAAGTATAAACATTTGCATAGGAGGGGTAAGTACTACGGTTGACGAGACATTCCACTGCGAATGAGAGACCATTGTCAGCGAAAACGAGAATGCTAATGGTGACATGTTTGCGATTGATTATATAAGTAGTCTAGGAAAAAATAAATTACGGTATAACGGTTTATTTTTCTGTATAATGAACATGGCAATGATATTAATAATACTAGGTACATCTAATTTGTTGAAGAATGATGACTAGGTATATACGTAGTGATCACTTTTATCTACCAGTAGTAAATCATCTCACCAGAAAAACAAAATTATACCTACATTAGGTAATAACGAACTTTTCTTTGCATGTAGGTATTTAGCGCCTACCACGCATTCATTATACCTGCACTTAAAACCCAAAGGTCAGCTAGCGTGCGCCCTATAAACCTGCGTGTGCAACAAAGTTAATAAACTGTTTCAATTCAATAAAAAGCTCTTTAATGCACATATAAAAAACAGAACACAATAAACAGTAGATTTGGTAGGTATATCTAGGCGGTGTTATCGCTAAAAGCTATTTCTTCCAGACAACCTTGTTTCCTGGGTCTATAGCTGTAATGTTTTCCTACTCTACCCACCCTTTACTGTGGCTACGTAAGGAAGCATGCACAGTAAACAAATGTATTGTTTTTACGAACTCTGGTCGGCCTACCTCACGCGCCGGCCGCGGCGAGCCAGTCCGAGCGTAGACGCCGCTGTGTAAGACAGAGTTCCTTCATAATCTGTGATCAAATAAACAAAATCTTAGTTTAAAAAATTTTTTAGTGATTTAAAAAATGAACTTTTTAATTGCCAAGTTAATGTGGAAGAATGGGTCGCGTATCAATCAGTATTTATTCGCTATTATCAGTGAGTATAATTTTTGTGTTTTGATACTAAAGTAGCAAACTTTTTATGTAAATGCGAATAACTGTTTAATAAGTCTATATTTTTGTTTAAGTACAGGGAAATTCGTCCAATTCCCGTTAGGTAAGAGCGGGGATTGGCAATAATGTTAGGAATCCATATAACCCGCCTTACGATGGTTTACGAGTGAACCATTTTTGGGAAATTTATTAAAGAATTTTTAAAATAAACTTTGCAACTTCACGAGTTCCTTTTTACATAGAAAAAAAGTTGCATGGCACCTATTTTTCCACAAAACAAAAATTTCAAATAACCCAAAAATGGTTCACTTTGGACATGCATAGCAACTATCCCGTTAACGGGAATTGGACGAAACTCCGAACGGATCATATGATTCGTTGGGAATAACCCATTTCAAATATTCCTGTATGCCTCTCCTCTGTCATCTGATGTCATCCACCAAGCGTCCAGCCAGGACTCTTCTAGTCCACCGACGTTGGTCAGGTGGGTCAGTCCATCTCCATTTACTCTTGCTATGATGGTGACCACTTCTCTCACCTTTTTACCATCTGTTTGTGGTCACGTGGACATCGCAGCAATAGTAAACAGCTGTCGACGTCCACCGCTGGACCTCTACGGTATTTTCGGTTCCATTCGTGCTTGATTATGATTTACCGATCGATGTTCCGGTTTGTAAAAAACCATGCAGTATTCGTAAACAATTTTCATGTAGCTTGGTCAAGGTCTAAATGGCTACTTATATACCTAATTATATTATGATTACTTACATAATAGAATAGTTCAAAGTATTAATTCATATTATAGAGAGTAACATGCCTACCATCTGAATTGTTGGTAGGTATACTTTAATTTACATGATTTTATGTTTCATTTTAATTAATGATGTATTCTTTATTCTTTAATATTGCATTGCCACATAGAGGTACATGACACCCTGTTAGGGTATAGCTATATATAAAAAAACTAATTATAAAAACTAAAACTATTTATGAAAACTATGAACTACATAAGTAACTGAGTAATCTAAATGAAATGACGTGTAACAAAAGTTATCAATTAATTTATATATTTATCACTATGTCTAAGTACCTCAAAAACACGTTCAAGTAGGTACTATTCGATTTCAGAAAATAAGATTACGTCGCTTCGCGAAGTTTAAAACATGTTGTTTAAAACTTTTTTTAAGTAAGCCAATCGGATACCGGTTTTACCGGTAAAAAATAATCATCATTACCTACCACCGATCTAAACTGCAACAACCAGATTGTTCGTAGGCATACCTATAGGTAGGTAGGTACCAGCTCGACAAACAACAACAAACGAGGCTCCAGTATTTATCCTTTGATGGGTTCATGGGAACCTAGTGTTTTGTCTGTCAATCCTATTTAACCTATCCTACTTACTAATATTATAAACGCGAAATTTCGTAAGGTTTTAGATCCTATTAGGTACTTTGTGAGCTTAAATGTTTATTACCATTTCACGAAAAAGTTATATAGAATTATAACACATAGGCAATAAATACACGTGTTCTCGCGCGAAAAACTTTTCAAGGCGGGTAAAGCCGCGGGATACAGCTAGTATTATATACAGGGCTTTTATCTTAATCGTATGTATAGTTAGATATATAGATGGCGTAGATACCTAAACCCAGAAAACTACACATAATCGGATCGGCAGAGATGGACCCATCCCTTGGCCGGCTCGGTCACCCGATCTGACCCCGGTGGACTTTTTCGTGTGGGGTCGGGTCAAGGAACTTGTGTATACGAGTTTAGAAATGAATTCAAAGGAAGAGTTGATAGACAGGTTTAATTCAGCGTTTAATATCATGAAGCTAGAGATGTTGTTTAAAATAATAGATAATCAATAATTAATAAATAATCCACAGAAGTAAGAAGACGGGCCCGTGCTTGTGTTAGGAACGGCGGCAGTCATTTTGAACATAAATAATAATTTATTTCAATTAAAATGTTGATTTAATTAGTCTGCCTAAAAATTCAAATTTTCTCCCTCAACATGGTTTGCAGATCCTAATTTCAATAATTTGTAAGATATCCAGGTAAATGATACCTCAAAAGAAAGAGCGATAATCAAGCATGTTTTTAAAAATGTTTGAACAAAAAAAGCATCTTTGGTTATTTTTTTAATGATGTCAAAAAACTGTATTCTTAAATTTTTGAAATTTTTTATGAACTTCAAATGTCTGTTAAAAAAATATCTGATGACACAGATGCTTAGAACATGTTTTGTCTGATTGGTTACACATTACTTTAATTAAATTAAATAAAAAAGAATTTGCTTATCATTTAATTTGGTCCTTATAAGCAGTTAACAGTAAAATTTTGGGTTTTTCAGTCAAAAACCTTAAAAGTCGGGTAAAAAAAATAGCGAGACTTTGTCTAAGACAACCATGGCTCAAATGGTTCCTAACGGTCTGTACTAGCTTCACCTTAAGGCTATGCACCCATCTACCAATCACCCTGTATATTTCGTCAAAGTTAAAAAACACAAAATAACTTTATTAAAATTTTAAGATTATAATTCAATCGATTTAAATTCTCCAGTATCACGGACACGTGATATAAAGTCGGTTTATAAATCTTTATTTGGCATGTTATAAAATAGATAAGACTACATAATGCTTATTCAGATTGAATAACGGACATCAAAACTTTCTTTGGATTAGAATTACAATGTCGCCTGTGATCGTGTCATCAAGAATTCGATAATATTTTCGAAAGTTTTAATCGTTTTTTCGGTCTGTAGAAGTCGGTTCGTAAGAAAGAGGAAGGGAGGGAGTGTTACTTTTGATATTAACCACCAAAAATCCCCCGCTTCCTAACTGCCCAGCAGAACTGTCAACCTGGATGGGCAGTTATGAATTCTACATTCAATAACCTGCCTCGACCAGAGATGACCAGAGGATGGAATATAATATGCACCTTTCTGTACAGTTAGGTTCGAATAAAAACCGGAAGCTTTAATAACGAAATATCCTCGAAAAACAAATTCATTGTCAAATTTTATTACTACAGTATAATAAAAACGAGGAAATATTTTATATGCAATTGGAACTTGATTGCCCAGTTTTGCATAAATATATTATATTGCTCATACAATCGTCCTCTGGTATACATACCTATTATAAGATCGTACGGCATAAAAATATATCACAAATATGTTCTTGATCTTGAGTATAGAGGTTAAAAGTGAGTTTGCGAAGGTTGTATATAGCAGGTACTTACCTATAACGTAAATATTTATTGATGTGATATCGGAAATGCAGTTTATTGATAAACGTAGGTGAATTGTGAGTGTACCTTATTTTAGAACAGGTAACCTAAGAACGTGGTTTTATTCTTTGATTTTTAGGTAAGAAGGTAATAAAATAAGATATCAAAATTTAATTTAACTTACCACCTTACGTAGGTACCTACCTGCGTACCTACCTACTTGCGACTTAAGTAGGTACCTACTTACTACTTAAATACTAATGACATAATTTGTTTTTGCAAAAACCTGTCTGTCAGATTGGGTAATTAATTTTTAATATTTATAAAATAAAAACTCAACACTAAATTAAAGAACTTTATAATTAGAAAAATGTTTCAACTGTACAAGTAAATAATCATAAATATAAAGCCCTGCGCACACTAGTCAAGGCAGTCTAGACAGGCTTTAGCCCCATGAAAATAATTCTCTAGATTGCTAAAGGTGTCCGAGCTCACTTAGACTTCGAATCAATCTTCGAACAAGAAGGAATAAGTTACGAATAATAATTCAACATTAGTACCTACGTAGTATAATCTAAGTATATATTTATAAATGCCAGAATGTGGTTACAGTGTTGGGCATATCAGCTGGTACTACTTGGGTAGGTGCTATCATGCTGCACATCCCATATGACAAATTTCACCGATCACGACGGTCTGCGATTAACAGCATATTATATAGTTTGTGATTAACATGTTTTCAAACAAAACCACTAGCTGCGTTGTGCGGGCAATATGGCTCTCAATAAGAACTAAGTTAAAAATATTCTGGGGTCAAATAGAAATAAGACTTGAAGAATGTATTTTCACATAGGTCCAGAGATTTTTATGGACCGACGACCTTAAGAGCGTGGGTCGAAGCGTAAGACTTCCATCAGTGAACATCAACAGCCGATGACGGTGTTGATAAGGAACCGTACCATGTTATGTGCGAGGTACACTTTTCTAAATTTGTAAACCATCGCGTGACGACCATTCATTAAACCTTTTGTGCATAAAAACTGCAGCTAATACCATCTCATTATGCAGGGCCTACTTGCTCTGTGCAACATTATCTGTGGTTACTATAAATTGGTGCGTTTTGTGTCGATTGTGCGCCTGCGCCGCTGCGAATGACATTGGTTTACTGCTTTGTTTCAAATGTCATGTGCCCGATGGCTAATTCCTCGAAGTCATTGATATAATAGCGGGTTGGTTAGATGCGATCGTTCACGCTATGTCGGCTTTAATAACTTGCTCTCCATCAGTAGCCATATCTACGTCCACTACTGGACATATGCCAACATTAAGGGCGTTATTTCCACGCTAAAGGTGAACGCGCACTAGAGCGCGCCGCACCGTATGTTACGCCGCCGCGTCGCCCGCGCCGCCGCACACTGTTCCATTATATAAGGGTGAGCGGCCAATATTATTTTATGTTTCATACTAAACGGTCGCAAAATGCCAATGTAATTCTTTACAAAATATAAAAAGAGACAGTTTATGCTACTATATTCCTAAATATACTTAGGCATAGAAATGTATAGAAACCAGTTAAAACTCTAGAACTATTAATTTTTTCAATAAAAATACTTAATCAGGTTTAAAGAAGTTTATTTCACATAAGAAATTTACATTTCACTTAAAATGAGATATACATAGAAAATTTATTAGTCTCCGGTATTCTTTACAGTGTGTAACTTAAGCTTATTTTTAAATATGTTGATATTATCACAAGCTTTTAAATCATGTGGTAAGTTATTAAACAGCTTTACTCCCTCAAACAGTATTGTCTTGTGTCCGAAATTAGTCCTTGGCGTAATTAGTTCGAGTTTGGATTTGTTTCTGAGATTATGTGTGTTATTTTGTATATTTCGTTGTATGTTGGATTTAATTGTTTTAGTAATATTTTTTTTATCAATATGCATGTGTTATATTTGTATAGCTGTGATATGTTAAATATTTTTGTTTTTTCGTAGAGTTGATTGGTCGGCGTGTTTCTTTTGTTAATCTAGAGTTTTAACTGGTTTCTATCTATTTCTATGCCCAAGTATATTTAGGAATATAGTAGCTTAAACTGTCTCTTTTTATATTTTGTAAAGAATTACATTGGCATTTTGCGGCCGTTTAGTATGAAACATAAAATAATATTGGCCGCTCATCCCTTATATACTGGAACAGTGTGCGCCGCGCCGGCTGGCGGCTGGCCGCACGCGCTGCGGCGAATATGGTGACGTCGTGAAATTGATGACGTTATCCGCGCGCGTTGTTGGGACTTTTTGGAACGTTGTTGGAACATTTTCCGACTTAATTCCATTCTCATTTTCGAATGACTGATTTTGATGAGTGCGGTGTTGTAGATGATGCATAGTATACCATACATACAGCCATACTAAGAATTATTAAATTTGTTGACTGCTGCGGAGCGTGCGGCCGGCTCCTGCTTCGCGCTCTAGTGCGCGTTCACCTTAAAAGTACACTATCGCAGTATATACAACGCCTCAACTTTTTAACGCCAACGAAGTCGCGGGGCCTCACCTAGTCTATACTAATAAAGCTGAACATCTCTGGAACTACAGTCTGATTTGAAAATTTTAAATTTCGCATTTGATAGCCCAATTCTTGAGGAAGGTTACAGGGTATTTAACACCACGCTCACGACCCTAGGAGCCGAGCAAAAATAAATTAAAACGTCAGAAATAACTTAGGCCGCGGGAATCAGCAATTATCAGCAATCAGGAATTAAGAATAAGCTAGCGATAATAGTACATTGTGCATTAAGGGTAGTAAATAGGATAATACTAACGAGAGTCTGTTAGAAGCCCCACGCCGAAGGCGGAGGGATTTTAATGACTCGAGTTTGTAATACCCTTACTACCCGTCATGCACACAATGTTTTTCATCACATTTGCGAGGAAATAAGTCAAGTTTAGTCAAGTTAAGTTAAGTCAAGTTAACTACTCAATTTAACTTACCTAATTAATTTAATAAACCAGTTCAGTACAGCCAGCTACACATTACAGCCCCTAGGGGTATAATATTGTACTGATTTTCATTACCTCCCGCGGGTGTATAATATAGGCCATTGTGTTTCTGTATGCATGCATATAATATGACCATTTACGAGCAAGTTTGATGAAAATATTATTTCCAGTCACAATCCCGCTGCTCAGCTTCGGCATGGTGCAGGGCTGGCTGTCGCCCATGCTATCCACCCTGCAGTCCCCGCACGGCCCGTCCCCGCAGCCCTACGGCAGCGGCGACATCTCTTGGGTGGCCTCGGTCACATACATCACCGCCATCATCTTCGGCGCGCCCATGGGACACCTCACCGACAAGTACGGGAGGAAGGTCATGACTTTGGTCACCACCTTATCGCTTATCGTGAGTAAATAAGTGATTACATAGCTAGTATTTTTTAGGTCCTTGGTGTCGCTAATAATGTATGGTGAATGGTGGTAACCATAGAACGTAATGTTTTTTTCTGTTCCGAGGTGGTAACCTATACAGCTAACAGCATCAGTATTTTTTCGGTCTTTGGTGTCGCTATTAATGTAATGGTGAATGGTGGTGGAAGAGCGTCAGTGGCGTAGGGGATAAGACGCGGCCTATCATATCGAAAGGTCCGGAGTTCGATCCCCAGCTGGGCCATGTACCAATGGGTTTTTTCTCGAAACTTAAGTACATTTACTGACTGCTCTCAAACGGTGAAGGAAAACATCGTGAGGAAACCTGCATGCGCCGAAGAAGAAATTCTTAGGCGTATGTGAAGTGCACCAACCCGCACTTGGCTAGCGTGGTGGACTATAGCCCGAACGCCCTCATGGAGAGGGTAGGCCTGAGCCCCAGCAGTGGGGACATTAATAGGCTGTTGATGATGAATGGTGGTAACCACGGAACGGAATGTTTTTTTCTGTTCCGTGGTGGTAATCTACTACAGCTAACAGCATAAAAAATCATTGGATGTTCCAGTAAAGGTACTTAATTCACTAGATTACTAATTTGACTAATCGCAGTCCATCAACGGGTTTTATGGCTCGACTTTAATACATTGATCGAATGCGATATGCAGTAATATTCTAAAGGTGATGTCACTTTGTCATAGAATATTTTAATTTTTGAGGCAGTTCTTTTGTTGAAAAGAGTATTCGAATGATTTGGATTACAATTATAGTAATTTAAATGCAATGTTCGAGACATATTTTTAGTTGAATTTGTTTGAAGTTAATACTCATGATCGTGTGTGACGTATGTTTAGCCGTACGGTCGACCGCACGTCAGTGGAAACAAAACCTCATAATATTGTAGGTCTCTCATAATATTGAAATTCCCTAATAGGCTAGGCGAGCATAAGGCAAAGTGTCTTTACTGCCGTGCGGTCGACTGTACATGTGTGGTTGGAATTGTATCCCTTCGCGAAGAATGACAGGATGTTTCTTTCTATTGTGTGCAGGTCTACTGGCAAATAAAGCTGTGTTGCCTGGAGCCCTGGGCTCTGATCCTGGCCCGAGCCATCGCCGGCATCCCGTGCTCGGCCTGCTACATCGTGCTACCCATCTACTTGAAAGAGATAAGTGACGTCGACCTGAGAGGCGCTTTAGGATCCATGCTTATATTGAACCGGTAAGTGACTTACACTTTAAATGTATTAAGGTGTACTACATTGATTGGTAATAAGTGCCGGGGACTGACATACATGACAGACGGACGCGTGAAGAGTATCGCGTCTTGGGGCGAGCGCGTGTAGAAGATAATGATCTGAGATGAAATGAGACTGAGCGAAGCGACAGAGGTGTGTCAGGATCGCGATACTTGGCGCTCCTTCTACCTACCCCGCCAGGGACATAGCGTGAAGATTATGTATGTATGTGTACTACATGACGTGCCCTAATGTAGTTGTCACATAGAGTTAGTATACTAGCTATAGAGCGCGCGCATCGCTCATTGCCCATTGTGCCAACTGTAAGCAGGTGTTCTATGGACGTTTCTATTTAGATTTTTTCTAGATCGTTCTTTTCCGTGAATCGTGTTTACAGCTTGGCACTGCACATTTCACCATGATTACTCCAAATCTAAATAAATACCGGCGAGAGCAACAATCAGCGCTACTGACGTGTTGTGACTAGTAGCGTCGCCCCGAAAATTTCGAGACTGTTCAGACCCGTGCTTACAGTTCAGACTTGCTAACGCGCGTTTCTATGTATACTAACAACTCTCTGAGTAGTCACTATGAACGCTCGCTCTGCAACCAAAGGTCAGTCAGTCATCCAAATATGGTCGGTAAAGAAAGTGCCTGATCACCTTTAGGGCGATTATAGCTAACGCAGAGTGGCCTTCAGTGAGTTACACTATTCTATCTATGAGAGCCTTGTACAGTCGACCGCACTTCAGTGGATACACTTTGACCTTGGGCTGGCCTAGCCTATTATGGAGTTTCAGTACTATGAGGGACCAGTTTATACTGATTCTGTTTCCACTGACGTGCGATTGACCGTACTTAATTTTGTTTTGTCTTTGTTTACGAGTATTGTGGAAATACCAAACTAGTTTTAACATAAACGTTATTTTTGTCTCTTCTATTTATGTTCAGTTAGTTTGCCTTATTCGTACAGTCAGCCACAAAACTATGACGTGCTTATAGCAAATTATTTGACAACTGAAAACTTGTCAAAACTGATACACCACTTTTTAGGTAAGTGTACATCGGAATACGTATTTGTGGTCAAGATTCAATTCAATTCAATACACTTTATTGCACGTTTAAAAATTACAGACAAAAATTACAGATTATAGCAGGTCTCTGACAAGCGTGACACATACAGCGACTAGGTAATATCATCTAGTGTTTTAAAAAATGAACCTTGAGCATGTTATTGATCTAGATCACAAAACTAGAAATACTAGATGCTTAAATTTAAGGTTGGACGCTCAATCTTATTTGCATAATAAATATGTAGTAGGATAACAGTAAAACTGCTGTTTATATTTAAAAAATTATACAAAACTGACTACATTTTCGAGCAGTGTCATGCATTATAAAGTAGGTTGTTAAAATAGGGGACAGAAAGACGTGTGGCAGGATAATAGGAATAGGTGTCAGACAGAACGACAAACACACTGCTTTTCACTTCGATTGCGAGAAAATAAACGAATTCATTATTATTGATACACTTCGTTCGTCTACGCAAAGCTATACACACTTTTAGAGCATGAGGTTTTTCCTACGTGCAGGAACATAGGCTACCTCGCGAGCTATGTGGGAGTGGACCTGTTGGATCCCAGCACCATGCTGTGGCTGGGGCTGCTGGTGCCCTCCGTGGTGTTCTTCGTGTTCCTCCTCATGCCCGAGACGCCAGAGTTCCTCGTCAAGCAGGGCAAGGCCGACGTGAGTATGCTGATAATAAGAAAGTTGACATTTGCATAGAAGTGCATAAAGAAAGAAGACAACAGCAAAGTTTTAGATCTAAAGTAGATGAGAAGATGAACTGGTTAAAGTTAAGCAAGTTAGTATATAATGTACTAGCGGTTTCCCGCGGCTTGGCCCGCGTTTCTTATGGGTCGTAGCGTGATGTTAAATAGCCTATAACTTTCCTCAAGCAAGACCAAGAATTGTGCTATCAAATGCAATATGATTTTTTCAAATTCAAATTTTAATTAAAAGTAGGTACCTATCTAAGTAGGTACCTGCCGTTGGGGCAGAAAGGTTCTCGAGTGGCGGCCACGTATCGGAAGACGCAGTGTAGGCAGGATCCCACAAGGTGGACCAACGATTTGGTGAAGGTCGCGTGACCCGGCTGGATGAGGTTAGCGTAGGACCGGTCGTCGTGGAGATCCTTGGGGGAGGCCTTTGTCCAGCAGTGGACGTCTACTGTCTGATATGATGATGATTATGATGACCTATCGACACTCTGTTCTTCCTGTCTACCCTTACAGGGATATAGCGTGAAGCCTACCATGTATGGCTGTCTAGGTAATATGTTGCCAAAATTTAACGAAAAAAACTCGCAGATGGCAGTGCGCAGGATAGAGAGTAACAATGGAACCGTAATTGCAGGAAGCTAGGACAGTCTTGGCGTGGCTGCGAGGCGTGTCGGTGATTGACACCTCCATAGACCTGGAAATGGATAAAATCATTAAGGCAGAGAACAAGACCAAAGCTGACCCCAAATCAGCTTGGAAAATTATAAGTAAGTAGGTATTTTTACTGTTAAATCCCGAACTAAAGAAAATAGATAAAATATAAAAAAACCTTTCGTATCTTGGTAAAACCTGGTTATGATCGTATCGTCTATAAATCTATTTGCCTGTACATCAAAACACCTAAAACGGAATATGCCTAATCAGAACATCTAAAAAGCAAATTGACTAAAAATTCTCATTGCAGTTCAAGACAAGCCGACGTTCAAAGCGTTCATCATCACGCTCGTCATCAAGATAACGCAACAGTTCGACGGGTACTTGATTGTGCTGATCTACGCGGGGTTCGTGTTCGGGCAGGCGTCGTCCCCGATCGAACTGCGGCTCAGCCCCAACAAGCAGATCATGCTGATCGGGCTCGTCCAACTGCTGGGCTCCACTGTCGCCACTTGCATCGTTGAAAAGACTGGCAGAAAGGTAAAGAATGGCAATTAGAGAGCTTCTAAGGTTATTCCAAGCGTCACTAGACTAGACTATGCCATATAGTCGCGAAGAGTCCTGTGACATCGACCCACCCATCACCCTGGTGGCCAAGGTAACGGAGCAGTATTCTTAAGGAATTCATAAAATCCGTATATAATATATCCTTCTTTATCCAATAAACTACCAGACTGAAACATTCTACTAATATATTATGGTAGGTATTATGTTTGGATATTTGTTACTCTTTTACACAACAAGTACTGAACAGATTTTGATGAAACTTTACAGTAATATAGATTATACATCAGAATAACACATAGGCATAATAAAATTAATAAACACCTATATATACCTCGGAAAAAACTGATCTCGCGGGAAAAACTTTTCTATAAAAATATAGACATAAGACTTATAGTAACTAAAGTGAATACTGTGTATACAGGTTACTCCAAAGTGATCACAATGAGTAGGATGTACATAAGCATTTGAAAAGAACATCATAATTAGTTAACATACGTTTAGATGCATGATTAGTTTCGAAGAAATACTGAAGAAACACAATGGTTCTTGTTATTGTATGTAAATCACAAACGCTTCATCAAGCATCATACGTTTTCGGTGAACGCGACGTTGTTTTCCGAATAGGTAGGTATAGGCACTGAATAGGTAAGTACTATTTTAGTTATTCTTTTTACGTAATGCGTATGGACAACCGGAAAGAAAAACCCCTTGTATTATTTGTATAGACGTAAATTTTAACCTAGGACGGTAAATGATGAACTATTTGCGTTTAAATGCTAGCGTCTTTACGTTAAAAAGATAAAGGTAGTTACAGACACATTAAACCGAATCGAATTATTGCAATGAGAACATACTTTGACAATAGTAATACATAGGTAACTTGTAAGTTCGAAAAAAATTATCATGGTGTCTCCAAGTTATTGGAGTAGGTGTAGGAAAAGGGCCTCTGAACAATTAGCACATCTTTTGCCGTTGAAGGGGATAACTAAGTAGGTAACCCCCATTAATTACATTTAAATAAGTAACCATCATTAATTATTACCTTTAACAAACTAACCCCTTCAATCATTTTCTTTAATTAGGTAACCATCATTAATTATTACCTTTAACAAACTAACCCCTTCAATCATTTTCTTTAATTAGGTAACCATCATTAATTGAATGCAATTAATGGAATGCAAGTGTCCACACCTACAAAGGCGAATTCATAACATCAAGAACCACGCACACAGCCACACCTGAGCACACACCCACATTCAAACACGCCTTGCAGTACTAGCTTACGAACTACCTACTATTTTTATTTTAGTGTCGATTATTAATTGTTAATTTGTGATTATTATTATTATTTTTAACTAGTACTAAACACTGTAGTTAGTGGACTAGTGTTAGGTATTGGGGTGTTAAATTTGTATGTAACTTAAGGCTTTGGTGAAATCTGTAGGTATGGATTCTGTTTGTATTAAGTTTATTCATAACTATACATATATATATATTTATAAATATAAGATAATAAATTGGATTAGCACATAGGATAAATAATAATACTGCAATATATTTGTAATATTTAGTAGCAATTAAGTACGACGTCGCGGTGCACAGACAAATCGAGTCTGGTTTTTGTTGCACCGTAATATATTTACATTGTATTTTATTGTGATTAATAAATAAATACTATACTATACTAATTACCTACTACCTTTAACTAAACAATTATTGGGTGAAGCGTGACACACATTGAGCGGCGGAGTTGCGAAAGCGTTGCGGTTTTTTTCTGAAATGTTCGAAATAGTATGAAGCCCTTTACATCAAAGCGGCGGCGGCGCGGCGCGTTCTTCATACAAACCTTCGCCGCCGCAACGCTTTCGCAACGCCGCCGCCCAGTGTGTTTCTAGCTTTATTCCCAACGGATCATATGATAAGTTCGTGATTGCATCTGATCACGCTAAAAGTTCCCATGGGATCACGTTATCCGATGCAACTAAGAAATTGTGATTATTTTTCCCAACCGTTTGACTAAGACTTGATTATTTATTAGGTACCTTTAACTAAGTAACCTCCTCAATTATTACATTTATCTAAGTAATCCAAAAAAGGGGTTACAAAGGTAATAATTATTACCTTTGTAACCCCGCAATTATTTCTTGTTATTATTCCAGCTTCTGCTAGTGAGTACGTCCTTTGCGGTTGGTGTGGGCATGCTTCTCCTCTCTGCGTGGTTCTACCTGACCTCGGTGGGCGTGTGGATGCCGGGCTGGCTGCCAGTCGTCGCCATGTGCCTGGCCATCTTCGCAGACGCGGCTGGTTTCCAGCCTATATCCTACATTATTATTACTGATCTGTTCACATTCCAAGTGAGTTAGTGATTGATTGTTATTCCATTTAGTCCCAATGGTGCGCTTATTTCTTCATTTATTGATCACAATCAAATTCGAAAAGAGTGTCGGTGGCGTAGTGGGGAAGAAGCGGCCTATCATGTGGAGAGGTCCGAGTTCGATCCGCGGTCGGGACATGTATGTACCAATGGGTTTTCTAGAATTCACTGACTGCTTTCGAACGGCGAAGAAAAACAACATATGCGTCATCTTGGCAGAGCCACGGCCTCTGATTTAAAATCTGACTATGCAGAAGAAATGTACCTAATATGTACCTAAATGTACTCAAAAAATATTATTAGTACCTAAGCCGTTTAAAAGTTATAGGGGTCTATTGGTGACTCTGCCAAGATGACGTGAGCACAGCAGAGCCACTCGTGAGAAAACTTCTTCGGCGCATGTGAAGTCCATCAACCCGCAATGGGCTAGCGTGGCCCAAACGCCCTCGTCATGTGGGCTGTTGATTTCATTTGACTCTTGAATTCTGTGTTTCCAGCTCCGCGGCACAGTGTCAGCATTCGCCAACATCTGCGCGAAGCTGAGCAACTTCATCCAGATGAAGTGGTTCACGAACCTCTGCGATCTCGTCGGCATACACTGGACGTTTCTATTCTTCGCCGTGGTGTGCTTCGCGGCGTGCTTCTACACTGTCATCGACTTCCCCGAGACGCGACAGAAGAGCGTAGAAGAGATCTACGCGAAGTTGTCAAGAAGAAAAGAAAAGAAGAATAAAAGTGTCGCCGTTGCGTAGTAGCCGAAAGGGTCCAAGTGAATGTGATAGATAGCTATATAAATTAGCAAGAGAATCGTAGTTAGATGAAATGATTAGCCGGAAGAGTGACAAGCCAAGAATGTTTGGCTTCTTCCGATTCGAATATTCCAGACGAAGTTTATGGTGGTAGAACTGGAGTTGTCTTTGTCCCTCTGAGCTATTAAGTCTCCTTCAAGCATATTTAATAGCATTTTAGGAACACACTGATCTGTATCGCCATTTTGAATGGTTTGCGCGTTTATTATACAGGGTGACTTCAAATTGGTAATACAAAACACTTGATTGTGGCTCAGTTAATGACAAATAGTATAATTTTACGTTAACTCAGTTGTTAAAATTAGCTGGCTTTAATTATCGTTTATTTTCTAATAAAACAAATACCTAATTAAATTCCCGAAGTGTGGTTACCCCACATTCAATCATGCCTGACATTAAGTCAGTTATTAATTATCGATATCAATAAAAGAGACACCATCATAAGCATAAAAATGGGATAATTTTGAACTTAAAAAAATACTTTTGGGTTATTTTAAAAGCATGAGACTTTATTGTTTAGGGAAGATGTGTGTAAAACATTGAATTTGAAGTCACCCTGTATAATACCAAAATGGTGACTATGAGTACCAGGCTGCAGGAGTCCTGCAGCCATTACTCTACTCAATTAGGTAATTGACAACCTAAATTGTAAAATAGGGTTGGGTCCACATTTACATACATATTTGTGTAACGCGATCACTCATATCGTATCTGATGTCCATATCCTAAATACGCGTCTGGATACTTGTGGGACCATGGTACACCACCATGTCTCGTGGTCCCACCAACAGTGCAGTGTGACAATTCGGTGGGACCACGGGTATAATATTTTTTCTTCTTTTTTCTTATGGAAGACCAACAGCTATAAAAAACAATATAACATAACAAAAGTACATGATACGAGGTCAATTATAGGTCTCCACAGATTCGGCGTAGTGTCATGTAATGTCAGTGCTAGTATTCAAAAAATACATCCATACTACCGATCACCTGTATTGTTCGCAATTATAATTTATCGTCCGCACTAGCGACCACGAATCAAGAAAGATACACGTAGGTACATACGATATACCAAAATGGCACAAATGTGGACGCAGCCTAATAATTTTTCACGCTTAATTTTCTGAATGAGACACACGGCTGAATAGACGGCTCTGTGGGTTTTGAGAATTGAAATGAAGCACGATTCCTTCCTTAAAGGATTTTTTAAAATAACGCAGACGAAATCTGGGCTGTAATTTGCAAATATCAATTCCATTTATCATGTGACATGTATTTATGTAGGTAACACCAAAGTAGAACTTTGAAATCACTGTTTCAGTTCCTTTGGTAGATAGAATACTTAGAAATAAATTATTTATACAG
Source organism: Metalampra italica (assembly GCA_949699065.1). Classification (NCBI taxonomy): domain Eukaryota; kingdom Metazoa; phylum Arthropoda; class Insecta; order Lepidoptera; family Oecophoridae; genus Metalampra; species Metalampra italica. The sequence goes on along the minus strand of OX452991.1, from coordinate 4,865,730 downwards.
GGTAAATAAAATTCAACTATTTTTGTTATTGTCTACCATTTTAATGTAAATCTTTTCAATGTATTTTCATTTAATATTTATTTCTCATCGTACAGACTAAAAACGAAATTATTCAGAAAATTATGATTGCTCAAAAATACATATTCGTGTAAAGATTACTAATAATGTATAATTGAGAAACTTGTTTAGTTATCTTTATAGTTTTACAGATTGTAATTAAATAAGGTACATAATGTATTTTCCATTACTGTTGCCACGCACTTAAAAGTAAGTAGTTATACAACAAGTATCTATTTGTGAATAACTTCTCCTTGTTATGAATATCACCTTTAATTATTATTTAAATGAATATTATGAATAAATGTTATTTATTTTAGAATACCTACCAATTTAATGTCGACATTTTATGATGGAAGAAATCATAACGTCACGCATCGATCAATGTGGTCTGTTATGCGAATTTCTCAGTTATATTCTAGGTAGCTAATGTTATTTTAGTCGATAAAATAATTTTGTTGTTTTTGGAGAAACTTATCTTTTTTATTACAAGACTTGTTCAAATGCAAGTTGCAATTTAAATTTTATTCCATGGAAATATGGCAAATAATATGTACATAAACATGTAAATGTTTTATTTCAAGACATAACAAAAACAAGAAAGAAATTTGAATTTAAGTACCTACTTACGATGCGAAGAAATATTTGTAAGCGTTTTCATGTTAAAATGTAAGTATTTAAAATGATTTTTCGTTAAAATTTTAGAAAATCACACAGCAAAAATGTTTTATTTCATGGACGCCTGTGTATTATGTTCATTCATTGATTATGTATATAGGTACTACTAATAGAGGTGAAAGTGTGATACACTTAAGTGAAATCACAACTATAAATGAAAAGCATAGGTATTGAGGTACCTACCTACCCAAATTTCTTGGTCTCAGATTTCTGTACCTAGGTCGCTTTTTCACCCTGTATAGTCTTAATATCAACTTATTTCATCTGGCGCTTTTTTAATAAATATATGATAAAATACCTAGGTACCTAATAATTTGAAGTTCCCTTGTAAGTAGGAGTAGAAATGTATTATAATTATTTCATTCTACTTATTGTGTCTAATATTCGTAGCAATACATTGCAATAGGTGCTATTGTAAACAAAAATATAGGTAATGGATTAATTTGATTAAGGGTTTCTTTCATCGCTTGCTGATAAAGTCCCAGATACCCAATCTGCAGGTTATTTGACAGATAGCCAATTGTTTCACAGGTATCTAAGTACAGGTAACTAAGATTGTTTTAAATGTCAGATAAACCGCCTGGTAAACTAACAGCAAAGATAAAGTGGCTGTTATTTTTTTATTTGTCAGTATTTTATCAGACTTGAGGTGTGAAACACGAAAATAATATCAGACACATTTATCTGATATTAAGTTTATCTGTCAGATTACTATCTGTAACAATAACAGCAAGCGGTGGATGAGGCCTTAAGTCTAACCAAAATTGCATGTTGCAATTTATATCGAAAATTAAAATTATACTTATTTATTTTTAAAATTAATAAAAGAATTTACTTTAAAATGAGAGCTTGTACTAATTGAGACCTCGTTCTAATAGTTCTATAACTTTGAGATAACTGTGGTACAGTCGACCACACTTATTATTATCCATTTTTGCAAACTCATGCGAGTGTAAAAAATAAAAAAAATATTCAAAGAATAAAAAATAATTTTTTTTGTTTGTTAATTATTGAAGCAATTTGGCCTGAAAAGAGCTTAGTGACGATCTAGTGTAGTGGCGTAGACCACCTAGGAAGGGCGAAGCGAGCCAAAGTCAATTATTTTATTGCATGTAGGTACACTGGGTACATTTATCAAACAACGTCATATCATTCATCATGATTTTTATGTACCCGAGTCCTTTATCTACTCTAATAGCAGACACCACATATTTTAGAAACAAAATCTGTGGAAACCACTGGTGTACACGCCTAAAACTTATTCCATAGCAATAACATTTGCATGCAAGTGAACTTCGTTTCAAATAATTTATAAGTAAGCTTTTTAATCTGCGATCATTAATACTATAGTAGTAGGTATTAGGTATTAATAGTATTGACGATCGCCGTTTTTAATGTATTTTTATGATCTCAGGTATTTTTCTAACAAAATGTCTATATAAGGCACAAAACACTGCAGTCGGTTGAGAGCGCGAGGCTTGAGGCCATTGATACGATTTTGTTCTTTAGGATATAGTGTTACTAGCCTTTTCACGCGGCTTCGCCCGCGTAGAATTTTTTTCCCGTGTACATTGTGAAACTGCGCCCTCTATGTAGGCTTTTTGTTACTTAGGGGGTATTAGCGGACACCCCGCGACTTTGACCGCGTTAAAAAGTAGTCTATAGTTATCCCAGGATATAGCTATCACTGTACCAAGTTTCATCAAAATCTGTTCGGTAGTTTTTGCGTGAAAGAATAACAAACATCCTCACATCTCACATCCTTACAAACTTTCGCCTTTAATATTAGTAGGAAGGATGGTTCATTTGACAATGAAGTCAAAAAGTGCGCGCGCAAATTTCCGCTTGGTTTGCGCAGTCCCTAAGTCAGTACCCCCTCTCGGCCTCAACGAGGACGATCTATACGCTTTGTTACAGGTTTACGGTTTATCAGAATTAACAACGTAATCCTCTAATTAATAATATAAATTATATATTATGTAACAGAAAACAGTGCGATCAGTAGGTTGTCACGTTCACCACCGGTATTTTGCCATATTTTCTACGATAACTGGTGAATATTACAATATCCCATTGTACAACGAAAGATAATATCATTTATCACCAACTATAGCAGCTGTCCGTGGCTTCGCCGCGTTGTGTGGACAGTTTCCAGCCCAAAAACTGGCCGAAGAAACAAACTATCCAAACTCTCGCGTTAATTATAAGTTTTATGTTTCAATTGAAACAATTATATTTTCTTTTCTATTTCTCGGGTCCCACGGCGAGCGTGTATGAAGAGAATGTTGAATGTTGGTTTTCGGATTCTGGGTGTTTGTATGTATTTAAGTATTTATTTAAAAAGTATTTAAGTATGTTTATCAGTTGTTGAGTACCCATGTACAAGCTTCGGCTTAGTTTGGGACTAAACAGCCGTGTGTAAAAATTGTCCAAACATTATTATTATTAATGATGAGACGGAGCGAAGCGACACAGGTGTGTCAGGATCGTGATACTTGGCGCTCCGTTCTTTCTGCCTACCCCCGCCAGGGACATAGCGTGAATAAATAAATATGTATGTATGAAGTAGTAACGCAAAAAGTGTATGGTCGCTGTCGCCTCTGCCAAATCTCCCAATCTTCAGAAATTGACTAGGTATTTCAATAGAAACATACACATCTTCACGCTCTGTCCCTGGCGGGGTAGACAGAAAGAACGGACCGCCAAGTATCGCGATCCTGACACACCTCTGTCGCTTTGCTCAGTCTCATCATTCTCTTCACACAGCTTCATGTTGTTTTTGTTTTTGTATAGGTACCTACTTTACGTTACTTTTTGTACCTATTAGTTTTTTTACATTACTTTTTGGTATGAAACTGCACTCCTGATTCCATTAACCAACATTAAATTAAACAGCGACTTATATAAAAATATGAGGCGGAATACGACCTACGACGACCTATAGACTAATTAACTGTCCAAATATTTAAACTGTGCAGGCGAGGTGAATCAATACCGAAGTGCGAAAACTGGGCAGTTTTATGTGACTAACTGGATTCAACTAACCACAGAGCTCCAGCCAGCTTATTGATGTACAGTGGCTAAGAGTACACTGGCTCCGCGGCCATGGTCGAGGGTTCAGTTCAGCATGGATGAGCTCCTCGGACTTTTAAAATTTTTTGTTGGTTTCACGGCCAATTGGAAACAAGTCCTAGTATAGGTCAAATCGTAGTTTAAATCAGCATACATAAACCGCATCATGTCCTCCAAGGCACAACTAGGGCCATTCAGAAAACTTCGGTATAAGGGCATGCGTTTTGACGGATCCCTAATAAAAAAAACACATTGTGCGGTTTTTCACCAACGCCCCGCCGCGCCGCGCCAACCTACTAACAAACCTACATCCTATTGTTTTATTGGGGAAAATAACAAACTAAGTTAGTCACTAGTTTTGCTGTCGCGTAATGTTAAACGATTGGATATGACGCGACCTATCATATCGAAAGGTCCGAGGTTCGATCCCCGGTTGGGCCACGCACCAATGGGTTTTATCTCGAAACTGAAGTACATATACTGACTGCTCTCAAACGGCGAAGGAAAACATCGTGAGGAAACCTGCATACGCCGAAGAAGAAATTCTTAGGCGCATGTGAAGTCCACCAACCCGCACTGGGCTAGCGTGGTGGACTATAGCCCGCACGCCCTTGTTGAGAGGGTAGGCCTGAGCCCCAGCAGTGGGGAGATTAATAGGCTGTTGATGATGATGAATGTTAAACGTCGCTAGACCATAGACTTAGAACCTACTTAAAGTATAGACGTCCAATACGTGCAAGTGAGAAAATATAAAGTACCTACTTATTATAGGCGCGAATAAGAGGCGTGGTTTATATATACGAAAAATCTGGCAAGCACGAAACACAAGTAAGACAGTATTTTATAATCGTTCTATGTTTTCTTAGTATTTCTGTTGAATCTCCATTTCGGCCTATACTCTCTGAGTTTTGTCAACAACAAAATGGGAAATGTTTTTACAGTTGGAAACCAAGTAACGTATAAATTGGAAATCTGGCAGCCAGCACACAGCTGTGTTGCTCTAATTCATTCTGCGGTAATTCATTATTCTACTCATAATTAATTAAAAATCATTTTGTCAAATAAACCAACAATTATTATTATTAAATTCCAAAATCAATTACGAACAACAATAATTTTCCGCGCGCCAAAATGTTCATTTGTTTTTTTTTTCACTAAAGAGCTTTATTTGCAAGGCGCAGTTCGAAATTTAAATAAAACCTTTGTTACGTTACGTTACTTTCGTGGTTGCCATGTTTCGGAGTAAAAAGATTGTTCCATTTTCAAATTACACGACAGTTATATGAGTTTTCATATTAAGTTATTCGGTCGCTAACCAATACAGATACGGATTTTCATACTAACATTGCCGGCCGTCTGCTCTCATGTATTTGACTATTACAGCATTTTCGATTTATGTCGAAGAAGGTTGTCAAAATAATGCTCACATTTCCAAGCATGTTCGAGAAAATGTAATTAAGTTTCGAGCAAAGCCCATTGGTATTTGGCACGACTGGGGACCGAACTGGTACCTTTCGACATGATAGGCCGCGTCTACAGACGCTGTCTAAAAACACTCAATAAGGTTTCAATCCGCTTTTGTCACCTCGCCATAATATAGTGGTTAAGGTAACAATCATTTTTGGTGTACTTACTTTACCTGTACCTACCGTTTTTTACGAAACATCAGTCATTAGTAATGACTCATTACGAATGCAGGACACATTGTAATAACATTATAAAACCATATTTTTAATTTTGGTGTAAACTATTGACTAGCGGTTAAAATAAATATAAGATTTTTGTGTTGAAATACCTATGCTTTATTTGTTGACCGACGTCGTTAAATTTATTTTAAATATTAATTCAAAATCAACAGTGTTTATTACAGCCTACACTGTTGGGGCATAGGCGTACCAAAAGGGCGAACGGGCTATAGTCCACCACGCTAGCCCAGTGCGAGTAATGGACTTTACATGCGAAGGTTTCCTTTAATTATCAGCACAAAACTCCTTTTTCGTGGTGTGCAAGAACGCTACCGCACGGCCATCTAAGAATATGAAATTTTAAATGTCATCATCATCATCATGTCAACCTGTAGACGTCCACTGCTGGACAAAGGCCTCCCATCTCCACGACGACCGGTCCCGCGCCAACCTCATCCAGCCGGGTCCCGCGACCTTCACCAGATCGTCGGTCCACCTTGTGGGAGGCCTACGTTGTGTCTTCGGATACATGGTTGCCACTCGAGAACCTTTCTGCCCCAACGGCCGTCAGTTCTACGAGCGATGTGCCCAGCCCACTGCCACTTCAGCTTCGCAATTCTTTGAGCTATGCAAGCTAGCAATTACATTTTAAATGTATTCCTTTAGAATTTACATTCTGTTAGTATACCATTGATTTAGAAAAATCTACAAAAAGGCTTTTTTTCTCAAATTACTAATAATTTTAGTCGATGACGTCACTAACCAAAGTTTAGCTTCCAACACCATCGAACACAAAAGACCATAATAAGTAATATTTAGTTGCTTTTTAAATTACAACAATGTACCATTTTTCCTCCCTAATAGGCCGCAAGAATTTCTCTTTTTTTTTTTTTGTTTTTATACTACACCGAGTTAATACAAATGGCGCCAAGGCAAAGAACTCAGTGAATGGACGGGGTCTCAGAGAGACGCACGCGCTCTCCGCTGTTACGTTTCGTAACAACATCGATCTTTGTCACGAAAAATGTAACGTAAACTAAAAACAAACATTTAAAAAGACACTTTCTAGCCGGCCAGTATTTTCACTTATAGTTTTTTGGTGTTTCTTGTTCTATTTTCAAATGATAACATTTTTCACCAAGCTCAGAGGTGTTGTTTTAAGTGCAATAACCGTGGTTTTAATATTTATGTTATAAAAAGAGTTTAATTTATATAATTCTAGACTTTCTATTCTAGAAATATTGTGCAGTGTCACGAATATCTATCGCCGTACTTTGTTAAATAGAATGTGTTTCAGAAGATAATAAAACTTTAGTGGATTTTTATCAAACATCTGGTTAGCATAGCACAGTAAGTATAAATTATTTTTGTAAGTACCAATGTGTTATTTATAACCATATATGTTTACACTAAAGACGGAATAAATTAAATAATGTACTTAAGATACTGTAATTAATTTAACCAATTTAACTAAGGTAATGTATAGGGAAATAAAATTCTTATCATTAAAAGTAGGTAATAATGGGTTTTGCTGAAACAAATTCCTTATGTAAGTTTTTTGTTTTAATTCTGACTATCGTACGTACGGTGATTATTTATTTTGTTATTCATTTGGCAACATTATCTATTCTGTGACATAGGTATAGGTAATATATATCTATATATAGTATCATAGATTTTATGTTTCGTACCTATTCCTTAATAAATATCAATTCAATTCAAATATCAGAAACTGTACAGACGCAAAAATGTCAGATTGGACGTTTTTCAGATTGGACATTATTATCGTAAATCGTATTATCATAGTTGACGATCCTGTAGGAATTACCTATCTTGCCATCTAGAACAGATCAGTACCTACCTATTCAATGTTAGAATTTCTAACAGTAAGGAAATTTTTAAATTCGATTTTATTGAATTCCGGAGTTTACATCAAGCAAACATACTTACAACCATCAATAACTAAGTTTTTGTATCCTTCCTTACATAGTACAAAACAAAGTCGCTTTTCGCGTCTTGTGCTCTTAAATCTTTACGCAGCGGATTTTATGCGGTTATCACTATCATTATCATATGCGGGCGAAGCCGCGGGCAACGGCTAGTGTGAAATAAAAAGAAAGTAAGCATACCTACTTCTCTGTACCTATACGGAAAGGTTATTAAAATACCATCAAGTTTAGATTAGTTACTCATTAGTAATTTGCATAAAATCCTACAAAAGGCATTGCAAGACTGGTTCGCGTCTTAATTAGTGATAACTCAATGTCAACTTTTTTTTTTAAATCCAAAATCCTTATGATAATTTATTTATTTTTACGCAAAATTTATTTAAAATTCTAAAATAAATGTTACATAGTCGGTAGTAGGTACCTAAGTATTTCATTTTCCTTGTAGTTAAATTTAAATTAAATAAAACTCTGTTTTTGTAATGCTGCTTTAATTGTTATCGAAAAATATTTATTAATATAATTTATTTGAAAACTTAAAATAAATCTACATGTGTTATATCTATTAAAACATTAAGTACATTATTTTTAATAAAATTAAGTGAAGTATATGACAAATAGTTTTATAAAACCTGTACCTATTATTCCTACGAAATCCTAGATGTATAGGTAAAGAGAAGTATAGAGAGTACCTAAATACTGAGAATACAAGCTGATGCGTCTCTTTTGACAGTACAATAGTAACATTTTCATTATTTATCAAACTCTTGTTATAATCTCTTTGTTATGGATAGATTTCAGAATCAATTTCCAACCTTATTTGCTTCCAATACGAGTTACTCCGTAATAAATAAGTTAACTACGATACAATCTCACGTTATTTTGCAGCTGTCCTTAACCTTTTCTGGTTTTTTTCTACATTCTTAACTAAACTCGTGTTCAAGAAACAAGTTTAAAGCTATGCGTATATTTTTATATATTTTATTGCCTGATATAAATAAATTTGTTACTTAATGCGTTTTTACAATAACCTACCTTTCTAGGAATTTTATTATCCACCTGTTGTTAGGGACGAAATATTATTTATTAATGAATGTACAGACCTACTCCATTCTAACTGACATTCGAAATATGTTAATGAATATCTTAGTTTCTATTCCAGACGGTCGGTTTTATTGAATGAGAGAGATAAAAAATTATTGATAGATAATTCATTCACTAACTCGTAAACTAGTTCGTTGAATGAATTAGGTAGGCAGGCAGTCAGTTCCCTATAACACGTCTTCGTATACTTACATCAGTATTTTTTATGTTTTCCTAAGTTACTCTATGGGATGTAAGTAAATGAGCTGTAAGTCAAGCTTAGGTCTATAAAATTTTCTTTTCAAGTATTTAATAAAATTTTTAGGTAACAAAAAATTGAAAAGGCATTAAGAATGACTTACCTACATAAAATATTAACATAAAATTAGCGATATTGAAATCAAATAATTTTAATTTGCTATGGGCGTTTGTATGTATTTAAGTGTTTATTTATAATGATTTATGTATGTTTATCAGTTGTTGAGTACCCATTTTTCAAGCTTCGGGTGGCATCGGCTTAGTTTGGGACTAAACAGCCGTGTTTAAATTTGTCCAAACATTATTTTATATTATAAGTCCACAGCTGGACCAAAGTTTCTACAAAGCGCGCACTTTCCAAGCTCTCACATTTTTAACTTATTCTACTATTATCTATGCCACTAAACACATCTATTATAATTAATCTGTGCCGTCCATGCCGGCCATACATACTTTGAAAGAAGCATATTATGTAGGTACCTAATTATTTAATTAGGCGAACTTTTGCGAATCGGACCGGGTGGTTGAATGGATACTTGTCTATTTAGCCATAAAACAAACTAATACTTGTTTGTAACTTGTCAAGTACTAACAAACCATAACACCCAGTTAAGGTTTGTTTCGCAAATGTTCACATATACGGCGATGTGTGTTTTGCCGACATAAAAACCACCTCATGTGATTCATGAAAATCACGTTTCTAATGAATAATGTTCTGACTACAAAACTAATAGTGATTCAAAATTTAATGGACTTTTTATAAGTATTTACCTAAAAGATTTAATGCAACTTTTTGTAATAAACAAGACTTATTTTTTGTTAATCTAAACAATGTTCGTAATAAATTTGATGATTTCATTCAAAGTTGCAGTAAGTTTATCTTTTTACCCAGTTTAACGACCAGTATATATAACGACAATTAAAGGATATATAAGTCATTTGTAAGTAGTATTAAGTCAGTGCAAATAATGTAGGTACGTACCTACCTACTTAATACATCCTCTAAGCTCATACTCAACTTTTAATTTATTGACCGAGCGAGCGAAGCGAGCGAAGCGTCTACGTTTCGAGACTGGCCAAAAATGCTCTTGTCCGGCTGTCTGTCTGTCTGTCTGTCTGTCTGTAATTCTCTACAGGTCGCATTTTTCAACCGATTTTGACGAAAATTTGGCATATGTATAAATTAATTAAACCTACAAAATGAGTAGAATAAAATTTTGAAAAACATTTTTTTTAGTGTACCTACCATACTCGCAAAGTGGGAGTGAACTTTTTTTTTCTTGTGAATCCCATAGTGTGGGATATCGTTGAATAGGTCTTTCAAAAATATTGCTGGTGTGTGAATACCATTTTTTCGATTTAGGGATCCGTTGGCGAAATATTAAGCTTTAAAGCGGTAATTTTTGTTAGAGTCACGTGTCCCCCCCCCTGCCAGCTAAACGGTTGCTTCTGGAAATGTGAAAAAATTCATGGCAGTAGCATATATAACGTAGTTACAAGGAAAACTATTACGGCTAAGTAGGTTCTATTAGTTTTTGAGTAATAGTGGATCGACTTAAGAAAGTTGAAAAAATAAATTATGTTCATAGAACTGCATACGTAAAATGGAAAATTATTTTTTTCCGCGTGATATCCATGGTGTGGGGTATCGTTGGATGGGTCTTTCAAAAATATCGCGGGTGTGTGATAAACATTTTTCGATTCAGGGATCCGTTTGCGAAATATTAAGCTTTAAAGTGCTAATTTTTGTCACTTTAGTAGGTACTTTTTCTGTTTCCAAAGTTGACTTTTGTTGGTTTCTTTTAGGTTTGGTTTATAAGGGCTGGCGAGGTCTACTGTTCTCACGGAACTACTAGTATCTATGTCTAAACTTATAATTTATTTATGTTATTGTTATTTATTATCAATAAAATACAAATAAATTTACATAGATAAACTAAAAAAAAAGAAAACAAACTAAACTAAAAAGATTACCTACCAAAAAAGAGGGGACAGCCCTACACTAATATATATATATCTTCTGTGCCTACAGGTAAAATATCTCCTCCAGCTCTGCGGATGCCTTGATGGTCCCTATGTCTAAACTAGTTTAATTATTTATTACTTTCTCTTTCTAACAAATTTCATAAATATAATTAATAATGACAAATGAGTGAAAACTAATGACAGCGAGCATTAACAAATTATTTATTAAAACTGATGTTCGTTGGTATTCTATCATACTTGCTACATTACCCACTGCAAACTAATAGCTCGCTGATTACACATGACGCTAAGGTCAATTTAGGTCAAATTCTATGAGAATTTTGACTCAAAAGTGGTTGTGTCGGGCTCTATCAACAATTAGGCTATCAAATGCAAAAGTATTTTTTCCAAACCCGACTTCTAGTTCCAGATTAGCGCAAACAAACAAACTCCTCAGCTTTATTTGGTACCTATATTTAGTAAAATAGAGAACACTGCAAATCATGTGGATGTCCTCATACATGTCACACATACCTACATTGTCTGCATGGTCGTTAAGTTCATCTTAATAGTCCTTGTAATGGTTCTAAGTACAGATCAAGTTGTAGTCAAGTTAATTAACAGACCTTTCGCAATCAATCGCCCGTGATAGACATTACTTTGACACGTGCTGTGAAGTATGAGAACAATCTTATCAGCGTAATAAAATAATTGTTAAGTAACTAAGTGATAAACAAGTTTATCGGTAGATTGCTAACGACCTCTGTTGGACATAGTCTTTCCTCTACGCGTGCACAAACAAATAAATCTACCTACGCACTAACTAAATGTTAACTTTTAAAGTCTCTACATCTTCTATTACACGACATGTACTTACAAAGTACAAAAAAGTTCATTTTGAAAACTGTTCAAAAGGGAAACGGTGGTCGATAAAAAAATTTACCCAGTGTTGGGTACACTGGGTAAAATTTTTTTGTATATGATATAAAATGTTTTGACTTTGAACCTAGTAATCACAGTGCTATGGCATATATAGAAGTAGATGCATAAAATCCGAAGATAATCATTTCGTCTGTATTCATTAAATTACTTACGCCTGTCACAGAATAAGTAGCTACCAGTACAAGTCGCCTGTATCAATCAATATTACAATACAATAGACAATAACCTCAATAAAGGTCACAATCTCCAATTATCGCAATCATCATTATTCATTGATCGGTACCCTCAGTTTACGGGTAAGAATGTACTAAGGAGGTAATTGAAGATCATCATCATCATCATCAACAGCCTATTAATCTCCCCACTGCTGGGGCTCAGGCCTACCCTCTCAACGAGGGTGTGCGGGCTATATTCCACCACGCTAGCCCAATGCGGGTTGGTGGACTTCACATGCGCCTAAGAATTTCTTCTTCAGCGTATGCAGGTTTCCTCACGATGTTTTCCTTCGCCGTTTGAGAGCAGTCAGTAAATGTACTTAAGTTTCGAGAAAAACCCATTGGTACATGGCCCAACCGGGGATCCAACCTCGGACCTTTCGATATCATAGGTCGCGTCTTATCCCTGAGGCCACTGACGCTCTATGTAAATGGATGATGTATGTAAAGATGTAAATGGGAAGATATAATTAATAACGCAAATGACTCTTGCAAATGACTTTAATATACTCTAATAATGAAGAAACGGAGACTATTTAATTACAAATTTACAACCGATGCCAACCAGATTGTTCCGGTTTCTATGCTCACTGCTGATCGTTTCGCTACCGGTTAGGTTGTGGAATTAACTCAACTTATGCCGTTTTATTTGATTATACGATAAAATACTGTTTTTGATCCTTTCTATATATATACTGCTTAAACATGTTTCAGTTTAACTGTTTCTTTCTTTTATTTCATTTACTTGTAAAAGCAAAGGCAAAATCTTTATGAGAGAATACAATTTAAACCAAGCACAAGTAAGTAGGTAGGTACCTATTGTGATTTTTTTAGAATATTGAACAAAGTTGCCTGACCCACGGGAAACCTCAAGCTTGCGTCAGACAAAAACGCAACGAAAACTAAACCAACGAGGTTAAAATGTGCGTCAGATGGTTTTGGCTGCCCTGTTTTCTTTACCTATGTTTTCAGAGTTTAAATAAATAGAGATTTTTCCCTATTTAAATTTCGATATCCATTCTAGTACTTTAGTTCCTTGTTCTGATTTTTTTTTTGATGATTGTGATTGAGTATGATTGTGATTGAGCCGTTGTAGCCTAGTTGATTATGCACTCGTTTAAAAATATATTTTTCATCAAACTTGCTCGTAAATGGTCATATTATATGCATGCATACAGAAATACAATGGCCTATATTATACACCCGCGGGAGTAATAAAAATCAGTACAATATTATACCCCTAGGGGCTGTAATGTGTAGCTGGCTGGACTGAACTGGTTTATTAAATTAATTAAGTTAAATCGGGACCCAGCTGGATGAGGTTAGCGCAGGACCGGTCGTCGTGGAGATCCTTGGGGGAGGCCTTTGTTCAGCAGTGGACGTCTACAGGCTGATATGATGATGATGAAATTGAGTAGTTAACTTGACTAAACTTGAATTATTTCCTCGCAAATGTGATGAAAAACATTGTGTGCATGACGGGTCGTAAGGGTATTACAAACTCGAGTCATTAAAATCCCTCCGCCTTCGGCGTCGGGCTTCTAACAGACTCTCGTTAGTAATATCCTACTTACTACCCTTATTGCACAATGTACTATTTTTTAAATTACGTAGGTTCGTAATGCTTTGAACACCTACTGACTCATTAAACGTTACGTAGTAGGTACCATTGTACCTTTTCACTAAAAGGGAAGGCGTAAGTATGTCCATCAATCAAGTCACAAAAGCAGAAACATTACGTTTCTTTTAACTATTCAACATTTAACTTTAACATGACGGAAGTCAAAGTTATCTAATTATAAGTGGAAGCAGCTGGGTCATAAATAACAGTCTGTTAAAGTCGGGTGTGATAATTATATTACATACATACATATCTTCACGCTATGTCCCTGGAGGGGTAGGCAGAAAGAACGGAGCGCCAAGTATTGCGATCCTGGCACACTTCACCATAATTACATTCAACTATAATATTTACACAGGCTTTTCGGTAAAGGTACACTAGTCGGGAAGAATTATGTATTGGATGCACCAAACACTAGGCGTCATCATCGCCTCCCCCAAGGCGAACCCGAAAGTGAACCCGATCTTCGGTTCTCCCCCATTCAGTCACAAGCTGATCGTCGGTCTTCTAGCCGACGGGCCTCTCACACTACGCGTGGTCTCCCTCCACTAGAGAACTCGTCTACCCCAGCGGTTACATCGTTTCATTGACAGTGAGCTATGTCGAAGGCGTTGGTTCTCTTGGCGCATCGCCTCGTTTTGATTCTATCTTTCAGAGAAACTCCAAAATTAGCTCTTTGAGCGACTTTGAGTTGTCGGACAAGACGTATGAGTTTCTATGGCGTAGGTGATGAGATTATTAGCCTTTGCCCGGCAGTGGGATATGTGGCCCAATAAAGGTTAGCCACACGGTATTTCTGTCAAATATTTAATACCTCAGTATAAAAATAAATCCGAACGGAATACCTATAGCATACTGCAAAGGTATAATTCGTTAGACTGTACTCTGTACCTAACCTGCTCATTATCATGAACATGTTCCTTTCAATTTCACAATTCGAATAATTGGATCGAATTTTCCGCAGAGTTAAACGAGTTTTCCGCTCTGCGAATTGGGAATTAGTAACACCCATCTAATGAATGCTTAATTATTTTGTACAACAGATGGTTTGGTGAATAACCGACTTTGCACCCTTAACTGTTTAAGTATGAGTTGAATTTTAGCGTTTTTATTCCCATAACATACTTAACGTCCACCTTTGGACGTTGATTGTATTGTACAGTAGTCCTCCAATGCCAGTGAATGGAAAATGGAATACTACGTATATGTATAACTATATCCGAATGACCTTATAATAGGCTATATATAAATAGCTACGTGTATTAGCATTACGTCTGACTTCCTTATAATTAATAGATGTCAACGTTTGTGATTCATTTTGTTAATAAACTGGGTGAGATCTGTTTATAACGAATTGAGTAGGTCCGGAGCATCAAATACTTCTTTAATATTCTACTCGGTGATCAATAAGTTTTTGGAATAGGTCATACTATCAATGATTATAGGAATGCGTTCTATTTTTTTCGGATATTCAATTCATTAGTAGCCAAGGCCAGAAAAAAGTAAATTCTAAACTATAATACGGCCGTTACAGGCAGCTTAAAAAAATAGGGCACTCTTACAGTTCACATAAATGGTACTTACTAAAATGTTATCAGCTTTAATTAAAATTTAACAAGTTGCATTTTTTTAAATATAATTTGTGTATCACAGTGGAAGAGCATTTTATTATAATTTGAATAACAATATGTTGCAGTAAAATTAATAACTAAAACTAAACGTAAATATAAAATTAAACTAGTAGTTCCGTGAGAACAGTAGACCTCCCCAGCCCTTATAAACCAAACCTAAAAGAAACCAACAAAAGTCAACTTTGGAAACAGAAAAAGTACCTACTAAAGTGACAAAAATTAGCACTTTAAAGCTTAATATTTCGCAAACGGATCCCTGAATCGAAAAATGTTTATCACACACCCGCGATATTTTTGAAAGACCCATCCAACGATACCCCACACCATGGATATCACGCGGAAAAAAATAATTTTCCATTTTACGTATGCAGTTCTATGAACATAATTTATTTTTTCAACTTTCTTAAGTCGATCCACTATTACTCAAAAACTAATAGAACCTACTTAGCCGTAATAGTTTTCCTTGTAACTACGTTATATATGCTACTGCCATGAATTTTTTCACATTTCCAGAGGCAACCGTTTAGCTGGCAGGGGGGGGGGGGGACACGTGACTCTAACAAAAATTACCGCTTTAAAGCTTAATATTTCGCCAACGGATCCCTAAATCGAAAAAATGGTATTCACACACCAGCAATATTTTTGAAAGACCTATCCAACGATATCCCACACTATGGGATTCACAAGAAAAAAAAAGTTCACTCCCACTTTGCGAGTATGGTAGGTACTCTAAAAAAATGTTTTTCAAAATTTTATTCTACTCATTTTGTAGGTTTAATTAATTTATACATATGCCAAATTTTCGTCAAAATCGGTTGAAAAATGCGACCTGTAGAGAATTACAGACAGACAGACAGACAGACAGCCGGACAAGAGCATTTTTGGCCAGTCTCGAAACGTAGACGCTTGCTCGGTCAATTAACCTAAAACCTATATAAAACTTAAATTACCTAAAAATAACTAAAATCGTCCAGGCTGGGCGATGGACCCATTGTTCCGAGGACGCTGGCTGCATTGCCTCGTTGTATGATCACAGTTAAATACGAGCTAAACTAAATATAACAGACAACCATCTCTGACAAGATTCCCCCAAAAATTCCAATAAGGCGACTTCGCTCCTGTTGATTTACGTAGGTACTGTCGACCGCGCGTCAGTGGAAACACTGTGACCTTGAGCTGGCCTAGCCTATTAGGGAGTTTCAATACAAGACCAGGAGTTTATACTAATTTTGTTTCCTTGACGTGCGGTCGACCGTACAACATCAAACCAACTAAACACCCATATCGTTTTCCTCATTCCTCAGAGCCGCTGCGAGGACCAAGAGGATGCGCGACTAGTGTCCGATCGACCGGAAGCGACGCGCCGCGGCCGCCATGCTTGCCCTACTTCCGGCGCGGTGGTTGGCGCGCTTCAAGGACGGAGGGCTCGCCAACCAATTCCTCATGGCACTCATGGGTGAGTGGGTTTTCCTCTTTAAAAGGAAAAATACGTCTTTTGGCAGTTTTTTTGATCGTTTGGTTGTGTAAAATACCTCAGATCACAGAAGCAGGGAGAAGTCCCCAAAGAGGTTGGAAACGTGGAGGGCCGCGCGGCGATGCCCGCACATGCTCATTCTGTGCTCTGTGGTAGTCCTCCTGGGCATATAACAATTTCAGTTTATTTACCAACCCCAGTATCATCATCATCATCATATCTTCCTGTAGACGTCCACTGCCTACCCCAAGGATCTCCACGACGACCGGTCCTGCGCTAACCCCAGTATAGTTACATAAAAGATGTTAAAATAGTAATTGTACATTGACATCAGGGTACCTATACTTGTCAGCCATAACGCGATTCGCGCCGGTTTGTTTACAGTTAGACGCCCTAAACCACAGATTAATAATATAGTGTCTTACCTAAACCTAACTTTACATTGCCAGTTTTCTAAAAATCAATAATAAAAAAATTGGTGTTATATAAAAAATTCATAGTACCTAAGTAGGTAAATTTTCCCTGTTGTCAAAAAAATATTTGTGACCATTTAAATTGATTGTTGACTGTTATCATATTCTAATTATAAGTTACAATCGCAATGCGTGCAATAATATTCCACTATAAATATGTATGAAATCGAATCGAATTTAGGACGAAATGCTAATTTCATCGCGAAGGTATAGAGTACGTTGTAGTATTCACGATCGCCGTTGCCTGGGTAATAGAAGACTATTACTTACTCTGTGGTAATAGTAAGTATATTATTATGTTATCATGGCTGTAAGCTATTTATTCCAGACCACCAACTGCTAAATTCAAATTCAAAAATATTTTATTGCATGTAAGTACACTGGGTACATTTATACAACGTCAATTTTTTATCTACCACCGCCTCCAAGGTGTTAGCGCTGGGAAGAAGAAGATAGTCGTTATCATCGCTGTACGCTATTTCTTCCAGACAACCAACTGCCAGTTGTTATGAATGTTTGTCCAACCTGTGCTGAGATGTGAATCATGGAACTGATAGCGAAGCGCGATAGCTGCCACTCGTGCGCACGATATTATGTCAATGTCAACAAAATACCACGAATATTGTAATACAGCAACAATTTACAATTTAATAGCTCCATTATAGTTATTTTTCAACGTCCCGTAACTCGACCAATTAGTAAGGTTATATAATAATATATAGTAGATTATATTATTATAACTTCAAGTACATTGTTTGTATTCCCTACCGACCGACCATACCTACGGAGACTGAAAATAATAATAATTTGAAAATCTCACAGCAAGAAAATTACAATTTAAAACAGTGATTATATTCTGTAAACCATTAAAAGAGATTGCAACAACTTTTTATTTACTAAAGTAAAACACAACAGGCAAACTTAATTGCAAAGACATTCTATACCAGTCAACATTTGGGTCTTGTTATTAATACGAGCACGGCATCGGGTTACTTCTACATTTTTTCCAAACTAAAGTAAAACACAAATGGCAAATCTAATTATTCTCTACCAGCTAACCTTTGGGTCAAGACAAGCAGATAGTGGTAGTTGCAAGAAATGTCGATAATTGTCCACTTTATTCCCTTCAAATTCATACTTGTCGCAATGGAATGTTTTTTTCTCAAGTCTTCAAACAAAAATTATTGAATAACCGATATTGAGTGTCTATATGACCGGTCAGAACAGGTATTTTGTTACAATTGTACCCGGTACAGAAGCGGTGCGAGCAGCTGTGCTGTGTGACCACCACAGCCAACCCATTAAGTAGAAACCGTACAGGAAATGACGCCGGTCTTCTCACTGTCAGCGCTGCGCCTGCGCCGGCGGTGTTAGCTGTTTATAAACACGTATAGAACGTCCGACCGGTGGCTTTACTGTACATTTGTGCATTTCGCATTTGTGTACGTAATGAGGGTTACACACGATGCAAATGGCGGGAGGATTTTGTATGACTGAATTACATGAAGTTTTCACACAACAAAAATCATCGATCAAAATATCGACTTGAATCGGTCAGAAACAGCTTTATCTCAAGTTAAGTTTACAGCAATCCTTCAACATCCACTGCTGGATATAAGCCTTCCCCAATAAACGCCACCACCACCGGGTCCACCTTCCGCATCCAGCCGCTTCCGGCCAAGTTAAGGGTATAAAGCCAGAAAGCATGGGTATCTGAAGAAAACTGTTTCTCAGCAAATGTAAAAGAACGGTTGGCCCCGATGAAAACGACGTAACAAAAACATAATAACTTGTAAATACATAACCGCTTGTTGAGATAAACTTTAGACTCAGACTGGCTTAAGCCGATTTTGCGTCTGAACTCGATTCCGGGACTCAGTGGCCCATATGTCAAAATGTCTATTAGATCTAACGTGTAGCCGGTCTGTCTGTCCGACCTGACCGATCATGGTGTGTGTGTAGTGCCCATAAATGTGGATTTTACTGCTAACGGTACGACGCGGTTCAGAAATAAGTACTTTATCTTACTTTTAGTTATAATATTTAGTTTTACAATATATGTGGACAATGTCGTTAAGAAGGTGCGTTATCCTGCTTTTGAAATTATTAATACACCGTAAGGCTTTAATTTGAAATTAATGTATTAAAGTCCGTTAAACGAAACTATTTCGCTAGGCGAAGCCTTAGAGACACACCGTAGGTCTTGTAAGGTAGAGTCGACTTTATAAGCTGTTGGTTTCCTGAATAAATAAAATTAAAAAAATTATATACGTCTACTGCCTATTTTCTTACTTTTTTGTTGTAACATTAGAGGCAAAGGCACGGTAGCATAAAATGACGTACCTACTGGTAGAGATTAGCCATAAGCACAGAATAAGTAATAGGTACAAGCCTCAAGGAAGTCTAATGGAACGAGTAGCAAAAACTAGTTAAGTACTCGTTATCTCAACTAATCAAGCTTCAACTTGGCCTTTTTTGTCTAAACCATTACGCAACGCGGGGTATGTAGGTCAAACGGTTATAAGATAAAAATGTTAAGTAACACATACCACACCGCCAATGTTTGGCTGTAATGGGTATGGGTAAACGATCATGCGGCATGTCATGCTTTACGTGCTGTCACTCATGCATGACCGTCTAGCTGTAGTGATTGACGTGCATGACATGCAAACTACGTTGCTTCACTGTACTGATTGATAGCAAGCATGATCATGCAGCATGACATTGACGTAAACGTTGCATGTCACAAGCATGAGATGGCATGAAGCATTGGCATGGACACTTTAAGACGAGGACGTAGTAATAGTTTTAATCATAGACAAAGGAGTTAATAACAAACTCTAGGTGAAGTCTTATGTCATTTTCATATGCAATTGTTTTCTTAGACGGGGGTGTCGAACCCTGCACTGCCTCCACGAAAGCTAAAGGAGTTTCCCCCCGGGCCGTCAGTCCAGCCATCCCAACTCCTGAAATAGTGGAGTAGGGCATCTGGCCGACGGCAGCAATGGTGCTGGTGGCTCGTTGCCGGGAGGTCGGGATCTAATAGTCAGCTCGTTTAATACGAAAGTATTTTTTTCCGAGCATTGGCGCGAAAAAGCGTCAAAGAAGAGCTTTTATTTTGTAGTACATCTGTGACTATACCAAGTAGGTAGGTACAGCCAACCGCATTCCTTGGTTTTTAAATACAAATCATTGTGTAAGCAAAGCCGCGTGGTGCGCTAGCCTCGAGTAAGTAAACAAACCGTGCATCTTACCGACAACACAACCCTAAAGGGACAAACCAACGCGAAACAGGTACGGCCGTGAGTCACCGCGACGACGTGATTGCCGTGAACGGGTTCCCTCGTGGACGAAACAAATACCTATATAGGACGCAGCATTTACATACACAAAGATATTTGTCAGTAACAGCTTACTTAAAACTACCAGAAATTCGCTGTTTCTGGATTCTGAATTTCTGCTCATTCTTCGCTGGTTTGGAGAGCATTGTGCAGTGAAATGAACTGATTCTTAATAATACCACGTACAGCGACAATAATTACAATATAAGTCATAATATTAAATACATTTTTTTAGCTGTGGACACTAATAAATGGTTATGTGATAGTTTTGTATGCATTCGTAAATATTAGCTGTAAGTGTCCAAATAAAATAAATAAGTTAAAAAAGACATCATACTATAATACCTATATGATGTATAAATATCAGTAAAAATTTCAAACCTTTGCAGGTCCTTACGATGCCAAAGATTAGAATTTCTATTCTAATGCGTATGTGATGTCCACCAAAAAACGGATTGGGACACCGTTGGTGGACAGGGGTTTGGCACAACAGATCCTGTAGGGTCGAAGTGTTGCCGGGTATTCCTGGACCCCTAACAAGATAAGATCATGAACCGACCACTGGTGTAAGTTGATGAGCCTTTACGGTACAAAAATCGAGACATTTGTACCTATTTAGGAATGCAAAAAAATTGATTTGATTTCACACTGTACTGTATCGAAGTTTAAAGTTGAATAAGCGAGCTAGATCCTTTGACGGACCTACCTACTGTTAACAATATGGAAATTCAATGATGCACTGAAATAATTAGTAGGCTAACTTAGCAATGAAAGGCCCATCACAGTCCGTAGGGCAGATGAGTTCTGAAGTGGAGACAGCGTATGACCTACAGATATAGAAAACAAACGAAATTAATCCTAAACCTGTGGTATGACGTAATTACGACTGCAAGACGAATCCAGATCTGCACTAGGTCGCCGAAACTGGCTGTATTTCAGTTTGAGTAAAAACAAACTTTCTCCTTCAGATCCTTACTAACTCCATGGGTTTTCCCCTTTTCTCTAGATATAAAATTACAAAGATATGCACAGCGTGCACGAGGTCACAGGAGTTCATACAAACTGGTTACAAAACAAATTGCCTACATCCGACTTTCTTTTTTATCCTCGCACCTACTTTATTTATTTATTGTGGTAGGTATCCAAAAATAATTATACCTATAGGTATGTTTAATGAAAGTTCAGATAGGTTTTTTGAACATCTACAGGTTTGGTTCGATTCAGTTGCAACTGATATTTACTGGGATCTCGGGGGCTCTGAATCCAAATTAGGTTTTCAAATTACGTACAGCTGAGTGGTCCCTAAACGATCATGCTTGCATGACATGCAACGCTTACGTGAATTATCATGCGGCATGATGGACCCTCATGCTTGCTATCAATCAGTACAGTGAAGCAACGGCCAGCACGTAGTTTGCATGTCATGCACGTCAATCACTACAGCTAGACGGTCATGCATGAGCGACAGCACGTAATGCATGACATGCCGCATGATCGTTTAGGGAGCCCATAACGATTCCGGGACTCCGTGGCCCACATGTCAAAATGTCTATAGCCCTCAGAGTGTTAAAACGGGTTTTGAGACCCAAAAAACAAGTTCAAATACTAGACTTATGTGAAGTCTAGATAGAGTTCGTTTTTCAAAAATCAAAATCTGACAGCCACATTCTAATGAATAGGGAGGAATGGCCTTTACTGTTATCTTCGTCTTCCCCCCCCCCCCCCCCCCCCCCAATACACCATGGATCCGATTTTCAGCGTTCTGGGATGAAAAAAATATACAGTGGCATTGATTGATCAAAAACATCCAGACTCACAAACTTTCACATTTATAGTGGGTTTAGTGCCTTTGCTTTGAAATGCCACTGTTTATCTCAAATGTATAAAGTAGAGAAACATAAAATGTTTAAAATTCCTAGCGGCTGACATCAGGAGGCCAAGTGCAAACATGTCACATCCACTGCGAGATAGCGGTGCATGTCACAGATTAGTACGTCACACACATTACTAGTTACTTAGTTTTTACTAAAGAGGCTATCACACCTTCCGACACACACTTTACTAAAAAAACTATGTAATGTGGACCCCCACATTAGATAGGTTTCCTCCTCCCTATTTCGCGGGTGGCATGGACTTATACAAACACAATCACAAACATCTAATTCGAACCCGGGACTCCGAGCACCGCAAGCAGAGTCATTACCAACCTGGGCTACGGAGGCGACAATCATTGAAGTTATAGTGTTTATGTGGTATCAATATTCATTTAAATAATAAATTATTAAACACACTCATCTCATGTGGACCCCAATATTCATTTAAATAATAAATTATATTTAAATGAATATTGATACCACATACAAGAAAATGACTGCTCTCAAACGGTGAAGGAAAACATCGTGAGGAAACCTGCATACGCCGAAGAAGAAATTCTTAGGCGCATGTGAAGTCCACCAACCCGCACTGGGCTAGCGTGGTGGACTATAGCCCGCACGCCCTCGTTGACAGGGTTGGCCTGAGCCCCAGCAGTGGGGAGATTAATAGTGATGATGATGACAAGAAAAAAAATAAAAATAACTGGTTGTTGTACACTCTATAAGAAGGTAATGTAAACAGCCTTACAGCCAAACCATATTTTGTTCGTGATTGATCTTTTCTCTGTGGTTTGGGTAGGTAATTAATAATAACTTGACAACTGCCTAAAAACTGTAGATACAGTCACGAACCGGGATTGTTGAGCCGCTTGCCACTGTTCGTATTTTGACCGTGTAATGCAAATCGGGTTACAAAACCCGATTCAAAACGGCGGGATTCGTACAAGTGTAACACAAGCAAGTTAAGATGATAGGCTAGTGGCTCAACAATCCCGGTTCGTGATTGTACCTACGATTTAAATATTGTATTGGTGATGTCTGAAAGGGCTTTTAATTTCCGTCTATTTTCGGCTTAATTTAACTCCAGTTCAAATCTGTCCGACCTTGTTGATGGCTGGCGGATTCGTAATCAACAATTACGTTTACAAACTTAATCATGCGTTTGGTTTTGCCCTGTCGATATTAAATTCAAAAATCTGATATAACTTTGAACTGTGCGGTTTCGTTGAATTTTTTGCCGAGAGCATAATAAAATTTGTATTTGTTAGTTTTGCAATTAGAATGAAATTGTGCGTAACATTAATGTCGGTCTTTATTTACTCATGACATCCGACCGGCTCGTTGGCTCAGTAATACAGCTGGTCGTAGGACTTAAACGCCAGAGGTCGGAGGTTCGATTCTTGCTAGGGACAGACAACTGAGTACCAGTTGGTCCTGGTCTGGATGTTGCACAGAGCACAGAATGCACATGCGCGCGGCTACCTAAGTATTCCAAACTCTGGGGTGTTTTATTTGTAAAGCAGCTATTTTCCTGATTTTAGTTGCTAATGTCTGTTGGTAATGTATGGCGTTGCCCTAACCTCAAATCTCATTGTCAATCAAATAAACTGTACGGTAGCCCGCACTAAACTTTGTCGCTATTTTTTTATTGTTTTTTTTTTAAATTCGTCATGTTCCTAACCACATTAAATTTTTCATACAAAAATTATATTGTATGAAAATCCGATCATCACTGTGATAGATGGAACGAGTCCATCTGAAGTTCTTTAGTCATTTTTTTCACTTTTGAATAATATGTAGGTACCTACTTCAGTCACTTTCCGGCACGGTGTTGCCAGGTAGAATTACAATTAGCGTATAGTATATTCAATAGGAATTGACAAAATTCAACTTGAGATATTCTTGATAACTTGAGAGAGAGATATTTTGTATTCGAAAGATAATAAAGTTATCCGAATGGTAGATATACATAACAATAGAGATAGGTAACAAACTTAGGTAGAAAAACGAGAGGTACGCGGACTACGTAGTCTTGATGCAGCCGATGTTGTCTCAAGTGCCGTTTGTTTTATGAAGAATGCCATTCGACAGCTAATTAGAAAGGATCAAGACTGGTAGTTCGGACAACCGGTCAAAAATGATTTTGTCACAGTCACTGCAACAAACAATAGACTACTAATACTGATTTATCTGAGCGTCAGTGGCGTGAGAGCGTCAGTGGCGACGGGGGTAAGACGCGGCCTATCATATCGAAAGGTCCGGAGGTGATCCCCGGCTGGGCCATGTACCAATTGGTTTTTCTCGAAACTTAAGTACATTTACTGACTGCTCTCAAACGGTGAAGGAAAACATCGTGATGAAACCTGCATACGCCGAAGAAGAAATTCTTAGGCGCATGTGAAGTCCACCAACCCGCACTGAGCTAGCGTGGTGGACTATAGCCCGAACGCCCTCGTTGAGAGGGTAGGCCTGAGCCCCAGCAGTGGGGACATGTTAATAGGCTGTTGATAATGATGATGACTGATTTATATCAAGTGGAATTTCGTCAATGAATACAGTATGTTAACTACATACTGTACAAAGATGGCCGCGCATGCAATGCACTAAAAGATACGTGTTTAGGTTCACAAGTAGACGCGTACAGATGAATGATTGTCCGTCTTGCGATGACGTCACACGTTGCGTCAATTTGGTCCGTGAGGGTACCAATAGGTACCTACTATGAACAATGGTTTGTGGTTGGAATAGTTTAGGAGTAAACTGATGAAGTAATCGTAGTACAAGACTACCTAGCGAGCCTGTGGATAAATAATTAATTTCATTTTAACTGACCACCAAAAACCTAAAAAATTGTGAATGAATTTAACACCACAGAAATATAAACATCGATTTAATTTAAAACTTCATATTGTTGTTTCGTATCTATTTTTTGGGTCTGCCGATACAATTTCTGACAGGCGTCTAATATATTAAAATAAATAGATTATCGAAGTTTATATTTTGTTGGTCAAATCAATCAAAACAACAACCTATTATCATGTCCCCACTGCTGGGGCTCAGGCCTACCCTCTCAACGAGGGCGTTCGGGCTATAGTCCACCACGCTAGCCCAGTGCAGGTTTTTGGACTTCACATGCGCCTAAGATTTCCTCACGATGTTTTCCTTCACCGTTTGAGCAGTCAGTAGTTTCGAGAAAAACCCTTGCATGACCCAGCCGGGGATCGAACTTTGGACCTTTCGATATGATAGGCCGCATTTCCCCGGCGCCACTGACGCTCATTTTTGTTGGTCATTCATTATAATATTATATTTGTTGCCTTTGCCCGTTAGTAACGATCCCGGTGCTGAACTTCGGCATGGTGATGGGCTGGCAGTCGCCCATGACGCCCATCCTGCAGAGCCCCGACGGGCCTGCGCCAGAGCCCATCTCGGACGACACCATCTCCTGGATGGCCTCCGTCACCTTCTTCCCGCCCATCTTCTGCGGGTTCCTGGTCGGCGACCTGGCGGATCGCTGGGGGAGGAAGATCACCACTATGCTGACTTCGCTTATGCTTGTTGTAAGTATTGTCATCATCATCATGACCTCACCAAGGGATCTTAAACGACCGGTCCCGCGCTAACCTCATCCAGCTCGGTCCTGCGACCTTCACATGATTGTCGGTCCATCTTATGGGAGTCGTTATCGTCATTAGACAAGATCGATCTTGTCACGATAGACTAGGTATGGGGCATCTTATCTTGTTAGGGGACCAGGAAATACCTGGCAACACTTCGGCCCTACAGGACCTGTTGTGCCAAACCCCTGACCGCCAACGGTACCCCAATCCGTTGATTGGTGGTTAGTTTTTCGAAATCCCTCTGGAAAACCAAAATGGATACGAATATATTGTAAATAAATAAAAAAATTAACAGAAAGTATTTGTGTGCAGAGACATAAAGAGTGTGAAACTGTTATTGGTTCAAATGTTACTTAACTGCGTATGTTTATGGCAATTCAAGAAGTTCGCAAACAGTCTATGTTTGCTACTGCGTTCTCAGAACACTGTGTCATCCTTATCACAAAGAACAGAAATACTTAATAAGCCAAACAATTTTTATTTCATAATATTTTAACATTTTACGAATATATTATTGTCTCGGAATCTTGACGCGAATTTGTCCTTTAAAAATGGTGGGGCAGGACTTGCGTTGTTAGAAAATATTTTGGAAACCTTTTAACTTAATGGAGGTTTAAATTTTGCGCCGCTACCCTCAACAGAGTAAAAAACATCGAACACATAGCGAAGTAAAAGAAATCCACTTACCAGGTCCTTGCTAAATGACACCGTCTCCTTATCCACAATGCTTAGATGCTCAGGATCCTGCTGCAGCAGCCTTTTGAGGTACAGTCGACCGCACGTTAGTGGAAACAAAACCAGTATAAATTTGGTCTTTCATAGTATTGAAACTCCTTAATAGGCTAGGCCGGCTCTCACCAGAGAAGTACGGGCCCCGGTTCAAACCCTCAGTCTCATAAACTTGAGGCGAGTGCGCTATCTACTAGACCACAACGACTCTATCAACTAAGCTACTAGGTAGTTGGTAACGTGGACGAGCCCTAAAGGATTCTATAAACGGGTAGAATAAACGGTAGAGAAACAAGCATACTCTACCAGCTCCAAATTTTACATACAAAATACTTTAAAATTTTAGTACTCAACTCTACCAATGCTTTTACATTGGTATATACCTAGTTAGTACTCCACTTAAGGCCTCTACTTACGACATGATCCAGGACCCGATCGGTAGGGTCCCCGATCGACATGTCAGTAGGCAAGTTGGCTGACAGAGCCGATTAGTTAATGGTTGGGTCGCCCTGACTCCCATCTTCATAGAGATTGTCGCGTGAAATCGGCTCGATCGGTAGGGCGGCGCTTATTCACGCGCCAATCTGTAGGGCCGATCTGTAAGTCGTAAGTAGAGCCTTTACTCTACCCGTGTAGAGCGGCCTTAACAGGTGGTGTGGCCAACAGATCAGCTGGAGCATCACGCTGCTGTCGCTGCGGCCGTGGGCGCTGATCGCGTCGCGCGCGGTCGCCGGCCTCGCCTGCGCGGGGTGCTACGTCGTCACGCCTTTATACTTGAAAGAGGTATGTTTTTGGGGATATCTTTGTCATCATTCTGGCTAAATCCACTGTCTTCCAAATCCTTTTCTCTATCCAAGCTGTGCTGCGTATTTTAGACGGGGTTTTCTTTCTTCTTCGATGGATCTTATCATTTCGGATCATAATTTAATTACAACAGATCGCTGAGCTACATAAAAACAAACTGTAATGTTATCATTTGGAAGGTCATCCATAAATTACGTCATACGTTGGGGGGAGTGAAGGGGTCAACCATCGTGTGACAAGGGGAGGGGGACGAGTTATAAGCTTTGTGACGTCACATGCATGTATAAATTTAAAGTAGGTTTTAAAACTCTGTAATGAAAATTTTATTTCTATAAATGAATATTTAACCACTTATTAATATTATAATTAAAAGCTATCGCTCAGAAAACGAGCGACTGCAGTGCTACAAAAACGCGTCATGTGCCCTCTACAAAGCGCGAAAAAAAAAAATGGTATCCTGTAACTGTTTTCCTCAGATAGCATCAGACAACATCAGAGGCGCTCTCGGCTCCCTGTTCATCCTGTCGCAGAACCTGGGCTACCTGGTGGTCTACGTGGCAGGGGACTTCCTCTCGTTTGCGGCCGTCATGTGGCTGTGCACGGCCATACCTGTGCTGCACCTCTTGGCGTTTCTACCCATGCCCGAGACGCCGGTGTTCCTGGTCAAGCAGGGGAAAGTTCGGGTAAGTAAAGAGATTATTTAACTTCTCTGCCGAAGCGTGGCTCTTTGCCCACCCACTCTATAGCTGAGTAAGAACTGACTAAGAGCTGACTTATTTATAAAGTGAAAATATGTGGGCACGACTTGAACACTTTGTCAGGTCAAGTCAAAATATTTATTGCACACTTTCGTATTTTTTTATCTGCCACCGGTCGTCGTGGAGATCCCTGGGGGAGGCCTTTGTCCAGCAGTGGACGTCTTTCGGATGATATGATATGGTGGTTCTGCAAGTTTTTTACTTCCTATGCGCAATTACACTATTTTAGAGTAGACCCTTTGATATGAAATTAAAAATATCATATTAGATAATTAATTTATGACTTGACTTATGATTTAATTTATGTCGATTTATGTAACTATGAAACTTGTTTTTCGAAATAAAAGCATTTAATTAATTAATTATAAAACAATTTTACGTTCTAAACGTAAAACGTAACGTGTCCTGTTTTCGATGGTATAGTATACCCAAGGAGATTCGAACCTCTTTTGTCGCGCGCGCGCTCCCTGTGGAGATCGCATCTTGCAAATTTTGTATGGGAAACGATGAAAAATTCTGTGTGAAAATCAGGGGGGGTGCGGACAAATGAAGCGGATTAGCGGGAGGAAGTTGCTCATACAAATTTATATGGAGTTTGAAAATGAGAATGTGTAAATGAGTATCAATTTCGATATACATTTGGCACGATTTTGGCACCCCCTAAAATGATTTTGTTACTCATCCATATGGGAGTAGCTTTTTTTAAATTCATGAGTATACCTGACAAACAAGGCAAGGAGCTGCAAGATTATATGACATAGGATGAGTAGCTGACTAAAT
Organism: Metalampra italica; assembly: GCA_949699065.1. Lineage (NCBI taxonomy): Eukaryota > Metazoa > Arthropoda > Insecta > Lepidoptera > Oecophoridae > Metalampra > Metalampra italica. Next base: position 4,836,724 of record OX452991.1, on the reverse strand, counting down.
TGTGTTCCACTGTACGACTTACTGTGCTGAGAAAGAAACCCACAGAAAAACAAGCGGTTTAAATACCAACTGCACGCGTCTAACTTATTAATAATCTGTGGTTAACTGTGTCTGGTCAGAAATTGTACGTTCAATATCTGACTGTTAAGTATTGGCGATAAGTTTCCGCAAAGCAGTTATAGAAATTCATGAATATTGATCAAAACACGTTTGGCGAACAGATTGCCCCCAATCGTGGTGCCCGCTCGAGAACTCTTTACCTCAACGGATAACAATCCACCCACAGATTATTGTAATACTTATTTATTAACGCTTTTTGAATTTTAAATTTATACTTAGATTGAAAATATAATTTTCAATTTTATTTATTCAATAATTAAAGGTATGTCAATGTATTTATTACATATATAAAGCAAAACGATAGGTCATGTCAGAACACAAATCAGCTGTCAAATTAGTCACACATAATGGGAAAAAATCATTTGGAGGTACGGAACCCTTTATACTCGTATAGATTCACATTGTTGTCCGTCCGTCTGTTCGTATGTCAAGACCCTTTTCTCAGGAAGGGGTGGAGGCATCAAGTTAAAATTAATATCAAGTAGGTCTAAAATTCAAGCTTCTAAGTCAACGCAATGAAAAGAAAGGTGCGGCCATTTTGACAATTGCAAAGTAGGTACCCACTTAAATCAGTATTTATAGGGTAATTTGATTGATTTGACCTAGAATCATGGAAAAGAAATGTTTAGTTTTTTAGGTACGGAACCCTAAAAAGGTTCTAAAGTAGCCTGCTACAAGTACCAGATGACAATTTGTTAATACAATTGCTATAACAATTTGTTATGTTGCAGACAGTCATTCATTACAGTATGTATGAGTCTTACGGCGTCATACATAAATCCGAAAGTTGTTTTTATTGGGTCGAGGAGGCTGTGATGTAGCACTTGTTTACATGCTGTTGTGATGTTAACTTATTTGCCTATCACAGATTACAAATTAGATACCTACTAATGGATTTCCTGTTTCTATTTCATTCAACCATGAAGTTACAAAATGAGATGCCGCCGGTTGCTAGGCGCTGGATGTGTGACAAAGCTATGGAATGTTATTTTTGTTTATTTGTACCTACTAAATAATTTTATTAAACTTACAAATAGTGTACATTTAGTCCTGATTGTAAATAACGTATGAAAGTTACATTTTACAGGCTAGGGCGCCTTTTAAAACTTTGGAAACTGGCTAATTAATTACAATTAAAATAGTAAGTATACATATAAATTGCATGTTTAAATGCTGCAGGAAATCAATATAATATATTAGCTTTGATTAGCTTTTAACATTATTTTAGCATTTTTACTAGACTGTACCTGTATACCTGTAATTATTCTGTGGACTGACAAAAAAATGGTTTTAATATTTATATTATTAGAGGATAGTTAGTAGTAGTTACGTTTGTAAACCTAAAAATAAGGTAGGCTGTACTTGACATAGTCGCAGATGTTTTACGTGAAATGTATTGTTGCCGCTTGCAAATTTGCAATACGTATCTGAGTTTTTTTTTCTTTAGAATCGTTTTGTTAATTTATACAGGTGTCATTTAGTCACCTGCTTTAATTAAACAATGCAAAGAATTTTGCGTGCTTTAGCACCAAAAGTTATTTAATGCTCGTTTGTTACTTGGTGCTCACATCTAAGTTTTTTTTCATATAATAAACATCGTTTCAACGTGTTGTTAGATTTTTCTAATACTTCCTAATCTATTTGTTAAAATTGTTGAGTTTGTTTTAAATTGTTAATACTATAGGTACGTAGTTACAAAGTTTAGTTAGAGTTGCATATCTAATTAGAAATATCTAATAAGAATTATATATCATAAAAATATAATGTGCATCTGATCATAGAGATAAGATTTCTTTGGTGGGTTCTCGCGGTAGCTAATTTTTTTCATTCAAGCATCTGAAGATGTGTAGGTATGTATCCGGAAATGCCAATAGTAATACTACTCAAGAAACAAGTTTTACACTTATTGTTTGCTTTAGGTTTTGCTGCTCAATACTTTATCCTTTTTGCTTGGGGTTCTCCCTGACCAAAAGAATAATGTTAGAGGTAAAATATCAAATTTTCCTTGAAATGGTATCAGAAATTCAGAAAATAATAGCTATAGATTAATTACTTACCTACTAAATTCTAATTAATATTTAACTACCCAATTCTTAATCTTTTGTTATGCTGATTTTTTCTATTGGAAATAAGCCATTTTCAGCGAAAAATTTGAAGTTTTAGACGAGGCGCGCGCGCGGCCTTAAAGCGTGACACACACTGAGCGGCGGCGTTGCGAAAGCGTCGCGGTTTTTTTCTGTAATGTTCGAAATAGTATGAAGCCCTGTTGGTTGCCTACCAACTCAGTTTTTAAATTTGAAATTCCACGCCTACGAAGTCGCTTTTCGTGTTCTGTTCATTGTGTAAGCATTTAAGGCATATCAGTGTCGTCTATGGGTTTCCTTAATAAAGTAAACATAATAAAAAAATTAATAAATAAATATGCATAATAAACTACTATATAGGTAAAACTTGATCGAGATAGAAAAATACATTGACCTAGTTACAGCATGGAGAATCTTGAAAAAATTGTTAATTTCTTTAAAAATAATAGAAATTGAATTGGATCTTGCACGCATTGAAGCAGAGCAATAAATAAATTTGGATTTAGTTGTACAATCTAGGCGATGTTAAGAGCAATTTCTTTCACGCTTTTAACTTTTAAAAAATTCTGACAGATTTCATTTCATTTTTTTCATTTCATTTATTTATTTAACTTCACAAATACATTTGTCATTACAGGATTGCACCCAACTCGACAATGTCACAGCTTATATTCTAATTAATTTTACAATTACATTCTGATCTCATAAAATGTCAGCTAAGGTCAATAAATAATAATCAATACCAAAATAAATAACTTAATCCTACAATATTACATTTCAACAAAAAGAAATTGCTATTTACATAAATAATTTAAAGTGGCGTCTGCGAATCTCGACATTGAACAATGAAATAGGTCAACTTCCTTAGAAACACCATTTAATAGTGCCAGTGCCTCCGTGAGCGGAGCGTGCCTGAGGACATTGGTTCTGCTTCTCGGCAAGACTAGCACATCCTGCTGCGGCGCTCGTCTCAATCGCATATTTGGAACTAATAATGTTATTGACTCCAGCACTTGTGGATTGATAAGTTTTCCCATAAACACCTTATATACGTACATGGCTAGAGCTAATTTCCTTCTCACCTCCAACTTGTGATACCCAATCATTCCTAGTACAAACAGCGTGGGGTACATTAGAGGATAGAAAGGATAGACACCATATTGCTTATAATACATGTACCTCAAGAACTTGTTTTGTATTTTTTCTACCATTAATTTATACTTCGCTTCGTGAGGGTCCCATATCATCGCGTTACTTTCTAGTTGGCTCCTAACTAGGGCGTTGTATAGGGATTTTATTGCCGCAAAATTTTGGAAGTCTTTTGTTTGTCTTATAACAAAACCCAAATTTCGAAACGCCTTTTTACATACCGCCGTGATATGTTCCCTGAATGTAAGGTCCTGGGAGACGCGCAGCCCTAGATCTCGTACGGACGTCGCCCTTTTCAGAGGAACTCCTTCTATCTTATACTCATATTGCTGAGGACGTTGTGCCCGAGTGCAAGACATTAACGTACACTTTTCAATATTAAAGTACAGTCTGTTGCTCTTACTCCAGTCCACCACTCTATCTATATCCCTCTGCAATCGTTTGCAATCTTCTACATCATTCACCGTCATGCACAGCTTTAAGTCGTCTGCGAATAGTAAACACCTTGCGTTGTCCACCACCTCTGGCAAGTCATTTATCATTATAAGGAATTCTAATGGTCCTAAGTTACTGCCCTGGCTTACTCCCGATAGTGTTTTATACGCTTCTGACTGGAGTCCAACGTAATCTACATACTGCTTCCGATTCGATAAATAGCTACAAAAGAATCTAAGCAGGTCTGGTGTGCAACCGGCAGCTGCCAACTTTCCCAACAAAATATCATTATTCACGGTGTCGAACGCCTTCCTAAAATCAAAGTACGCAATATCGACTTGTCCGCCTATTCTTCCGTCTAGAGCGGTAGTTGCGTGTTGCATAAAACACATGAGATTTGTGTGTGTCCCTCGGCCTGGCCGGAACCCATGCTGGCTATCGGATAGCGTCGCACTTAGTTGGGAATAAATAGCTGAGTATAAAATCGACTCAAAAATTTTAGCAAACGTTGAAAGAATTGCCACAGGTCTAAACCCCGATATGTCTGTGCTGGAGCCTCCTTTGTGTACCGGAATGACTCTCGTTAGTTTCCATAGTTCCGGATAAGTATTCGTAGCCAGGCAAAGGTTGTAAATGTAGAGCAGCGGACGATCCAAGACTGACGAACAGTCTTTTACTAAAAAAGGTGGTATTCCATCTGGACCAACTGACTTTTTGGCCTTAAGGCGAGATAGAGCTATTCTGACCTCTTGTATGGAGAGACGAGCCACCTGTACGCGGGCCGCAGACCCCCCTACCCCTGCTGCCGCTGCCGCGTCGAGACGCGGGGCATCGCGCTCATAAACCGATTGGAAGAACTCTGCAAAAGCTTGTGCTCCCTGCTCATCTATTAATGAAATGCCATCTCTCGTAACCTTTAATTTACTTCGTGTCTCTCTCTTATTATTGATAAACGCCCAGAAGGACTTAGGGTCTTTAACCAATGAATCTTGAATTCTATTTTTATAATTTTTGTATGCAATATTAGTTTTGTTTTTAACTTGTGTACGATACCACGAAAACATTTTGTAGTCTTGTTGGTTTTTAGTGGCTTTGTATGCCTTGTGCCACCTAACCTTCTCCTGGATATCCCTTATGATTTCTGCCGTATACCATTCAGGATATGAGTACGCGTTATCCGATTTCGGTCTATACAGTTTTTCTGGGGCACACTTATCAATAAGGTCATTTATGATCTTATAAAATAGATTTAGAGCTTCTTGTATCTCTTTGATTTTATATAAAGGACTCCAGTCCGCGATATACAGATAGTCCAGTACGAGATAACACATTAAAAACTTATTTAGTGTCTTTCCATTTCAGGACAATAGGACAATCATTAGTTTAGTTAAGGTTTTGGGCAACAAATATCTCAGCGCTAAACATACGAACCAGTCTAATCCCGAGAATAATATAGAGAATATCTCAGAGAAAGTTTGCGTTTAGAACGTGCTGTCAATTATTTCCAGGAAGCCCGAGCAGCTCTCGCGTGGCTGCGCAACACCAGCACCGACGACAAGGACCTGGAGGAGGCGGTCCAGCAGCTGGAACGAGAGGAAGAGTACGCGAAGTCCATGAAGAAAGCCACCTGGATGAGTATAGGTATGCGTAGCATTTTCTCAACAATACGTCCGGTTCGGAAGGCCCATTTTAAATTTGACAGCACTATAATTTGCTTCATCCTTTTCTACTTAATACTGTGTGACAGTGATAGAAACATTTTAGTGCTGTTAAAATTTTATATTGTGCCTCCAGAATCGTGCCTAATGCAATTCAATAAAATAGTGATGTTCGAGTCGAGAAGAATACAACGCACCAGATATCTATTGCAATTTAAAATTAGAACATGGTGATTAAACTCCCTGTGTCTGTCAGGACTCTTACTCCGTGGTCAGGACTAAACTATTTTGACAGTAGGTACTATAATTAATGCCATCTCTTTCTTATTTTTCAACCGACGAAAACAAAAGAGGAGGAAGTTATCAATTCGATCCGTTTTTTTTTTAAGTTATAAAAGAGCACAAGATGCAAAAATTTAGTTAATGCGTGGGTCATCCTAATCGACACCAACTCATTTTTAAACTAGTTTAAGCTGACTATACAATGTCAAATTCAGACTATGATGTACGGTCGACCGCACGTCAGTGGAAACAAAACCAGTATAGTTTATACTGGTTTTGTTATAGTCTCTCATAGAAACTCCCTAACAGGTTAGGCCAGCTCAAGGTCAAAGTGTTTCCACTGACGTGCGGTCACCTGTACAGCCACGAACCGGGATTGTTGAGCCACTTGCCACTGTTTGTATTTTGGCCGTGTAATGCAAATCGGGTTACAAAAGGGTTGCTGTGGTCACATTTCACGAAAAACGGTGGCATTCGTGTAACACAACCAAGTTAAGATGATAAGCTAGTGGCTCAACAATCCCGGTTCGTGACTGTACTTAAGTGGGTAATGAAATAAACACTAACTATGTAGGTATAATTAATTGTAAGTTCTCCACAACGTTTCCCTGAACTTTTCCCACCAAGGGTCTCAGCATTGTTTTGTTTTCCAGTTTTCTCACGTACATACCTAATAGGTATTAGGTAGGTACGTAAACGGTGATGCAGAGCATTTTTTATTCATTTATTAATTCTGCAATCTATTTCTCCTTATCAACTTTTTAGCATGCCAGGAAAACGGATCGGTAGCGAAGTTTTTTAGTCAGTATGTCCACCGGAAAACCCGAAAACCATTGCACCGATAACTATATTGTGTAAAACAGAGTGATGATGGGAAAACTATGGTAAGGAAAATCGTTATTTTCCTAGATATTTAAGGACATTGACTTCACTTAATAGCGGGTATAACGAAGGCCGTAATACGTGAACACGTCTCACCTTGCGACGAGGTGCGGGTGGTTCGTTTATCCTCAACACAAAATACATCTGGCTCCACCTATGATAACGTCATGGACATTGCAGACCAAACTGCTTGCATTAATTTCGCTCGTTTCAGTTTTCCAAAATGTATAATTCCATTCCTAACTTATACAGTCGTATATTATTTGTTATTATAAAAGCCCGAACTGCGGTAAATCCTAAAACAGACATGGAAATAATTCACATTTATTAATAATCAATTGATTTAAATAAATTATAGTACGGTCGACCGCGCGTCAGTGGAAACAAAACCAGTACAAACTGGTCTCTCATAGTACTGAAACTCCCTAATAAGCTAGGCCAGCTCAAGGTCACAAAGTGTTTTCACTGACGTGCGGTTGACTGTACTAATCTTAACCTAACCAGAGGTTTTTACAATACCTACGTACATTATTCAATTTAATAACTTAATTTTTTTTGTCTTGATTTTCATGAAAAACGTGATTTTATACGAAACTTTCTTCACTCCTATGGAATAGTAATTCGAAAGTAAAATATAATTGTTACTCATAGTGCTAAACTACGGATATGTGTCTCTTCAGGCACGATATACGGCAAATTGAAATACATATAATAATATGCATTTAAGTCGTTTGTTGCATTCCTTAAGCACATTAGCGAAGCTTTCAAACCTCTCGAAAGTGCATTCGAAGCATTCAAGCTTGTGAAACCCAGTGCAGTAAATCTCAGAGGCCGATCCATAAACTACGTAGGTAAGTAATTGTTCAGAGACAGCGCAGACCGAAAGGACGATGCTGCTCCCAAACGGCTGATCTGATCAGTTGGATATCTATAGCCATCTAGAAGTCCTCTATCTATTCTCTCGATGACCGTCATCAGATCATCCCCCCGGTGGTCAGGTCATCCCTCCGTGTAGGATCAATCCTACACGGAGAACCATGGCTTCAAAATGACCTCGATTGTATGAAAATCTTGCCCTATCCGTCCACCCGATGTATTGCCACTCCATATTCTTTCCATTGGGTCCGGTCCGATGCCAGTCGGTTTCAAGATGCGTCGTCCGTCCATCTGTCTAGTGGCATCCAGGGTCTCCAAAACCTGTTCCATCTCCCATCCGCTGTGTGTAATATTGTACTTCCATGGTGTATGGACGATCCTTGCCCTGTATGATATTTCAACTGTCAATTCACATTAAGCAGCACACTAAGCACGTCATAGGTACAGTCGGTAACACAATGTTACACAATCAAATGCATCTTACTGCATTTCTGAGAGATTAAACTTACAATGTTGTTTACTGTACTTTGTAACATGACTCGACCGAAATAAGAGAACGAGAAACTGCAACGGAATCGAAACCAGTTATAAGTTGGAAATAACCAGAGAAATAACCATTACAGTATCCTCTTTAAGTTAATGTAAGTACATCGAACTTAGCGTAGGTACTTATGCATAGATGTCAATGCACGAGTCGATGATTGTCATGAGGCTAGGATCTTTTTGGTGGGCGCCCGCGGAGCAGCTAAATTCGATCCTTCCTGATGATTGCAAATAGAATTCAATTGGAATTGATAATTAGTCGCTCTATCAGTTACTTATCCAACTACATTATTAACCTTAAAACCTTATAACTATATTGGTTTTTAAAAATTATGAGGCAGTTGGAGTGGAGGGGTACTCCACCCCGCTCCTCCAGCAGTTTTCAGGCACATTTTTCAGCTCCATCGGTTCTGCGACAGTAGTAGCTTATCTATGAAACTTACTGGGGACTTCAGCTATGCTCAAATCCTAATGAATGATGAATGAATCTTCATGTTGGTGCTTATAATTCAACCTTCTCTTTCAGTGAGAGACAAGACCACATTCAAAGCCTTCCGGATCTCCCTCAACGTGATGCTGTCTCAAGAGACTTGCGGATACCTCGTAGTCCTCATGTATGCGGGCTCGATCTTCGACCAGGCAGCCAAATCCATCGGCCTGAAGCTCAGCCCCAACAAGCAGACCATTATTGTTGGTGTCATACAGTTGCTTGGGTCCATTGTCGCCAGTTGCATTGTTGAGAAGACTGGAAGAAAGGTATGTGCTCCTCTGGTACATTAGGATCCAACGACCTGATTTTCTACTTTACTATCTTTGATTAAGCCACCAAATGTATCACTACAGACCTAGGAATTAGGACAAAATTTGGTAGGAAGTGGACGAACCAATTCGAGACAATTTTAGTCCAATTACATCCAACTAAAACTCAGGAAACCACACACTTGCCCACAAAAACACAAATCCTTAGCCTTAGATTATGGATGGAAATCACTTAGCAATGGACTACATGACATTCAGTGTCTTTTTAAAGTCATCATTAAGATGAAAAAAGGCGTGCTCTGTTGGTTAGGACAATATGTTAAGCGAATGAGATGAACTAACGGCTGCATAAATATATCCAGCAAATGTGATTGGGAGCTGGGGACGAGCTAGACTGACATACCAGGATCAGACGGAACACGTGCTCGCAGATGGATACCTACGTGAAGAATGCTCGTGTCCCGCGGCCTGTATATAGGTATTAGGGTATACCATAAGTGAACTCTTTCTTGCAGTGGCTCCTCGCCGGCACATCTCTAGCCACTGGGCTCTCGATGCTGGCTCTGGGCGCGTGGTTCTACATCACGTCGATGCACATCTGGCTGCCGGGCTGGCTGCCGGTCCTGGCGATGTGTCTCTGCATCTTCGCTGATGCAGCAGGCTATCAACCAGTGCCATACGTCATTACTTCCGAGCTGTTCTCGTTCCAAGTAAGTATTGCATCAGCATCAATCAGCATAGGTAGCTTAATTTCACTTGGCATCGCCACACGAAACGTAAATAACTTAGGTGTACAATTTTGTAGTAACTTTTAGATCTATAATCTAATGGTTATCTTTTAGGGCGAGTTCGTTTGAGTCGGTCATGAAAACAATCATTGTGCGTTAATATATTCATACAGTCACCTGTTTCCGTTTTTCTTGTCTTCCTCCTATAGTTCTTTCTTAATCTTTTGTTGGTTTGCTCTAACTCCATTTCCTTCACGTTCCAGCATCGCGGAATGGTGACGTCATTCGTGAGCAGCGTCGATGCTCTCAGCGACTTCCTTCAAACTAAAGCGTACGACCCTCTGCTGAAACTTCTGGGCATCCACTGGGTCTTCATCATGTTCTCCGTCGTCTGCTTCCTCGGCACCTTCTACACCGTCATGTGGGTGCCGGAGACCAAAGACAGGACCGTGGAAGAGATCTACGCTCTTCTAGAAGACGGCAGGAAAAAAGAGAAGAGGAAAGACGTGGAAAGCGGGAAAGAAGTTAGTCGGTTATGAGTTGAAAGACACGGAGGAGAAAACAAAAAGGACTCGCGCTTCAGAATGAAAGTTGTAGGTACTGTAGTCGGTCTCTTATTGGTCGTGTTCGTGCGAGTGGCGTGGCGATGTCCTGTGATTCGCCGGAAGATAAGGTCGATTCCAAAAACTGTTTATGACAAACTTTGAAAACTGTTGATAAACTCGTTACGTCACGAGCACACCCAAACAACAAACGAGAGCGCTCTCGCCTAACATAGAGCTCAATTTCGGCGTGGATCACGTTTGAAGGTTGTAAGGAGTGACGCTTCGGTACGGATTATACGGAACTATTATGTATTCTGTGCCGTCGCCAAAGAGATATATAAATTTGGATGCATTTTCCAACAAAATGAACGTTTTTGCTGACTTAATGTCTCCTAATTAGTGCATTTGTTCGGAAAGCTTGTCTGCAGGTATGGAGTCAGGATCTTGAGCTATTCCCAATAAAGTGTTTCAAACCAAATGCCCTTCAAAGAGTAAATAAATAAAGTTTTAGGTTCCTGAATAAAACTTCTTGGGTTATCTGACTACTGGATGGCGGACGTCTATGGAGTTCTTCCTCCGTGTCTAAACGAAATTAACCCATTGTGATTTACAAATCTGATTTATAACGCCAGTGTTTTTAATTATTATATAGGTACCTACCATATGGCTTTGCCTAACAATGTCGCGGGCAAAATCTATTTATTAATCGAAATAATAAAATTCAAAAATAAATGCCTATTTGAATTTGAATCTCTACTTTTGACCTGAAAGGTACTAATTATGAATTGAGGGTTGGAAAGCAATCTTTCTGTGCAAAACATGCTTAACGGCAGGCGCACATCGGTGTGGTGTATGCGTTCCAAGCTCCTAGTAAGAAAATTCGCAACGTAACCGGAGTATGACTTCTTCCATACAGTGCACAGAAAGCTTGGTTTCTCACTACCCTGCCTTAATGTCTGATACCGATTGTGATATTTTTGACGAATTATTAATGTTTAATATTGGTATTATTAGTATAATTGTGACAAATGACATTAAAAGAATGTTTATATTAAAACGTGGTTTTATTTTTACACCAGAAGTTTGATGGCATGGGATACCTTCAACGAGCTATGACTAGTTAAGGATTTTTATGTTTAAATTTTTATTTTATTATCTATAAAAATCTTAAGACTTAAGAGTAAAAAACTCGTCAGCTTTATACCTAACTAGATTAAAAAAGCACGACCTATAACATTGACCGCTATACCGCACCAGTCAGGGGGTGGCTCAAAGGTGAGAAAAATTTCGACTAGGCATAATAATAAATACACTTTCGATTTTAGTTGAATTGAGAAATATCGAAGTATCAACATTTACAATAAATATTTTATTATTATAGTTTATTTTTATGTCAGTTTCGATTCGACAATGAAATATAAACGTTTGGAAATCAGTAGCAAATCAAAATGAGTGGCAACAGAAAATATTTTATATTATTATAATTTATTTTTACCAAAGTACAAAATGCACTTGTTACAAGTCGGCTTTATTATTTGTTCGTGCGCGAGTTACGTGAGGGGGGACGATGCGTGGCCACTTGAAGACAATGTCGTCGAACACTTAGATCGTGAGAGAATTAATATTTACTAAAGGACAGGATGTGGGAAGATGTGATAAGATATAGATACTAGCGCCGGACAGTGTCATAGTAATAGTACATTGTGCATTTAGGGTAGTAAGTAGGATATTACTAACGAGAAACGGGAGTTTTGTGCAAAAAGGAATTGCACAAAACTCCCGTTTCGTGGAGTCGGTGCAGGGACTGCCACCCCCGTCTAAGAATAAGAATAAGAATTACTAACGAGAGTCTATTAGAAGCCCGACGCCGAAGGCGGAGGGATTTTAATGACTCGAGTTTGTAATACTCTTACTACCCGTGATGCACACAATGTTTTTCATCATATTTGCGAGGAAATTAATACCTACGACACTAGGGAACAAATCTATTTTCTTTGACTTTGCTGAAATTATTTAAGTTTATTAAATTAATTTAGTTAAATTAAGTTAAATTTAGTTAAATTTAATTACCTTAATATAACTCAAGTTAACTCAAGTGGAGTCAAGTGAAGTCAAGTTAGGTCAAGTTAAGTCAAGTTAACTACTCAATTTAACTTAATTAATTTAATAAACCAGTTCAGTACAGCCAGCTACACATTTCAGCCCCTAGGGGTAATAATATTGTACTGATTATCATTATTCTCCCGCGGGTATATATAGGCCATTGTGTTTCTTTAGGCACTCATATAATAAGACCCTTAACGAGCAAGTGCGATGAAAAAGATCTTTTACTATGGTAGTGTGGAACGCTCCCCGGCTAGATGGAGCAGTGATCTGCATTATGGCGGCTGGCAGTGACAGCCTAGTTGCGGAGTAATCGGATTCAGTGGGACGCCTTGGGCCTTGGGGAAGGCGTATACCCAGCAGTGGACTAGTGCCGACTGATGATGATGACTTAACGTGCAAAACGATATGTTGTTTTAACAAAATATACCTATATTATCTTAATAATCGGAGCATCAGTAGCGTCGTGGGGAAGACGTGGCCTGATGTCGATCCCAGTTCGTGCCACAATGAACCAATGGGTTCTTCTAGAAACTTATGTACTGACTGCTCTCAAACGATGAAGGAAAACATCGTGAGGAAACCTGCATACGCCGATGAAGAAATCCTCAGGCGCATTGAAGTCCACCAACCCGCAACCCGGGCTTGCGTGGGTTGAGAGGGTAAAGGCCTGAGTCCCAACAGTGTTGACATATTAATAGGCTGTTTGGCTATTGTTGTTATTTGATTTGATTCCCCTAGTGAACTTTAACGCCGAAATAGACCACAAGGATGCGCTAGAAAGCCGCCGGTCTCACCACCACAAGAAAAACCTGAGGATCCGGAACGAGGCGCCGCTGGTGCTGGAGCAAGGGTCCCTGAGGATAAGGGGAGGCAACGCCACGGACACGGCCAACTACCCATACATGGCTGCCATCATCATCAACGGGCGGCTGTGGTGCGCCGGCGCAGTGGTCGACGAGAACTGGGTGATTACTGCCGCTCACTGTCTCAACTAGTGAGTATTCCAACAAACTAGACAGACAGACAGACGGACAACGAAGTGGTCGTATAAGGATTCCTTTTTTTCCTTTAGAGGTATGGAAGGTGAAAATGTATTGAGTGTATTGGGAAGCCTCTGGCGAGTGCCGGTGCCCTCTGGTGCAATTTAACCCTCATAACCCGCAAGGTTGGAAGGGCCAGAAGATGAGTGTTTAGTGCGTGTTCCAGCGTATAGATACAAAGTAGCACTAAAATATATTATCTTATATCAAAAAACAGACAGAGAGACAAAGAAGTGATCCTATAAGGGATGGTTTTTTTCCTTATAAGGTACGGAACCCTAAAAATGGCCCAAGTTACCTATTGTCTTAAAGGAACTCAATATTCCGCCTAGTTAAAAATTTGCCTCAAAGTGGGAGACAAAGACTCGGATAGACGAAGTAAAGTAGTTAAATAAATCTTGATAGTTTTTTTTTCTTTTTTCAAAGTCAAAGTATTTATTTATTTAGTTTGAGATCGTTTGTATCATTTGTATGTATTATGAACAAATGTATGTATGTGCGTGGTATCTCAGATATGATCCTGTCCTAACAGTGTTCTCCATGTGTCCCCAATGAAGACCCTCGGCAAATACGTGAAGGTGCGCGTGGGCAGCGCGCGGCCCCACGAGGGGGGGCACCTCGTCGACGTGGTGGGGGCGGTGAGGCATCCCAAGTTCGAGGAGGAACCCGTGCCCCACGCTGACGTTGCTCTGTTGAAGCTCGCCGAAAATCTCAGTAAGTTAACAGTAGCTAAGTTAAGTAGGTAAGTGAGAATATTCTGATCCAGGACGAAGAGTGAGAAGACGCAGAAGAAGAAGCAAAAGAACTAATCTAAAACCAATTGAAATCAATTTGCGAATGACGAAATAGCGAAGAATACTTTGAGGAAACCCGACAATAATCTAACGGTCCTTTATGTGGAAGCCTAGCAGGAAATGCAAGACAGGTCGTCCAAGATTAACGTGGAGGCGGTTGTCGGAAGAGCTGAAGACTGCAACCTTAAATATCAGCAGGCAAAGTACTCATTTGATGTAAATCGGCAGTTGAGGGATAACAGGAAGCAAGAGGAAGAAGATGCTCAAGTAGAAGTGACGATTGGGGCACACCAAGACTGAGAGAGTCATTGCATGTCGTGTGCTTGGTCTCTAACGCCAGTGAGCTAAAATATTCGTCGGACGCATTTTGCATAACAAGATTGGAGATGTTAAACAGGATTGCAATGCACGTGACGTGGCTGTAGAAATTTGCAGAAAATCTGGGCAAGACAAAAAATACCTAGTTTAAAAGCACGAGTGGTGCACTTTTAGAAGAGAGTGGCCCTTGACGAGCGACCCTAAATTCGAGGTACAATAACTCATTTCGTATGCTAGGTAGGTAAGTCACGTGTTGAGCTTCCTAGTAATTCCATTGCTTCATTATGGCAGGAAAAATACAAAGAAAAGTTAAGCTGACAAAATTGTGTCCACAGATTTCCACAAGACGGTGAACCTGGTTAAGATCTACGACGGTATGAAGGAACCGTTTGCGCAGAGCTTCATCGTGGTCAGTGGCTGGGGCGCTACAAGGGTATGCTATGTTGAGGAGATGATTATCTTATCACTGATTTTTAAACTACAGGATTCAGCAAAATATGTTGGATATCTAGGATGAGCTTCTTGCCGTTTCTTTGCCTCACAAACGTAGTCCCCGTAAAACTTTTTGGCGGTTATGTGAAGTTTGCTGATTCTTGACTAGTTTTAGGTGTCAATGGGGAGACATTTGGGGAGAGATGTCAATGGGGAGAGATTTACGGGTACTATCACGACATCTGTCTAACATCCCCAGGGTTCCGACACAGCATTTCGAGACCACACGCCGGATCTGCTGTCCGCTCGGCTGAAGGTCCGCACGCACCACTACTGCCAAGACGCGTACCAGCTCGTCAACGGCTTCATATTCAGCGAGGACTTCTTCTGCGCCTCTTTGAGGAACGGCACTAGGGACGCCTGTCTGGTAATGATCGACGCTTAAAAAGGATCCTGTTTAGACCCCCCAAAAATATTTAACTACGGACAAACCATGTAACACGAGGCGAATTGCCATGAATTCATTGCCAACTGGATCCCCTAAACAATATTAAGTTTATACGCTCTTCTTGAAGGATCACATGTCGTGGAGGTATGGGAAAACGTCAGGAGGACTTACAGCATGAAGATCCGCGTAAACGGGGGAAATTGGGGAGTAACCCCTTAATTTTAGGTTAAAAACAGGATCCGTTTACCAGCATAACCTCTCATTGGATGCACTCGATCGCTTGGTCAAAGTCCTGCAGTGAGTTTCTTCCGTAATTGTGCCCGCAGTTCGACGCCGGAGCACCAGCCGTCCAGCAGAACCGACTCGTGGGCATTATGAGCTTCGGCCCCGAGCGCTGCGGGTCTGCCTTCCAGCCCGCGGTCTTCATCAAGGCGTTCTATTTTAGGTTAGTTCACAACCTACACACAGAGGGACGCGTATACCTGTTACAACGAGCTTTGTAGTCGCACAAAAAACACTCCTTTCTACTTATTTACGTACACACAAGATATTAACAATACAAAAAGCTGAAAATTAGACAAAGGGTTAAGGTTTTTTCTACGAAATCTCTTCCAGCTAACCCCTTTTCGGATAGGGCTTCGCATATTTTTGGTGGTGGACTCTGCGTAGAGTTTGTCTAGTGCACAGTTAGCAGCATTATAGGTGGTTAGTATAAACCTCCCCGTTTGGGAAAGGCCTGGTCCAGCCGTTGACTTTTGAAAAAGAGAAATTACTGTCCAGCAACCAGCACACGTTGGCATCGATGGGGAACTGCAACTGTTTTAGCATAGATTTTGTCGCAGGGACTTCGTGAAGCATACGATATCGTCGTACAAGTCCACGTCGGACTTGATCGAGGCGATGCAGTCCGTGGACCCGACCATCAAGCCCATCGTGCACTTGGTCGCGCCGGAGCCAGAGATGCATGACGAGGGAATCCCCTTCGGAGAAGAGGTCACCAAACCAGACGAGCGGCACGACAAGAGGAAATAAGTAACGCGTTCAGCGGTGAAAAGTTCAGAACGATTTTTTATTGAGGAATGTTGTTTTTGTCATTTCGTCAATAAATATTATAAGTACATATGGGTTTCTTTTCATATTCGCAGTGCAGCGTGTCTTTCGGCTTTCAAAACGGATATCCTTAGCAGGCCTCCCACGAGGTGGACAGACGATCTGGTGAAGATCGCGGGACCGGGCTGGATGAGGTTAGCGCAGGACCGGTCGTCGTGGAGATCCTTGGGGGAGGCCTTTGTCCAGCAGTGGACGTCTACAGGCCGATATGATGATCCTTGTAGTGTAGCGAAGATATTTTGTCCGTCTGTCTGTCCGCCTGATAACACGAAAACTACTGGACCGGTAGTTTTCAGAAAAACTAAACGACTAATTGACATTGTGAACTACCTACTTGCTTACTTTTTACTTTCGAAAGTGAAGGAATAAGGTAATTAAGTAATCGGGCGAAGAAGAGGTCGCGTTTTTGATAGCGGATTAAATGCAAAATGTGGACGTTGACGTATCACCTTTTCGGCAGAGAATTTTATTGTTGATTCAACCATTACTTATAAACATGATGACCTGTAATGATGTAAGGAAATCTTTCAACTCACTTTTCACTTGATTTGAAACTTGCAAACTTAATCAATGCTGGTGACAATACAATATAATGTGGTGGTATCGAGCTGGTATGTTGTTGGAGGCGGTAGCTTGGTCATAGGTTTTCATTGACTAACTGTACTTTACTCGAGTTTGGCCTAAATTAACTTCGTTTTATCGAAAAGTTTTTCGTTTTGGTGATAATATTTTGAGCGTGTTTTTTTATTAAGTACTTACATAATTCGGTTATTTCTAGTGAATTTGATGCATCTTTTTATTTAGTTATGTCAAAGAAATCGCCAGTTTCATTATTATCATCATTATTGCTGTTAGATAATGTGTATTGACTCATTTAATCACTAGCGAATTACATGGAATTTAAAGTCCAAAATCACGCTCGTAAACGACACTGCAAATCACATATTAACATTGGTATTTTCATAAGCTACGAAGTTTTTGCTACAATTTGAACTTTGTTGCAACGGCATAGGGATCGTAAGGAAAAACAGTTGCGGAAAAAATATGTTTGTCGACCGTAACGTAACTGTTTGCTTAGTTTATTCGTGGAGTTGATTCGTTCTTAAGGGAGAGCGCTTTGGATTAATTATACAAATATAGCGTAATGGATTTTTTAATTGATACGTAAGTACTTACATACGTCGTGCAACCACATAAAAAACTAGAAACCGACAAAAAATGTGGGATGTGGAGTTAATATAAAAATAAATAGGCAAGAGAACTAAAACCCGACTTGGAAAACGATATAAAATCCAGTTTTTATTTCTTTTGTCGTGGTACTTATATTCAAAATAACGCCGCCGTAAGTAATTAAGCTAATAATAAAATATAAAAAGAATAATAAAAAAATAAAGTTAGTCTAGCTAGAAGTAGGTATGTATGAGTACTGAATAACGTAACGTGTCGTTACAAAAATAAATGCGCGTCATACAGATTACCTAATCTACGGCCATTCTAAGATTAGGTCTGTAGGTACCTACCCAGTGACACCACAAGCTCAGTTGTAGCCTACACTAAAAGGTACCAAATTTTAACCCGTTCCATAATCTTACAAAAGTATTCCGAAAGGAATGCAATCGTCGGTCCATTTGTGACCGAAATTTATTTTTAGCTCCATTTGCCAACGGTCGTCGGCTGCTTGCTGACTCTGAACACATGCAATCGGATAAAGTACCTCGGTTAGGTTATGTTTTGTGTTGTAGTAGGTTGAGAAATAAGCAGTAGAACGCACGCAATCACTTAACTTACCCATTAAAATATGCACCTATTAAGAACTCGAAATAATGAGACGTGATTTAATTAAGTAGGTAATTTACCGAATGTCAACAAAAATAACCTAAAAATCGATTGGTGATTTTGTATACTGTGCTACGATGGAAGAAAAGCGCAATAGCAGCGCTAGAAGACAAATTTTGACAGCTCTTATTGGTAAGTGAAAGTATACAGATAAATAAAATACTCTTACATTAATTCTAAGTAGCGATACAATGGAATTGAAAAGAATAATTATGCAGAACATTTCCTCAGCGACTTCGATAAACATATACGTGTGTAAGTATAGTACATTTTATTTAAATTGAATATTAATTAGTAGAGTTAGATAATGCATAGAGTCGCTTGATTCAGCGAAAAGCGGTGATGTCAGCTTGAGTCATCGGACGCGGGCAAGTTTAAATACAAATTGATCATATTGAGATGAATTCGTTCGGAGAATATCTCGAAAGTTATTTATGAACGTCTTGCTTCTCGCCTTGTGGGTTTTTCCTGCCATTTAGTATGCTGTTTTTAGGCTGATTGATACTATAAGTACCTACCTATGCTTTAATTAATTTGCAACATTCGAAGAAGCCTGTAGTGCAGAAATAATCAGAAATATCCAAATTATATTCTGGGTTAGGATGGCGTAAAGTAAAAAAATTGACTTTAACGAATTCCTCATTCTTACGCGCTTCCTCCCTGCTGTAATTTTTTTCTAATAAAATAATAGTCGAGGTGAAAAGCAGAATGTTTTATCAGCCGGGAGGAAAAGCAAACAATTTCAAACTCGAGGTCCTGTAGATACTTAACTCTAGTTGCTAATGTTGCCAACAGATGGCGTTGCAATCTCAATTAACAATTTGTCAGTAAATCAAGACAAAAACTATAGTTTTTATGGACGTTAAATTCTATCTGTAGATTTTTAAACTATTTAATGGCTTCCCTTCAAGGGCTTTTGCCAACATACTCGTCAAATGAGGATGCCATGCCACCTGTATTTTTTTAAGAAGTAGGTCTGTAATTGCTCTTTTTCCTCCCTCGGTTAACAATTAACTACCAACTAAATCTACATGCGCTATAAACTGACATATGATGACCTGCAATATTAATTTTCTTCCAGCAACTATACCTAACTTCTCGTATGGCATCCAGATCGGCTGGCTATCTCCCATGGGGCCTATTCTCAAATCGGCGTCGATTTCTGACAGCGCCATCTCGTGGCTGGCCGCGGCGCTCCCGCTCGCCGCCATCCTGGGAATCCCTTTCTTCAGCTATTCATCAGACCGGTTTGGGAGGAAGTTGAGCATTATTGCGGTTTCAATGCTGCATTGCGTGAGTTGAGATTTAATCATCTACATAATATCATCCGCTTACGGTAATATTGATTAACAAAGTAAATATTCATCCCAGCGCTCCAAGCGGCCGAAAGTCTAAACTTTTTCAATTTGCCACTTTGAAAAAGAAAAAATCAAAAGTAAAGTTCAAATCAAAAGAGCACACACAAAATGGCGTTTCTCTCGTCTACCCTCAAGAGATGGTAAAGCTCTAGATAGCTTTACGTAAAGAAAACTACCTACCTACCATTAAAATAAAATCAGGCAAATTTAGTCAATTTATTAACTGAATCTTATTCTTATTCATCTATGTTTAGTGGCCTTAGGATACTGCCAAAGAATGTTGTATAGGTACCTACTTAATATTAGGTACAGTACTCCTATAATTAACGAAAAACTCAATTAAAAACATAATAAACCTATAGAACTTACTTGACTTTGGTTAGTTTACCTATGTACATTCTATGTAGCGTAACACCCTCTCTAAAAAGCGAAAAATCGTCATTATATAAAAAGCAAAGCAATAAACAGATTAGTATTGGTTTAAAAACACTTGTTGTAAACTGAAATTGATAAGAACTGCAGGTGCAAGCGTTCTTTTGTTTGTTGTTTTATTGTCTAGCACATATTTAACTTGCCTGTCGTCACCGTAAATAAGTATAATGGATTTACCATATGGTAAGAAAAAGCAACGTGCTACCCGACCCTACGCGATGCCTGCGCATGCGCATTCTGTGCTCTGTGGTGCTAGGCAACCACAACAAACAAAAACGCAATTCTTTTTGTTGTAGTTGTCTAGCACATATTTAACTTGCCTGTCGTCACCGTAAATAAGTATAATGGATTTACCATATGGTAAATGTAATGTATGTATGTGTGCTAGGCAACTACAACAAAAAGAATTGCGTTTTTGTTTGTTGTGGTTGCCTAGCACCACAGAGCACAGAATGCGCATGCGCAGGCATCGCGTAGGGTCGGGTAGCACGTTGCTTTTTCTACTCTCAGTTTAACGAAAACTCAGAATAACGCAATAAAATACTCAGTCCCTTAAATTTTGCTGTATATTATACTGTATCTTATCTTCTGAGGGGGCCAGGAATACCTGGCGACACTTCGACCCTATGGGATCTGTTGCGCCAAACCCCTGTCCGCCAAACGGTGCCACAATCCGTTTTTGGTGGACTTCACATACGCCTTAGAATAGTTAAATACCAGTCTTTGGCGTATGCAGGTTTCCTCACGATGTTTTCCTTCACCGAAAAACCTGTGGTATTATAATAAACCGTACTTAAGTTTTGAAAAAGTCATTGGTACGGGCCAGGATCGAATACACGACCTCATGAACGTGAGGCGAGTGCACAACCAAGTAGGCTACCACGGCTCTATATATTATACTGTAACCTATATATAGTCTATGACTAAACCTAGTTTATTTCAAGATTAGTTTAGTTTTAGTTTAGTTTAACTCATTAGGTAGGGTTCATCTTTTAAATTGCAGAAGATTATCATAATATCAAATTAGTGCTGTTTATTGTCTAAATCCTACTGCCTACTTACATACCTATCATAAAATTAATCACACTAAGTAATTACAATGTCCGCTATCTCTATTGTGTATTATAAAATGAGGATTTATGCATTGGTAAAAATAGATTTATGTATACTATATACTTAGTACTTACTTATATGTACATAGTTTTATATTGCTTAGTGCTTAAACAATAACACATATAGGTATATAAGCACCACCACCAAAATAGTATAGACAGTTGACATAAACAGCGCAGATCTAAAAAGTCAATGTTTATGGGTGAAAGCTGTCTTCGCATGCTTGATAGAGCGAATTTAACTCTACAACTCTTTCAGATATCATGGACGATCAAACTGACATCGGTCACGGCTACCTCGCTGATAATGGCCAGGGTTGTCGCCGGCGTCGCTGCCAGCGGCTGCTTCGTCGTCGTACCGGTGTATATCAAAGAAATCGCCGAAGACTCTTGGAGAGGAAGCTTGGCATCCCTTACTATGACCATGTGCAAGCTGGGAGTCATATTCGTGTATGTTGTGGGCATGCTTCTCTCGTATAGAGGGAACCAGGCCGTGTATTTAGCAATTGCTGCAGCTCACGTGGTGCTATTCACGTTTATGCCGGAATCTCCTAATTTTTTATTGAAGATCGGTAAGGAAAAGGTTGGTATTGGTAGTTAGTACATTTTATTATTAAGTGTTAAAATAAAGAATGAAGACTAAGGGCTTCTTACACCAGTTGCTGATAAAGTCCCAGATACCCTATATGAAGGTTATCTACCAGATATCCGTGTATTTTCTTTTTCACAGGTATCTGATTGCCTTATCTGTCCGGTAAACCGCCTTATAAACTTACAGCCAGATCAAGGGGCTGTTATTTCTTTATCTGTCGGATATGGATTGTTTTTTTTTCGAATTTAACGCGGTAATACTTCAGTTTTGTGTTAATTTTATTTTATTTATGGATTTATCACTGTTTCTTTTAAAAATTCACTTATTTGACTATTTAGAAGACAAATTCGAAGAATTTCATGACCGTTTATCGCGCCCACGGACACGTCCCATAGTCAGGGACAGAGAAGATAATTTTATACAAAATATAGTGATGGGGCGTTTAGGGATAGATATGGGCTAACAAAAAAAGCTGTTAATTATCTGCTTTCTTACAAAGAAGATGGCATAATAACAACCAATACTGTACCAATATGTAAGTACCAATCACATATACTTTGATCAAGTAATGGGCCCACACTAGAGATTTTTTAAAGTTACATTGTTACTTCATTGTTTCAGTAACGCTGCAATATCTCCAATGAATAGATTACTGTTACCAAACATTGCGCTATTATGCGAAGGATCGTTTCTGACTTCAGCCGGAGATCTGAGTGGTGTAGGCACAGCGTCAGCATCTAAAATCATATCAAGTGTCCGAAGCATAGCAAAACCTGAGATCACTTTTCGCCAGATTCCCTAAAGATAGGGCCAAAGTTAGTACCTATCTGTATTTGGCTTTGATGTGAAGGAAAACTTAATGAGGAAACATGCATATGGTCCACCAATCCACTCTGGGTCTGCTTGGGGGACTATGAGCCCTACACCCTTGTCTAATGGTGGGCCTGTGCACCAACAGTGCGGCCATATTAACTGGTAAATTGATAAAATGATCGTACCATACTAATATTTTATTTACATGTTACAGTCACTGCTGCCAGTCGCCTTATGCAGATCGTTGCTCTATCAAACCGGGGGGCGTCCCACACTACACTTGCCCAGTAGTAGGACTCACCTACCAGCGGTTATCGATTCTCTGACAAATATGACCAGCCATTTCAACATACTTACTTTTTGAGCTATGTCAAAGACTTTGGTTCTCTTTAATACAATCTTCCCACTCCAATACTTCATCATGCCAGCCCTTTAACATCGACTGTTGGACATAGCCCTTCCCCAATGAACACCACCACACCCAGTCCTCTAATAGGTACCTAATCCTATTATATTACCTACTATTTTATTTTATTTATTTAATTTATTTTCTATACACTATTATTTCATTACAGCCATCGTTTTCCGAGGACGAAGATGATTATAATGCTGTGCCAAGCAGTAGTTCCACAGGGAAAATGTGAAATAGAATAAGTATATACATTAATATAAATGAAAATGTTTTTAAATGTGTTTTGTTATTTTTCTTTATTGCAATGATACCCATCCCATGCAGAATATTTCACTGGCACCAGACTCGGATCTTCTTTGGTTCTCTTTATACAGCATCTCAATGACGCCTTTCAACAGGTTGTCTCCACACTTTACTATCATGTGTTGATCATGGGTAACAGACTTGACTACCGCCCATGATATTTAAATAAAAATTGCACATCTACAAAAACAAAAACATGGTAAATTTAATAATTACATGTCATACATTTGCATTCAAAATGAATTGTGAATACAAAAAACATGATTACATGGGTGCCATCGACAGAACCTAGTACTCCTGGCAAGCTTGAAGCTCTGTAGAAACTGAAATTAAATACCTATGACAGTTTGTACCCGCCGTCCTACTGAATTATCATATTGTTACTTTTGAGAGTGAAACAATCGCATGATGCGAAATTTATTTTCTCACCGTCTTTTTCTATTCTTCCAATCACTTTGTCTAAATGCGAATGCCACATGCCCCTGACCATCCACCACTAGACCATCAGCACGAAAAGGGGTGGGTATATGAGAACTTTCCTCCACCAACCAGGCAAACAGATGCGTTGAATTCCGAAACTTGACTGACTTCGGTTATGGACACCAATACCGTCATAATAAGCCATCCTGTCTGCGAATGCCCCCAGTATTTTTTATAAAACACTTCAAATACTTGTACACGTAATTTATAGATAGAGAACCACTAAAATCCGTAAAAAAGCTTCGTTATTCCTCACTGTAATTTTTTATGTAAATAAAACAAAAACAATAATCGATGAACCACAGACCATATGAATAGAAGTCTGCTTCGCTTCGTTATACGCAATAAACGTAGGTATTTTTTTATTTCATTCTCAAGAATAATTACATAAAAACGGACTCAATAATGTACTTTCTGTATTTTATACATAAATATATAATTTATGGGTATTTATGAATACATTTTCTAACTAATATTTAAGATATTAATTTAGAAATATGATACTCGTCGATTCCCAAAAATGCATAAATAGAAACGCAACAAATGAACTGAACTGAAGAATGAACTGAATGAACGGAATGTTCCGACTCCCCGGTAAATCGCTGACAGTTTAGCTGCCCGTTATTTTAACAGAGACTTGAGTGGTGAAAACGGAAAATATTATCCGACAGTGTTATCCGATAGATTACGTTATCTGTCCGTTTTCTATCTGTAACAATATCAGCAACTGGTGTAAGAAGCCCTAAACATGCTAAGTCCGAGGTCTCTAAGGCTGACGATATTTTCTAAAATATTGTATTGTTTTAAGAAAGCCGTGAAGACAGTGTCTTGGTTGAGAACCATGCACCGAAGCGACGAGGCGGTCATAGACGAGATAAGGCAGCTGAAGGATGACCAACGAAAATTTGACGACATGCCAAAAGTAACTCTACGCAGTGTAGGTGAGTTTAGTAGGCGCTTACACCACTTTAGTATAATAAAATTAGGGGTAACAAGGGATGAATTAGAGTGCAAATTTAATTATCTATCATATATCATGATCATCATCAACAGCCTATTATTGTCCCCACTGCTGGGGCTCAGGCCTACCCTCTCAACGAAGGCGTTCGGGCTATAGTCCACCACGCTAGCCCAGTGCGGGTTGGTGGACTTCACGTGCGCCTAAGAATTTCTTCTTCGGCGTATGCAGGTTTCCTCACGATGTTTTCCTTTACCGTTTGAGAGCAGTCATTTTCTTGTATGTGGTATCTCATCTCATGTGGGGGTCCACATGAGATGAGTGTGTTTAATAATTAAACTTAAGTACATTTAAGTTTCGAGAAAAAAACCATTGATACATGGCCCAGCTGGGGATCGAACTCCGGACTTTTCGATATGATAGGCCGCGTCTTATCCCCTACGCCACTGATGCTCTTATATATTTTTCATATCTATCATATATATTTTTGTTAAAACCCGACTACTTTAATAGTAATAATAAATTTCTACATTTACTGCTTCCCAACAGTGAAGGAAAACATCATGAAGAAACCTGCATATGCTCAAGAAGAAATTCTTAGGCGCAGTGAAGTCCACCAACCCGTACTGTGGGCCATAGGCTATGGCCCATACGCCATCGTTGAAAGGGTATAGGCCTCTGCCCCAGCAGTGGGGACATATTAATAGTCTTTGATGACTCAAGTTGACCTTTTTGATCAAAGTAAGATCGACTGTTCCAGTCCGCGACCGCGCCTCATTCTCCGCGCTGCGCATGACCCTCGTGCTGATGGGCATGCAGACCCTGTCGGGGTGCTTCGCCCTCATGAACTTCGCGGCGGACGTGTTCCGGCGCGCGGGCGCGCACTGGAGCCCTAACACGCTGGCCATGGTTATGGGCTCGCTGCAGCTAGCGGGGTCATTCTTTACTACTATGTCCATTGAGAAATTTGGGCGGAAGGTGAGGGTATAAACTATAAGTTAGTGTATTTAGGCATAAAAAGTCAACAAAGCGTACGTTCGTCGCATAGAGGAAGCGGTTGTTTTGAAAAAAAAAATTAAAAAAAAACCTTCGCCTGCGTTGATTAAGTTGCCTGATAAAAAAACCGATACTCCATACAAACTTTTTTTGATCCTTTCTTTCACCCCTTAAAATGTGAAAATCCAAAAACCCAGAAACAATATTTAAGTATTTAAGACTGAATAAAGTCCACCCTGAATAATGTTACGAACTGAATAAAGTCCAAACTGAATAATTTATAATTCCCGTAAGTAGAAATGCGAACTAAAAACCTAGCATCATTTTGACAGAACAAAACCCATTACCCAAAATGGTTGTGGTTAATCCCACTAGTTCAGTTGACTGAGCTACTGAGATTTTTTGCGACGTGTTCCAGATCCCGCTCGCCCTCAGTTCCCTGGTGGTGTCTGTGTGCATGGCGACTCTGGGCACGTGCTTCCTGGCGGGCGCGGTGGGGGCGGCGGGCAGCGCGCCGCGCGCCGCCGCCGTGTGCATCGCGCTGCTCGCGTACGGGGTCGGCCTGGCGCCTGTGCCCATGGTCGTCATGGCAGAAGTGTTCACTTTTCAGGTACGTTACATTCTCGTATTTGCATTACTCTTGGATATTAAGTGTCGAGTCCTGAGAAAGTCCTGTCCTGTCTGTCCCCCTGAGCCCTGGGGGCTAAACAGGACAAAAATATATAGGGTGGAATTTCGTAATGCCACCTGGAGGGAAAGTACTCTTAATACTGTAGACAGAAAAGTTTACTCAAAGAAAACATTCCTTTATTTTTGAAAGGAAAGATAACTGCATTCAAAGATTTTTGAAAATTCGCTTGCCACACCCGGGAATCGAACCGACTAAAATCTGTAAAAAATGCATCCTGTACTTTTATTGCATCTATTAGGGTCAATTGTAAGGAAAACCATGAAATCCACCAGCCACCTGGAGATGTGGCATTACAAAATTCCATCCTGTATATACGGGTCGGCTTCAGAACCTCTTTTGTTTTTCGTCGGTTGAAAAATCTGTCTGTCCCTCAGTGATTAAAATGCAGCATAAAATCTTATATAGGGTGGGAAAATGTCAGATTGCTTTTGTCCTGAAGAAAAAACTCAGGCACTAAGATTCATTTTCAGTTTGGTTTTCAAAAAAGGGTAGTAGTACAAGCGGAAATTGTTCGTTGAAGGCCGAGTACCTACTGGTAGATGATAATAGAAAAGTGTATTTTAAATGGTCGAGTCACTTGGCTTCGAGTCTAAATAACATAGGACTCGACCCGAATACTTCATTTCGAGTCTTTTGCAACACCACTCTAGCAACTCACTGCCGGTTATGTATTGTTTCCTTTGAGTAAAACTTTCTTCCTTTAGTTAGGGTACTTTCCCTTCAGATGGCGTCCGAACTTTCCACTATTCCGAATGATTATTGTCCACTTTGGCTCCTCAGGTCCGAGCCCGAATGGCGGGGGTGTCCATGGCGTTCTCGTTCTTCTGCAGCTCTATGACGGTGCTGTTCTACACGCCGATAGCGAACCAGTTCGGCGAGTACGTCGTGTTCTACATTTTCGCCGCAGTGACGCTACTGGGGGCCGTCTATACTGTGCTGTGGGTGCCAGAGACCAAAGGAAAGAGCTTGCAGCAGATACAAGAGTATTGGAAGAAGCCTGAGCCTGTTCATGTGTGACACACGGTTGGGTCATTTATTATCCAGATACCTACCGCACTAGCGGTATGACGTCGATAATTAAAAATAGTGTAATTGTGCTGCCTTCCTTCGGTGTATGTGGGTGGACAGTATTTTAGAGACCATGAACTAAATACATCAGAAAAAGTTCAAGATTTTTATATGTGTTCGTAACAAAACAGTTACACAAAATGTACCATGTAAATAATTAAATGTATTAGCGAGCCACTCCACGACTCGGGTTATATGAAGTTGGCTGTGATTCCTGCGCAATGACTAATTTTAGGTGTCAAAGGGGAGCTGTGCGGGGTTCACTCTTTCGATCAACCGAATCAAATTTTTTCGAGTTTTTGAACTTGACCGACTGTCAGCGATGTGCAAACAATCTGTGACTATGTTCACTCTGATTATTCCGAGATATTCACTCAACCGCCAAAATGATTTACGGGCACTATAAATGTGTAGTTATTTTAGTATAAATATGTACTTAATTCACAATGTATTGTATTTAATACACATTTACAATGGTTATTTATGAGATTAAGGGCCTCTTACACCGCTTGCTGATAAAGTCCCAGATACCCTATCTGCAGGTTATCTGACAGATAGCCTTATTTTCTGGTTTCACACATAGCTGATTGCCTATATCTTATATATTTTATATAGTCTATCACACAGATTTATCTGATAGATTAGTTTATCACTAAGATTACTATCTGTAACAATATCAGGAAGTGGTGAAAGAAGCCCTAAAAGTGCTACAGGGTATTTTGACTGTTCACACAATTATATACGTTTTGAAATATTGGTAAATACATCTGGCTATTATTCGAGCATTATTTTAAATATTTCATAATAATACTACCACTTTATCTAATCCAATACAAGAACAATTCAATACAAGAATTTTCTCCAGCATTATGGGCATAAGGACAATTCACAAATATAACGTCCAGACCGGGACCATCTTGTTCAAATTCTACAAAGTTATGTCTCCAGTGGGAATCGAACCCACAACCCCTATCGCTCGAGTCCAATGACAAAACCACTAAGCATATTCCGTGTAGAAAGCCAATCAGTAGGAAGAACAATAGATATTTGTTCTTTGTAGAAAACCTAAGAAAAAAAAATGTAATCGTATCAGGCGTTTGCGGAAATCCATTTAAAAAAATATTATGCTTTTCGCCGAAAAAGCAAATTAATAAGAAGCATAATATTGTAAAAATATAATTATTTTTCCTCCTACAATAGGTCAGTGGCGGAGAGCGTCAGTGGCGTAGGGGATAAGACGCGGCCTATCATATCGAAAGGTCCGGAGTTCGATCCCCAGCTGGGCCATGTACCAATGGGTTTTTTCTCGAAACTTAAGTACATTTACTGACTGCTCTCAAACGGTGAAGGAAAACATCGTGAGGAAACCTACATACGCCGAAGAAGAAATTCTTAGGCGCATGTGAAGTTCACCAACCCGCACTGGGCTAGCGTGGTGGACTATAGCCCGCACGCCCTCGTGGAGAGGGTAGGCCTGAGCCCCAGCAGTGGGGACATTAATAGGCTGTTGATGAATAGGTACTGGTCATCTAACTTGACTTTCTACACGGAATAAGCCCAGAGGCGGCAAGGTATCCCCATTATTAAAGCAATCGTTACCCTCGACGAGTGATTACAAAGAAAACCACCAAAGTGCGTATTTATTATTTATTTTAATACATAACTACAGAGAATCATCACTGCGACTCACATGGTCGCGACATGGTTGTTATTCATCAGACGTTTTTTGGTATACAGAAAAAAAATTAAAACAAACATAATAGCCCGCAGGTTTATTTGTGGACATCGAAGCGGTTTGAAAAATCTAAAAATAAACGGAGCGCCAAGTATCGCGAAACCTGACACATGTCTATCGCTTCGCTCAGTCGTCATACTGCGCCACAGTGGAATTACCTACCTGTATTTAAAAGTAGTTATAAGAGTATTTTATTTACGGATTTCGAATCTATACTAACACAATAAAGCTGGAGAGTTTGTTTTTTGTTTGAATCGGATTTGAAAAATCCATTTTGCGTTTGATAGGTCATTTCTTGAGGAAGGTTATAGGCTATTTAACATCACGCTACGACCCTTAGGAGCCGAGCAAATAGAAAATAGCATAAAAACCTAAAAACATGTAATTACAAACCGCAGCGAAATCCACAAGTAAATCCGCGAACGCAGATAATGCCATGTTAAATCTGTATAAAAATCCTATGTATATTCTCCCCTCTCTCCACTTCAATTTCCATTTACAGAAACTTCGATTAAAAACCACCAATTCCATCCGCTTTTTTATTAGACATTAAAAAATTATTAAACATCAATCAGGGGCTATCAATATGAGAGAGAAAGACGATGTTCCTTTCTATTCTACTATCCTAGCCATCGATAGGAGGCAGTGTCCAAAATCGTACAAATAAAATTAAAACTGAGATAAAATAATCGACCAGCCGAATTAAACTAAAAACTAAAACAACGACCAAACAAATTAAACTTACGACTAAAAACTATAATACAGACTCTTTTCTCTATTTCTGGACACAGTCACGGGCATGTCCTCTCGGGAAATAGTACGGTATGTGAAAATTACAAAAAACAAACTCTACCGGCAGAGCGCTTGTGCACCGCGACCGTCCGTCAATTATGAGGCCCCATTCGCACGGGCGTAATTTCATCGCGCGTTGAAAGCGATTTTTTCACGCCTACATACAAAAACAAATCACGTCCGTGCGAACGGTTCAGTAGAAGCCCATATGGTCTGTTTGGGAGTTAAAAAATCGCGCGATAGAATTACGCCCGTCCGAATGGGGCCAAATAGTCCAAATAGCCACTAAACAAGAGTAGGCAGAAATCCAAGTTGGAGACACTTGATACCTCGAAAGTTTGGATTGGATTATCCAACCCAAACTCACCCATTTTCCAGATAACTAATGCTAAAGTCTAACCCGCATAGACGAGGGTTGGTATACTATAATCATATTAGCAATAATCAAGCGGTGGTAGATAAAAAATTGACGTTGTATAAATGTACCCACTGTACTTACATGCAATAAAATAGTTTTGACTTTGACTTCAGCCGAAAGACCTCCACTTCTAGTACACTATACTAAAGAGATTAAAAAATGTGAATTACTTTAAAAAATTGGTTCCACATAGATCATCGATATAAGAAAAGCAGGCGGTAGATGGGTGACGTTCTTTCATTGCGTACTCAAGCAATGGACCTGATTACAGAGAGAGATAGAATGACGCGCGCAGAAACTAAATCCACCAAAAACCCAGCACAAACCAATATAAATTTTATATGTAAGGTTATAAAGCTGATGTCAGAATAGTATATTGTAATCTCGGCAGTGCACAAGCGACATCTCGGTCTGAGTTGACAGATGACAAAAGAAACTCCTTACTGCGGGCATAATGTAGAAAAAAGCGTGTATACTTTTACATTGGGAAATCATAAAACGGCCGACAATTGGCCTGGCACTACACTGTTTTATTGAACACTTTGACATGTTTCTTATTGGTCCATATCGCAATTATAACAATTAAACTCCAGTAAATCTCACGATTCCCACAAAGTTACACGAAAACACCTGTATTTCACTGTAAACAGCATCAAACACAATATGGCTAATCGGCACGCTCAACAAATTAAGTATGTATATGGTGAATCTCCTTTAGTTTCTTTTGTCATTGGAGTTGACGGTCGGCCGGCGCATATTATTAATGATTTTCTCAAGTGTGTGTCTGGCCCTTATATATTTTTTTTCCCACTGTCTGTAGCAGCTAACAGCCTACTTGATGGTAAATGGCCACTGTCCGTCCACATAGAATTCACACAACAATATTTATTATTATTCTCTGAATATATATAAAATCGCCTTATAAAGGTTTTTAATCAGACAAATAATGTCACCATAATAACTTATGATTTTCACTTGTTGCAAACTCCACTTCTGATTTTAGGTCCACGGGTGTAGCTTTGTTTCTCCTTATTAAAAAAAACATATAAATAGGGCGTTTCAACGAATTTATTTACGAAACTTACCGACCAAAATTGATTTCCCTCTAGTAAACAATAAATTTAATAATAGAGAACCGCAAAAACAATTACAACTACCTCAGTACAGTCTGTTTAAAAAAAAATTACAACACTCATTTGTTTTAAAAAAAATCAAACAAAATTCATTTTCAGCGTAAAACCTTGTCACTATAATTAGTTACTGACATTGATGTACAGTCGACCGCACGTCAGTCGCAACACCTTGAGCCTAGCCTATTATGGAGTTCCAATACTATGAGGGACCAGTTTATACTGGTTGCGTTTCCACTCACGTGCGGTCGACCGTACAACGTTATTAACTGCGGTCTCGATGCGCATATAAATTACAACACCGCTGTAGACTTCATTCTTTCTTGTTATATAGTCTACCAGTCTTGTTAAGAGTATTGTAACATGACTGGTTTCACAGTAGATTTTGTCTTTTAATTGTTTGATTGGACATAACAGTAGCGGGACGATAGATAGGGCAGCTCGCAAATCTTGAGATCAACTTTTAAGTCTGTAAGTAAACCGTGTATATTTATTATATACTTTTAGTATATGATCTACTTTTATCTACACATTGGTAGATTGTTTTATTTGGACGCAGACGGTGCATCGTTCGTCAACACATGAAAATTATTACTAATAAATAAATAATTTCAACCGTGAAGCGAAAATCAAATTGTAATCTAAGCTTTTCAATGTGTTATGCTGACATAGTTGGTTTTTTTATAGCATAAAAATCACGCATGTAGCAAACTAGAAACGCACGCAATATGCGTAATTTTCTGCAAGTTTTTACATCATGCTATAAAAAAATCAGGAAGGAATTGTAAAATGGACCTATAGGTGTGCTGACTTACGGTCAGCGCAGACCTGGCGGAGAACATCGCGGCGGATTTTGCGCTGACAATTAATAATGGTCATAAAGCAATAGAATATTAGACCAAAGGCGGCAGTGCGAGCATAAGCTGCAATCAGCCTGCTGGATACAATGATGCTAACACGTTTAACCTTTAGACAAGAACGGTTTACGTTGCTGGCTCGTTATAGAGCCGGGGCGGGTTTCGAGGGTTAATGTCAGAAAAACTAGTCAAAATGACAGTTTTTGAGTGACCGACGCGAAATACGACCGAGTTCAAAGGTTATTACGCTCTTGGCCTCGACGTAATTAAGGCGTATCCCAAACACACGCGGCCTGCGGTAGCGGCCCACCGCAGGCCGCAGCTTCAATTGGCCGCGCGTGTCTGATGTCTCACATACATTGCATAGGGAAGACAACAGGCCGCCACCGCAGGCCGCGTTTGTCTGTGATACGCCTAAAGGTGATTATTCATTGTCAGCGTAAAATGGACCGCACTGCTCCCGGCCGGTTCTGGACTGTCCGTTGGTGTTGCCGGGGTCCCGCTACTGTGTGCCGACGCTTAGCTCACCGCGTGGACTCGTGTCCGCGGCGCTCATTCCTCGCTGATGCTGCGCTTGGCTTGCGGCTCGTCGATGTCCGTCTCGGGCGGCTGCTCCAGCCCCGGCAGTTGGATCTGCGTGTCCGACGCCTCCGACGGCTGGAAACATATGATCAGCTAAAGTGAGATGCTATAGAAATATGGAGAAGGCACGGCTGGAAACAGATTGTCTATATAGTACTAATGAGATCTGTAATTGTATATGATGAAAATGAACTTTTTTCTTTACTTTTCCCACCCATTGATAAAAGTATAGTGTAAACTGAAGTTGTCCGTACAAACGTGGGGGGGTTTACCTTAGCGTCAATATTCCCCGAGCGTCCAACGATAAGCTTGTAAAAACAATACACACATGTATACACGTAATACATACACAAATACATACATATACACGTTTAAGTACACATTCAGACGTACAACACGAAGTGCAAACGATGACTACACATAGATGGTAACAAAAGATTGTAAGTATATGAGTTTGGTATTGATGTGTTTGGCAAGGTATTGGTTCTACGTAGCAAGAAAAACATGACAGTGAAAGTTATGAAGAAAGGAAATGTTAAGATGGATGACGGCCGGTGAAGAATTTAACGAAAAATTAATAAGAATGTCTTAAATTGTCTATTTTTAATTAATAATAAGGTAGTGATGGGCCCGCAGTCGATCAGGCCTTAGAATGTATGGTCCACGGGCCTAAGCGTCTTTTAAATCGGCGCCACGAAGAACATAAAAATGTAAACAAACCGGTACGAAAATTACATTGAGCAGACATAAGTGAAGACGAGATCTGCGATAGGAATACGGGTGAATTTAGTGATTGGAATTTTGCGTTTCTAATTTGACTTTTACTTTTGAATTAATTAATGCATGTTCCCAAATTTCTGTAGAAAAAATAAAATTGCGTCAAGCACTATGCTTTTCAAACTTTTGCCATGAAAAGTCTGACGCATGGTCATAAGCATAAATGAATTATCACAGACAAATCGAGTCTGGTTTTTGATGCACCGTAAAGTTTTTCATTGTACTACATTGTGATTAATAAATAAATACTATACTATCAGTGATTATAAACAATCTAACTTTAATGTTATCATGAACATCGATATCTGCATGAAATACGTATCGCACAGCCCTACTGCTAGATGACGTCACATTCCTCCAACGGTCCACCGCTCTCCGCTCGGTTTGTTTACATTTTCTCGTTGCGTCGACTTTATGCACTTAGTTGCCAAGTGAGTGAACAAGAAGGTGTATTTATTGTGTACCGTGGGTGCTGGCAACACTCACCTCTACGTCGTTGGTGTGCTCTTTGGTGGGCTGCGGCCGCGGGCGCTTCTTGCCGCGCGCCGGCGCCTCGATCGTATCAGGCTGTTTCTTGGGCTGGAACTGCACGTAAAAATAGACATTATAATTATGGATTTTACGGCC
Organism: Metalampra italica; assembly: GCA_949699065.1. Lineage (NCBI taxonomy): Eukaryota > Metazoa > Arthropoda > Insecta > Lepidoptera > Oecophoridae > Metalampra > Metalampra italica. The sequence continues at coordinate 4,802,446 of OX452991.1, read as the reverse complement.
ATGGAAACACAGTCCTTCGAGGGCCATAGAAAAAACCGACGAGTTAATAGCATGGTTAAACATTTATATAAAAATAGACATTTTATAATGGATTTTACGGCTATGGAAACACAGTCCTTCGAGGGTCATAGAAAAAACCGACGAGTTAATAGCATGGTTAAACACTTATTGGTTAAAAACCTCAATTTGCAATGTCCTTTCGAATCCTCAGGGGCAAGAACGCATAGCCTTTGAAATTCGGTCGTATTTCGAGTCTACTCACTAATGGCATTTTACGTTCCGTTTTACGTTGCGGTAATTACCGGCTTTAATTTTTTCTGCGCCGCGAAACAGATAAAATTCTACATATCTTATAATATTCGCAACACTGAAAGCGAACGAATCAAGAATGCAGAAAATCAGTGTCGCGTGCTAAGAACAAGGATCCCATAGAACAGCTGCTAAAATAACAATAATAATCAGAGAGGGACACACTTATTACAAAAGTGGAAAGAGTAAACAAGACAGATATAAAATCTTGGGTAAAAAAAAAAGTAATGGGGTAAAAGACTATTGCTATTTCATGCTATACGCTGAGTGCGGTTCTATGGGATACTATATGGTAATATGTGTAATGAGCGTCAGTGGCGTCAGGGATAAAGACGCGGCCTATCATATCGAAAGGTCCTGAGCTCGATCCCCGGCTGGGCCATGTACCAATGGGTTATTTCTCGAAACTTAAGTACATATACTGACTGCTCTCAAACGGTGAAGGAAAAAAATCGTGAGGAAACCTGCGTGCGCCGAAGAAGAAATTCTTAGGCGCATGTGAAGTCCATCAACCCGCACTGGGCTAGCGTGGTGGACTATAGCCCGAACACCCTCGTTGGGAGGGTAGGCCCAGCAGTGGGGACATGTTAATAGGCTTCTGATGATGATGTGTACCTGAAGCGCTGGCGGCAGGAAGACGCGCGTGTTGACGAAGTACTCTGATTGCGGCGCGAAGTACATGGTGGGGATGCGCGCGTCCGACGGGAACTCGCGCATCTCGAACCGCGATGAGCGCGCCCAGATCACAGACATGGCCAGGTCGCACACCGCCCACATTTTCTGGTCAAAAACAAAATATGTAAGACAAATAACCTATTGGAGTCTAGTTAGAGGATAAATGAAAACACTAGTATAGTTCTGAAGATCTGTAGGTGTATATTTATTCACAGTTTGGTCTTATTCATATTTACATATTGAGTTCGCAACTGGCGACTGGTGAGTGCAGTAACTTAATGCTAGACAGAGATAGCATTACATTTTGTGTCTGCACAGGCTCGTTAACTTATATTTTTAGGGACTGTCATAGTCTAGCCGACTGTAGTCAGAATGCGTGCCGAGTAGTCGAGTGTGTTGGACTACTCACATCAGAGTTGTCAGTATACATAGAGCGCGCGTTAGCAAGTCTGAACTGTAAGCACGGGTCTGAACAGTCTCGTAATTTTCGGGGCGACGCCCCTAGTCACAACACGTCAGTAGCGCTGATTGTTGCTCTCGCCGGTATTTATTTCGATTTGGAGTAATCATGGTGAAATGTGCAGTGCCAAGCTGTGAACACGATTCACGGAAAAGAACGATCTAGAAAAAATCTAAATAGAAGCGTCCATAGCACACCTGCTTACACTTGGCACAATGGGCAATGAGCGATGCGCGCGCTCTATAGCTGGTATACTAACTCTATGACTCACATAGTTGACGGTGTCGTCCGCCTCGCTGAGCGCGTCCTTGTGGTTCTTCATGCGCTCCACGAGGCTCTTGTAGAAGCCGTAGCAGTAGAAGTCGTTCCGTGTGATCAGCGGCTCCAGTATGAACCACAGGCAATTCTTCACAACCTGACAAAACAATCACATATATTTTTAGTAGGTTTTGGCTTGGTAACGAAACCTTTAAGTCATATCTTATTTTAAATTTAAAGTCTTATTCTTAAATCTATTAATGTTACAGCACGGCCTCCACAAAAACACAATATGTACAACCACAAGCACTGAATATATAAAATACTATCACAATTACATATTAAAACTCGCAAAATACATTTAAGAAAATACAATAGAAAAGACGACCATGACACTTCGCTCCCGCCAAAAGAGTCCAAAACAGACATACTATTTTTATTTAATTGGCAAACCAACACAATACTCCACCATCCAGCCAGTGCCAGGTTTACAATTAGCTTCAAAAACGAAATACGCAAACACCAACAAAAGCGCGCAGTGTGGCACATTTGAATGTGTGCAAGGTTTGACGCTATAGGGAGGCCTATGTCCAGCTGTGGACTAGTACAGGCAGATGGTGATGAAGTTTAATTAAACGCACTTTTCAGCAGTACTTGCTGTATCTCAAAATTAGAGTTTACAGCTTTTTCTACCTCATCAGTTGTTTTTTCTACTCAAAATGGTAACATGAAAAAATGGGTCAT